>JAPPVO010000014.1:145380363-146102076 GCA_030407325.1 Camellia japonica | reverse complement strand
TCTAAACAACAAGCCGCAGTCATGGCCCAGCAGGCCGAGCTGATCACTAGGCTGCAACAGCAGAATGCAGCGTCTGCTTCACATCAGGTTCCTCCTCCACCAGCGGCTCCACTACCCGAGCAGGCACCTACTGGTCAGAATACCCTGCCAAATCCTCAGAATACCCTCCGAACACCCAGAACACCCTACCCAATGTCCAGAATATCCAAGAGGACACCAACCTTCCAACGGGGCTGGCTCCGCCCCCGCTTCTGCCTCAACTGTCCAAGAATCTTACACCCAACACACCACGGACTCTCCATTCGAGTTCGAGGTAGATCATACAGCTCTAAAACTGAGTAAGTTGGAGAAGCTTTTCAAGAAATCGCAGGGGGTGAAGGCCATCCCAGACATCGAAGATGGGTACACCGACGTGGCCGTAACATTGCCAGACAGATTCAAGATGCCACAGATTGATCGTTTTGATGGGTCAGGACCCCCATGGTCCATCTTCGGCTATTCTCAGACATCCTGCGGCCAATGGGCCTAACCCGACCACAAAAGCTTTCCCTGTTTGGCCGAACTTTGTCGGGTGTGGCAGCCATTTGGTACGCGAAGTTAGAAGATGACGTGAAAAGAAGCTGGGATGAGATGGCTGAGGCCTTCGTTGCACAGTACTCGTACAATACACAGATCGAGATTACAACCCGTGATCTCGAAACGACGAGGCAGGAACCCAAGGAGTCTTTCTCCGATTTGTAACTAGATGGAGGGCAAAGGCGTCGATGATGACCTTGAGGCCTACAGACAAAGATCAAATCCGGATGATTGTGCGCAATCTCCAACCGAAACTCATGCAGAAGATGATCGTACTCCCCTTTCCACCTTCTCAGATTTACACGAGATGGGGTACAGATCGAGGATGCATGAAGCAAGGTCTGATCGACCAGGACCGGGAGCAGCCCCGAAGGACATTCAACCGCAATAACAACGCAGGCCCGAGTGGCGCTGCAAACACAAGAGCTTCGGAGGTCGGTATGGTCACCACCACTCCCCCTCCCCATCCAAGGCCCGCGGCGGCCACACCCTTTTCCAATACATCCGGAGCAGTACCCCAAGCCCGAGATTTCAGCCCAGAGGCCAAAGAACCTTCACCCCACTATATGCCCCTGTCCAAAGCTCTGGGGTGTTAATCAGAAGAAGCATTTGACACCCTAGAGCCGAGGCCACTGCCAAATCCACTCCCTCCCTCTCATGACCCGGCAAAACTGCGCGTATCACCAACAGCATGGTCATGACACCGACCGTGTTTCAGATTGCGTCATGAGATCCAGGACTTATTGACAAGCAGGTGATCGCGCCTCCCGAAAAACCCAACGTCACAACAAATCCCCTCCCACCACATAACCAAGCCCCTCCTCCCAACAGAATCAACTTCATCCAAACTGGGGTCGTGTCTTACGATCCTAGTATCTATATTCCTCATCCTCACCTACCTAAGCCGGAGGTGATCCTTCCTGTCTGCACTGACTTGTGCATGATGGACATCTCCACAACCCAATCTAAGCCAGTGGTGGTGACCACCGAAGATGGAACAGGGCAGGTCTCAGAGGAGAGCAGAATTGTTGAGTCTGGGATGGAACAGCCTGGGAATTATGCTGGAGGAGCCTATGATCCAAGCGAGTACATCTTATCAGTGGGCCAGTCTGAGCTGAGTGTGGGGCTGCCAGAAAAAGCTGAGCTGTGCATGATTCGGGGGGACAGACTTGAACAAGGGGCAGATGATCTGACAACAGTGGAAGGGGACTTTGCCAACTTCCAGTTCTTCAACGACCAAGAATCAGGGGATGCTGCAATCAACTGGTTCGACTATGAGGAGTCGCAGAAGTTACCGGATGGTTAGATGATCAGCCAGACGTTGTAGAATTTCAATCAGAACAGGGCCCGGCAGGGGCAGAGTATCAATGATGGCCGGAAGGGCCGAGGGTCAGAATCCACCGCCGGAGAGCGCGGCGTTAAGAATTTCGCTCAGAATTTGGGGATTGTAAATACAGGGAATATTGACCAACCAGCTGTACTGACGCAGTTGGAACAACAAAGTTTGACGATTCCGAGAGAATCAGAAAAGCTAAGGCCCATGTGGGGGTCGAAAGTGCTGTGTGCACAGGAACAGGAAATGCTGCGGGCATAAAGACTGAAGGTGCTGCGAGTACGATCATACCGGAGCCGGACAGATGTCTGTCGGCTGCCGACGGAATGTGGTGGGAAGACGATGACTTATGTCTTGCCCACACAGATGAGACTGGGGAGGTAACCAACCAGATGATACCTGGTATATTGACGAGGTCGCTCATATGACCAGAAGTGGGCGGTATTTCAAGCCCCAACACTTGGACCAACCTGAGGCATCTGGGAAAGACAAAGAAGCTGAGAAACAGAGAGAGAAACAGATTGAAGAAGAAGCTGTGCTCAAGCAATTGAAGAAGATACAAGCAGATATCTCCATCTGGGGACTGCTTATGGCATCGAGGGTGCACAGACAGGCCGTCCTATCTGCCATGGACAAGGCCAAACTCTCTATAGACACTACACACCAGAGCAGCTGGTTGGGTTGGTTTTTCCGGGAGGAGGTTCCCCGGCATTAACCTTTTCAGACAAGGAATTACCGCCTGAGGGCACAAACCATAACAAACCCCTCTACGTTTCCGTGGAATGTAGAGATAAGTGGATACCGGTGGTACTTGTTGATACCGGGTCCGCCATCAATGTCTGCCCAGCCAGAACAGCATATTGCGATCGTTTGAAGCCCGCGGACTTCGTCCCGACAACTCAGGTGATCAAGCTTACGATAATACGAGCAGGGAAGTGATGGGACTGTCAAGATTCAAACCAAGGTTGGTCCAGGACAACACGACATCGAATTTCATGTCTTGGACGTTCCCGCAACCTTCAACCTACTCTTGGGGCGGCCGTGGCTGCACCAAGTAAAGGCAGTCTCTTCCACTCTACATCAGATGGTGAAATACCCCTATGGAAAGGAGTAGCCACTGTGTTCGGGAACTCATCAATCCATCCGCCTCCGGAGGTATCTACGCCAGTCCTAGAAATCGAGCATGGCACAGAGACGTATTCTTATCAGGATTCACTTTGGCTGAGGCCCGGTAGTACAGAATATTATGGCTGTGAATGAAGGTGTGTACGTCAGTGCTCAATCCGTCTACCTCATGAACAAGCTACAACATATTCAGGATGGGATTAGGAAGGAGCGGCAGGAAAGGAGTCGCTGCGTTGGCCGAAGTGCCACACAACCCGCATACCTTTGGACTGGGTTATCTGCCCACCAAAGAGGACTGGGTGAGGAAAGGAAAAGAAATGGCCGGTAGAGCCAGAGCGAAGCAGGCGGGGAAGCCATTTGACTTAATACACAGGCCCATTCAGGGTACCCTGAACGGACGCTTCGTCCGGGAGGGGGAGGACTTTCCATTTTGCGGCTTCCCCGAGCCGTGGCTAAACGCGGAGAAGAAGCGCGTCCCAGGCTTCGAGATTTTCTTTGACTTGCAACTATCCGGGGATGACGTTGCCACAGAGCAGACAGACCCACCAGCTGAGGCTGAGCAGTGTAAAGCAGGGATCCTGAGGGCACAGAATTTGAAATGGGGGTAGCACTGGCATGTCTACTCTCTGATCCTCCGATCGACCAAGAGTGCTTGGGGGATAACTTCGGGTTTCCATGATTGGGGATGAAACGGCTGCGAGCCAACCAGCAGCTATCTTGGATGCATCTATCGCACCCTCTCTCACTTGGCAATACGAGGAGGGATTTTTGTCCAGCAGCACCGGGTCAGGTAGTGAGCCGGAATCTGATTCCACCGAGTCTTGTGAGTCGGAATCAGATTCCAGCTCGACTGAGTCTGAGTCTGGTACTCCTGGGGATGTTAACCCGGATGCCACAGTCCTGTCTAGGTCGTCTTTTCCTTTTCATTTGAGTCTGTTGTAAATGAATCGGACGATTTGGATGAACTTAATGAGAATGAGGTGAATGTGGTTTCCGAGTATTCTCTGTGCCCTTGATTTATTGTATTAATTCAGACTTTCAAAACTTTGATGAAAACGACGAGGACGAAGTTCCTCCGGTTTTACAACGTTTAATTGAGCAAGAGCAAGAGAGATTTGTTAAACCATTAATGGATGAAATCACTACCGTGAACATTGGTACTGAGGAGGACCCGCGGCTGGTCCAGATCGGGTCCACGTTGTCTTCGGAGGAACGCGAGCGCTTAGTCGCTTTATTAAAAGATTTCAAAGATGTTTTCGCGTGGTCCTACGAAGACATGCCTGGAATCGATCCTGAGATTGTACAGCATCGGATCCCCCTTGACCCCGAGGCCCGACCTGTCAAGCAGAAACTCAGAAGGATCCGCCCGGATTGGGCTCTTAAGATTAAGGAAGAGGTCACCAAGCAAATCGACGCAGGCTTCCTGCTGGTATCTGAATATCCGACTTGGTTGGCCAACATTGTTCCGGTGCCGAAGAAAGATGGCAGGATCCGGGTGTGTGTAGACTTCAGGGATTTGAGTTGGTGGATTTCACAGCAGGGCATGCTTGCTCTCATTTATGGATGGCTTCTCAGGATACAACAGATAGAATGGCACCGAAGACCGGGAAAAAGACTGCATTCACCACCCCGTGGGGGACATATTGCTACAGGGTAATGCCGTTTGGGCTGAAGAACGCTGGAGCTTATCAACGGGCGCGACCACAATATTACATGATATGATCCACAAAGAGGTTGAGGTGTATGTGGACGACATGATTGTCAAGTCCAAGGAAAGAGAGGGCCACTACACCGCCTTGCATAAGTTTTTTCAAAGGATCAGGGAATTTCGGTTGCGGCTAAACCCTCAGAAATGTACATTTGGTGTTACAGCGGGAAAAATGCTGGGGTTTCTGATTACACAAAGAGGCATCGAGGTCGATCCTTCCAAAATCAAGGCCATCTTAGAAATGCCACCACCAAGGACTGAAAAGGAGGTGCGAGGCTTTCTGGGTAAAGTGCAATTCATAAGACGGTTTATTTCAAAATTAACCTTGACTTGTGAACCACTTTTTGGTCTCCTGAAGAAAGGCAAGAAGTTCCAATGGGACGGCCGATGTCAAGCTGCATTTGAACAGATTAAAGAATATTTACAGAACCCGCCCGTGTTGTCACCGCCAGAACCAGGGAAACCGTTGATTTTGTATCTGTCAGTAACTGAAACTACAATGGGCTGCATGCTTGCACAAGAATCAGAAGACAAGGTGGAGAGAGCCATCTACTATCTCAGCAAGAAGATGCTGGAGTATGAGACCCGATATACACCGCTGGAAAAGGCTTGCTTAGCTTTGGTATGGGCTACCAGGAAGCTGCGGCACTACCTGTTAGCTCACTCTGTAATGTTGGTTTCACGACTTGATCCCATCAAATATCTCTTCGAGAAACCAGCGCTTACGGGTAGGCTAGCTCGTTGGTTGCTGTTGCTCTCCGAATTTGATCTCACGTACGTGACACGCAAGTCAGTGAAAGGAAGAGCAGTGGCAGAGTTCCTTGCCGACCACCCGGTTGAGGGGGATGAAGCAGTTGAGTACTTGTTCCCGGATGAATCAATTCTGCATATCGACGATGAAACTTGGACGATGTACTTTGACGGAGCGTCAAATCAACATGGGTATGGGATAGGAGTGTTGCTGATAGCACCCGACAATTCCCGTATCCCTCTAGCCTTCAAACTCCGATTCAAAGTCTCGAACAACGAAGCAGAATATGAGGCGTGCATCGCTGGTCTAGAAGCAGCCCTGGAACTAGGCGCAAGACGGTTGGACGTCATTGGGGACTCGAACCTTGTTGTGTCTCAAGCTAAAGGAGACTGGAAAGTAAAAGAGGAAAAGATGATGATGTATCACCAAACCTTGGATTTGCTGATTCCTCGGTTTGAGAAGCTAAGTTTTACTCATCTACTAAGAGAGAACAACAGGTTCGCAGATTCTTTAGCAACCCTATCTTCTATGATAGACATCCCGTGTGGAGTCCGAATGCGTCCAGTCATCATCGACCAGAAATTTGCACCTGCCTATGAGTCGATCGCAGCCATAAATGAAGTTCAAGACGAAAACCCCTGGTATTACGACATCTGGAACTTCTTGGAGAAAGAAGCATACCCGCCAGGGGTAAATGCCAAAGACAAAAGGGCAATCAGGAGAATGGCAGTTCAGTTCATCATCTGCGGGGTAAACTGTATAAACGGGGTCATCTGGGAATGCATAAACTGTGCGTTGATGCCGAAGAGTCAAAGCGTCTGATGGAAGCCATCCACGGGGGAGAATGTGGTGCACACATGAATGGGGTAATGTTGGCACGGAAGATCCTCAGACAGGGTTATTACTGGTCCACCATGGAGGAGGATTGTATTAGTTTCGTCCGGCGATGCCACAAATGTCAGATTCATGCAAATCGCATGAACATCCGCCGTCAAAGCTGTACAACATGACTTCGCCATGGCCGTTTTCAGTCTGGGGAATTGATGTAATCGGAGCAGTTACGCCGAAGGGGTCGAATGGGCATGAGTTCATCTTGGTAGCGATAGATTATTTCACAAAGTGGGTTGAGGCCCAATCTTATGCGGTGTTGAAGGCTTCGCACGTCGCAAAATTTATCAGAAACAACATCATCTGTCGCTACGGGGTCCCAAACGAAATAATTTCAGACAATGGTTCCCACTTCAAGAAGGAGGTGATTGATTTGTTGGAGAAATACAATGTGGCTTTTCATAAGTCATCTACCTACCGGCCGCAAACCAATGGAGCAGTTGAGGCCGCCAACAAGAATATCAAGCGCATACTACAGAAGATGGTGGAAACCTACCGGGACTGGCCAGATAAGCTGCCGTTCGCTCTGTGGGGCTACCGGACTTCAATCAGAACTTCTACTGGGGCGACTCCGTACTCATTGGTTTATGGGATGGAGGCCGTTCTACCTATTGAGATTGAGGTTCCGTCATTACGAGTATTGGCCGAGTGTCAAATAGCCGAGGCAGACTGGCAACAGAGCAGATTTGAGGAACTCATGCTTTTCGATGAAAGAAGGCTGAAAGCACTGTACCACATCCAAGGTTATCAACGCAGAATTGCCCGGGCTTTCAACAAGAAGGTTAAGTCCAGGAATTTAAAGGAAGGAGATTTGGTGCTCAAAGACAATCGAGCTCCCATCCACGACCCAAGGGGCAAGTTCAGACCTAATTGGACTGGTCCCTACATCATCAAGTCAATCTGGTCTGGTGGAGCTGTGGTTCTGATGGATCTAGATGGCTTAGAGTTTTCCCAACCGATCAACATGGACAAGTTGAAGAAATACTACCCCTGAGAGGCTCGCTAGGCCGAAAACCCGAAAGGGCGACCTAGGCAAAACTCAGAGCACAGAAAATTTGAAATTATAAAAACTGAGCTCGCAAGGTTGAAAACCCGCAAAGGGCGGCCTTGGCAAAAGTTAGAGCGCAAAAGGAGAGTGAAAATACCCGAGCGAACCTGAGCCTGAACTACGTAAGGCTTGATTCCCATCTTTGGGATACGTAGGCAACTTCGTCTTGAAGTTCAGCCACAATCTTTTCCCCGATCAACTTTGTCCATTTGATCATCTCAGTCATCTCTATTCATCAGCATTTATCGTGATCTCCGGTACAGTGCTATTCAGACTAGGGGCAACTTTCCGTTGCGACAAAGTGCTGCGGTACCATTCAAACTAGGGGCAACTTTCCAGTTGCTAGGATCCGGGGTTGTGCATCTCAGTGACAGATCTCAGGCGTGTCCAGTTCTGATCCATATCGAAAATAGTTTTGAAAAGTTTTAATAAAAGTTGACTTTGCTCAAAATTAATCTTTTTACAACTAAGACCATTTTTGGACCAAAGCGGAGAATTTTCAGTACCACAACCTTCAATTTCATTGATTTCAAAACAGAGTTCTCTTGCTCTTGCATACAATTGAAGTTGCTTTTTATTACACTCATAATGAAAACTTGAAAGTACTAATAAAGCAATAAATCTGGGGCATAGTCAAGTCAGGCGTCCCTGCGCCCCCTCCCAGAGCTAGTCGAAGCCTCCGATGCCAAGTTGGGCCCGGTCTGTGCCTCCTCATTGAGCCAATCCCAACACTCATCAGACAAAGTGCAACTGAAAACAGGGGCGGGGGGTAGGAGCTCTCTAGTCCTCCAGGCCGTAGTATGTCGGGCAAGGTGTGCACCTCGGACCGGGAAAGTGACCGGGTACTCAATCCCCTCCGGAGGGCAAGTCTGATCATGACCAAACTGACGCAGAATACGGAATGGGAAATAGAATACACAATGGGTCAAGCCGACCAACCGGATCCCCGTATCCTGGAACATGCTATAGCTCATCGCCGGAAGGTTAAGCCAAGGACAGCGCCAAGCAATGTGATCGGCAGACAAATTGCACATCCATTCAAACCACCATCCCTCATCAAGGGCGTCAACTAGGCGTTGTCGAAAGAAGTAGCCGCGGGCTGAGTAAGCAGGGCAAGAGTCCACAACTTGCAATTTATCCATCAACCATATCTGGGGAGGGATGAAAAATGAGAGAGTAAAGAATAGAGAGATGCGCGATGAGAGAAAAGCGAGATGAGGGTTTTGTGAGAAAAACCGAGCCTGAGGGCCGAGTGATGTGAGCAAATACATATGTGAGATCGGGTGGGAAACATTACCTGCAGCAGTAGTGGACTCCCTGCAAATCTAGTTGTCTCTTGGCGGCAGAAAGCATCCAAGCCCATCAGTGTCTCGGCTAATGTCATGGCGGTACAACTCTTTCCTTCCCTCAAGCCTTGAGCGACTTCAATCAAACGGATGCTAGCCCCTCCGGAGCCCGAGACAAACAAAAAATGAGATAGCATGCACAAGCAGAGGGCATGTTGTCGGAAACCTTGCCAATGATGGTCGCTGCGGTCACCAGCATCAGAGAATCGGTAAATCAGGCTCGGGACATCCAACATCCCGTTACAGGTCAGAGGTCGAGCATCATGCGCGTTGAGACCGCACATCCGCCCTAAAGCTTGGGCGTGGCCAAAGCGGGACTGAGGCAGGATCTCTTCAGAGCGTTCAGACTCCATCAAGACTTGAAAATCTTCGAAAGTAGGACATACCTCTTGCCCTCCGAAGCTGAAGACATGCGTCACCGGGTTCCAAAACCTCGCCGCGGCATGGAGGAAAGGAAGATGCAGTGGAGTCCGACCCAGCGTGAATAGTGCGTTCAAGCCGAAACCCCGGAAGTTCAACTTTTCCGAGCCATCTAAAGAAGAGATCCAAGATGTGAGATTTTCTACGAGAAATGCCTCCATTTTTGTGCAAAGCAGTGATGAAATGAAAGAGTTCCAAAGTTGGAGCTTTATAGGGGGGTAAAACACTATTCGGGGACACGTGTCACAATTCTAGGAGTTGCAAGGAAGGTGGCCGGCCGGCCATCTATTCTAGCAGGCCGGCCATCTTTGTTTCAAAAACTGGCCGGCCGGCCACCCTTCAGTCCCCAGATGCAAAATGTGGCCGGCCATGCATTGGTCCTGTTTTGCCCTCCGGAAGGAAGTTTGAGGCATTTCTATGCATCAAGGATGTCGAAGGCCTCCATTTCTCTCAGTTTCGGATGCGTTCCATCATCCAGATTGTCCGTCCAAAGTACGCTTGGTTGTATTTTGCTTATCGAGTTGTTGCTTTGTTTATCGAGTTGTAAGTTTTGTCGAGCTGTCGCATTTTGTGTTTTGAGTTATTACCTTTTGTTTATGCAATTTTGTTAAGTCTTGTTTATCGAGTCATCAACATTGTTGTATTTTGCTTATCGAGTTGTAAACTTGCTAAGATTCTGTTATTTCTTAGTGAGTCGAGTTGTTTGATTTGTTGCGTCGGTTCATTACCTGACCCGGTAAATACACAAGGTACATTCCCGTTCAATTCCATTTTTGTGCAAAACAAAATAATGCGATGCGATGCGATGCTAAGAGTTTCAAATACAAACACCTTTTCAAAAGCTGTTTCATTCCATCATGTTTTACAACAAACAAAGGTACAAGTTTTACAGAAAATAAAACTGCCTAACAATGTGCAAAGTGCTACAAACTACTAGCAAAAAGTAAAATAAAGCAGGAAATAGCATCAATATCCTCGGGAGCGGGAATGAGGAGGCCCCCTCATCCTCTTCTGCGGGACAACCTCTGCACCATCATCACCATCCGGGTCGGAGCTGTCATCCTCAGGATCCCCCTCAGCCTCGCCTCCACTCCCGGAACCAAGGCCGGAGCCCCCCTCCTCAGCAGATGTCTCTGACTCACGATCTGCGACCTCCTCCTCCTCCTCCTCCTCATCAGGCTCTGCCTCTATAACATGTGCCCTACGTCTGCGAGACGACCCCGCTCCTCGAGCTCCTCGGACAGGCCTAGATGGCCCTGCTCCCTGAGAAGGCCTGGATGGCCCAGCTCCTCGAAAGGGCCCAGATGGCCCAGCACCTCGACCTCTCTGAGAAGGCCCGGGTGGCCCGGCCTGCGGCGGTGCGTATACAGGAGGCATCTGAAAGTGAAGAGTTCAATACATCAGTTCAAATATGAAAAGCAGAATGTTCGAGAGTGGGGTGTGTGTCAGATGTGCTCTACACAGCCTATCAATACAGCAGAATGTTCAAAACCAGCATGTCATCAGAAATATGCTAAATACGGGAAAGATGGACAGTACCTGCACGCCCATGATGGCTAGCTGTGCCTCCCTCCGTAGGATCATGCCCTCGAATGTGGCCAGCATCCCAAGCATCTCGTCCATGTACTCAACTGGAGGCTACAGATACAAATGCAAAACTATCAGTAAAGGAATGAATGTCCAAATATCCGACTGATAAATCAAAGCTGTAAAACATACCGGTGGTGAATCAGGGTCTCTGACATATCTGTGGTCAGGAAGAGGAGGCTCTAGCGAGACCTGGTAAGGAGCCCCGAATCGCCAACTCGTCAACTCGGTCGGCATGTCTGGCCACCCAGGATGATGAAAAGTCGGTGGGATCGGTGGAATGAATCCGCGCCCACCTCTGGATGTGCACCAGCCCTGCTGGAAGAGGGGATATCCGTAGCACGAGCCCGGCTCGAAGATGGTACATCAGCAGGCCTCCGTGCGGAGCACGCACTCCCGTCAAGGGAGGCATCAGATATGTGTGACGATAAGTGGCGTAGTCCCCGTCCGTGAGATGTAGCAAAGCATCGGTGCCCTGCATAGCACTAATGACCTCCTGGGTAGAGAGTCTATCAGCAGTCCGCATAGTGGCTGGAGGTGCGGCAGGAGGGTCCTGAGAAACGTACCCCCATACCTGACACAAAAAACGTTCCCCCAGGAACCATGCCCTACCAACCGGCCCCTCGAGCAGGACCCTGTACTGGGAAGTGCCCGATCCTCCAGCATACTGAAATCGGATACCATCGCCCAAGACTGCCCAGGGCTGCCACGTAATCTGCGGATAACCAGTGCATAAATCAATCAGAAATCGGGAATATACAGGGCAAATCAAAGATGAAAACGGAAGAGAACTGAGAGTTTTGAAATACCTCTGTCGTCCGAACAGTGTCAAAATACTGTCGCAGGTAGAAGAGAGTCTCTCGAGGTCTTCGGTCGGTGCTGGCCCTCGAATACCAATGAGAACGGGGTCGTAAGAACCCTGCCACCTCCATCTCCGGGGCTAACGTGGGAAAATATACGTAGACCCATAGCTGAGAAAAGTAGTGCGGAATGTAAATACAAAGTGCTGAGGGCAAAATACAGAATGTAAAGTGCGCCGTGTGTGCAATGAACAAGTAATGAGGAGCAGAAATGTAAATCAAGAGGACAGAACGTACCTCCCAGGCTCTCCAATAGCCGCCGAGTAAGTCTCCCCGCCCGCGAGAGGCCGCGCTCATATAGCAATAGAGGGTAGCCAGGCCGGCGCCACCCCAGTCATACCGACTGACCTGTGATAGGTCCACTAGAGCGCTCAAAAGATACAACCCAACAGTGTTCCCCCTATCAGCAAACAGAGTGGTGCCAAAGAGGAACATAAGGAAACCTCGGGCGTACTGCTCCGCCTCCTCAGGAGACTCGGGCTCCATCTCCGGCCTCCGAAAACGGGAAGAGAACCAGGTGTACCGGACTCTCCCAGAAGCTCTGTCCACAGGTGGGCGGGCCCCCAACAGATGTACCCAAGCGGCCTCCCACTCGCCCATATCCTCATCATAAGGAATGGGCCAGCCTCCTATGTCTAAACCGGTGAGTACGGCGAAGTCTAGCGGGGTCATGGTCAAATCCCCGGTGGCGGAAAAATGGAAAGAATTGGTGGTGTCCCACCATCTCTCCACCAAAGCTGCTAACAGTGTCCTACTGGCAGGACAATGTGATAACCCCATGCAGAAGGCCCCGAACCCTGCTGAGTCAACCAAATCCCGGACAGCCTCCGGGAGCTCGGCGTACCACTCTCTCGCAGCAGTGGAGCCGTATCCTCGCACGGTACGAGAGCCAACCTGCATTCAGAATGAATGCATGTGTCAGAATGAAATGAATGAGCTGTGTGCAAATGAAATGAATGAGCTGTGTGCAAATGAAATGAATGAGCTGTGTGCAAATGAAATGAATGAGCTGTGTGCAAATGAAATGAATGAGCTGTGTGCAAAGAAATAATGGGCTGTGTTCAGAAAATCAGTGTTTTGGGCTGCGTGTTCAAACTTAATCAGTGGGCTGCGTGTTCGCTTTAATCTGGGCTGTGTGTTCAGAAAATCAGTGTTTTGGGCTGCGTGTTCAAATCTTAATCAGTGGGCTGCGTGTTCGCTTTAATCTGGGCTGTGTGTTCAGAAAATCAGTGTTTTGGGCTGCGTGTTCAAATCTTAATCAGTGGGCTGCGTGTTCGCTTTAATCTGGGCTGTGTGTTCAGAAAATCAGTGTTTTGGGCTGCGTGTTCAAATCTTAATCAGTGGGCTGCGTGTTCACTTTAATCTGGGCTGTGTGTTCAGAAAATCAGTGTTTTGGGCTGCGTGTTCAAATCTTAATCAGTGGGCTGCGTGTTCGCTTTAATCTGGGCTGTGTGTTCAGAAAATCAGTGTTTTGGGCTGCGTGTTCAAACCTTAATCAGTGGGCTGCGTGTTCGCTTTAATGGGCTGCGTGTTCAGAAAATCAGTGTTTTGGGCTGCGTGTTCAAACCTTAATCAGTGGGCTGCGTGTTCGCTTTAATCTGGGCTGTGTGTTCAGAAAATCAGTGTTTGGGCTGCGTGTTCAAACTTAATCAGTGGGCTGCGTGTTCGCTTAATCTGGGCTGTGTGTTCAGAAAATCAGTGTTTGGGCTGCGTGTTCAAACCTAATCAGTGGGCTGCGTGTTCGCTTCAACTGGGACTGTGTGTTCAGAAAATCAGTGTTTTGGACTGCGTGTTTACTCTCAATCAGTGTGGGCTGTGTGTTCACCATCAACTTGGACTGTGTGTTCAGAAAATCAGAGTTTGGGACTGTTGTTCTACTCTCAATCAGTGTGGGCTGTGTGTTCACCATCAACTTGGACTGTGTGTTCAGAAAATCAGAGTTTGGGACTGTGTGTTCTACTCTTAGTCAGTGTGTGCTGTGTGTTCACCTTCAAATTCGGGCTGTGTGTTCGACAAATCAGTGTTTGAGCCGTGTGTTCAATTCTTAACTAATGTGTACCGTGCGTTCACAATCAATCGATGAGCCTAGTGTTCAGAAATTCAAGTGTTTAAGCCACATGTTCAGGATGCAAGCAAAGTACTATGTCATAGGCTAAACTGTGTGTTCAAGCATGGCAAAGGTATGAAATGCACGAAAAATACAGAAAATGAAGTAAAATACCTCTCGTGCCTCGTAAGAGAGGTGATGCTCCGGCTCTCGTAGAAGTAGATCTCCGGGTGCCCGATCATTGAAGTCAGTAAAATGACGGAAAACGGCTCGCGGAAGAATGTGCACCGCCGGGGCGTATCTCTCGGGATAAAGGGGCGGACCCTCGGGGGGCAGCGTCATGATATCGAAATCATCCCCGGCACCTGGAGGACCTCCACCATGAGGGAAATTACCCGCCATTTCAAAAAATCTGCAAAAGGAGCAAAAATGAGCAAAATGAGCCAAAATTGGAAAAAGTCAACAAAAGTCAACTCTCGGGAAATGAAAAAGTCAACAAAAGTCAACTCCCGAGAAAATCTTCCAAATATTGAGACAAACTTACCTCAAGTGGTGAAAATGAGAAAAGAAGCCCCGAAATCAAAATTTAATCGGTCCAAAGTGCTTAAAATCGAATGTTTTTGCGAAAACAACTTGCGTGGAGGCTGAAAACACGCGTATAAAGTGCAGATCTGAAGGAAAAAATGGTTTGGGAGGCAAGGGGAGAAGATTTCGCAGCTGTGGGTGTGGTCTCGGATTGAATGGATGAGGGAATATAAAGAAAATGAGGTGAAAAGACAAAACTGCCCCCTGTTTTGGGCAGGTGGCCGGCCGGCCACCTTTTCTGGCTGGCCGGCCATTTGCTTTTTGGAAGATGGCCGGCAGCCTCCCCTAGGGCAACCACCTGGCCGGCCATGTTCCCCACATCCCCCCCTAGCTCTCTGCAAATTTTGAGGAAGATTGGAGTTCCCGGGACCTGAAAAAGTTCAAGAAAAGTGTACTTTCTGGCGCGAAATTGCTCCGCCGGAACTTCAGCTGCAATTTCTGACATGTGTCTCATCATTACTCATCAAAATCAGAGTGTATCCTTTTTGAGCATGTTGTAACCTCTCCGGGAGGTGAACCCGAGGCCGCGATCGAGTTGCCTTCGCCGAAATGCGCGTTTCCTTGCTCGTTCTTTCGCAACAAACAGGCACCCCGATTTATGCTCATTTTGCATTGTTGTGCACATAACTTGCATTCTCATGAGCATTTTGCATTGTCATGCATGTTTTTTGGTGTACCATACCTCTGTGCTCGAGCATGCGTTGTCACGCACGTTCCTTTCTCGCATTGCGATGCATTCACTCGCCGACACTGTGTGTGTCAAACTTTCAGGAATCACAGGAATCACATTGAATATATGTTGTTAGCATATTGTTCTTGTTGAATTTCTTTCTTTTGCAGGCACGATATTGTATGTACGGTTCATTTGAGGCTGGTGCGACCAGACGAATCGCGCAGGTATCGTATCTTCTCCGTGTGAGACGCGACGAGAATTGAATAATTCTCCGCATTCCTAACTGCATGAAATGTAGTTGTTGCTTTGCATTCTTGCTTAAAACTGTTGCATCTATTTGCGAATACTTGCTTCATTACAGCTTGCTGCACTTGCATGATCATTAAGTTACATCTGGCTCCATGCATATCGCTTTGCATTTTGCCCCCTTTGCCTGCGGGCACGCCTGCGGGCACATATCTCTGTTCATCTTGTATGATTGTCTAAGTCTTCGGCCTTGTCAAAAATGGGTCGTCTCTGGGCTTTGACATTCACTCCCGTCACTTGTGACTTTCGAGTTCTGTCAAAGAGGGGCAACTGTAGACACCCCATTTTTGACCGACCTTAAGACTCAGACGTCACCGATTGAGCGCTCGGTGATGTTGCATATCGTGCTCGTTCAGAAGTCTCAGAGTCGCGGCCGTGAGCCCTGCCTCCGGACTTCCGAACCCTCTTCTGTACCTTGTCTCGGTTTGCGAACCAGACTCGGTTTTCTCTGTTTCTTTTCCTGAAGGGAGGGAGAGGTCTCGTAGACCATCTCTCAGTGGCCGTGGGCTACATTTCGTGGCCGTAGGCCATTTTGCCCATTTCGGAGCCCGGTTCCCGGTTTTCGGAGCCGTCAGGCCGTGTGCCTCGGTTCGGGACCGTCTAACCATCTCCGATTCCTCCGGTTTTTGGCATACATCTTATTTACTCCCTTTTGAGGGACACTGGGGTCCGAGAGACCCACTTCGTGGCCGAATGCCACTTTCGATGCTTAACAGCCTATTTTCGGGACCCCGAACTGCGTGTTTTGGCCCCCGAGCATTCGTTTTGCATCGGTTTTCGTTCATTTTTGGCAGGTACCTCTGTTTTATCACCAGGAAGGTCACTGAAGGGTGGGAGGCCAGCAATTGTCTCAGCAATCAGTTATGCTCCTCCGGCGCCCTCCGACGCTCGTTTTTCTCACTTCCGGGCCAATGTTGACCACCCTAGGGCATTTTCTTCAAGCCCAAACCACATATTTGTGTTGTACACACATGGGAGGACCCTATGGCCGGCCAGTAATTGTGTTGAACTTTTGAACCCCTTCTAAAGGCTTGTTCTCTCTCCTGTTTTAGAGTTGCCAATTTGAACCAAGGAGACCTGGGAGGACACTTTTCTCCTATGGCCGGCCATTAATTCAACTTTCCATTTTTGCCCTTGGCCGGCCGGCCATAGGGGGTGGCCGGCCGGCCACCTGCAACAAAATACCTAGCCGGCCTTGATCCTCACAATTGGTGCTTTACAGCTGTATAGCTGTTTTCCCCCAAAAATATCTCTATCCGGGGAAGACTTGAGGAGGGAAACTTGGTGTCATTTCCCTCCACTTTGCTCCTCCTCTCTTGCCTTTATAACAGCAGCTCAAGCTTGGTTTGAGGGTTACAAAATTTCCCTAAAAGCTTGCATACATCTCCCTCCATTTCTCTCTCATTTTCTTCAAAAAAATCACTAAATCCTACCCTTTTCTTCATCACCACCAAGCATCACCACCACTACTCCATTCCAGCAGCAAGGAGAGGTTTTTCAGAGGCTTAGAAGCAACATACCTTGGTCCTAAAGGCAGCAAAGGGTGGTCTTCAAGGGTAAGTTCTCATTCCTCCCTTTTGTAGCCCATTTTTGCATGAAATTTCTAGCCTATTTTCTTATTGTTTTGAGCTCCGACCTTAACTGAAACTAGGCCATTCTTCATGTTTGATCAAGGGTTCAACCCTGTTTGAGCCCTCCATTTGGTACTTGCTTCAATACCTCTTTGTATGTCACATTTTTGCATGAAATTTCTAGCCTATGTGTGATCTGTTTTCGAGCATAATGTAAACTGTAAGTGGGCCTATTTTGAGCCCCTATTCAACATTGAAGAAGGGCTCAACCCTTTTTGGGCCCCCTATCTTGCACTTACTTCATAATCCCTCCTATTTACCGTAAATTTGCATGATTTGTTTGGCCTATATTAAATTGTTTTGGAGTATGTCATGAACTGTGAGTAGGCTTATTTTGGTCCCTCTACAACATTGTAGAAGGGATCACCACTGTTGGGGCCTCCATGTTGTACTTACCATTATACCCCTCTTTGGCCCCCATTTTTGCATGCTTTTTTAGCTTATCTAGCTTCTGTTTTCGGCCATGATCAGAACTGAAAGTGGTCATATTTTGACCTTCTTGACATGATTTATTAAGGGCCTTTGCTGTTTGATGTATATTTTGTATACCTCATGTTATAGCCCTCTTTTGGCCTCATCTTGCATGCATTTTGAGCATTTGTATACTGATTTGGGGCTGTCATCTACTGTAAATGTTCATATTTTTGGTCCCTCTTCAGTGTTGTAGAAGGGTATTTTGTTGTTTGGGCTTTGCATTTACCATCTACTTCAATACCCCTCTCTTGGCCCCTATTTTTGATGCCATTGTTGCCCTATCTATGCTTGCTGTTTGGCCATATTTTAGACTGGAAAATGCTTGTTTTGGGGCTGCCTTGCTACTGTATTTTCATTCCATGTCCATATTGTGCATGCATTGCATAGCTATAGGCCATTTCGGGTGCCTAAATTCGCATTTCGGGACCATTCCTTGCATTTGGTGTCATTTCGCCATCTTTCGGGACTGTTTTCCCCCATATTTCAGTGCTGAAATTCCATTGGCGTGTTTGCATATCATTTTCTATGTCATTGCATTCTGTATGCCATTGTCTCGGTTTGCGTGCCCGTGTGCACGCATTTCAAGGCACTGCATTTTCATCCATCGGCCTCTTATGTGAGTGTGGCTGAGGCTCTCTCATGTTAGTGTAAGTCCATTTTGCATTCTGTATGCCATTTTAGCATCATTGCATTCCGTGTGCCATTGCTTCGTTTTGCGTGCCCGTGTGCACGCATTTCGAGGCATTTCACTTTTCATCCGATGGCCCCCTATGTGAGTGTGGCTGAGGCTCTCTCATGTTGGTGTAAGCCCATTATTGCATTGCGTATGCCATTTCACCCATAGCATTGTGTATGCCCGGTTATATATTACCTCGTATAGCGTGTATGCCATTCCATGACATTGTGTATGTTAGGGTTGCATATTAGCTACATTTCATGCATATCATGCATATCGCATCGTGTTCGGGATAGGAGTTAGCCCGGGCACGGGAAACGAGGCACGTTTCGTACTCCGAGCGACGGAACGGGTCTCAATTCCCAAGTCACCGACACTCCGGATTATCCATGATGGAGTTAGGTTTTGTTATAACATTCATATGCATTCATCCTATATTGAGTTGTGCAATTCGGCTCCTCGGCCATCATGCATCGATATGCGTAATTGGTGGCACGAGGACCGAGGTATGCATATATTTGTGAAATACATTGCTATGCCCCTTTCCTGCTCTCTGTTGCAGCAAAATAGAGAATCAGCAACTTTTTAGAGTCTGGCACGCCTTTCGAGGAACATTGCAAAACAGAGGCTAATTGGGGCATCCCAGTGGATTTCCGCGCAAGGCAGCCCAAACTTGTAGCATTCATCAGAATTAAGGCACCCCCTGGCTTGCATGCCAGTTTACAGTTTTTCTTAGTTAATTTGTTAATTAATTAGGGATCTGTATTATTCGGACTGTAATATTCTTTTATTCGGGACTGTATTATTTATTCGGACCCTCTGCGCGAGGGCATAATTGTAATAAGTGTGGGTGAGTGTGATGTATGTCTTCCAACCCCACGTCTTTCTTCCCTTTTATTTACCCGCTTATGATGGTTAGATATAGGGCATATTTCAATTAGCATACAGTATGACAGCATGTTTGCATCATTCATCTGTTTTGCACGCACCGGGCTCGGCGCATCATACAAACTGCATTTGTATTTCAATTCCAAGTTGAATACATGATAGCTGTAGCATTCCATATGCCATGTTTAGAATAGTCGAGCCTGCTATAGTTGCATTATTGCATGTGTTGCATTAGGCATTTCTGTATAATTAGGATCATGCATGATTTCTAATTAGCTTCTGTTTTGGCTTGGAGTACTCGGTGAGTTTTATGCTTTAGCATCCTTGCATGTGTGTGAGTGACTGCCATGATAGCATGCTTACCATGAGGCTATTGCTTATGTGATATAACTGCCTGAATGCCTGTGGGTGGAGGTTGTGTTACTTGAATTGGGACAATTCATCAAATGTTTGTTTTAAGCCCACTAGATAGTGGCAAAATCATGTTTTCTAAGCCCACCTGAGGGTGGCAAATCCACGTCTTAGCCTACCTGCGGGTAGCACCATCAAACCATTTTCAAACAAACAAACATGAAATGTTTTGTTCCAATTCAGGCGACTCAGTCTATACTTGTATGCTGTGCGCATCACATAGTAAATCTAGGCTAATAACCGAAACAAGAACTCACAATGTTTTCAAAAACAGATATCATGGTTAGTAGAGGCCGGTCTTTGACCGGGCGAGCGGGGGTGCTCACGAAGTGACCTTCCCCAATCGTACCCAAGTTCCCGAGCCGAGGCAACTTTGGTGATGACGGACACGTGGCCTTTGGCACCGAGTCAGGGTTTCCTAAATTTCCCATAAAAAAACATTTAGGTGGCGACTCTGTATCTGGAAAAGCAGTCCATGTTTGGCACTTCTTTTCAAAAAATCTGTTTTCTCAAAACGATTTGCCGGATTTGGACTCTTTGGTTCAAGATCAAGAACCGTGACACAAATCGAGTCCGAGCTGTAGCGAGGTCCCCCGCGGGCTTGTTACATATAACCCTTGCCTATTGCCGAGTTGCGAGCATGTCACTATGGACTTCGTTATAGGTCTTCGAGGACTCAGCGGGGTAGTGATGCTATTTGGGTTTGGTTGTAGACCGGTTGACTAAGTCGGCGCACTTATCCCTATGCGCGTGAGAATTCGGTAGATCATCTGCCGACTTGTATATTCGGGACATAGTGAGGTTGCACGGGGTCCCAGTGTTGATCGTCTCAGATAGAGATCCACGCTTATTGCTAGGTTGTGGCAGAGTTTGCAGAGTGCCTTGGGTACTAGGTTGACCTTTAGCATGGCTTATCATCCTCAGACTGACAGGCAGTCCGAGCGTACTATTCAGATTCTTGAGGATATGCTTCGGGGTTGTATTCTTAACTTTAGTGGGTCGTGGGAGAGGCATTTACCCTTAGTGGAGTTCGCCTACAACAACAGTTTTCAGTCGAGTATCGGTATGGCACCGTTTGAGGCCTTGTATGGCCAACCGTGTAGGTCTCCAGTTTGTTGGGCCGAGGTGGGTGATGCACCTTTGTTGGGTCCGGAGTTGGTGAGGGAAACGACGGAGAAAGTTGAGCTTATCCGTAGGAGACTTGTTACAGCCCAGAGTCGTCAGAAATCTTATGCCGACCGTAGGAGGCGACCTTTGGTATTTGAGGTGGGTGATCATGTCTTTCTAAAGATATCACCTAGGCGGTGATTGATGAGGTTTGGGAAGAGTGGGAAGTTGTCCCCTCGGTTTATTGGCCCTTTTGAGATCCTTGAGAGGATTGGCGAGGTTGCCTATCGTTTAGCATTACCGCCGCAGTTATTCGGAGTTCATGACGTGTTTCATGTGAGTATGCTTCAGAAGTATGAGCCAGATCCATCGCATGTATTGGATTGGACCGACTTAGAGGTTGATGAGGATGCCTCGTATGAGGAGAGACCGGTTCGAGTCTTAGATAGGTGGGATCAAGTCTTGCGAAGCAAGACCATTCCCTTGGTAAAAGTCTTGTGGAAACATCACGGGGTGGAGGAAGCCACTTGGGAATGTCAGTTGGAGGTCTGAGAGAAATATCCGGATCTATTTGTGGATGTTTGAGTATATGTTGTGTATTTTGTTGTATTAGTGGACCTTAAGAGTATTGAATATATCTAAGGTTGTAAAACATGGTATATGTTTTGGTTTAATGGAAGTATTTTGAAACTTGCCTCGAAATGGAAGTTTAATAAAACATTGCATATGTTGATTATGTTGTAGAAATGGAATTATATCATGAAAAATGAATGTGATATGGAAATGGGAATCATGTATATTGTAAACTGTTGAAATGGAAAGGAAATGCATGTTGAAATGTATATGTTGTGAAATGCCTCTTGACAAGAGATGGAATGACCGGGATGGATCGAGTTATTGAATGTTGAATGTAACATTGTTTAAAATGAAGAAAAATTTGTTCTTTTGAAAACTTGCACTTAATTTCGGGGACAAAATTCTTTAAGGGGGGGAGGTTATAGCGATCCCGGGTTTCACCCCTTGTTATACAGTGATCCGGACTTGGTTTCATGGATGTTAGCAGTTGTTTATATCTTGTTTACATCCTTTCGTACTTTGTATTTGAGTTATAGGATGTGATGAGCAGGTTTGTTACAGGTTGGTTGTGTTTGGGAGCAAATGGTTGCTGCTTAGAATTTTGGTCCTTCGCTCGAGCGAGAAGTTTGTCGCTCGAGCGAGCTCTTTGTTTTGAATCCTTCGCTCGAGCCAGGGTCTGGTCGCTCGAGCGAGAGTTGGGTTTTGTATCTGGTGGCTCAAGCGAGAGGTTCTTTGCTCGAGTCTGCGTCTGCGTCTGGTTTTGGACCCGAAGGGTGCAGTTTTTCGCTCGAGCGAGCTTTCCTTCGCTCGAGCGAGCGAGGTGTATGTTTTGAGTTCCTTCGATCGAGCGAGCATTCTGTCGTTCGAGCATGCTTCTGGGTTGCAGACCTGAAGCTTCGAGTTGTTGGCTCGAGCGAGACTTTATTTGCTTGAGCGAGGGTTTCTTGTGTCTGGTCGCTCGAGCGACCAACTCTTCGCTCGAGCGAGCCTGTTATATATCAGTAGGCAGCAGCGGGAATAACTTCACTTTTTCATTCCCTCTTCTTTTACAAACCCTAGATCCGACTCTCTCTCTCTCTATACTTGTCTTCTCTCTAAGGTTTGATCTATCTAGAGTGAGTTTCTACCCTTAGTCCTTTGTTAAAAAGATAGAGTGGGTTGAGGGCTTCGTTTTAATCTGAAAAACGTGGGATTTGGAGCACGTTGGTTTTTGATCTTTATCTCCGTTTGGGCTCAAACTTCGAGGTAGGGATATCCTACTCCTCCTTATGAGCTTTGTCTTTAAATTTTAGCATTTTGATATGTTGGGGGTTGTTGGGTAATTTTGAGATAGTTTAGGTCTTTATGTAATTTTACAAAAGAAGGGGTTTTACTTATATAAACCTATATGCATGTTTAGCATGGAGAAATGAGGTAAATGTTGGGTTATTGATAGAAATGGAACCTTAGGGATGTTTGGTTAATTATGGGAAATGCCCTAATTACATTGATAAATTAATTTGTAAAATTAATTTTAAGAAATGAGAAATTGGATTGAGAATGTTGAAATTGGGAATGTATGGGATTAAAGGGTGTAGTTGGATCATTTATCAGTCACCTAGTTGAAATGTTGATATTTTATCCATCTGGTGCATTTATTTTCTGTTTAGAAATAACTGCTTTGGGCTATCGGTGGAGGATAGTCTTGATTGTTGTAGACAATGCATGATGATTAGGCAAACTAAAACTAATCGATTGAGTATGCTAACAACTATAGCGGTTGGAATAATACATTAACTTTATGTATTGATTGATTATGTATATGATCTACGTTTATATACATTGTGTGTATGGGAGGAGATAGGGGATGTACTCCACGGTTTAGGGGAAGATAGGGGATGGACTTCTAAACCGGATTTTGTTTGACATTGGTACAGCACTACAATGTGTATCAAGTGTGGATTATGGAAGTGTTTAAATTGATTTGATATAGCACTAAAATGTATATCGTTATCAATTGTGAAGTATAGAAGTATTTCTATGTTATATTGATACAGCACCAAAATGTGTATCCTTCGTGAAGTATGGAAGTGGTTTATGTGTTATTGATACAGCACCAAAATGTGTATCCATTATGAATTTCAAAAGTGTTTTAAAGATGAGTCATAGTCTCATTAAGTTATTTGGCTAGGCTTTGAGCCTTGTTTTCAAACTCAAAGTTGAAAAAGAAGTGGGAAATGAAAGGTAACATGGACTTGAATGTCATGAAACTGTAATGTGTTATAAGTGGGAATATAAGTGTGGATCATCTATCGAATGCTGTTATTTTAGTCATTGTTTATAGTTGGTTTAGTATATTTCTACTGGGCTGTGGCTCACCCTATATGGGACATCCTTTTCAGGTACAGGTAGCATGCCACCTCCAAGGACATAGTTTGGGAGGCTAGAGGCAGACAGACTTTTTGGTTGTTTTGCTTTCCTTTGATGTATTACATGTAAATTCAAGCCAAGGGCTTAATATGTATATGAGTTAGTACTCATTTCTTGTAACCAAGTGTTGGCTTGGAAAGTTGTAAGCCCATAGGGCCTTTACTTTTGTTGTCAATATGTAATACTTTTGTAAGAACTACTCTGATAAATAGAAAGATGTTTATTTCTCTTATATTGTTGCATGTCAAGAATGATGGGTTTTATGTATTTTTTTGAGAGCGTTACATCCGATCAACATGATTTTTTTTAGACATATAGTACTCGATGAGTTCTACATATTGAACGGTTCAAATTATCAAAGTGGAACCCATGATGGGCCTCCACGGGCCGAACAACACTGTGTTGTTTGTGCACCCCGCCTGTGCAATTTTCCCAAATCATTTTAGCAACTCAGCAACAATTTGTGGAACGGTTCAAACTAAGTTGTAATAATTTGTGTAAAATTAAATTTTTTTTTTTTTTGTGAATAGTGATAACTTTTTAACCTTTTTAGTAACTTTTTGGATTTTTTTTGGATATCCCAAACCAGCCCTTAATTTGAATTTTTGAATTTCTACATAGATCTTCACTTAATTAAAAACTATATAGTTCAATTGTTAAAAAAAATTTAAGCTCGACTCAAGTTGCTTGGGTTGAGCCCACCTAAGTTTACAATTCTAGAAAGGGAGGTTGAAAGTTACCTGATTAAATTTGTGGCAAATTAAAAAAAAAAAATTGTGATTGTAAAATTGTGAGATTTAAATTGTAAATTTCAATCTTCTTTGTTTTCATAATTTGCATACAAAAATTTAACTATTTATATTATTTTGTATAAAAATATATTATTAATTTTTTTACATTCCGTGCATAGCACGAGTTACCACTAGTCTATTCTATATATTAAGCAAAAGGGGGTTTTTAACCCCAAGCCTTGTGGGAGTTCTAATCTCCCAATCTAAATTTCTTGATTTTTTGATTTAAAAAAAAAAAATCTTAGCATTTATTAACTTCTCCAAACTCCCAAGTCTTACCATCATAATAACACTTTAATGCATTAAGAACAAGTATAAAAAAAATTCTTTGAAATCCAACACATATGAATTCTTTGAAAATCCCAACACACATGATTATTATCCCTCATAATAACACTTTAATACATTAATAAAAAAAATTTCTTGAAAAGTCCAACACATCTATATCTATACTATATATTAAGTAAAATGGAGTTTTTAACCCAAGCCTTGTGGGAGCTCCAATCTCTCAATCTAAATTTTCTGATTTTTTGATTTTTTTTTAAAAAAAATCTTAGCATTTATTAATTTCTTCCAACTCCCAAGTCTTATCATCATAATAACACTTCAATGCATTAAGAACAAGTATAAAAAAAATTATTTGAAATCCAACACATATGAATTCCTTGAAAAGTCCCAACACATATGATTATTATCCCTTATAATAACACTTTAATGCATTAAGAACAAGCATAATTTTTTTTTTTTTTTGGAAAGTCTAATACATATGATTATTATCAAAATATTAAACTTTAATATAATATAATAAAAAAAAACATTTAATTCCTTAAAAAGTCCAACACATATGATTATTATCAAAATATTAAACTTTAATATAATATAAAAAGGAAAAAAAAATATTTAAAAATCACAATTCACATATATAGATAATTGTAAACACAATCCGTGCATAGCACTGCAAGAATGGCCTAAATAAATAAATGAAAAAAAAGGGAGCAAAATGGACTCCAATTAACCACAAATTCCATTGGACTAATCCTATTAAACAAAATTCCACCTTTGTAAGCATCATTTTAATTTATAAATGTGGAAACCTATAGGGTGTGTAACATGCAGGGCCTGCCCTTGGGAAAGGCAAGGCAAGAGGCTGCCTTGGGCCCCAAAATCTATCTATACTATATGTTAAGTAAATTGAGGTTTTTAACCTTAAGTCTTGTAGGAGTTTTAATCTTTTAATTTAAATTTTCTAATTTTTTAATTTAAAAAAAAAAAATCTTAGCATTTATTAACTTTCTCCCAACCCCCAACTCTTACCCTTATAATAACACTTTAATGCATTAAAACAAGCATAAAAAATATTCTTTGAAATCCAACACATATGAATTCCTTGAAAAGTCCCAACACATATGATTATTATCTCTCATAATAACACTTTAATGCATTAAGAACAAGCATAAAAAAAATTTCTTGAAAAGTTCAACACATATGATTATTATCAAAATATTAAACTTTAATATAATATAATAAAAAAAAGAAGACATTTAATTCATTGAAAAGTCCAACACATATGATTATTATCAAAATATTAAAGTTTAATATAATATAAAAAAAAAAAGAAGACATTTAAAAAAAAACATTTAAAAATCACAATTCACATATATAGATAATTGTAAACACAATAAAATAGGAGGGCATTCATGTCTACACGTTTTTTTTTTTTTATAAGATCTCCTCCATTATAATAAGATAGCATTTTATTTCTCTCATCTTATAATCTATATATATATATATATATATATTATATTATATATTATCTATCTATACTATATATTAAGTAAATGGGGGTTTTTAACTCCCAAGGCCTGTGAGAGCTTCAATATCCCAATCTAAATTTTCTAAATTTTTTATTTTTTATTTAAAAAAAAATCTCAGCATTTATTGATTTGGTCAAAATCCCCTGATCAGCATTTATTAAATTTCTTCAATCCACATGTCTTTCCACATGCATGCATTTATTTATTTGGTCAAAATCCCCTAATCAGCATTTAAAATCCCATCATACAAATAATTATAGATACAATCCATGTATAGTTACTGCAGTACTCTTTTCAACTTCTCCCATACACTATGGTTAGTGATAAGATTGTTAAATTATTTTTATAAAAAATTTTAAAAAACATAATTTATATATTAAAAAAAATCTAAAATAAATATAAAATATCTATAATTATCTCGTGCATAGCACGGGTGATAGGCTAGTCTATACTATATATTAAGTAAAAGGGGGTTTTTAACCCCAAGCCTTGTGGGAGCTCCAATCTCCCAATCTAAATTTCCTGATTTTTTGATTTAAAAAAAAAAAAAAAAAAACTTAGCATTTGTTAACTTCTCTCAACCCCCAAGTCTTACCCTCATAATAACACTTTAATGCATTAAGAACAAGCATAAAAAAAAAAATTTAAATCCAACACATATGAATTCCTTGAAAAGTCCTAACACATATGATTATTATCCCTCATAATAACACTTTAATGCATTAAGAACAAGCATAATTTTTTTTTTTTAAATCCAACACATATGAATTCCTTGAAAAGTCCCAACACATATGATTATTATCCCTCATAATAACACTTTAATGCATTAAGAATAAGTATAAAAAAATTTCTTGAAAAATCTAACACATATGATTATTATCAAAATATTAAACTTTAATATAATATAATAAAAAAAAAAAGACATTTAATTCCTTAAAAAGTCCAACATATATGATTATTATCAAAATATTAAACTTTAATATAATATAAAAAGGAAAAAAAGAAGACATTTAAAATAATAAAAAAAAAGACATTTAAAAATCATAATTCACATATATAGATAATTGTAAATATATTAAGAAAAGGGGGGTTTCTAAACCCCAAGTCTTGTGGGAGCTCCAATCTCTCAATCTTAATTTTCTAAATTTTTGATTTAAAAAAAAAAAAAAACCTCAACATTTATTGATTTGGTCAAAATCCTCTGATCAACATTTATTAACTTTTTCCAATCCACGTGCCTGCATTTATTAGTTTGGTCAAAATCCCTGATTAGCATTTAAAATCCACTCATACAAATAATTATAGATATGGCCCGTGCATAGTTACTGCAGTAGTCTTTTTAATTTCTACTGTACACTATGGTTACTGATAAGATTATTAAATTATTTTTATAAAAAATCTTTAAAAACATAATTTATATATTAAAAAAAATTAAAACAAATATAAACATAATTTCTTGATTTTTTGATTTAAAAAAAAAAAAAAAACCTTAGCATTTATTAACTTCTCCCAACCCCAAGTCTTACCCCTCATAATAACACTTTAATGCATTAAGAACAAGTATAAAAAAAATTCTTTGAAATCCAACACATATGAATTTCTTGAAAAGTCTCAACACATATAATTATTATCCCTCATAATAACACTTTAATGCATTAAGAACAAGTATAAAAAAAAATTCTTAAAAAATCCAACACAGATGATTATTATCAAAATATTAAACTTTAATATAATATAATAAAAAAAAAAGACATTTAATTCCTTGAAAAGTTTAACACATATGATTATTATCAAAATATTAAATTTTAATATAATATAAAAAAAGAAAAAAAGAAGACATTTAAAAAAAAAAAACATTTAAAAATCGCAATTCAAAAAAAATCCTTAGCATTTATTAACTTCTCCTAACTCCAAGTCTTACCCTCATAATAATACTTTAATGCATTAAGAACAGGCATAAAATTTTTTTTTTGAAATCCAACACATATGAATTCCTTGAAAAATCCCAACACATATGATAATTATCCCTCATAATAACACTTTAATGCATTAAGAACAAGCATAAAAAAAAAAATTTTGAAAAGTCCAACATATATGATTATTGTCAAAATATTAAACTTTAATATAATATAATAAAAAAAAGATATTTAATTCCTTAAAAGTTTAACACATATGATTATTATCAAAATATTGAACTTTAATATAATATAAAAAAGGAAAAAAAGAAGACATTTAAAAAAAATATTTAAAAATCACAATTCACATATATAGATAATTGTAAACACAATCCGTACATAGCACGGGTGATATGCTAGTATATATTAAGAAAAAATGAGTTTCTAACCCCCAAGTCCTGTGGGAGCTCTAACATTCCAATCTGAATTTTCTAAATTTTTTATTTAAAAAAAAAGCCTCAGCATTTATTGATTATCTGAATTTTCTAAATTTTTTATTTTTAAAAAAAAAGCCTTAGCATTTATTGATTTGGTCAAAATCCTCTGATCAGCATTTATTAAATTTTTCCAATTTACATGTCTTTCCAAATGTCTGCATTTATTGATTTGATCAAAATCCTCTGATCAGCATTTAAAATCCCCTCATACAAATAATTATAGATACAACCCGTGCATAGTTACTGCAGTACCTTTTTCAACTTCTCTCATACACAATAGTTAGTGATAAGATTGTTAAATTATTTATATAAAAAATCATAAAAACATAATTTATATATTAAAAAAATTTAAAATAAATATAAATATCTATAATTATCTCGTGCATAACACGGATGATATGCTAGTATAATACATACATAAATAGATAAGTATGCACATTCTAAAGTAATACAATGGGTCCACAGATTCAGAAAATTAACTAGAAAATCATCAAGAATTTCCAATCAATTATTCATACTGTGGGTCCACAACAACTTCAAATGTACATCAATGATCTAATCTTCAAGGCATTGTTTTGATTGATTTTTTTGGGATAGTAGACTTTCTAAAAGTAATATTGAAGCCAATGAATGATAAATTGTACATTTGTCTCCATACCAATAAATTCAATGACAGATTTTGGGTATTGCAATGAATTAAACTTATACAAATTTAATTTTAGAATAATTCAATACCAAAAAAAAAAAAAAACAAAACAAAAATTTAGGAGAAGAGAAGGAAAACCCAGAAATCAAAATCCTGATTGGATGCTCCTATGAATTTTATTATGGAATTCAACATTCAAGTTAGGTTTTGCAGTGCCGAACTAACCTGCCAAGAATTTGATGAAAACACAAAGACTTATAAAACATCATAATTAAAGTCAAAAAAATAAAAGTGAACATAATGTTGAGAAGCATGAGTGTACTACTCGAAGATTGAAGCTTCAACGCTCCAAAAGCGTTGGTCGCACAACTACCAAAGGAAACAAAAAATTACAATTCCAAATTCAATGGAATGCATAGACCATACACATCTATACTATAGTCGGCTAAATCAGTATAGTGAAGGGGGATTAATATGATGTGACCAGGGGTTTAAAGGCAGTGATATGATGGATTTTTTTTTTTTGTTTTTGATCTGCCAATGAGTAAGTGGGTTTCTTGGCTATCAAGGAGCACCTTTCAACTTTGGAGTTCGGATTACTTGTATTCAGATTTAGTGGGTTTTCAATTAATATATCATAACAATGAGCTTTTTGTGTGTTGATTGTGGGATTTAAATCTATTTTATTTTCTCTTCCTTTTGGGTTGTTATAAAAATTTAGCATATCTCTTATCTTACTCCATAAGTATGCAATGGTTAGTAGTTAAATTTTCTAAATCAAATTTCTTTACTTCTACAACTTATATGCTGCTATGCATGCACATGGCTACCAATTTTGGTGACACATCAAGAACAAAGTCAGATTATGTATAAAAGTTACCTTGCAAACAATCACAATTCTAGCCTCCTTGCGAACAACATCGAGAATAGAATCGCTCAACTCAGCGCCCTAAGTGTAGTGATCTTTGGCCCAATTAAAACAAAAAACAAAAAAGCTCCAAAAGACATGTTATTTTTGCTGAATGGGATGTTGAATTTGGATGGGTTAGCCTCCGTTTTTGCTGAATTTGGATGGGCTAAGCATGCTGGAAGTCCATGATAGTGAGTGTTTGTGAAAGGTGGGAGTTGTTGAACTTGGGAAGTTATTCAATGTGGGAAGTTAGGCAGATAGTTATATTTTGTGAGTTAGTAATTTATGATTTTACCCTTAATGATAAATTGATACGAGTTTAAAAATAGTATAATTATTGAAGAAGTTAAGGCTGTTTTAGGAAAATTAGTAGAAAAATTCTGAGAGTATGACTTTAGAACTCCAAAGTAGCTGCTAGCTTTTAATAATAGTATAGATGTAAATTGTAATAGTACAGTTTATATTCTCCCAATAAGGGTGAATGTAGTTTTGCCACTTCCCAAAACTACGTTGGTTTCAATAGAGAATCTTGATGTGGTTCTTGACCTTGGTTGTCACCAATGTATCACTGGTCTAATTTCTTGCTATTATGTATCATCAATAAATTCCTGTTGCTGTTTTCCCAAAAAAATAAAAAATAAAAAAAAATAGACAGGGTGGTATAATTGAAACGTAAGATTAGAAAATGGAAAAATCTTATATCAGTGTAAAACTTAAAAAATAACTATAAATAAGTGATAAAATTTGTAAATAGTAATAATTAAAATTATAAAAAATTTCATAAATATGTAATAACATTTTCAAAACATTACATTAAACAGTCTGATACAGATTTTTAAATTAAAAAAAATTGTAGTTTATGATATATCCATTATTCCTCATTAAATCTTAGTAAACTATGTATGTGTGTCTAAGAAAAATTTAAGTTTAGAATTCTTCTACGTACCACCACGAAAAAATGGTCATGAAATTTGTCACCAAATCATGCTAGACAAACAACTTTAGTAGGGCCAACATCACTTTTTTAGTGTTAAAAAAATGGCCAAATGTAAATTTGTGACACTTTTCAAGACCTTCTTTTTGTTATCTTTAAAATTTTCTTTTCTTTTATGATGTATCTCCCTTATTGTTCATCAAAGCTAAGCAAACTGAGAGAGAAACAGAGATTGAATTTTATGGTCTATATATGCCCTTATATTCACTAGCTTAGCAAACTTTCAAGAACACTTATTCTTGTTAAGAGGTTGATAATTTAAAGTTGCTTGGCCAACATTAACTGGCTTAGCGTTATTTATATGTTGTAAATCCTCCATATAAAAGTCAACAAATTAATTGTGCAAATATAATATATCTGGAAGAAATCTAATCTTCTATCTCATTCTCTCCTAAACTCCAATCATAGAATATGGGCGACAATAATCCCATAATAGAGGTAGGGGTGTAAAATTGGTCCATTCGCCCACGGCCCACTCAAAACCCGCCCATGGTCCGGCCAAGCCCGAGCATGAGCCCAGCCCATGACCCTAGGCCGTGTGTTTTGAGACCCGATCCGAAGCCCAGTCCAAAGACCCACTCAAAGCCCTCTCCAAGGCTTGCTTGACCGGCCCGAGACCTAATGTTATTTTCAAGCTATTTTGTGGAAAAAAAAAATTTTAAATGAAAAAATAGTTAGGCTTGGCCTAGGCCCACCCCAAGTTCGAGACTAAGCACAGGCCTGTGGCTCGATTTTGAGCAAGCGATTTTGAGCAAGCTTGGCTGAGAATTTTTCCACGTGGGTTAGCTCGCCCCGCCCCAAAATTTGGCGGAAGCCCGTGAGACCCGATGTTGGCCGGCCCAAGCCTGGCCTGGTGGTTGGGCTGAGCCAAACTGAGCTGAATTTACACCCCTAAATAGAGGGCGTTTGGTTCATAGAGACAAATGAGAGTGAGAAAAAAGATCCTTAGGTGCCAGTAACATGTTTCCTCCACAATCTTGGTAGTGGTGGAAATAAGTACCAATTTTTTAAACTCCCAAAACTTCTGTACAAGTCAAAATAAAACCACAAGCATGGCAATTTCTTGCATTCAATTTTTTCTTCAAATAACACTCATAAGTTAAAGAAAAATGTGAATCTTTGATGAAGTGATGATGGGCTAGTTGCCTACTTTCAGAACTGTTGGTTCTCAGAACCCTCCAACCAAACAACTACTATAAGAACTTATACATTTACCTGCCAAGAAATAAACACATAAAACCGAAAAGTAATACACAAAAATAACAATGAAGACAACAACAATAGAGACAAGTTCGAGAAAATTAGAACCTTTTGCAAAGTTGAAACCGGGTTATGGTTCTTGTAGAAACTTGAAGCACAAGAAACCGAATTACTGTGAGAGAGAATGGCAGGGCAATTCTCCTTTGGCAAAGCAGAATGTATGCATGTGTTTGCATGGTGATCTCCTTGCCAGAGGAGGACCGCCCTGTTATTCTTTAACCCCACATATTTGCCTTTGCTTTGAGTACCTGAGATCGAGCTCGATCTTTCACATGAAGTAGCAAGCCATTTTATACTACTCAGTTCGCACATTGGTTTTGGATATGCTAAAGAAAGGAAGAAGCATATGCTTGGCACAATTCCTGTGGGAAGGTTCTTTTGTGTTATTCATGGGGGCCATGCATGCATGGTCCCGATTCTCTCACTAAAAATCTCACTCTCTCCCAAGGCCAGGAACATCTTCACCTTTTTTTTTCTTATCTTTTTTTTTTTTTTTTTGATGATTTAGATAATATCATATGTTGGAAAAGAATAGGCACACTAGAAAAAGATTATACTTAGGCCTCGTTTGGGAAGGCTCTGTTTTAGCCAAAAAGTCAAAAAGTTACTAAATTAGTCAAAAAGCCAACAACCCATACCAAAAAGTCAAAGATTCTCTTTTCTCTCTACTTTTTGCACATCTTTTCGTAATTAGCCAAAAAATCATCCCAAACATACTAGTTTTTTTTAGCTCATATTTTAGCTAAATAGCCAAAAAGTTACTAAATTAGCATGTTCCCAAACGAAGCCTTAAATCACTGATCTCTCACATTTTATTCGAATCTATAAATGCATTAATCTTGTTCACCTTTATAATTGTGAATAAAAAAGAATTCGCACACTAAAAAAATATTACACTTAAATCACTGATCTCTCACATTTTATTCGAATCTATAAATGCATTAATCGTGTTCACCTTTATAATTGTGAATAAAATATTTCGCATCAATAATGGTTTTGTTTGATGAGTAGTATAATGGTTTTGTTTCATAAGTATGTTGTATGGAATATTTAAAAAAGTATTCATAAAATAAAGTGCATAACGTAGATTTAAATTTTTTTTTATAATTATATTCTACTGAAAATGAATTTGATTGACATATTTTATTTTCTAAATTTTATTTATTTATTTATTTATTTATTTTTGTATATTTTTTTTTTAGATATGTAACCTTGTCATTGTTCTATAGTGAAAATGGAATTTGATATTTTCCACAACCAATAAAAACCAAGGACTAAACTTCTAACATAATGTACCGTTTGACCCCTACATGAGAGAGAGAGAGAGAGAGAGAGAAGGTAGTAGTAGAATGGAACTATTGTTGACAATTTTATAATTTAAATGTTATTATAAGGATAATGTGAGTATATAGTTATTTAATTAATCCTTTGACAAAGGCACATAATATGTCAAGTCTAAAAGGTTATCACTCTTTTGTCCTAAAATTCTACTATGACCATTCCACATCATTTATGAGTAGAGTTGTAAACGGGTTGAGTTAAGTTTTGTTGAGTTCGAACTTGACTCATTTATTTATTGAGTCTATTTATTGAGCTCAAGCTTGGCTCAATAAGGAATTGGGCTCGAGCTCCGCTCGACTTATTGATATTAATGAAACTCGAATTCGGCTTGGCTCGGCTCGATAATTTTTTTAATATTATTTATATTATTTAAATAAAAATATTATTTATATTATTTAATATATAAATAATGTATTTATTATATAATTTAAATATAGATAAACGAACCGAGCCTAATATTCGAGTTCGAGCTCGGGTTATTTACTAAACGAGCCGAGCCGAGCCGAGCCGAGCCGAGCGTTTAACGAGCCGAGTCAAGCTTGTTCATAAACAGTTCGGTTTATTTGTAGCCTTATTTATGAGACAACACATCATTGTCCATTAACAGTTTAGTTGCAATTAATGTAATATAACTGCATTTATTAAATTTTATATTAATTATATTATAATTAATGACAATCACAATCCGTTTGGGAAGTGGGTTGGCTTTTTGACTTTTTGACTTTTTTGGCTATATGAGCCTGGGCTCAAAAGCTTGGTTTGGGAAGGGTTTTTGGCTTTTTGGCTTTTTTTAACTTTTTTGTGAGAGAATAGTGTAATGATTATGGGATTGGATGGGATGTTTTGTCTGTTGTGGCTCATGAGCCTATTCTCTCTTTTGTGGCTCATTGAGCCAAAAAGCCCAATGAGCCCTTGCCAAACCAACCCTAATGTTAGAGATTCTAAAAGTTTTACCAAAATTTTTATCAAATCATGTGGGTCCCACACCCATGTGAAACATTTGGTAAAAAATTTAGTAGAACTTTTAGGATTTCTAGCAATTTTGCCCTTTAAATATTCCCTTTCAAGAGTAATTTTAATATTATAAAATCTGATTGTTGCTACAATTAATGGAAGTAGTTGAGAAAACTTAGAGTTTATTAACTCCTCATTAGAAATATTCGCTAACATTTTGATATAAACTTGATCATGAATTACACCTAGATGTTTGTTGTCTAACACTTATTTTTTATTATTATATATAAACTATGTTAATAATTACATTTTAACAAGTGCATTGGAGCACTGTTAACATTTAAAATTAAAATTTTAAAAAAAAAAAAAATACTCAAAACAAAAATATTATATGTCATCAATTCTTTGTCACCGTTTAATCACCTTCTATATGATATCTATGATTGATTATGTTGTTTGGAAATCTGATTTTGTGTTGTATTATTTTTGTCTTTATGATATTTCAAGTTTGTGCCATCGTCCCCAAAATACAAGTTTGATTAGAAAATGTGTAGATCAAACATTCACATTATAAATAAATAATAATGATAAAAAGACATAGTCCAAAGCAAAAGGAAGGGCTCTTTCTTGCTGTGGGGAGGTCGGCAGAGCACGAAGACGAAAGATTCTCTAAATGCTGTGTTTTGTTAGAAAATTTACAAAGAGATTTAGAAAGAGGAAAAAAAAAAAAGTTAGGTAAAATATAAATAAATTATACTTACATTTCACTTAATTTCACATCTTTTCTCTTTTTGTTTCTAAATCTCCCAACCAAACACAAAGTAAAAGTACGCAGTTTCTTTGTCTTAAAAATGATACTTTTTGGCGTTAAAAAATTAATTAAATCAAATGTAAATAATATCTTATCATGTAATTTAATGATACAAAACAATATGAATAAATAAGTAATGTATAACCTTAGCACATAATGTCACACACAAACCATCTTTGAAAACTATAAGCAAAATTTTATTTATACAAAGGGTTGCAGTTTTTAAAAATCTTGTTAACATTTGTTTTAGAATACATGTCAAGAAATTTAAAAATATTGAACATATTTTATTGCACTCATTTTCATACAAAATGTACAACCTTTTAAGCCTCTTAATATTTAACAAAAATTATTTTTCAAATAGTCAATGAAAGTTTAGCTAATGATGTTGTCAAATAAAGGCATTTGAAGAACCTATTACTTGAAAAAAAAATTCATAAAATGAAAGTGTGCGGACTATATTCAGTATGGGTGTGATTAACTATATATATTGATTAGTGTACTAACTAGTGTACCAATTGATAATGTAGTATAATTTAAGAGATTTTTAGTATTTATAATGTGATTAATGAATATAGTCAATAATAATATCATAACTAGTCTTAATACACTAACATGTACATTAATTTGTGCATGTAACATTACAAGTTTTTATTTTTAAGTAACTTGTCAAATTAGTTTTTGTAAGTTCCCTAATTTCGAAGAGACCTGTAACTTTCTCGAATTAATTAAGCCGCGTTCACGAGATTATGTGTGTAACTAATAATGAGAGAGAGAGAGAGAGAGAGAGAGAGAGAATTCACCAAAATATTAAGGCTACCGAACAAAGCCTTCCCCTAGAAAAATGTACTAGACTCAACTCTTGCAATAATATATCTAAGTTGTATTCAATATGAATATTATTAAATTCATAAATCATATATATATATATATATATAGGAGAGAGAGAGAGAGAGAGAGAGAGAAGTATAAAAACATTCACATTCACTGGACTGAAATGGATTTGAATTGAAGGGTACCAAAGAAGATAGGACTAAGACGTGAAGGACAATGAAAGAACATGCCATTGGATCTTCTCAATGTGCTCTTTATTTTTATTTCTTCTCTTATTTTCTTTTTTATTTCCTTTCCCTATTTATCCACTAGAGGTGAAAGTGAGACACTAATTTAGATGCTTCTCTTTCAATCATTTTTACACTTCTCATTGAAGAGTAAAGAATCAACTCTAATCGAAGCTTTACTCGATTTACAGAAATGAAAGAAAGCTTTATTCCTATGGAACTGGCTAATAATATGTAAATATCAAGATTGAAAAAAAATAAATAAATAAATAAAAGAAGAAGAAGAAGAAGAAGAAGAAGAGAAAAAAACATAGGTTGAGTAAAGAGTAAATAAGAAAATTGTACAAACTCTCTCTCTAAAAAAAACCTCCATCTCTAGCCTCTCCGATGGCCAGCCGGCCGCCGCCTTTGGCCATGGCGGTTGGCTGGCCTAGCTTTTCTTCTTGTGTTGATGCTTTTTTCTCCTAATAATCTTGAGCCCCCATTTGTTTTCCACTTGTTCCCTTTTCAATTTAATCTCTAGATTTGCTTAGGATGCTTTTGTTTTGAGTGCTTGTTTTTCACAGCTTTGTTAGGTGGTTTTGATGGGTTCTTTCTTCGAATGAAGAGGTTCGGTGGTAGTGGTGCTTCGGCCATGGTGTTCAGTTTCGGCCATGGGTTTCGGTTTAGGGTGGGTTGGTTCAGGAACTTCATTCGGGCACTTCTCTGCGAGCGGGAGTTTGAGGGGTGGAGGATCCAGAGTTGTTTAGGATCTTCATTCGAGCGCTCCGTGTGCGTGGGAGTTTGAGGGGTGATTTCTGTTCAACTCTATGGTGGTCGGAGCTTGTGTTCGGTTAAGAGGAGAATGGAGCCGGGTCTACAAAGAGGGGATTGCTCAGCGTTGTTGGTGAGGATCAACCGAGGGAGGTGTTTGGGAGAGGAAAACCGTGGGAGAAGTTTAAGATGGAAACTGGGTTTTCAGGGCAGAAGCGTGGTGAAGGAGGAGAAACTGGGTTTTCAGGATAGCAGTCCCGGCAGAGGTCGAAGTCGAGAGTTAGGAATTTGTTGACTCAATGGGGAGAAACCAGCAGGTATTGAAGTCACAAGTGGTTCTCGGCAGCAACCTGAGTGTCTGGTGAAGAGTTTTGAATTGCTCTCGAGGCAGGCTTGGGGATTATTTGTGCATTAGTGATACAGCAGCCCAGTCCCAGAGGCAGAATCTGGGGCTGCTGAAGAAGAACCAAGGCGTGGGTGTCCGGCAATGGTGGAGGATGAAGTCGAGAGCAAGGCGTGGGTGTCCGGCAATGGTGGTCCTCGACGGGTGGTTCTCGACGGCAATGGATTATGGAGGTTGAGTGCCCAAGAGAGTCAGGCGTGGGGCAGTCCGACAATGGTGCAGGGTGTAAGAACGTGGGGCTCAAGAGTGTATCAAGTGTTTGAGTCTGACGTGGGGTGTATTTCTGTGTGTTAGGTGGGGGCTCAAGAGAGTGTGATGTATTTTATTTTATTTTATTTTCTAGTTGCTTCTCAAAATTTAAAACTGTAAGGCTAAGAGGTTGGTTGTAAGATCGCGAGTAGCAGTAGTAGGAGAGTGAGTTTTTACTCTTCGAATCTCTCTCAATGCGTTTTATCTCCTTGTACCTTCAAATTTCATTTTTTTAATGGAATTTTTCTTTGCCGATCAAAAAAAAAAAAAAAAAAAAATTGTACATGTTGGCTTTCTTTTCAGTTTTCTTTATTAAATTTTGTTAATATGTAATGGCTCACGTTAAGAAACTGAAAAAAAAAAAAATGTACATTCTGCATAAAAGTATGTGTAATAAAAAATGTATAAAATTTTTAACCTTTCTTAATAACAAGACCCTTCTTTATATTATGGTTGATTTTTGTCATCTTATCGATAAGCTAAATGAGTAACAATGGTGCATGGTGGGTGTTAAGTTTTAACTTCGTTACAAAAAATTATGTGATATATATTGTCTATGTGGTATTCTCAATAAATGAGAAATCTCAAAACACATTAAATTAGTCATCAATTGTCTCTCAATTAACTATCTAGCTACAAAGGTGGGTCTATATTGTCTCATTTGAAAAACTTCCCCTACGTGTGGCGAGCGGATCCTCTAGAGTTAATCCCCTAGAGTGATCTCCTAAAGTACTTGATCGAATGGCTGAGAATAAAACTCACCAAAACGACGTCGTTTTGGTGAGTATTTTGAAAAAAATAAATAAAAAACAAAAATTCAGAATTTTCGATTTCAAAATTCCCCTAAGAATTTTAGAATGTCAGCTCTTTGCTAATCGTTTCTGGGAATCACCTGGTCTCAACGGTGAAGAAGAGGAAGAAGATGGAGAGAAAGCACATGAAGATGATTCGAGACTAATGGAGGATAAAGAGCTGGTTGAAGTGTATGAGAAGATGGTTTCAACTGAAGCCATTGAAGAACAAGAACAAGAGAACCCAGAAGCAGAAGCAAACGTGGTTATGGAGGTAAAAGAAGATGAAGCAAAGGAAAACCCAGAAGAGGAAAAGTTAGAGATCAATGACGAACTACCAGAAGAAGAAGAAGAAGAAGAAGATCAAGAACCAGACCCAGAAGTCCATGAAGCGAAAGAGACAGTGGCTGCAGAAGAAAATGAAAACGATTGTTCATCTAAAGCTGTTGTAGATCCAAAGAACTTCGAAAATGAAGATCCACTGTTGATTCAAGAGACAGAAGAGGAAGAGATTAGAGCGAGCCATCGCTCTTCTTCAGTATCGTCCGTATATTCAGATTTAGCAGAAGAAGAAGAAGAAGAAGAAGAATTAAAGGATTTTCATATTTGCATTTCCACAGGAACCTTCGTTGTTTTGAAATCCCTAAATCTGAATTTATTTTTTTTTATTATTTTTTTTTTTTTTTCAAAATACTCACCAAAACGACGTCGTTTTGGTGAGTTTTATTCTCAGCCGTTAGATTAGGTACTTTAGGAGATCACTCTAGGAGATTAACTCTAGAGGATCCGGACGCCTATGTGTGTCCCTCCCAGTGAAAATAAGCATATATTTGGCAAAAGGTTTAGTCCAACATAAACTAATCTAAAGAATCTTGCACATATATGAGAAAATCTTTATAAAGATAATCTTGTTTACCATCCTTTTAGTGAAAAGTAGTACATTTTCTAGACAACATCATTAAAACTAAATACATTATAAAAAATCAACATGTTTTATTCTTGTTTAAAAAGAAGCTTCATAAGCCGAATGTTTTTAATACATTACACATACACACTATTGCTGTGCTGAGATAAAACTAGGGGTGCAACTTGGGCGAGTTCAACCTGAGCAACCCAAATCTAATCTGAATTTTTTTAGGGCTTAGACAAGATATTTTCAAATTCAGTACGGGCTTAGGCAAAAATTCAGAAGTCCGAATTAAATTTGGACAGGCTTGGGCAAAGACGTCAAACAACCCGAGCAACCCGAAACCCGAATTATATATATAGATATATAAAAATATTAAATATACATATAAATTATTAGTCATTAATGATATTAAAGTAATTTAGATTATTAAATCATATTGAATATATATTATATATACAAATAACATAAAATCTTACTTTTGTATATTTTTACTCATAAATTGTAAAGACTGCTATAGCAGTATCTCTCTTACATTATATAAATTATTTGTTTTGATAGTATTAATGATTTTCTATTATAAAAAATGTAAATAGAGTCAAATTTTAATAATTTAATAATGTAGCTATAAATAAATAAATAAATAAATGAAATTCATTTACAATTCGGGCAACTCGGACAATTCGGGTTTAACTCGGGTCGGGCTTGGATAGGCAATTTCGAGTTACAATTCGGACCTGGGCGGGCCCGAGCAGGTCTCAGCATAGCTTGGGCTGAGTTTAAACAGCCTCCTAACCCGACTGAACCTGCTCGAATTACACCCCGGAATAAAACATTGCACATACGTACGTAAATTGGGCAAACGTTGTGTGGGTCAAAGTGCATCACTAGTTCTTTTTCTACAAACAACAATATGGAGGATGTGCTGAGAATATGCTATTTTTCATGAAAACACTAGACTTCTTTCATGGCCTATAAATAGATTCTCATGCCAAAGGAGTGTTCATCATCATCGACCAAGTGATCGGTCAAGTGCATGGTTGCATTACTGGGCAACTATTCTTTTGGCAGATGGCCACTTGACAGTGCGTGATTAATTTCATAAAACAGAAAAGTAATCTCTCTGCCAAAGGAGATTTGCCCGACAATTCACCTGTGCAATCTTCTAGATACAGATACTCTCACCTTACATCTACCAACCCTAGGTAAGACTTCCTCAATTAATGTAGTTAATATTTTTGTTGAACAGCTAATGTAGTTAATATTATAAGCATTGTCTCATTTTCTACTACTGAAATGCTTTATCCATTAGTATCACTATTTTTATTGTGTTAGTTAATGTCATATTATTTTTTATTTTTGGCTTTCCTTGTATTATACTTCAAAACCAAACATAAGATTCTTTAGAGATCTGATTTCCCATCATACACCTCCAATTTGGACATTGGGAACTTCTTAAAAAAAAAACTTTATAGTATTCATCCAAATAGGAAGTTGATATATCATAGCTAAATTTGCCTCCCACAATTGACCTTTTTTTGTTGGGTTAATGGGTAAAAATAATTACATATAAAACATCATTGAAATTAGTTACAAGTTAATAACCATTCTATCAATCACAATAATCACAATATTATCCACTATTAGGGAAGTCGAACTCAAGACCACAACCACATTGGTATCAACAATTGATTTCATAGCTTGCATCTTACACATTAGGTATTTATGTCATAATTCAGTTTACAATAACGATACATATTCAGAAAAATGTTTAAAATTTAAAATAAATCAATGAGGTATTACGAGTGTTCCAACACCAAGTTCAAATCTACACAATAAATTCAAGTTATAGACATGTTTTGCAGATACTTTTTCCCTCTTTCTATTTAACAAAAGTTGTTGGACTACTCTTTAACATAAACATACACAATTTCTCAATCCCTCAAGGGCAACTTCTATAAGTAAAAAATAAATAAATAAAAATAAAAAATAAAAAATGTAAGGTTTATATTGGTTTGTAAAAAATATATATATAAAATGCAGAGTTATAAAAACTTTTCTTTTTTTAAAAAAAAATTTCGGTCTGAACTCCTCCCAAATTCTCAATCTGTTCTAGAGGATGGGCCTTCTGAGCTGGGCTGTGAATGGATCGGCCCAAACAAAATATGGGCTTTGCCAAAAAGGCCTACACCCACTTTGGGTTTGAATCAGAGAATTTTTTGCCATTGAAACTAATTAAAGAATGGAAAGCATCTATTTAATCTAATATTTGATGAACCATGTCATTTGCAAATATTTCATGAACCAAAGTCAGATATGACTTCACTTTGTTTATGATTTCCCAAATTAAGAATAATTAAAAAGAGACTCTAGCTAGACCATGACCAAAGTCACCCTTAGGTTTGGTAATGTCTTTATTTATAGTTTTTGTTTATCTTTACAAAAGCTTTGAAAATTGTAAATAAATATTTTTTGTGTGTCTAATTCATTTTCAAATATTTATAGAATTTACTAAATTTATGTAATAAAAAAATTTATTTTCATTTGTTTCTTACTCTCTTACTTACTTTGACGATCAACTGCTTATCACTACTACTAGTTATCACATTTAGCCATCCCTTACCACCGTCAGTGACTCCTCTAGCCACCACCTCCTATTAGCCACCACTTTCAGCGGGCCAAAAATCACATCCTCCTACTAGCAACCCCTTTCAACTACTACCTTTTATCAACAACCATCTCTAGCCAACACTTCTGATGGTCAGAAATCACCTTTCGCCACCATTTCTAACCCGTTAGTAATCAACTTCTGTCATTAGCTTTTGTCGATGATCACCCTCACGTATTTTCAAAATAAATTTGTAAAATGTAGACAGGAGACAATTCGTGTTCATTTATAAAATTCTCTTACCCTTATTTTAATAATTTTTTCAATAAAATGGGTCCCCAAAAAAATAAAAATGAAATTAAGACACTTTTTACTAATCCAAAATGTTTTTCATTAAATTTAAAAAAAATTAATATTTATCTTTTAAAATTAAAAGTAAATTATATTTTACACTCATACATTTTATGCCAAATTTCATTTTAATTTCCTGTTTTTCAAATATAATAATTAATTTATAATCAAAGTTTGATTTTAATTTTTTGAGTAAATTACCAATAGCTCTTAATAATTGAACATAATTCTCATTAAATCCTATTGAAAATAAGTTCTAATAAAATCGTCGTTAAAAATAATTTTTTGTGACGATTTTTTTTATGTCACTAAAAATTGACAATTATTTTTCCTTTTTTTTTTTTTGTTATGGTTTTTATAAATTATCTCTAAAACTTACAGTTTGTGATATTTTTCTGTGACAAATTTGTAAACTGTCACTGAAATTTGAAAATTAGTGACTTTTTTGTGACGATTTTTTTAAGTTGTTACAAAAAACTTATAATTAGTGACAATTTTCAAACTATCTCTGAAAATTAACAATTAGTAACTTTTTTTAATAATGTTTGATGAAAGTGCCATTAATTATCATAGAACCTATTGGACAATAAGTCCATCTATTAGGACCTATACGAAAGTCCCCTTAATTTTTTTTACAAAAATTAGGAGCAAGATCCTCTCCAGTTGGATTTTCCAATTGGAAGGTATTGTTGAGTTTCCATGAGCCTACCACGGAGCCTACATCGATACTCCGTACTATTCACTATTAGGGCTCGTCGAATATTTCATCTTTGTAAAAAATTGCTTTAATCAAATATCGATAGACACTTGATCAAATAACATTTGTATCAAGAATTTATTTTAAAAATCATATTTATTACTAATACAAATGTGATCTGACCAAATGGATATCAATATCCGATCAATATAATTTTTTATAAGAATGAAATACTTGACGAGTCTTGCATATTGAATAATTTAAATTATTAATATGAATTTCGTGATAAAACTTACAAAAGTCTAACCGTACCGTCCAATTCAATTTGGACCAGAGAGGAGGCTGATCCCAAAAATTATACTAATATGCCCTTCACTTTAGCCTCTAACTTTCAAACTAAGGCACGCGAAATTAGACTTTCAGAAATTAATAAAATAAAGTAAGACACGTGAATATGCTTGTTAAGGTCATGCAAAAGCAAAACGCATAGTCAATACAATTACTGTGCTGGCCATGCTCACACCTTCATGCCAATCACATGGGATTAAAATTATTATTTTTAATTAATTTTCACATTTTACAACTTAATTAATTCAATACCTAACCATGGAAAAGGTATTATATGAATAGGGTACCATATGATACTACATTCTATCAATTATAAAAGTATATGTCTTTTATTATTTTTTAAACACTCAACGTAAATGTAGTAGATCCTGCTATTAAACTCAATCATAATAATAAAAGTTACCATATGACATATTTTATCCATGTGCAAAAATTACTCATACGGGTCAAGTTTTTGGAACATCCAAAGTCCATTGGGAACAACAGGTTATGAGATAAATAAGGTATAGTCTAGAATTATGATAAGTGTAATATTTTAAATTTTATCTAGAAATATTATTTATGGTTACTTTGAATTTTATTCACAAATATCAATCTATGGTTCAAATTTATTTTATATTTAAACTAACACTACATCAATATAATTTCTACCATACAAACCCTTCGCCCAGAAAAATCTGAGCCTTTCTAGATCCATATATAGCATTTCACTTTGTGAAAAACCATGTGTAAAATCTTTATTTTAGAATTTTGTTTAACGAGTTCCCTTAAAACATTTGATAAGAAACTTATACTTGTATATAATGTACGAGAGTGCGTGCAACATGTAATATATAATTAATTTAAATATTATTATTTGTTAATTTAAAGCCAAATGGGCGAGGATTCTGTGCCTTTTTTTTTTTTTTCTTCTATTAATTTTATTGTGGTAATTCAGTTATTCAAATTTTAAATTCAAACAAAATGATATTGTTTTGGAATATATAATTTAAAATAAAATTATATTATATTATTTTAATTTAAAATTTAAAATTTAAAATATTAAATATTAAATATTAAATATTAAATTATATGTTTAATTGACTATTCTTGCTGTAGAAAAATAATGACAGATAATCTAAATCCAAATGATAAAGAGTGCCTATGGAAGACTTGCTAAAAGCATTTTCAACATTTTATGTATATAATGTTTGTTAGTTAAAATATCTTGTATAACTCAAATTCACTAGTTAAATGTATTTAACCTACAAAGACTATGCAAAATGTATCAAACACTTACGATCGTTTATCTCTTTTTTCATTGTTGATGTAACATTTCAAAAAAAAAAAAAGTAGTATTTAGACGAATAATTAAATAAATAGCAGAGTTGAAACAGAATGAAAAAATGAATAAATAAAATACAATATAGACTTGATAGTGTATTTTAAACTTGCAAAATGTCTTTAAAAAACACAGAAAAAGTGAGTTCCATACCAGAAAATTGTGTTCAATATTAATTTTTGTCCGAGTAAAACAACGGAACGTTTAATAATGTAGGAGATGCTTTAAAATCTAATACTAAAAAGTTAATAAATTAATTTTTTATTAAATAAGTTCAATAACTTGCATTAATTATTATAACAATTATAAAATTCTTTTATTACAATTTTTTTATTTGAATTTATTTTGAATAGATAACTACACAGATAATATTAAAAGAATAAGATTATCACATTTTCTACTGCCTACTATCATAAATATGCAGAAAAAAATAAATATATTTTCAGAAATTATTTTTAGATAGGTTTCTGATTGTCTTTACTGAATTTTTTTTTCTATTTTAATCTTTTTTTATTTTTAAACCCATCAAGATTATATGCATCTACAAAATAAAAAAGTTTAACTAAAATATTAAAAAAATTTACAAAAAACAAAAAAAAATCTAAATAAAAATGTGCACAATTTTTTGTTCAAATTTTATTTTTGCTTTTAGTGATTTTTGAAATATTTTTAATTAATTTATTTTACTTTTTAAATACATCTTGCTTAAATGTATTTAAAAAATATTAATTAAAATATAAAATACAATCACTAATTAAAATATAAACATAAATTGAAACTCGTCTAAAAACATGTTACTCATTGGTGTGACCTATTTAGGGGCGTTCACGATCACGTGGCATATATTATTTTAAAAGGTGATTATTTAGTATTTGTGAAATATAAATACGTGGTGTTCTATAAAGTTTTGATTGATAGAGAGGAGTAGGGACCTACAATTTATGTTTGGAATGAAGAAATAATATGAGATTAAGTAATTGATGATTAAATATGACGACGTAGTGTTGTGGAATTATTAAATAATTTCACTATTTTAAATGCAACATGATACGCACGTGCGTACATGGAGACCCACAGGCCACGCGGTCGGAATTGAGAGATCAACGCATCAAAGTTGACACACTCACATGTGTGTCGTCGTGGCATTCAAATATGCTAATCAGAATATTCGTGTCGTCAATTGAATTTACCATAATACCATTCACACGTACGTGAACTTTGTCCCATTTTCTTTTTAGGAGGGTTATGTTATTATGCTCCTTTTTTATTCTTTCGAATTTTATTTTGAATAGTACTATTAATAAGAGGGTGTTTGGAATATTTTTGCCTTTTTATAAAAAATGTGTAAAACAATAGAGAAGTGATATGACTTAAAAAAGATATAAAAAATATATATTTTTGTATGAGATGCGAAATAGTGCCTAACACTCATTTTTTTGTTTATCTAGGAATTTATTATAAAATATTTTTCAAGTACTTATATCCCAATTAGTGTATAAAATATTCTTATATTCTAATAAGTCTTATTATATTCCAATAAGTCCTATTATTTTGGATATTTGATTCACAAAATCTTAATTCTTATGTTTAAGATAATTTCTGAACAATTTTACTCTTACAAATATTTTTTAAACTCTTAGCTACTTGGTGTGCATTATTTTGGACTATTTCAAATGTTCCATAACTTGAACATTTACATTAAATAAATTTGACAACGTGAATGTTTACATTGACAGTGTGGATGTTCACATCATGGAGCATTTACACTGTCAATGTGAATATTAATGTACGCTTCACCTTATTATTATTAAAAGTATTTTGATAACTATGTCATCTATAGAATTTATTAGAATACAAGAAAATAATTTGGATTAAATGGGGTATAAGTATGTGAAATTTTTTTTTATGAATAAATGCCCATTTTTTGTGAATTTCTATTTTTCATAATTTTTTAATGGGTAAATTACATTTCCCTCTCTTAATGTTTGAAAAAACATACAATTAGTTTCACATCTTTAACATAATTACATTGATTTTCTCCAAAGTTTTAAATACGTAGCATTTAGGTCATTTTTTTATCAGTAATTCATTATTATTATTAGTAATTCGTTAGTCGTATGAATGAAAAAAATGATATATTATCATATATTTTTTACTAAAATGTATATTTATCTTTATTTATTTCAATATCTACCTACCATTGACATTAGTTTCGGTCACTTACCATACTAAAAGAAAGTTAATGTAATTATGTTAAAAATTTGAAATTAACTGTATTTTATCTAAATTTAAAGACATATGAGTGTAATTTTTTTTTTTTAATTATAATTTCACCTGATCATAAAATGTCATTACTCAGTGAAGTTGTTGTTGGATGATTAAACTAAATTGTTCATGATTATTCTGACTTTCTCTTATAAATTAATAAAAAATAAATAAAAAATTATCTCACATCAAAGGTGGATTAAGTATGTCATAATCATAAGTATATAAGTATCACCAACCTTCCAAATGGAAGCCCTTTCTAAAGTAATGTTACCTTTGGGAGTTAGTTTTCTTTTAATATATAAAAAATAAATAAAAACAAATAAATTTAATTTATATATTGGTTAAAAATAAGTCCAAAAAAAAAATTTGTTTGTTTTAAATATTACTATTTTTTTAAAAACTTTTTTAAAAACTTTTTAGAGTGGTTAAAGTTGACTTTTTGGTTGAAGGGTATTCCAAATGATCTTAAGCTTCTTCCTTTTTTTTAATAAAATAGACTTTTTAGCAAATAAATTAATTTTCAAGAGGTTGTTATAGGGCTTATTTATGACATTACTTTTTTGACTTTTTTTGGTTAAGCTTATTTTAGTAAATTTTTTTAAATTATGTTTTTATTTTTATTTTTTTGGATTCATGTCAACGATTCTAAAATTAAAAATAATAATTGGTTTTTTTAAACACTCAGAAAAGAAAAAAAATAAAGATAATTTTAATAAAAAAAATTTAATAACATTTTGCTTACTTTTGTTTATAGTGAACTTTTTTTAAAACTAAGTCAAAATTTTATAATTTTAAGAATAATCTAGTCGAGGCTGACTAAAAAAGTAAAAAAAATAAATAAAATAAAGGAAAAATTATTGATAAATTCCATTTAGAAGTGTTTTAACTCAAGAAGTCCATGAAGGAATTTTTTAACCCATTTAGTCCCATGTATGTATAGTTTTATTCCATAAAGTCTTTTTTCTTGATTTACACTATTTTCTTGGACACTTATGCCCTTATATTTAATTTTGATACCCTTATAAATATTTTTTGAACGGTTAGCAATTTTATGATGTGAACATTCATATTTTAAAATTCACATTGATAGGAATGTAAAATTGGCCCATAGGCGGCTCGAAACCCGTCTGCGAGCCGGGGCGGGCCCGGCCCGTTGACAATGTGAATATTCACATTGACATGTTAACATTCACACTAATAGGAGTGTAAAATTGAACTGCGTCCCGTGGTGGCGCGAAACCCGCCCGCGGCCCATGGGCGGCCCGGTCCGGGCCGTTGACAATGTGAATATTCACGTTGACATGTTAACATTCACATTGATAAGAGTATAAAATTGGTCTGCGGCCCATGGGCGGCCAAAAGCCAGCCCGCGGCCCGGGGCGGGCTCGGCCCGGCCCGGCCTGTTGACAATGTGAATATTCACATTGACATGTTAACATTCACATTGATAAGAGTATAAAATTGGTTAGCGTCCCGTGGGCGGCCAAAAGCCCACCCGCAGCCCGGGGGGGGCCCGGCCTGGCCTGTTGACAATGTGAATATTCACATTGACATGTTAACATTCACATTGATAGGAGTGTAAGATTAGCCCGCGCCCCATGGCTGCCCGAAACCCGCCCACGGCCCGTGGGCGGCCCGGGGTAGGCCCGACCCGTTGACAATGTGAATATTCACATTGACATGTTAATATTCACATTGATAAGAGTATAAAATTGGCCCGCGCCCCGTGGCTGCCCAAAACCCGCCCACCGCCCGGGGCGGGCCCGGCCCGGCCTGTTGATAATGTGAATATTCACATTGACATGTTAAAATTCACATTGATAAGAGTATAAAATTGACCCGTGCACCGTGGCTGCTCGAAACTCGCCCACAGCCCGTGGGCGGCCCGGGGCGGGCCTGGCCCGGCCTGTTGACAATGTGAATATTCACATAGACATATTAATATTCACATTGATAAGAGTATAAAATTGACCCGCGGCCCATGGGCGGCCAAAAGCCCGCCCGCAGCCCGGGGCGGGCCCGGCCCGGCCCATTGACAATGTGAATAGTCACATTGACATGTTAACATTCACATTGATAAGAGTGTAAAATTGGCCCGTAGCCCGTGGGCAACCCGAAGCCCGACTGCAGCCCGAGGCGGGCTTGGCCCGACCCGTGACAATGTGAATATTCACATTGACATGTTAACATTAACATTGATAGGAGTGTAAAATTTGCACGCTGCCCGAAGCTCGCCCGTGCCCCGGGGTAGGCCTGGCCCGGCCCGTTGACAATGTGAATATTCACATTGACATGTTAACATGCACATTGATAGGAATGTAGAATTGGCTCACCACCCGTGGGCTGCTCGAAGCCCGCCCACGGCCTGGGGCAGACTCGTTTGGGTCCGGGTTCGAGCATGTCCGAGACCCTAGACTAGGGCCTAGGCCATCACTTTGAAGCCCGGCCCCGCCCATCGGCCCGCTTAAGGCCCATTCAATGCTCGGTCCGAGGCCGAGCCCGCCTGAGGCACAATGTCTTTTTTTGTGGAAAATAATAAAATTTTGGTAGAAAAAATTAAAAAGAATTAAAAAAAAAATGGTCAGGCCCGCCTAAGCCCCGCCTAAGCTCGAGCCTAGGCCTAGGCCCACCGGCCCGACCCGAGGCTGTCGTCTTCGGGCCGCGGGCCAATTTTACACTCCTATCAATGTGAATGTTAATATGTCAATGTGAATATTCACATTGTCACGGGCCGGGCTGGGCCCACCCCGGGCAGCGGGCGGGCTTTGGGCCGTTGTAGACATCCCATTTTTGACCGACCTTAAGACTCAAACGTCACCGATTGAGCGCTCGGTGGTGTTGCATATCGTGCTCGTTCAGAAGTCTCAGAGTCGCGGCCGTGAGCCCTGCCTCCGGACTTCCGAACCCTCTTCTGTGCCTTGCCTCGGTTTGCGAACCAGACTCGGTTTTCTCTGTTTCCTTTCCTGAGGGGAGGGAGGGGTCCCGTAGACCATCTCTCAGTGGCCGTGGGCTACATTTCGTGGCCGTAGGCCATTTTGCCCATTTCGGAGCCCGGTTCCCGGTTTTCGGAGCCGTCAGGCCGTGTGCCTCGGTTCGGGACCGCCCAACCATCTCCGATTCCTCCGGTTTTTGGCATGCATCTCATTTACTCCCTTTCGAGGGACACTGGGGTCTTAGATACCCACTTCGTGGCCGAATGCCACTTTCGGTGCTTAACAGCCTATTTTCGGGATCCCGAACTGCGTGTTTTGGCCCCCGAGCATTCGTTTTGCATCGGTTTTTGTTCATTTTTGGCAGGTACCTCTGTTTTATCACCAGGAAGATCACTGGAGGGTGGGAGGCCAGCAATTGTCTCAGCAACCAGTTATGCTCTTCCGGCGCCCTCCGACGCCCGTTTTTCTCACTTCCGGGCTAATGTTGACCACCCTAGGAGCATTTTCTTCGAGCCAAAACCACATATTTGTGTTGTACACACATGGGAGGATCCTAAAAACACATGGCCGGCCAGTAATTGTTATTGACCCTTTTGAACCCCTCTTTAAAGTGGCTTGTTGTCTCTCTTGTTTCAGAGTTGCCAATTTCCAACCATAGGGTCTTGTTGTACACACATAGGAGGACACCAATCTTTGGTGGCCGGCCACTAAATCAATTTGGCCTTTTTGACCCTTGGCCGGCCGGCCATAGGGGGTGGCCGGCCGGCCACCTGCAGCAAAAACACATGGCCGGCCATGATCCCCATGCTGTGTACTTTACAGCTGTGCACCTTTTTTCCCAAAAGATCTGTATCCGGGGGGGGATATTTTTTGGAGGAAAGCTTGGAGGAAGTTTCCTCCCTTCTTTTCCTCCTATTTTTTCCCCCATTCTTGCCCATATAGTTGGCCTCCCAACTCAAGAGAAAGGGTTAGAAAATTGCTCTCAAGCTCACATACACATATCCATCTCTATCTCTCTCATTTCTCTCAAGTTTGGTTCCATTTCTTCATCATCATCAAGCACCACCACCACCACTCCATTTCCAGCAGCAAGGGGGCCTTTCCAGCAGCTAGAAGGCATCCATTCTTCAAGCAAAAGGCAGCCAAGAACTTGTCTACAAGGGTAAGTCTCAATCTCCCTCTTTTGTAGCATTTTCTTGCCTCATTTCTTAAGCCTATTTGCTTATTGTTTTGGACTCCGACCTTAACTGAAACTAGGTCTATTTTGAGCTATTCTTCATGTTTGTTTAAGGGCTCAACCCTGTTTGAGCCCTCCATTTGACACTTGCTTCAATATCATCTTGTATGTCACATTTTTGCATGAAATTTCTAGCCTATGAGTGATCTGTTTTCGAGCATAATGTAAACTGTAAGAGGGCCTATTTTGAGCCCCTATTCAACATTGAAGAAGGGCTCAACCCTGTTTGGGCCCCCTATCTTGCACTTGCTTCACAATTCCTCCTATTTACCGTAAATTTGCATGATTTGTTTGGCCTATATGTAAATTGTTTTGGAGCATGTCATGAACTGTGAGTAAGCTTATTTTGTGTCCCTCTACAACATTGTAGAAGGGATCAACCTTGTTGGGGGTCTCCATGTTATACTTGTCATTATACCCCTCTTTGACCCCCATTTTTGCATGCTTTTTTAAGCTTATCTAGCTTCTGTTTTCGGCCATCATCAGAACTGGAAAGAGTCATATTTTGATCTTCTTGACATATTTCATTAAGGGTCTTTTCTGGTTTGATGAATTTTTGGGGTACCTCATGTTATAGCCTTATGTATCCTAGTTCTTGCATGACATTTTTAGCATGTTTTCATACTGAGTTGGGGGATGTCATCTACTGTAAATGTTCATATTTTTAGTCCCTCATCAGTGTTGTAGAAGGGTACTTTTCCATTTGGGCATCACATGTATCACTTGCTTCAATACCCCTCTTGCGGGGCCATTTTTGCATACTTGCTTAATCCTATGTGTGCTTGCTGTTTAACCCTTTTTATGACTGAAAATGCTTGTTTTGGGGCTGTCTTGCTACTGCATTTTCATTCCATGTCTATATTGTGCATGTTTGGTATAGCTATAGGCCATTTCGGGTGCCTAAATTCATGTTTCGGGGCCATTTCATGCATCGGGTGTACTTTCGTCTCATTTCGGGGCTGTTTTTCCCCACATTTCAGTGCCAAAATTCATTTGCATGTTTGCATATCATTTCCATGCCATTTCATGCCTTACGGCCATCGCCTCGGTTTGCGCGTCCGTGTGCACGCATTTCGAGGCGCTTCATTTTCATCCGCCGGCCTCCTGTGTGAGTGTGGTTGAGGCTCTCTCATGTTGGTGTAAGCCCATATTGCATCGCATATCTCATTTTAGTCCTGTTGCATTCCGTATGCCATTTTCTCGGTTTGCGTGCCCGTGGGCACGCATTTCGAGACATCTCATTTTAGTCTCATTGCATATCATTTCCATACCGTTTCATGCCTTACGACCATCGCCTCGGTTTGCGCGCCCATGTGCACACATTTTGAGGCGCTTCATTTTCATCCGTCGGCCTCTTATGTGAGTGTGGCTGAGGTCCACTCGTGTTAGTGTAAGTCCAATTGGCATTGCGTATGCCATTTCATGCCTTAGGATCATCGTCTCGGTTTGCGTGCCCGTGTGCACGCATTTCGAGACATCTCATTTTCATAGCATTGTGCATGCTAGGATTGTATTTTAGTTGCATTCATGCGTATCATGCATATTGCATCGTGTTCGGGATAGGAGTTAGCCCGGGCACGGGGAACGAGACGCGTTTCGTACTCCGAGTGACGGAACGGGTCTCAATTCCCAAGTCACCGACACTCCGGATTACCCATGATGGAGTTAGGTTTTGTTGTAGCATTCATCTGCATTCATCCTATATTGAGTTGTGCAATCCGACTCCTCGGCCATCATGCATCGAGATACGTGATTGGTGGCACGAGGATCGAGGCATGCATATATTTGTGAAATACATTGCTATGCCCCTTTCCTGCTCTCTGTTGCAGCAAAATGAAGAATCAGCAACTTCCGAGGCTTGGCACGCATTTCGAGAAACATTGCAAACAGAGGCTAATTCGGGCATCCCAGTGGATTTCCAAAAAGGCAGCCCAGCATACATCATTCAGCGGAAGTGAGGCAGCCCCTGGCTTGCATGCCAGTTTACAGTTTTTCTTAGTTAATTTGTTAATTAATTAGGAATTTGTATATTATTCGGACTGTATATTTCGGACTGTATTATTCTTTCATTTCGGACTGTATTATTTATTCGGACCCTCTGCGCGAGGGCATAATTGTAATAAGTGTGGGTGAGTGTGATGTATGTCTTCCAACCCCACGTCTTTCTTCCCTTTTATTTACCCGCTTACGATGGTTAGATATAGGGCATATTTCAATTAGCATACAGTATGACAGCATGTTTGCATCATTCATCTGTTTTGCACGCACCGGGCTCGGCGCATCATACAAACTGCATTTGTATTTCAATTCCAAATTGAATACATGTTAACTGTTGCATTCATATGCCATGTTTAGAATAGCCGAGCCTGCTATAGTTGCATTATTGCATGTGTTGCATTAGGCATTCCTGTATATTTAGGATCATGCATGATTTCTAACGGTTTTCTGTTTCGGCTTGGAGTACTCGGTGAGTTTTATGCTTTAGCATCCTTGCATGCGTGTGAGTGATTGCCACGAATAGCATGCTTACCATGAGGCTAACTGCTTATATGATATAACTGCCTTGAATGCCTGTGGGTGGAGGTTGGGTTACTTGGAGTGGAACAAATCATTGACTGTTTGTTTTAAGCCCACTAGATAGTGGCAAAATCATGTTTTCTAAGCCCACCCGAGGGTGGCAAATCCACGTCTTAGCCTACCTGCGGGTAGCACCATCAAACCATTTTCAAACAAACAAACATGAAATGTTTTGTTCCAATTCAGGCGACCCAGTCTATACTTGTTTGCTGCGAGCATCACATAGTAACCTAGGCTAATAACCGGAATAAGAACACACAATGTTTTCAAAAACAGATATCATGGTTAGTAGAGGCCGGTCTTTGACCGGGCGAGCGGGGGTGCTCACGAAGTGACCTTCCCCAATCGTACCCAAGTTCCCGAGCCGAGGCAACTTTGGTGATGACGGACACGTGGCCTTTGGCACCGAGTCAGGGTTTCCTAAATTTCCCATTTTAAAAACATTTAGGTGGCGACTCTGTATCTGGCAAAGCAGTCCATGTTTGGCACTTCTTTCAAAAAATCTGTTTTCAAAACGATTTGCCGGATTTGGACTCTTTGGTTCAAGATTAAGAACCGTGACATTTTGAGTCCTTCGAACTGTAGTGACCCAATATCGAACCAGAACGGGGAGGGGACTCGTACTCCCTTTCGCCCGGGATGCGTTCGGGGACGTCTACAGTTTCTGGCGACTCCGCTGGGGATTTAGAGAACTTGACTCGAACTCATGATATCTGGTTTTGACTACACTTGTGTGTTTCTTTGCATTGCATTTGCATTGGTGCGCCTAGGACACTGTGTTTGCCATCTGCTATTCCTGAGCGGTTTGCCGGAGGCTTGTCTTGTCAAGGCATGTCCATAAGGCTGACCGGTTACGGGCTCTGCCAGTATGGGAACACAAACCCCGGTTTTACCGGGGCACCCTTTTTGACCATTCGACCTAGTGCATATTCGGATCCATAGTGACCATTCCAAACTAGGACAGGTTGCTTACCCGTTTATAGGTTGTTTGAAACCGCTGCGTACGTAGTAAAACCCTAGCTCCTGACAAAATAGGACAGGGAAACCCTACCCCAACATAGGGGTGTTTTGGCTCTCACTTATCTGTTATGTGCTTTAGAGTGCGTCTCTACAGGAATGCATGTATCAGTCTATGAGTTTGGGCATCAGGCCTGCGGGCATCAGTCAGTATCTGAGAATCAGTTGTCTGCAGATATCGGATTCAGTTTTGGGGAACAGTGATACAGGAACAGTGATCAGTGATTGAGGACAGTGTATTTTCAGCTTTTCAACTGTGTGTTGTATGCCCGACTGTGTGTTGTGTGTATTTAATTTAAGCGTTATGCTGCCCGTTTATCTGGTTATTTATTTCCTTTTCGCTTTATTATCTTTTTGCTAGGGGCAGTTTTTAGCATGATTGCTTTCGAACCAGTAGATACCCCCCAAGCACTTTGGACACGAGGTCGCCGACTCCATCGATCCGAGGATCTGGCTGACGGACATCCAGTGTTCCACTCCCTACCCCAGTTGCCAGAAGAAGGCCAAGGAGGCGCAGTGTGTCAGAACAGGGATTACCGGGACAGAGGGCTGCTTTGACAGTAAACAGTCAGGTTGAGATTTCTGTGTCTGCCATAGAAGTACATTTACCGGTCATCCAGATGGAACAGCAGAATACATCAGTGGTAGAGGCGATGATGCGCCAGATGCAAGAGAGCATGAGACAGATGCAAGAGGATGCCATCCGCCAAGCGGAATTTTCTAAACAACAAGCCGCAGTCATGGCCCAGCAGGCCGAGCTGATCACTAGGCTGCAACAGCAGAATGCAGCGTCTGCTTCACATCAGGCTCCTCCTCCACCAGCGGCTCCGCTACCCGAGCAGGCACCTACTGGTCAGAATACCTTGCCAAACCCTCAGAATACCCTGCCAAACCCTCAGAATACCCTCCTGAACACCAATAACACCCTGCCCAATGTCCAAAATATCCAAGAGGACACCAACCTTCCAACGGGGCTAGCTCCGCCCCCGCTTCTGCCTCAATTGTCCAAGAATCTTACACCCAACCACCCGGACTCTCCATTTGAGTTCGAGGTAGATCATACAGCTCTGAAACTGAGTAAGCTGGAAAAACTCTTCAAGAAATCGCAGGGGGTGAAGGCCATCCTAGACATCGAAGATGGGTACACTGATGTGGCCGTAACATTGCCAGACAGATTCAAGATGCCACAGATCGACCGTTTTGATGGGTCTAGAGATCCCATGGTCCATCTTCGGCTATTTTCAGACATCTTGAGACCAATGGGCCTAACCCGACCACAAAAGCTTTCTTTGTTTGGCAGAACTTTGTCGGGGGTGGCGGCCATCTGGTACGCAAAGTTAGAAGATGATGTGAAGAGAAATTGGGATGAGATGGCTGAGGCCTTCGTTGCGCAGTACTCGTACAATACACAGATCGAGATTACAACACGTGATCTCGAAACAACGAGGCAGGAACAAAAAGAGACTTTCTCTGATTTTGTAACTTGGTGGAGAGCAAAGGCATCGATGATGACATTGAGGCCAACAGATAAAGATCAAATTCGGATGATTGTGCGCAATCTCCAACCGAAGTTAATGCAGAAAATGATCGTACTCCCTTTTCCCACCTTCTCAGATTTACACGAGATGGGGGTACAGATCGAGGATGCGATGAAGCAAGGTTTGATCGACCAGGACCGGGAGCAGCCCCGAAGGACATTCAACCGCAATAACAACGCAGGCCCAAGTGGCGCTGCAAACACAAGGACTTCTGAGGTCGGTATGGTCACCACCGCTCCCCCTTCCCAACCAAGGCCCGCAGCGGCCACACCCTTTTCCAGTACACCCGGGAGCAGTACCCAAGCCCCGAGATTTCAGCCCAGAGGCCAAAGAACCTTCACTCCACTATACATGCCTTTGTCCAAAGCTCTCGGGGTGTTAATCAGGAAGAAGCATTTGACACCTTTAGAGCCGAGGCCACTACCAAATCCACTCCCTCCCTCTCATGACCCAGCGAAGTACTGCACGTATCACCAACCGCATGGTCATGACACCGACCGTTGCTACAGATTGCGTCATGAGATCCAGGATCTTATTGACAAGCAGGTGATCGCGCCTCCCGAAAAACCCAACGTCACAACAAATCCTCTCCCACCACACAACCAAGCCCCTCCTTCCAAAAGAGTCAACCTCATCCAAACTGGGGTCGTGTCCTACGATCCTAGTATCTATATTACTCCCTCTCACCTACCCAAGCCGGAGGTGATCCTTCCTGATTGCACTGACTTGTGCATGTTGGACGCCTTCATAACCCAATCTAAGCCAGTGGTGGTGACCACCGAAGATGGGACAGAGCGGATTTCAGAGGAAAGAGGGGTTGCTGAGTCTGAGGTTGAACAGTCTGGGAATCTAGCTGAAGGAGCCTATGATCCAAGCGAGTACATCTTATCAGTAGGCCAGTCTGAGCTGAGTGTGGGCTGCCAGAAAAAGCTGAACTGTGCATGATTCGGGGGGACAGACTTGAATAAGGGGCAGATGATCTGACAACAGTGGAAGGGGACTTTGCCAACTTCTAGTTCTTCAACGACCAAGAATCAGGAGATGCTGCAATTAACTGGTTCGACTATGAGGAGTCGGCAGAAGTTACCGGATGGTTAGATGATCAGCCAGACGTTGTAGAATTTCAATCAGAACAGGGCCCGGCAGGGGCGAGAGTATCAATGATGGCCGGAAGGGCCGAGGGTCAGAATCCACCACCGGAGAGCGCCGGCATTAAGAATTTCGCTCAGAATTTGGGGATTGTAAATACAGGGAATATTGAACAACCAGCTGTACTGACGCAGTTGGAACAACAAAGATTTGACGATTCCGAGAGAATCAGAAAAACTAAGGCCCATGTGGGGGTCGAAAGTGCTGTGTGCACAGGAACAGAAAATGCTGCGGGCATAAAGACTGAAGGTGCTGCGAGTACGATCATACCAGAGCCGGACAGATGTCTGTCGGCTGTCGACGGAATGTGGTGGGAAGACGACGACTTATGTCTTGCCCACACAGACGAAGATTGGGCAGGTGCTCAACCAGATGATACCTGGTATATTGATGAGGTCGCCCATATGACCAGGGGTGGGCGGTATTTCAAGCCCCCACACCTTGACCAACCTGAAGCGTTTGGGAAAGACAAAGAAGCTGAGAAACAGAGAGAGAAACAGATTGAAGAAGAAGCTGTGCTCAAGCAATTGAAGAAGATACGAGCAGATATCTCCATCTGGGGACTGCTTATGGTATCAAGGGTGCACAGACAGGCCGTCCTATCTGCCATGGACAAGGCCAAACTCTCCATCGAAACTATACCAGAGCAGCTGGTTGGGCTGGTTTTTCCAGGAGGAGGTTCCCCGGCATTAACCTTTTCAGACAAGGAGTTACCGCCTAAGGGCACAAACCATAACAAACCTCTCTACGTCTCCGTGGAGTGTAGAGATAAATGGATACCGGTGGTACTTGTTGATACCGGGTCCGCCATCAATGTCTGCCCAGTCAGAACAGCATACGCAGTTGGGTTGAAGCCCGCGGACTTCACACCAACCACTCAGGTGATCAAAGCGTACGATAATACGAGTAGGGAAGTGATGGGGATTGTCAAGATTCAAACCAAGGTTGGTCCAGGACAACACGACATCGAATTTCATGTCTTGGACGTTCCCGCAACCTTCAACTTACTCTTGGGGCGGCCGTGGCTGCACCAAGTAAAGGCAGTCTCTTCCACTCTACATCAGATGGTGAAATACCCCTATGGAAAGGGAGTAGCCACTGTGTTCGGGAACTCATCAATCCATCCGCCTCCGGAGGTATCTACGCCAGTCCTGGAAATTGAGCATGGCACAGAAGATGTATTCTTATCAGGATTCACTTTGGCTGAGGCCCGGGTAGTACAGAATATTATGGCTGTGAATGAAGGTGTGTACGTCAGTGCTCAATCCGTCTACCTCATGAACAAGCTACAACATATTCCCGGGATGGGATTAGGAAGAAGCGGCAGGAAAGGAGTCGCAGCATTGGCCGAAGTGCCACACAACCCGCATACCTTTGGATTGGGTTATCTGCCCACCAAAGAAGACTGGGTGAGGAAAGGAAAAGAAATGGCCGGCAGAGCCAGAGCAAAGCAGGCTGGGAAGCCTTTTGACCTAATACACAGGCCCATTCAGGGTACCCTGAACGGACGCTTCGTCCGGGAGGGGGAGGATTTTCCATTTTGCGGCTTCCCAGAGCCATGGTTAAACGCGGAGAAGAAGCGCGTACCAGGTTTCGAAATCTTCTTCGACCTGTGTAACAACCCTCATCACTGATTACTGCTTAAGTACTGATTACTGTTAAACTGACTGAATCTGATTGATAATTGAATCGATTAAAGTACTGAACTGATTGACTGAGATCCGAGACTGAATCGACTGACTGTAACTGCTTGAATGCATTTGTCCATCTGTTAATCGTTTATCGATCTGTTCATGTTTATATGTTTAAACTGTTAATTGAAGGCCTTATCAGCGGCCGAACTGGAAACCGTTTAGTGTTTCATGATCAGTAGAATTTATCTGATTTTATGGTATAATTCTTTAAAATGTGGTTAGGAATGATTAAATTAGATTTAAACGAATTAATTGTCAAGTTTGACTTAATTACACTTTTGCCACCCCTAGTGGGACCTTTGTTTAAGAGTCTTGTAAAGCCTATTGCATTGAATCAAACATATTCCTCAGCCATTTGCTTGCTCTAGCCGAATTTAGAAGAGAGTTAGAGAGAGAGAGAATTGTTCTTGTAGTTTTGGCTTGAAATCTTGAAGAAATTGGAGTGTGGTTGCTAATTGAGCCCATAGGCTTTGAATACAAGACTTGAGGTAGGCCATTGACCTTCTCATTGTTGAGTTTAACCTTGTTCTTGCATGGTTCATGTTTAATTGAAGAGCTAAGACTTGATTGAGTTCAAATATGTTGGGTTATAGCATATATCATGCATGCATGTTTGAATTAATGAGTTTTGAGTTGGATTCATGGTAGAATTGTACATGCATGCTCATGTTTAAGCTTAAGTCCATGTTTCCAGTTTGTTTTCCAGCTATTAAGCTCGATTGAACAAGATTTGAAGCTGAAAATTGATTTAAAGATCATGCATTGCATGTTTGCAAAGTGTTCTTGAAAATGGGTTGAAAATGGCTTTGATTGATCAACTCTTGGGCCTTGCATGTGCAAATTAGCTTTTGAAACTTGTAATACATTGAGTTTAAAATGTTTTCCCAGAATTTGGGCCCAAGAGGTTGAGTTTTGGATGGTTGAATGCTTGGTTCGAACTTGGGAGACAAATCTGGAAATTCCAGATTTGGCTTCCTCGCTCGAGCGAAGGATTCCTCGCTCGAGCGAGCCCTTTGGTTTTGCAAGCTCGCTCGAGCGAGAATCGAGCGTGGTATCGCGCGTAAAAATTGAGCATCCAGTACTTTTTCTGAGCACAGACCGCTCGAGCGAAGGGAGGCTCGCTCGAGCGAAGCCTTTGATTTTGGGAGCTCGCTCGAGCGAAGGGAGGCTCGCTCGAGCGAGGGGCCTATTTCCAGCAACTTTCGAAAAATGCCTTCCAAGTGTATTTTTGCATCCTCATTCCATTCTAGGCATTCTTAGGCCTAGTTTAAGACATCTTAATGAGGATTTAGACATAGAACACACCGAGGCATATTAGGAAGATAATTATTGTACTTCCCCAACTGTTAACCTTAGTGTGTGTTCAATTGTTTAATTGTTTAGGGTTGGCCCTCGGGGACGCGCTCTAGCTGCTATTAGCCCAATCACTGTGAGTAACAACTGTGTAAAGATATGTCCAAAAATGATTATCTTCTGAACTGTTACTTTATTGAACTGCTTACCTTATTGAACTGTCTATCTTATCGAACTGTTTACTGAACTGGTTACTGAATTGACACCGTATACTGAATCGATACTGTTCACTGAACTGAACTGTTTACTGAATTGACACCGCTTACTGAATTGAACTGTCCACTGAACTGATACTGTATACTAAATGAACGTATGAGTTATATTTGGAACTGTACTATGGCATCCTTGGCACCTACTGTTTACCGATATGGAGCAAAGTGCTACACTGGGAGCCACCTCTAGAATCTACGGAGCTAAGTGCTACAGTGGGAGCCACCTCTTGAATCCACATACTGTGACAGAGAGATCTCTGTCGGTTCCCAAGTTTGGAACCACTACTGTTTACTGTTGTGATGGCCACTCGGTATTACCGATATGGAGCAAAGTGCTACACTGGGAGCCACCTCTAGAATCTACGGAGCTAAGTGCTACAGTGGGAGCCACCTCTTGAATCCACAAGTACTGTACTATTCTCTGAATTGGTACTGTTACTGCTACTGTTACTGTACTGCTACTGATGGCCATCATTTACTGTTCGGTCTGTTAAGACCCGGTCTTTTAAGACCTACCGTTTACTGTACGGTTACGCCAAGGGATGTACCACATATCACTATTTTAACTGAATGACTGTTATGGCCTGACATATGAGCCACAAACTGAATGACTGATGAACTGACTGAAATGACTGGTTTTAATACTGAAAGGACATTTATTCTTAACCCCCTTTACGCATTATATTATTCACTGGGCTTTAGCTCACTGCTCATATATATATGTAGGTGTACAGGCACCAGACTGCAGCTAGGAGCGTCAGGCAAGCTTTAGTTTTGTCAAGCCAACCACTGTGCCTCACTGCGAGGTTCCGAGCGTAATCAAGCTTAGACTGCTTTTGGGGTGTCATAGCTTCACCCAACTGTCATTGTACTGTATAGACTGTTACTGTACTGTATGGACCGATAACACTGTATTGCACTGTTTACTGTAATGTTAATAGGGATTAGGTCCCTGTACTGAGTGTTTGTAAATGTTATGCATACGGTTCTGTACCGAAAGTATAAATATAAGAAAAATCTTTTTGCATACAGACTGTCACAGCTCATTGGACATTGTTTAATTACTGTATTGGCTTCCGCCATGCCCCTGTACTCTGTATTACTGTCCTACTGTTAAGCAGGCCTTCGGTAATCTCGGATTACTGGCCGGTTACGGTGCTAAACCCATAGGGGCGGGTTTGGGTCGTGACAGAGTGGTATCAGAGCGATACTTAACCACGAGTTATACCGCACACACGTGTCCAAATGAGCTATAGGATGTCCTAGAAAAGAAATTAGGGCATTGCATAAACATGGAAAAAGTGTGTGACTGTGACATGACTGAATATGTGATAATGTGTTAATCTGTTTAAACACATGACTGCTCACATGATTGCTTACACGATAAACTGTCTAAGTATGCAACTGTTTATATTTATGATACTGTCCTGCCTAGGCTGAAATGAAACGAAACGTATATGCATACTTAAAGAAGTTAAATGGAATAACATGTAATGTTAATGTTACTACCGACTGTGGCAATTTATAAGAAAATGAACGTGTGGAAGTGAAGGGTCATGCGACCGTACCTGAATTGAAATGAAAATATACACACAACTGATATGAGATAAAACGTGTAATAAATAAGAACCTTTCCTATATTGATAATCACCCCGTTGTGTGTAACGAGGGAAAGGGCGAGGAATGTGGATGAAACTGAATTTTCCGACCGAGGATTAATAGGCTAGAATGAATGATTGAGGCCTTAATCGAAAATCTGAGGGAATAAAGGCAGACATGCGTGCCTGAATTAACTGAATATGATCTGATGATACTGATACTGAAACCCAATGAACTGAAACCACCGGAATTTCTGGAAGGTACCGAATTACTGAAAATTGAGACTTGGGTTTAGAAACTGAGAAAATGTGTGAAGTATCCTTCGAGAAATACTTTCCCTAATGCATCCGAGATAGGAAAGTGCTAGAGTCTGAACAACTTGAGTAAGGTGATAAGACTGTGATCGAATATGAGGTAAAATTTACCCAGTTAATCCGATAGGCAACCCACATGATAGATACTGACTACAAAAGACTAGAAAGAACTGATGGTGGGTGTGACCTAGATATGTTTGACTGAATCGACGTTTTTAAAACCGTCAAAGTGTGTAGATGGCCTGGATAGAGTATAATGTCTGAGATAACGTAGCAGCTTTGAAATATCCAAATCAACATCGTCAACTGAATCAGAAAGAATGGAACAGAAGTAACGGAAGGTGAAAATGACCCCCGTGAATGAGTCTAGATCTAGACCCTAGTCCCAGAGAATGCTCGGAACACTGAAAAGACCGACGTAGGTATTACCTGAAATAGATGAAATTGCTTATGTACGAACGTTTGTGTCGGAATTGTATATTCCGTAAATTGGTATAGACTGTGAACATATTGACTGAACCGATTGAAATACCGGAATCATGAACCATATACTATGAGAACTGTCGGGACTTGTGAACAGCGAGAACTTGCTGAGTTAGGTCCTTGTATCGTATTGCAACGACTGAATGTGAACTGTTAGGTATGACCTTCTGAACTGAACTAGAACTGTTGAACATGGGATACCTTATGATTGACTGTAATTCGAGAAATTTATATGACTATGATTTGTACCGAACTGTTACGTGTCGACGGACATTATCGAATGAATGGACCCTTGAACTCGAATTATACACGCGAACTGTTTGTGTGTGAGACTGTTAAACTGTGAATTATGAATCTTTGAAATCTACCGTTGATACGGACTATATGTGTGACACTGTAAAACCTCATGCTAACATTTACCTGTGCTATGGAAACTATTTAGACTACGTACATATCTGCTTACCTTTGCTTAAGGATGTTATTAGACTGAATGGACGTATGACTGGTTACCTTAACTACCCTATCTAGCTAAACTATTTCGTATTGTACACTGAACTTGTGGAATCCGTACTGGGAATGTTAGTAGACTCTGAACATACACTTACATGACAATACCTTTGCTCGGAGTGATTGTTATGATAATTGGTGATGATTTAACTGTTGGGACTATGACTCTGGAACTGCATAACTAAATAAAGACCCCAACCGATAAACCCTAGACTGTGAATTGTGATTGTAGAAAAAATTGACATGACTGTTTGAGTAAACCTGCGAGCCTATACTTTAGTGACTGTATGACCGATCTGGAACCCTCGTAGGGCAACTCACTATTATGTGTCACCGAGAACCTTGGGTGATGTATTACCGTATACCAAATTGCTGTATTGACTGTGATGCTTGCCTCTCGATATGAATAACTGCATGCCTGTGCATTTCCTGTAAACTTATTGGGAGGAACACATTGTATATGACCTGTACTGCTTTGATATGAATTGTAATGTTACAAGATTCTGATGTCGGTTGACAAATTGTGAAACTACTGACTATGTACCTCAACGAATGGAGTGTGAACTAATGTACTTCATCTGGAGATGATAAGAATGAAACTGTTACCTAAACTGAGCTAATAGAACCGTGGGTTGATGAAACCCTTTGTGTAACTGATAGAATTTCTGTTAGATGCTTGTGCTTTGAACTTTTACTTGAAATGATTGGGCAGAACTTGCATCTGACATGACCTGGTCGAACTCTCATCGAATTGATCCGAGAAAACTCTTGTTGAGAGTTATTATCTGAATTGTTACAATGTGGGAAAAACCGGGTATGTGGCATGTGATTACTTATCCGGTATTACCGTATGACTAAGAACTTGTTTGACTAGGAAATGACTGTTTTGGTGATTACTGTACTTCAGAACTGATGGGATCTGTTAACCACAGACTGGTTTTGATCATAAACTCTGACTGTCTGGAAGTATATGTAATCTGTATGACTGCTTTCGTATTGACATGTGCTATGATTGGATCTGTGAGGACGGGAACTGATGAATAGTAAATGAATACTTACTTCAGAACTCTGCCTACTGCTACGGGAGTAATGTACAATCCGCTTTATATTCCCGATAACTCCCGAACGAACTGGACTGTCTGTGATGGATTACCGAATTGAGAACCAAATGAAACTGAGACCGAGTGAACAACTCGGAAGAGAACGAATTGAAACTCTGTAACTTAACGGGGGAAAAATAACTTATGAAACTGAGACTGGTGCAAACCTATAACCCCGATAAGTACTTGTTATAAGTAGTGTGAATACTACTATACTGTTACTGTACCGTTACTGTATTGTTACCGTTACTGTTCCGACACTGTTACGAATTACTGTGCAACTGTATTCATGTTTATGTCACGAAATAAATTTTGTTTCTGAAGTGCTATATATTGTATACTGAATGGTTGTTCGATTTCTGTTATATATTCGTGACTCTTGGTATTATGTAATATATGTTAGCTGCCCGGTATCGGGAGTTCCTTCATGGAGCTTATATCTGTCTGCACTCTGTTACCCGTACCGGAGGCCTCGTCATGGGGGCTCAGCTTCTGCACTGTATCTGTTCTGCTCTGTTCTGTATCTGCTCTGGTAGTGCTAAAGAAGATGGACATGTATCCAAACCTGTCCTGGACTGAAAACTGAAAGTGCATAAGATTCTGTTTTATTATGAAACTGTTTATGAATATGAGTATGCTCCTGTTTAGAGTGAAAAATTTCCTTTTAAGATAGGCATCATCTCTGTTGTCTTATGTTAATTCGAGTTTAGAGGACTAAACTCTTTATAAGGAGGGGAGACTGTAACAACCCTCATCACTGATTACTGCTTAAGTACTGATTACTGTTAAACTGACTGAATCTGATTGATAATTGAATCGATTAAAGTACTGAACTGATTGACTGAGATCCGAGACTGAATCGACTGACTGTAACTGCTTGAATGCATTTGTCCATCTGTTAATCGTTTATCGATCTGTTCATGTTTATATGTTTAAACTGTTAATTGAAGGCCTTATCAGCGGCCGAACTGGAAACCGTTTAGTGTTTCATGATCAGTAGAATTTATCTGATTTTATGGTATAATTCTTTAAAATGTGGTTAGGAATGATTAAATTAGATTTAAACGAATTAATTGTCAAGTTTGACTTAATTACACTTTTGCCACCCCTAGTGGGACCTTTGTTTAAGAGTCTTGTAAAGCCTATTGCATTGAATCAAACATATTCCTCAGCCATTTGCTTGCTCTAGCCGAATTTAGAAGAGAGTTAGAGAGAGAGAGAATTGTTCTTGTAGTTTTGGCTTGAAATCTTGAAGAAATTGGAGTGTGGTTGCTAATTGAGCCCATAGGCTTTGAATACAAGACTTGAGGTAGGCCATTGACCTTCTCATTGTTGAGTTTAACCTTGTTCTTGCATGGTTCATGTTTAATTGAAGAGCTAAGACTTGATTGAGTTCAAATATGTTGGGTTATAGCATATATCATGCATGCATGTTTGAATTAATGAGTTTTGAGTTGGATTCATGGTAGAATTGTACATGCATGCTCATGTTTAAGCTTAAGTCCATGTTTCCAGTTTGTTTTCCAGCTATTAAGCTCGATTGAACAAGATTTGAAGCTGAAAATTGATTTAAAGATCATGCATTGCATGTTTGCAAAGTGTTCTTGAAAATGGGTTGAAAATGGCTTTGATTGATCAACTCTTGGGCCTTGCATGTGCAAATTAGCTTTTGAAACTTGTAATACATTGAGTTTAAAATGTTTTCCCAGAATTTGGGCCCAAGAGGTTGAGTTTTGGATGGTTGAATGCTTGGTTCGAACTTGGGAGACAAATCTGGAAATTCCAGATTTGGCTTCCTCGCTCGAGCGAAGGATTCCTCGCTCGAGCGAGCCCTTTGGTTTTGCAAGCTCGCTCGAGCGAGAATCGAGCGTGGTATCGCGCGTAAAAATTGAGCATCCAGTACTTTTTCTGAGCACAGACCGCTCGAGCGAAGGGAGGCTCGCTCGAGCGAAGCCTTTGATTTTGGGAGCTCGCTCGAGCGAAGGGAGGCTCGCTCGAGCGAGGGGCCTATTTCCAGCAACTTTCGAAAAATGCCTTCCAAGTGTATTTTTGCATCCTCATTCCATTCTAGGCATTCTTAGGCCTAGTTTAAGACATCTTAATGAGGATTTAGACATAGAACACACCGAGGCATATTAGGAAGATAATTATTGTACTTCCCCAACTGTTAACCTTAGTGTGTGTTCAATTGTTTAATTGTTTAGGGTTGGCCCTCGGGGACGCGCTCTAGCTGCTATTAGCCCAATCACTGTGAGTAACAACTGTGTAAAGATATGTCCAAAAATGATTATCTTCTGAACTGTTACTTTATTGAACTGCTTACCTTATTGAACTGTCTATCTTATCGAACTGTTTACTGAACTGGTTACTGAATTGACACCGTATACTGAATCGATACTGTTCACTGAACTGAACTGTTTACTGAATTGACACCGCTTACTGAATTGAACTGTCCACTGAACTGATACTGTATACTAAATGAACGTATGAGTTATATTTGGAACTGTACTATGGCATCCTTGGCACCTACTGTTTACCGATATGGAGCAAAGTGCTACACTGGGAGCCACCTCTAGAATCTACGGAGCTAAGTGCTACAGTGGGAGCCACCTCTTGAATCCACATACTGTGACAGAGAGATCTCTGTCGGTTCCCAAGTTTGGAACCACTACTGTTTACTGTTGTGATGGCCACTCGGTATTACCGATATGGAGCAAAGTGCTACACTGGGAGCCACCTCTAGAATCTACGGAGCTAAGTGCTACAGTGGGAGCCACCTCTTGAATCCACAAGTACTGTACTATTCTCTGAATTGGTACTGTTACTGCTACTGTTACTGTACTGCTACTGATGGCCATCATTTACTGTTCGGTCTGTTAAGACCCGGTCTTTTAAGACCTACCGTTTACTGTACGGTTACGCCAAGGGATGTACCACATATCACTATTTTAACTGAATGACTGTTATGGCCTGACATATGAGCCACAAACTGAATGACTGATGAACTGACTGAAATGACTGGTTTTAATACTGAAAGGACATTTATTCTTAACCCCCTTTACGCATTATATTATTCACTGGGCTTTAGCTCACTGCTCATATATATATGTAGGTGTACAGGCACCAGACTGCAGCTAGGAGCGTCAGGCAAGCTTTAGTTTTGTCAAGCCAACCACTGTGCCTCACTGCGAGGTTCCGAGCGTAATCAAGCTTAGACTGCTTTTGGGGTGTCATAGCTTCACCCAACTGTCATTGTACTGTATAGACTGTTACTGTACTGTATGGACCGATAACACTGTATTGCACTGTTTACTGTAATGTTAATAGGGATTAGGTCCCTGTACTGAGTGTTTGTAAATGTTATGCATACGGTTCTGTACCGAAAGTATAAATATAAGAAAAATCTTTTTGCATACAGACTGTCACAGCTCATTGGACATTGTTTAATTACTGTATTGGCTTCCGCCATGCCCCTGTACTCTGTATTACTGTCCTACTGTTAAGCAGGCCTTCGGTAATCTCGGATTACTGGCCGGTTACGGTGCTAAACCCATAGGGGCGGGTTTGGGTCGTGACAACCTGCAACTATCCGGGGATGATGTTGCCACAGAGCAGACAGACCCAACAACTGAGGCTGAGCAGTATAAGGCAGGGGATCCTGAGGGCACAGAATTTGAAATGGGGGTAGCACTGTCATGTCTCCTCTCTAATCCTCCGATCGACCAAGAGTGCTTGGGGGATAACTTCGTGGTTTCCATGATTGGGGATGAAACGGCTGCGAGCCGACCAGCAACTATCTTGGATGCATCGATCGCACCCTCTCTCACTTGGCAGTACGAGGAGGGATTTTTGTCCAGCAGCACCGGGTCAGGTAGTGAGCCGGAATCTGATTCCACCGAGTCCTGTGAGTCAGAATCAGGTTCCAGCTCGACTGAGTCTGAGTCTGGTACTCTTGGGGATGTTAACCCGGATGCCACAGTCCTGTCTAGGTCGTCTTTTTCCTTTTCATTGAGTCTGTTTAACCAGAATGAATCGGACGATTTGGATGAACTTAATGAGAATGAGGTGAATGTGGTTTCCGAGTATTTCTCTGTGCCCTTAATTTATTGCATTAATTCAGACTTTCAAAACTTTGATGAAAACGACGAGGACGAGGTTCCTCCGGTTTTACAACGTTTAATTGAGCAAGAGCGATTTGTTAAGCCATTAATGGATGAAATCACTACCGTGAACATTGGTACTGAGGAGGACCCGCGGCTGGTCCAGATCGGGTCCACGTTGTCTTCGGAGGAACGCGAGCGCTTAGTCGCTTTATTAAAAGATTTCAAAGATGTTTTCGCGTGGTCCTACGAAGACATGCCTGGAATCGATCCTGAGATTGTACAGCATCGGATCCCCCTTGACCCCGAGGCCCGACCTGTCAAGCAGAAACTCAGAAGGATCCGCCCGGATTGGGCTCTTAAGATTAAAGAAGAGGTCACCAAGCAAATCGACGCAGGCTTCCTGCTGGTATCAGAGTACCCGACTTGGTTGGCCAACATTGTTCCGGTGCCGAAGAAAGATGGCAGGATCCGGGTGTGTGTGGATTTCAGGGATTTGAACAAGGCTAGTCCGAAGGACGACTTTCCCCTACCGCACATCGATGAGTTGGTAGACTTCACAGCAGGGCATGCATTGCTCTCATTCATGGATGGCTTCTCAGGATACAACCAGATAGTGATGGCACCAGAAGACCGGGAAAAGACTGCATTCACCACCCCGTGGGGGACATACTGCTACCGGGTAATGCCGTTTGGGTTGAAGAACGCTGGAGCTACTTATCAACGGGCCGCGACCACAATACTACATGATATGATCCACAAAGAGGTTGAGGTGTATGTGGACGACATGATTGTCAAGTCCAAGGAAAGAGAGGGCCACTACACCGCCTTGCATAAGTTTTTCCAAAGGATCAGGGAATTCCGGTTGCGGCTAAACCCTCAGAAATGTACATTTGGTGTTACAGCGGGAAAAATGCTGGGGTTTCTGATTACACAAAGGGGCATCGAGGTCGACCCTTCCAAAATCAAGGCCATCTTAGAAATGCCACCACCAAGGACTGAAAAGGAGGTGCGAGGCTTTCTGGGTAAAGTGCAATTCATAAGACGGTTTATCTCAAAATTAACCTTGACTTGTGAACCACTTTTTGGTCTCCTGAAGAAAGGAAAGAAGTTCCAATGGGACGGCCGATGTCAAGCTGCATTTGAACAGATTAAAGAATATTACAGAACCCGCCCGTGTTGTCACCGCCAGAACCGGGGAAACCGTTGATTTTGTATCTGTCAGTGACTGAAACTACAATGGGCTGCATGCTTGCACAAGAATCAGAAGATAAGGTGGAGAAGCCATCTACTATCTCAGCAAAAGATGCTGGAGTATGAGACCCGATATACACCGCTGGAAAAGGCTTGCTTAGCTTTGGTATGGGCTACCAGGAAGCTGCGGCACTACCTGTTAGCTCACTCTGTAATGTTGGTTTCACGACTTGATCCCATCAAATATCTCTTCGAGAAACCAGCGCTTACGGGTAGGCTAGCTCGTTGGTTGCTGTTGCTCTCCGAATTTGATCTCACGTACGTGACACGCAAGTCAGTGAAAGGAAGAGCAGTGGCAGAGTTCCTTGCCGACCACCCGGTTGAGGGGGATGAAGCAGTTGAGTACTGTTCCCGGATGAATCAATTCTGCATATCGACGATGAAACTTGGACGATGTACTTTGACGGAGCGTCAAATCAACACGGGTATGGGATAGGAGTGTTGCTGATAGCACCCGACAATTCCCGTATCCCTCTAGCCTTCAAACTCCGATTCAAAGTCTCGAACAATGAAGCAGAATATGAGGCGTGCATCGCTGGTCTAGAAGCAGCCCTGGAACTAGGGGCAAGACGGTTGGACGTCATTGGGGATTCGAACCTTGTTGTGTCTCAAGCTAAAGGAGACTGGAAAGTAAAAGAGAAAAGATGATGATGTATCACCAAACCTTGGATTTGCTGATTCCTCGGTTTGAGAAGCTAAGTTTTACTCATCTACTAAGAGAGAACAACAGGTTCGCAGATTCTTTAGCAACTCTATCTTCTATGATAGACATCCCGTGTGGAGTCCGGATGCGTCCAGTCATCATCGACCAGAAATTTGCACCTGCCTATGAGTCGATTGCAGCCATAGATGAAGTTCAGGACGAACACCCCTGGTATTACGACATCTGGAACTTCTTGGAGAAAGAAGCATACCCGCCAGGGGTAAATGCCAAAGACAAAAGAGCAATCAGAAGAATGGCAGTTCAGTTCATCATCTGCGGGGGTAAACTGTATAAACGGGGTCATCTGGGAATGCATAAACTGTGCGTTGATGCCGAAGAGTCAAAGCGTCTGATGGAAGCCATCCACGGGGGTGAATGTGGTGCACACATGAATGGGGTAATGTTGGCACGGAAGATCCTCAGACAGGGTTATTACTGGTCCACCATGGAGGAGGATTGTATTAGTTTCGTCCGGCGATGCCACAAATGTCAGATTCATGCAAATCGCATGAACATCCCGCCGTCAAAGCTGTACAACATGACTTCGCCATGGCCGTTTTCAGTCTGGGGAATTGATGTAATCGGAGCTGTCACGCCAAAGGGGTCGAATGGGCATGAGTTCATCTTGGTAGCGATAGATTATTTCACAAAGTGGGTTGAGGCCCAATCTTATGCGGTGTTGAAGGCTTCGCACGTCGCAAAATTTATCAGAAACAACATCATCTGTCGCTATGGGGTCCCAAACGAAATAATTTCAGACAATGGTTCCCACTTCAAGAAGGAGGTGATTGATTTGTTGGAGAAATACAATGTGGCTTTTCATAAGTCATCTACCTACGGCCGCAAACCAATGGAGCAGTTGAGGCCGCCAACAAGAACATCAAGCGCATACTACAGAAGATGGTGGAAACCTACCGGGACTGGCCAGATAAGCTGCCGTTTGCTCTGTGGGGCTACAGGACTTCAATCAGAACTTCTACTGGGGCGACTCCGTACTCATTGGTTTATGGGATGGAGGCCGTTCTACCTATTGAGATTGAGGTTCCGTCATTACGAGTATTGGCCGAGTGTCAAATAGCCGAGGCAGACTGGCAACAGAGCAGATTTGAGGAACTCATGCTCTTCGATGAAAGAAGGTTGAAAGCACTGTACCACGTCCAAGGTTATCAACGCAGAATCGCCCGGGCTTTCAACAAGAAGGTTAAGTCCAGGAATTTGAAAGAAGGAGATTTGGTGCTCAAAGACAATCGAGCTCCCATCCACGACCCAAGGGGCAAGTTCAGACCTAATTGGACTGGTCCCTACATCATCAAGTCAATCTGGTCTGGTGGAGCTGTGGTTCTGATGGATCTAGATGGCTTAGAGTTTTCCCAACCGATCAACATGGACAAGTTGAAGAAATACTACCCCTGAGAGGCTCGCTAGGCCGAAAACCCGAAAGGGCGACCTAGGCAAAACTCAGAGCACAGAAAATTTGAAATTATAAAAACTGAGCTCGCAAGGTTGAAAACCCGCAAAGGGCGGCCTTGGCAAAAGTTAGAGCGCAAAAGGAGAGTGAAAATACCCGAGCGAACCTGAGCCTGAACTACGTAAGGCTTGATTCCCATCTTTGGGATACGTAGGCAACTTCGTCTTGAAGTTCAGCCACAATCTTTTCCCCGATCAACTTTGTCCATTTGATCATCTCAGTCATCTCTATTCATCAGCATTTATCGTGATCTCCGGTACAGTGCTATTCAGACTAGGGGCAACTTTCCGTTGCAATGAAGTGCTGCGGTACCTTTCAAACTAGGGGCAACTTTCCAGTTGCTAGGATCCGGGGTTGTGCATCTCAGTGACAGATCTCAGGCGTGTCCAGTTCTGATCCATATCGAAAATAGTTTTGAAAAGTTTTAATAAAAGTTGACTTTGTTCAAATTAATCTTTTTACAACTAAGACCATTTTTGGACCAAAGCGGAGAATTTTCAGTACCACAACCTTCAATTTCATTGATTTCAAAACAGAGTTCTCTTGCTCTTGCATACAATTGAAGTTGCTTTTTATTACACTCAGGAAGAAAACTTGAAAGTACTAGTAAAGCAATAAATCCGGGGCATAGTCAAGTCAGGTGTCCCTGCGCCCCCTGCCAGAGCTAGTTGAAGCCTCTGATGCCAACCTAGGCCCAACCTGTGCTTCTTCGTTGAGCCAATCCCAACACTCGTCAGACAAAGTGCAACTAAAAGTGGGAGCAGGGGCCAGGAGCTCTCTATTCTCCAGCTGCGGCCTGCCGAGCCAGCTGTGCACCTCGAACCGGGAAAGTGACCGGGTACTCAATCCCTCCGGAGGGCAAGTCTGATCATGACCAAACTGGCGCAGAATACGGAATGGGAAATAGAATACACAATGGGTCAAGCCGATCAAACGAATCCCAGTATCCTGGAACATGCTATAGCTCATCGCCGGAAGGTTAAGCCAAGGACAGCGCCAAGCAATGTGATCGGCAGACAAATTGCACATCCATTCAAACCACCATCCCTCATCAAGGGCGTCAACTAGGCGTTGTCGAAAGAAGTAGCCGCGGGCTGAGTAAGCAGGGCAAGAGTCCACAACTTGCAATTTATCCATCAACCATATCTGGGGAGGGATGAAAAATGAGAGAATAAAGAATAGAGAGATGTGCGATGAGAGAAAAGTGAGATGAGGGTTTTGTGAGAAAAACCGAGCCTGAGGGCCGAGTGATGTGAGCAAATACATATGTGAGCTTGGGTGGGAAACATTACCTGCAGCAGTAGTGGACTCCCTGCAAATCTAGTTGTCTCTCGGCGATAGAAGGCATCCAACCATAGCAGCGTCTCGGCCAATGTCATGGCGATACAAGCTCTTTCCTTCCCTCAAGCCTTGAGCGACTTCAATCAAACGGATGCTAGCCCCTCCGGAGCCCGAGACAAACAAAAAATGAGATAGCATGCACAAGCAGAGGGCATGTTGTCGGAAACCTTGCCAATGATGGTCGCTGCGGTCACCAGCATCAGAGAATCGGTAAACCAGGCTCGGGATATCCAACATCCCATTACAGGTCAGATGTCGAGCATCATGCGCGTTGAGACCGCACATCCGCCCTAAAGCTTGGGCGTGGCCAAAACGAGACTGAGGCAAAATCTCTTCTGAGCGTTCAGACTCCATCAAGACTTGAAAATCTTCGAAAGTGGGACATACCTCTTGCCCTCCGAAGCTGAAGACATGCGTCACCGGGTTCCAAAACCTTGCCGCGGCATAGAGGAAAGGAAGATGTAGCGGAGTCCGGCCCAGCGTGAATAGTGCATTCAAGCCGAAACCCCGGAAGTTCAACTTTTCCGAGCCGTCTAGAGAAGAGATCCAAGATGTGAGATTTTCTGCGAGAAATGCCTCCATTTTTGTGAGAAACAGTGATGAAATGAATAAGTTCCAAGGTTGGGGCTTTTATAGAGGGTGAAACACTATTCAAAGGACACGTGTCACAATTCTGGAAGCTGCAGGGAGAGGTGGCCGGCCGGCCACCTATTCTAGCAGGCCGGCCACCCTCCAATCCCCAAAAGCAAATGTGGCCCACCATGCTCATTGGTCCTGTTTTGCCCTCCGGAAGAAAGTTTGAGGCATTTCTACGCATCGGGGATGTCGAAGGCCTCCATTTCTCTCAGTTTCGGATGCGTTCCATCATCCAGATCGTCCGTCCGAAGTACGCTTTGTTGTATTTTGCTTATCGAGTTGTTGCTTTGTTTATCGAGTTGTAAGTTTTGTCGAGCTGTCGCATTTTGTGTTTTGAGTTATTACCTTTTGTTTATGCAATTTTATTATGTCTTGTTTATCGAGTCATTAATATTGTTGTACTTTGCTTATCGAGTTGTAAACTTGCTAAGATTCTGTTATTTCTTAGTGAGTCGAGTTGTTTGATTTGTTGCGTCGGTTCATTACCTGACCCGGTAAATACACAAGGCACATTCCCATTCAATTCCATTTTTGTGCAAAATGATGCGATGCGATGCTAAGAATTTCAAATACAAACATCTTTTCAAAGGCTGTTTCATTCCATCATGTTTTACAACAAAATAAAGGTACAAGTTTTACAGAAATAAAACTGCCTAACAATGTGCAAAGTGCTACAAACTACTAGCAAAAAGTAAAATAAAGCAGGAAATAGCATCAATATCCTCGGGAACGGGAATGAGGAGGCCCTCTCATCCTCTTCTGCGGGACAACCTCTGCACCATCATCACCATCCGGGTCAGAGCTATCATCCTCCGGATCCCCCTCAGCCTCGTCTCCACTCCCGGAACCAAGACCGGAGCCTCCCTCCCCAGCAGATGTCTCTGACTCACGGTCTGCGACCTCCTCCTCCTCCTCCTCCTCAATAATGGGTGCCCTGCGTCTGCGAGACGACCCTGCTCCTCGAGCTCCTCGGACAGGCCTAGATGGCCCTGCTCCCTGAGAAGGCCTGGATGGCCCAGCTCCTCGAAAAGGCCCAGATGGCCCAGCACCTCGACCTCTCTGAGAAGGCCCGGGTGGCCCGGCCTGCGACGGTGCATATACGGGAGGCATCTGAAAGTGAAGAGTTCAATACATCAGTTCAAATATGAAAAGCAGATGCAAGTACAATATGTGAGTGGGGTGTGTGTCAGATGTGCTCTACACAGACTATCAATACAGCAGAATGTTCAAAACCAGTATGTTATCAGAAATATGCTAAATACGGGAAAGATGGACAGTACCTGCACGCCCATGATGGCTAGCTGTGCCTCCCTCCGTAGGATCATGCCCTCGAATGTGGCCAGCATCCCAAGCATCTCATCCATGTACTCAACTGGAGGCTACAGATACAAATGCAAAACTATCAGTAAAGGAATGAATGTCCAAATATCCGACTGATAAATCAAAGCTGTAAAACATACCGGGGGTGAATCAGGGTCTCTGACATATCTGTGGTCAGGAAGAGGAGGCTCTAGCGAGACCTGGTAAGGAGTCCCGAACCGCCAACTCGTCAACTCGGTCGGCATGTCTGGCCACCCATGATGATGAAGAGTCGGAGGGATCGGAGGAATCGAACTACCTCTACCCCTAGATGCACCAGCCCTGCTAGAGGAGGGGATATCCGTAGCACGGGCACGACTCGAAGATGGTACATCAGTAGGCCTCAGTGTCGGAGCACGCACTCCCGTCAAGGGGGGCATCAGATATATACGACGATAGGTGGCGTAGTCCCCCTCCATGAGATATAACAAAGCATCGGTGCCCTGCATATCATTAATGACCTCCTGGGAAGATAGTCTATCGGCAGTCCGCATAGTGGCTGGAGGTACAGCAGGAGGGTCCTGAGAATCGTACCCCCACACCTGGCGCAGAAAGCGTTCCCCCAGGAACCATGCCCTACCAACTGGTCCTTCGAGCAGGAACCTATACTGGGAATTACTCGATCCTCCGGGATACTGATATCGGAGACCATCACCTAAGACCGCCCAGGGCTGCCAAGTAATCTGCGGATAGCCAGTGCATAAATCAATCAGAAATCAGGAATATACAGGGCAGATCAAAGATGAAAATGAAAGGAACTGAGAGTTCTGAAATACCTCTGTCGTCCGCACAGTATCAAAATACTGTCGCAGGCCGAAGAGAGTCTCTCGAGGTCTCGGTCGGTGCTCGCCCTCGAATACCAGTGAAAACGGAGTCATAAGGAGTCCTGCCACCTCCATCTCCGGGGCTAATGTGGGAAAATATACGTACACCCATAGCTGAGAAAAGCAGTGCGGAATGTGAATACAAAGTGCTAAAGGCAGAATACAGAGTGCAAAGTGCGCCGTGTGTGCAATGAACAAGTAATGAGGAGCAGAAATGTAAATCAAGAGGACAGAACGTACCTCCCAGGCTCTCCAATAGCCGCCGAGTAAGTCTCCCCGCCCGCGAGAGGCTGCACTCATGTAACAATAGAGGGTAGCCAGGCCAGCGCCACCCCAGTCATACCGACTGACCTGTGATAGGTCCACTAGGGCACTCAGAAGATACAACCCGACAGTGTTCCCCCTATCAGCAAACAGAGTGGTGCCAAAGAGGAACATAAGGAAACCTCGGGTGTACTGCTCAACCTCCTCAGGAGACTCAGGCTCCATCTCCGGCCTCCGAAAACGGGAAGAGAACCAGGTGTACCGGACTCTCCCGGAAGCTCTGTCTACAGGTGGGCGAGCCCCCAACAGATGTACCCAAGCGGCCTCCCACTCTCCCATATCCTCGTCATAAGGTATGGGCCAACCGCCTATGTCTAGGCCGGTGAGTACGGCAAAATCCAGCGGGGTCATGGTCATATCCCCAGTGGCAGAAAAATGGAAAGAATTGGTGGTGTCCCACCATCTCTCCACCAAAGCAGCTAACAATGTCCTACTGGCAGGACAGTGTGATAACCCCATACAGAATGCTCCGAACCCTGCTGAGTCAACCAAATCCCGGACAGCCTCCGGGAGCTCGGCGTACCACTCTCTCGCAGCAGTGGAGCCATATCCTCGCACGGCGCGAGAGCCAACCTGCATTCAGAATGAATACATGTGTTCAGTACACAATGAAATGAAGTAGCAGTGTGCAAATGAAACGAAGTGGTGGGCTGCGTGTTCACTTTAATTTCTACCTGGGCTGCGTGTTCAGAAAATCAGTGTTTTGGGCTGCGTGTTCAAATCATTAATCAGTGGGCTGCGTGTTCACTTTAATTTCTACCTGGGCTGCGTGTTCAGAAAATCAGTGTTTTGGGCTGCGTGTTCAAATCATTAATCAGTGGGCTGCGTGTTCACTTTAATTTCTACCTGGGCTGCGTGTTCAGAAAATCAGTGTTTTGGGCTGCGTGTTCAAATCATTAATCAGTGGGCTGCGTGTTCACTTTAATTTCTACCTGGGCTGCGTGTTCAGAAAATCAGTGTTTTGGGCTGCGTGTTCAAATCATTAATCAGTGGGCTGCGTGTTCACTTTAATTTCTACCTGGGCTGCGTGTTCAGAAAATCAGTGTTTTGGGCTGCGTGTTCAAATCATTAATCAGTGGGCTGCGTGTTCACTTTAATTTCTACCTGGGCTGCGTGTTCAGAAAATCAGTGTTTTGGGCTGCGTGTTCAAATCATTAATCAGTGGGCTGTGTGTTCACTTTAATTTCTACCTGGGCTGCGTGTTCAGAAAATCAGTGTTTTGGGCTGCGTGTTCAAATCATAATCAGTGGGCTGCGTGTTCACTTTAATTTATATCTGGGCTGCGTGTTCAGAAAATCAGTGTTTTGGGACTGTGTGTTCTACTCTTAATCAGTGTGGGCTGTGTGTTCACCATCAACTTGGACTGTGTGTTCAGAAAATCAGAGTTTGGGACTGTGTGTTCTACTCGTAGTCAGTGTGCGCCGTGTGTTCACCTTCAAATTCGGGCTGTGTGTTCGACAAATCAGTGTTTGAGCCGTGTGTTCAATTCTTAACTAATGTGTACCGTGCGTTCACAATCAATCAATGAGCCTAGTGTTCAGAAATTCAAGTGTTTAAAGTACATGTTCAGGATGCAACAAAGTACTATGTCATAAGCTAAAACTGTGTGTTCAAGCATGGCAAAGCTACAAAGTGCACGAAAAATGCAGGAAATAAAGTAAAATACCTCTCGTGCTCGTGAGAGAGGTGCTGCTCCGGCTCTCGCAGAAGTAAATCCCCGGTGCCCGGTCATTGAACTCAGTGAAACGACGAAAAACGGCCCGCGGAAGCATATGTACCGGTGAGGCGTATCTCCCGGGAATAAAAGGGCGGACTCTCGGGGGCAGTGCCATGATATCAAAATCATCCCCGGCACCTGGAGGACCTCCACCATGAGGGTAATCACCTGCCATTTCAAGAAATCTGCAAAAGGAGCAAAAATGAGCAAAAATGAGCCAAAAATGGAAAAAGTCAACAAAAGTCAACTCCCGGGAAATGAAAAAGTCAACAAAAGTCAACTCCCGAGAAAATCTTCCAAATATTGAGACAAACTTACCTCAAGTGGTGAAAATGAGAAAAGAAGCCCCGAAATCAAAATTTAATCGACTCAAAGTGCTTAAAACTGAAAGATTTCGCGAAAACAACTTGCGTGGGAGGCTGAAAAGCGCGTATAAAGTGCAGATCTGAAAGAAAAAATGGTTTGGGAGGCAAGGGAGAAGTTTCCACGGCTGTGGGTGTGGTCTTGGATTGAATGGATGAGGATATATATAGAAAATGAGGCAAAAGACAAAATTGCCCCTCATTTTGTGCAGGTGGCCGGCCGGCCACCTTTCCTAGCTGGCCGGCCATTTGCTTTTTGGTTCCTGGCCGGCAGCCTCCCCTTGGGCAACCACCTGGCCGGCCATGTCCCCCACCTCCCCCCCTAGCTCTCTGCCAATTTTGAGGAAGATTGGAGTTCCCGGGACCTGAAAAAGTTCAAGAAAAGTGTACCTTCCGGTCGCGAAATTGCTCCGCCGGAACTTCAGCTGCAATTTCTGACATGTGTCTCATCATCACTCATCAAAATCAAGTGTATCCTTTTTGAGCATGTTGTAACCTCTCTGGGAGGTGAATCGAGGCCGCGATTGAGTTGCCTTCGCCGAAATGCGCGTTTTCTTACTCGTTATTTCGCAACAAACGGGCACCCTGATTCGTGCTCATTTTGCATTGTTTTGCATATAACTTGCATTCTCATGAACATTTTGCATTGTCATGCATGATTTCTTGGTGTACCATACCTCTGTGCTTGAGCATGCGTTGTCACGCACGTTCCTTTCTCGCATTGTGATGCATTCACTCGCCGACACTGTGTGTGTCAAACTTTCGGAACCACAGGAATCACATTGAATATATGTTGTTAGCATATTGTTCTTGTTGAATTTCTCTCTTTTGCAGGCACGATATTGTATGTACGGTTCATTTGAGGCTGGTGCGACCAGACGAATCGCGCAGGTATCGTATCTTTCCGTGTGAGACGCGACGAGAATTGAATGATTCTCCGCATTCCTAACTGCATGAAATGTAGTTGTTGCTTTGCATTCTTGCTTAAAACTGTTGCATCTATTTGCGAATACTTGTCTCATTACAGCTTGCTGCATTTGCATGATCATTTGGCTCTGTGCATGTCACTTTGCATTTTGCCCCCGCCTGCGGGCACGCCTGCGGGCACATCTCTTTTCATCTTGTATGATTGTCTAAGTCTTCGGCCTTGTCAAAAATGGGTCGTCTCTGGGCTTTGACATTCACTCCCGTCACTTGTGACTTCCGAGTTCTGTCAAAGAGGGGCAACTGTAGACACCCCATTTTTGACCGACCTTAAGACTCAGACGTCACCGATTGAGCGCTCGGTGGTGTTGCATATCGTGCTCGTTCAGAAGTCTCAGAGTCGCGGCCGTGAGCCCTGCCTCCGGACTTCCGAACTCTCTTCTGTGCCTTGCCTCGGTTTGCGAACCAGACTCGGTTTTCTCTGTTTTCTTTCCTGAGGGAGGGAGAGGTCCCGTAGACCATCTCTCAGTGGCCGTGGGCTACATTTCGTGGCCGTAGGCCATTTTGCCCATTTCGGAGCCCGGTTCCCGGTTTTCGGAGCCGTCAGGCCGTGTGCCTCGGTTCGGGACCACCCAACCATCTCCGATTCCTCCGGTTTTTGGCATGCATCTCATTTACTCCCTTTCGAGGGACACTGGGGTCTTAGATACCCACTTCGTGGCCGAATGCCACTTTCGGTGCTTAACGGCCTATTTTCGGGATCCCGAACTGCGTGTTTTGGCCCCGAGCATTCGTTTTGCATCGGTTTTTGTTCATTTTTGGCAGGTACCTCTGTTTTATCACCAGGAAGATCACTGGAGGGTGGGAGGCCAGCAATTGTCTCAGCAACCAGTTATGCTCTTCCGGCGCCCTCCGACGCCCGTTTTTCTCACTTCCGGGCTAATGTTGAACACCCTAGGGCATTTTCTTCGAGCCAAAACCACATATTTGTGTTGTACACACATGGGAGGATCCTAAAAACACATGGCCGGCCAGTAATTGTTATTGACCCTTTTGAACCCCTCTTTAAAGTGGCTTGTTGTCTCTCTTGTTTCAGAGTTGCCAATTTCCAACCATAGGGTCTTGTTGTACACACATGGGAGGACACCAATCTTTGGTGGCCGGCCACTAAATCAATTTGGCCTTTTTGACCCTTGGCCGGCCGGCCATAGGGGGTGGCCGGCCGGCCACCTGCAGCAAAACACATGGCCGGCCATGATCCCCATGCTGTGTACTTTACAGCTGTGCACCTTTTTTCCCAAAAGATCTGTATGGGGGGATATTTTTTGGAGGAAAGCTTGGAGGAAGTTTCCTCCCTTCTTTTCCTCCTCTTTTTTCCCCCATTCTTGCCCATATAGTTGGCCTCCCAACTCAAGAGAAAGGGTTAGAAAATTGCTCTCAAGCTCACATACACATATCCATCTCTATCTCTCTCATTTCTCTCAAGTTTGGTTCCATTTCTTCATCATCATCAAGCACCACCACCACCACTCCATTTCCAGCAGCAAGGGGGCTTTCCAGCAGCTAGAAGGCATCCATTCTTCAAGCAAAAGGCAGCCAAGAACTTGTCTACAAGGGTAAGTCTCAATCTCCCTCTTTTGTAGCATTTTCTTGCCTCATTTCTTAAGCCTATTTGCTTATTGTTTTGGGCTCCGACCTTAACTGAAACTAGGTCTATTTTGAGCTATTATTCATGTTTGTTCAAGGGCTCAACCCTGTTTGAGCCCTCCATTTGACACTTGCTTCAATACCCCTTGGTATGTCACATTTTTGCATGAGATTGCTAGCCTATGTGTGATCTGTTTTCGAGCATAATGTAAACTGTAAGAGGGCCTATTTTGAGCCCCTATTCAACATTGAAGAAGGGCTCAACCTTGTTTGGGCCCCCTATCTTGCACTTGCTTCACAATTCCTCCTATTTACCGTAAATTTGCATGATTTGTTTGGCCTATATGTAAATTGTTTTGGAGCATGTCATGAACTGTGAGTAAGCTTATTTTGTGTCCCTCTACAACATTGTAGAAGGGATCAACCTTGTTGGGGGTCTCCATGTTATACTTGTCATTATACCCCTCTTTGACCCCCATTTTTGCATGCTTTTTTAAGCTTATCTAGCTTCTGTTTTCGGCCATCATCAGAACTGGAAAGAGTCATATTTTGATCTTCTTGACATATTTCATTAAGGGTCTTTTCTGGTTTGATGAATTTTGGGGTACCTCATGTTATAGCCTTATGTATCCTAGTTCTTGCATGACATTTTTAGCATGTTTGCATACTGAGTTGGGGGATGTCATCTACTGTAAATGTTCATATTTTTAGTCCCTCATCAGTGTTGTAGAAGGGTACTTTTCCATTTGGGCATCGCATGTATCACTTGCTTCAATACCCCTTTTGCGGGGCCATTTTTGCATTCTTGCTTAATCCTATGTGTGCTTGCTGTTTAACCCTTTTTTTATGACATGAAAATGCTTGTCTTGGGGCTGTCTTGCTACTGTATTTTCATTCCATGTCTCTATTGTGCATGTTTGGTATAGCTATAGGCCATTTCGGGTGCCTAAATTCATGTTTCGGGGCCATTTCATGCATCGGGTGTACTTTCGCCTCATTTCGGGGCTGTTTTTCCCCACATTTCAGTGCCAAAATTCATTTGCATGTTTGCATATCATTTCCATGCCATTTCATGCCTTACGGCCATCGCCTCGGTTTGCGCGCCCGTGTGCACGCATTTCGAGGCGCTTCATTTTCATCCGCCGGCCTCCTGTGTGAGTGTGGTTGAGGCTCTCTCATGTTGGTGTAAGCCCATATTGCATCGCATATCTCATTTTAGTCCTGTTGCATTCCGTATGCCATTTTCTCGGTTTGCGTGCCCGTGGGCACGCATTTCGAGACATCTCATTTTAGTCTCATTGCATATCATTTTCATACCATTTCATGCCTTACGGCCATCGCCTCGGTTTGCGCGCCCGTGTGCACGCATTTCGAGGCGCTTCATTTTCATCCGTCGGCCTCTTATGTGAGTGTGGCTGAGGTCCACTCGTGTTAGTGTAAGTCCAATTGGCATTGCGTATGCCATTTCATGCCTTAGGATCATCGCCTCGGTTTGCGTGCCCGTGTGCACGCATTTCGAGGCATCTCATTTTCATAGCATTGTGCATGCTAGGATTGTATTTTAGTTGCATTCATGCATATCATGCATATTGCATCGTGTTCGGGATAGGAGTTAGCCCGGGCACGGGAAACGAGCGCGTTTCGTACTCCGAGTGACGGAACGGGTCTCAATTCCCAAGTCACCGACACTCCGGATTACCCATGATGGAGTTAGGTTTTGTTGTAGCATTCATCTGCATTCATCCTATATTGAGTTGTGCAATCCGACTCCTCGGCCATCATGCATCGAGATACGTGATTGGTGGCACGAGGATCGAGGCATGCATATATTTGTGAAATACATTGCTATGCCCTTTCCTACTCTCTGTTGCAGCAAAATGAAGAATCAGCAACCTTCCGAGGCTTGGCACGCATTTCGAGAAACATTGCAAACGGAGGCTAATCGGGGCATCCCAGTGGATTTCCAAAAAGGCAGCCCAGCATACATCATTCAGCGGAAGTGAGGCAGCCCCTGGCTTGCATGCCAGTTTACAGTTTTTCTTAGTAATTTGTTGATTAATTAGGAATTTGTATATTATTCGGACTGTATATTTCGGACTGTCCTATTCTTTCATTTCGGACTGTATTATTTTATTTGGACCCTCTGCGCGAGGGCATAATTGTAATAAGTGTGGGTGAGTGTGATGTATGTCTTCCAACCCCACGTCTTTCTTCCCTTTTATTTACCCGCTTACGATGGTTAGATATAGGGCATATTTCAATTAGCATACAGTATGACAGCATGTTTGCATCATTCATCTGTCTTGCATGCACCGGGCTCGGCGCATCATACAAACTGCATCTGTATTTCAATTCCAAATTGAATACATGATAACTGTTGCATCTCATATGCCATGTTTAGAATAGCCGAGCCTGCTATAGTTGCATTATTGCATGTGTTGCATTAGGCATTCCTGTATATTTAGGATCATGCATGATTTCTAATCGGTTTTCTGTTTTGGCTTGGAGTACTCGGTGAGTTTTATGCTTTAGCATCCTTGCATGCGTGTGAGTGTTGCCATGATAGCATGCTTACCATGAGGCTATTTGCTTATGTGATATAACTGCCTTGAATGCCTGTGGGTGGAGGTTGAGTTATTTGAAGTGGAACAAATCATTGACTGTTTGTTTTAAGCCCACTAGATAGTGGCAAAAATCATGTTTTCTAAGCCCACCCGAGGGTGGCAAATCCACGTCTTAGCCTACCTGCGGGTAGCATCATCAAACCATTTTCAAACAAAGCAAACATGAAATGTTTTGTTCCAATTCAGGTGATCCAGTCTATACTTGTTTGCTGCGAGCATCACATAGTAATCTAGGCTAATAACCGGAATAAGAACACACAATGTTTTCAAAAACAGATATCATGGTTAGTAGAGGCCGGTCTTTGACCGGGCGAGCGGGGGTGCTCACGAAGTGACCTTCCCCAATCGTACCCAAGTTCCCGAGCCGAGGCAACTTTGGTGATGACGGACACGTGGCCTTTGGCACCGAGTCAGGGTTTCCTAAATTTCCCATTTTAAAAACATTTAGGTGGCGACTTGTATCTGGCAAAGCAGTCCATGTTTGGCACTTCTTTCAAAAAATCTGTTTTCAAAACGATTTGCCGGATTTGGACTCTTTGGTTCAAGATTAAGAACCGTGACATTTTGAGTCCTTCGAACTGTAGTGACCCAATATCGAACCAGAACGGGGAGGGGACTCGCACTCCCTTTCGCCCGGGATGCGTTCGGGGACGTCCACAGCCGTCCACGGGCCGTGGGCCAATTTTACACTCCTATCAATGTGAATGTTAATATGTCAATGTGAATATTCACATTGTCACGGGCGGGGCCGGGTTCTCCCCGGGCCGCCCACGGGCTTCGGGCCGCTCATGGGACGCGAGTCAATTTTACACTCTTATCAATGTGAATGTTAACATGTCAATGTGAATATTCACATTATCAACGGGCCGGGCCCGCCCCGGCAACGAGCGGGCTTCGGGCCGCCCACAGGCCGCGGGCCAATTTTACAGTCCTATCAATGTGAATGTGAATATGTCAATGTGAATATTTATATTGTCACGGGCCGGACCGGGCTCGCCCCGGGCCGCCCACAAGCTGCTAGCTAATTTTACACTCCTATCAATGTGAATATTAACATGTCAATGTGAATATTCACATTGTACATGAGCCGGGCCCCTACACATTAACGATATGAACATTCACATTAGGGGTATTTTGGTAATTATATCACCCATAGGACTTATTGAAACATAAGAAAATAATATGAACTAAATAGAACATAAGTAGATGAAAAGGGTATTTTGGTCTTCTTATCTCAAATAGGACCTAATGGAATAGTCAAAAGAATATGGATTTGATGGAACATAAGTAATTAAAGATGGATTTATGGAAAAAGCTCCCTAAAGTAAAACTTGACTCAAGTTGGGAAAAAAATAAAGATTTATTAAATTTATTTATTTTTCTTTTCATGAAATATATTATCTCGCCTTGACAAAATCCCTCCCCAACCATTAGTTTATCACCACTATTATTATTATCACAACCACCATCCCTACACAATTACTTTAAAAAAAATAAAAGAGTAAATTACAAATACACCCCTTAAGATTTACTTAAAATACAAATCACTTCTTGTGGTTTGAAAAATTATAAATGCTCCCTATTTGAATTTTTTATTTAACAGAATCAACTAAAAAAAATGAAATTCATAATTTCTCTTCTATACAATAATAAAATTACTTAAATTATTAATTAAAACATATTTTTAATATCATTAAAAATTGTTAATTGTCTTGATGATTTATTAATAAAATGAGCGATTTGTTATGAAATTAAAAACCTTAGGGGTGGAATGTAATTTTTAAAATCACAGAAGACAATTTATATTTTAATCAAATCTCAAGATGTGTATTTGTAATTTATAAAAAAAAAAAAAAAATTGTAAAGATATTGCATGGGTTCCATGTTGAATTCAAAATAATTTATCATGGGTTCCATGTTGAATTCAAAATAATTTATCACATTTGATAATAAATAATATCAAATCTGTAACACTTTTTGGTTGGACAAGGTGTACAATCTTGATTGGCATCATGATCATCAAAAGCATATCATGAAGGTGTAGCCTAGCCAGTAGATTGACATCCACTGAAGTCATGTTTTGCCCAACGCAATGATTTATTTCACCCTTAAAAGCCACTCCTTCCCACCACATTCCAAATCTTTGTTTTTTTTTTTTAAAATCAAACCCACATAATAAAACAAAAGCAATTTTAAAACGTGTAACTCACAAGTTGAACCCTTCAAGTAAATACAATGGGCATTTTAGTCAAACAAAACAAATATAATAACACCAAATTCCTCATATATAAACCAATAGCCTAAAACCTTCTCTAATCATCCACAAAACCCACAACTCTAAAGCCAAAGCCTGGTTTTCCTCTTCACCCACCATTAATGGACCCACAAGAAGTTATGAACCTCTATGATTCATACTGGTTCACTCTTGAAATCTTCAAGAACCCACCTCAAAAATCAAGTTCTGAAACAAACCCAGATCAGCAAAATCAAGAAAACAAACAAGAACCAGAGCTTTCAATTCCAAGCCTCCAATCAATCCATGTTAGGTCAAAAAGTGACCAGTTGAGCTCCATGACAAGCTTTGATTCTGATTTTCTCTCTCCTAACTCTGTCCTCTTCACACCAAATCTCCAGACCATCCTCTCAGGGAAAGAAACTACATATGAAGAACCAACAACACAATTACATGTTGAAGAACAACAACATCAAAGCATGAGAACTACAAGCATGAGGAGAAAAACAAATAAGGGTATGACAAAGAGCTTGTCAGATCTTGAGTTTGAAGAGCTAAAAGGGTTTATGGATCTGGGTTTTGTGTTCTCAGAAGAAGATGTGAATTCAAGTTTGGTTGAAATCATTCCTGGGTTGCAAAGATTGGCCAAGAAGGATGGTGAAAAGGAAGAGAATCAAAAGAATAGTTTTGATGAATCTTCGGCTCCAATTCCAAGGCCTTACCTATCTGAAGCATGGGAGGTTTTGGATAGAAGAAATAGAGAGATGAAGAACAAGAAGAATAACCCATTGATTAATTGGAGAGTTCCTGATGTGGGAAATGAAATTAACATGAAAGATAGCCTCAAATGGTGGGCTCAAACTGTTGCTTCCACAGTTAGATGATGATGATGATGAAGTTCTCTATGTGTTTATCACTTTTTTTGCCTTTGTTCATCAATTTTTTATTTTTATTTTTATTTTTTTTTTTTTTGGGGGGGGGGGGATCTTCGAGGTATGCACACAATTTTTTTAGCAAAACTTTATTGTTTTGCTTTCAATTTGTGTTTATTTTGGTGCATAAATTCTTTATTTTTTGAATAATTTGTAATTGTAAACTAAAGTAGACATAAAACTCAAACTTGAAAGGAGAATTCATTGCACAATAATAAAACTTGAACTCAAGTATCAAATCAGTAAGGAGCACTTCATCCACCTCCTCAATCAGGGTTAGTGAATCATATGTTCTACTCAAATGATTTATTTTTTAGTAATGTTAGAGACACGCAATTTAGATCCCTAATTTTATCCACAATAATATGACAAAAGAGGTAGACTCTACACAATTGAGTATATGATAAATAAAAAATTGACATGTATCATGCCACACAGATCATTGTGGATCAAATTGTGAGAGATTTTTTTGTAAGTCTTAAACATTTTATTTTATTTTGCTTGTTTTTGTCAATCCTGTGAAAAAATCATTTAATGATAAAAATATAATTCTAATTACATAATTTCATTATATTTGTTTTCATAAAATAAAATCTATTTTAAAATTCATTTTGGCCGTTTATTTTTATTTTTTAAATAAATATGATATACTGAATGTTGACAGATCAGTTTCAGTTCAATCCAGTTCAAGTTCAACAGATCAAAGAGTTCAAGGAGCTAAGTTGAGGTCTCATTGTTTCATTCATGTGCTTCTGTTACATGTGAATATTTCCTCAGTTAGTTAGATAGTTTGTTAGTTAGTTAGAGTTGGTTTAATTAGTTAGCTTCTTCTTGTATATAAAGAGGTGAGACTGATATGTGTAAATAATGAAAAGAGTTCAATGATATATGACTGGTTTTATGTTTTTCATCATGGTATCAGAGCATTGATGCTCTCACGAGCTCCTGATCCATGGAAACTTTATCTTCACTATCTTCTTCTGCTTTGTCTTCTTCACTTCCTTCAAATTTAACTCTACTGATATCCAATCTTTCATCATTTGTCACTGTAAAGCTTGATGGATCAAACTTTATCATCTAGAAAAATCAATTGTCCAACATTCTTAGGGCTACTAATCTTCTAGGTTTTGTTGATGGTTCAACACCATGTCCTTCTCTCATAATTATAGATTCAACAGGAACAAAGGTACCTAATCCAGATCATCTTCAATGGCGTATGATTGATGCTCATCTATTGAGTTGTATCACTGCTACACTTACAAAACCAATCTACTCAATTGTGCTTCCGTTCCAGTATTGCTCTGAGATCTGGTCTTCTCTTCACAAGAGATTTACATCTCTGTCTCGATCTGATATCCATCAATTGAAGAACAAGTTGAATCTTGTTTCTAAGAAATCAGATACAATTGAGGAGTATCTCTCAAAGATCAAGGCCTTAGTCAGTCAGTTAGCACTTGCTTCAGTAATTGTTGAAGATAAAGATTTGGTGTTAATCACCTTGAATGGTTTGCCATCTGAATATGATGCTTTCACCACAGCCATTCGTGCTCGATCTGACACTATAACTATGGATGATCTATCATCTCTACTGTGTTTTGAGGTAATCCATTTGAAAGCTAAACACCAGAAGGTTGCAGAACCAACTACTGCATTCTCTTCTATTAAAGGATCTGTTAATTCTGCTTCACGTGCACCTACTTTCACTTATTCAAGAGGAAGATCTTCCTATAAAGGCAGAGAAGGTCGCAATTCAGGATCATATAGAGGCAATGGTCGCTATTACAGCAACAACAGAGGCAGATGATGAAATTTCAATCAGGTTTATTTTACTTCAGGTTGTCAAATTTGTGGAGGACTGAGTCATTCTGCACTCGATTGTTGGCATCGCATAGATCCTCAATATCAGTCATCTTCACATACTTCTACTCATTCTCCATTCTCTCAATTCTCTTATTCTCAACAACCCAGAGCTCTTCTTGCATCTTCTTTACCTGGTTCTAGTGTTTCTTCCTCACATCTATCTCAGGCTTCTTTAGATTTTCAGTCTAGTCCTTGGTGCTTAGACTCTGTAGCAACAGATCACATTACTCATGATCTGAGTCATCTTAGTAACTATCAGGCTTATCCAGGTTCAAATCACATTACCATAGGTGATGGAACTTCTATTCCCATTCAGAATACTGGTAAAGGTCTCATTCCTTCACCTCATTATTCTTTCAAACTTAATAATGTTCTTCATGCTGATTCTGTATCTTCTAATCTTGTTTCTGTTCAAAAGTTAGCCAAGGATAATAATTGTATTATTAGTTTTGATGAAGCCAAGTTTGTGATTCAGGACAAAGTTATGAAGAAAAATTTTCACCAAGGATCTAATCTCAATGGATTATATCATTTTCTTCCATCAATCACTCACACATCTTCTTTTGCTGCCTTTGCTGCTCAAAATAGAGCACCACTAACATATGCTGCTACTCTTGTACCAGATTCTTTTGTTAATAATTCATTGCCTACTTCTAGTATTGTATGGCATAATAGACTAGGTCATCCTAGTCATTTGAAATTTCAGCATCTTGTTCCTCATTTGCAGCTTACTGACAATAAGTCTGTTATTTCACTTGATTGTATTGACTGCTGTGTTGCTAAAAGTCATCGTCTACCTTTTCAATTGTCTAATTCATCTGTTAATAAACCTCTCTCATTGATACATAGTGATGTTTAGGGTCCCTTTGACTCTATATCTGGCTTCAAATATTATGTTTTTTTTGTAGATAACTTTAGCAAATTTACATGGTTGTATCCTTTAGCTTATAAAAGTGAAGTGTATGATAAGTTTCTTGAGTTTAAAGCTTATGCCGAAAACCAATTCTCTACTTCACTTAAGATTCTTAGAACTGATGGTGGCACCGAATATTGTAATGATAAAATGAAAGTTTCTACCACAGCTCAAGGTATTGTGCATCAACATTCTTGTCCATATACACCACCACAAAATGGTGTGGCTGAGAGAAAATATAAACATCTCAGTGAAGTTGCTATAGCCTTGTTACATCATTCTTCTGTTCCTCTTCATTTTTGGTTTGATACTCTTGCTTGTGCTACTTATCTGGTTAACAGATTGCCTTCTTCTAAGCTGGGTCACAAAACTCCTTTTGAGATTTTGTTTCATCATCTTCCAAACTTTTCTTTTCTAAGAACCTTTGGTTGTTAGTGTTTTCCTTGGTTAAAACCCTATACCTCTATTGAGAGGGGGATTTTCGTAATCTCGGCTTGGGCCGCGGTTCTGGCCGGGCTGAATGTGGTCCATGCGTATTCGGGCCGAGCTAGGTTGGGCCGAGCCGAGGTGAAGCTTGCTCGACCAAAGTCCAGACCAGAGTTGGCTGAGATGATCCTTTGCCAGCTTGTCCTCTCTTGTTCACTCTTTTTAGCTCGGTGATCGTGATCTGCCACAGATCAGCCTAACTTGTCTGGAGCACAGTCGCACGGAGTGATGCTGAGCTCAGTGTGATGGAGCTCGGCGAGTGGGACTGTTGAGCTCGATAAGCAGCTCGGTCGAAGGAAGCCGAGATGATCGTCTGCCGCTCCGGGTCTTATGGTCGCACATGTAGCTCGGCGAAAAGGTCTCCCTTGGACCGGCCTAACCTGTCTGGAGCTCAGCCGTACTGGGGTGCTACGGAGCTCGGTTGTGATGGAGCTCAGTGAGTGGAGCACTCGGGTACGCTGTGCAACGCGGTCGTGAAAGGCCGAGGTGGTTCCGCCGGTATGTCGGGCTCTGCCAATGTAGCCTGACGGTTTGGTTAGGTGGTGGCTGCAGGATTTGTGCTGACAGATGGGAGAGCAGCACTACGTGTCAAGAGACTAATGGGAGCAGATTTGGGCGCAGAAAGTATATAAGTGTGTCTGCGCCCCCCATGCTGAGATAGATGAACATTTGGTAAGAGAAATACTTACACTCAACTCCCTTCTCTCTCTCTCTATCCCTGTGTGTGTTCTGACTTGATCGTCGGAGGGGTTTTCCGGCCACACACTGCCGGGTAGCTCACCGTCGTTGTGCTCGCAGGTCGATCGGACAGACAGGAGCTTGGAAGAAAGGAGTGCGGGCTTGCCTGAATATTTGCTCCCCGCACATCTACTAAATTGCAGCCTAAATATATTGCATGTGTGTTTTTAAGCTATCATCCTTTTGCTAAGGGTTATAAATGTCTTGATCCCCTTTCTGGTAAAGTTTACTTATCCAGACATGTTGTGTTTAATGAACATGTGTTTCCTTTTTCTATGTCCACACCTATTTCTACTTCTCTTCCATCTATTTCTTCTTTACCTCAGATTCAGTCCTTTTTCTAGTCTTCTCCAGCACTTGATTCTTCTTCTTCAGTAGCCAATCTTTCTTCTTCACCATCTGCTATTTCCTCTCCAGCTCAGTCAGTCTCTTTGCCAATCAGGTCAGTCTCTTTGCCCCTGGTTTCTCCTATTCTTCAACCCTCTATTCCAATTCAATCTCTCTCTGTCCAATTGCCTTGCTTTCTCCTACTACTTCTCATTTCTCTGTCCCTTCTTTAAATCTTCATCCCATGGTTACCAGATCTAAAGCTGTTGCACTTTCCTCTGTCAAATCCTCTTCTGCTTCTGATTCTGAGCCTTCCTCTCACAAAGAAGCTCTTCTTATTCCCATATGGAAACAGGTCATGTTAGATGAATTTCAGGCTCTGTAGAAACAACATACTTGGTCTCTTGTTTCTCTCCCTCTTGGCAAAACTGTTATAGGCTGTAAATAGGTGTTTAGAATCAAGAGGACCTCTAATGGCACTATTGCAAGGCATAAGGCAAGGTTGGTTGCTAAGGGATATCTTCAACAAGAGGACATTGACTACCAAGAAACATTTAGCCCAGTTGCCAAGCTTTGGTCTCATATCTTATTTTCTGGGTATATCTATTGAGCCTTCAGCCTCTGGTTATGTTTTATCTCAACCTACATATGCTCAAGACATTCTTCATAAGGCTGGGATGCTGGATTGTAAACCTTGCTCTTCTTTTATTGTTGTTAAGCCTGCTGTGACTCCTACTTCTGATCAGCTTTTTACCAATCCCACTCTATATCGAAGTATGGTTAGAGCTTCACAATACTTGACAATTACCAGACCTGACTTGTCTTTTGCATTCAATCAATTATGCCAACATATGCAGGACCCTACTAATGCTCATTTTTCTACAGTCAAAAGGGTTCTTCGATTTGTTAAGGGAACTCTTCATCATGACCTCACCTACACTCTCAGTTCTTTTGACTTTCATGCTTATTCAGATTCCAACTGGGCTGGGGATGTTCTTGACAGAAAGTGTACCTCGAGTTACTGTGTATTTCTAAGGACTAATCTCATCTCTTGGTCTGCCAAGAAGCAGGCTACTGTTTCGAGGTCCTCCACTGAAGCTGAGTACAGGTCTTTGGCTTATATTGCTGCAGAACTTGCTTGGCATAGCATGCGTCTCCATGATTTTTGTATTGCTTCTCCTACTATGCCACTGCTCTGGTGTGATAATGTTTCTACCATTGCACTGGCATATAATCCTGTCTTTCATTCAAGATCCAAACACATTGAGGTCGATTGTCATTTTGTGTGCGATCAAGTTCTTGCCAAACATCTTGTTTTGCATTATGTTCCTACTATTGATCAACTTGCTAATATATTCACCAAGCCCTTGTCTGTTTCTCGATTTTCCTATCTTAAAGACAAGCTTATGGAGGTTTCTCCTTCCCTTCGCTTGAGGGGAAATGTTGACAAATCAATTTCAGTTCAATCCACTTCAAGTACAACAAATCAAAGAGTTCAAGGAGCTAAGCCGAGGTCTCATTGTTTCATTCCTGTGCTGCTGTTACATGTGAATATTTTCCTTAGTTAGTTAGATAGTTTGTTATTTAGTTAGAGTTGGTTTAGTTAATTAGCTTCTTCTTGTATATAAAGAGGTGAGACTGATATTTGTAAATAATGAAAAGAGTTGAATGATATATAACTGGTTTTATATTTTTCATCACTGAAATCATGTAGTCCCAATTTTCAAATCAAGTAGATTTTTTTTTTTTTTTTTTTTTGTAATTAACATATAGTGAATCCACATGCTACAAGTAAATCAGAGATAATCTCTAATCCCTCTTGGAAGGGAAATGTTTGGGGCCTCGAATGGTTGAGGCTTCAATGCCTCGAATTCCTCCTTTTTTTTTTTTTTTGGAAGGGTGGTTATATATAAGGGTGTGCCAAAAAACTAGACATCCCACACCCATTCAGCCTATGTGGTTTGACAAGGTAAGTGAGTTGGGTTGAACTGGTTAGATGATAAAATTGACTAATCCATTAGGAATAAAAATATAGTACAAAATTATATGAAATTAATAAATTTTAACCAGCAACCTAACTGATCAGTCAATTTTATCATCGAATCAGTTCAACCCAGGCTGAGTTAGTATGGGATGTCCACCCTACCCTTCCAAAAAAAAAAAAACCAAACCAACACAGTCCAACAATTAAAAAAAAAAAAAAAAGAGAGAAATTGTGGAGGCATTCGAACCTCTCACTTCGAGGCCGCTAGCACTGCCCTCTTGGAAATATCTACAGAAGATAAAATGAAATGGATTGAAGTTGAAGTTTGATCAATTCGGCATCAATTGCGAATCCACAATGTTAGGTTGATTGATCCATTTTCATTATAAAAAGCATGTGAAACACACACCTATATTAGGTGAGTAATCACTGTCATATTGGTTAGGTACTATCATCACTTGCTACATTGTTCAATTAATTAGTGATTTCAAAACCCATCAATAATGACTTGGTACAATATAATAATAACAATAATAATAATAATAATTTGGGTAGCAAACAGAATATAAGAGGGTTGCAGTACTCGGTGTAGGACGTAGTTACTAACCTTGATCAAATAAGGGCTTGTGTTTGCTGAAGTACATTGGACTTTGATCATTGGGTGTGAATGGTGTTGTTTACTTGTTTTTCTTTGTTCTCTTGGTTTCACATCAACCTGGGGTTTTGCTAGTATATGATTACACTTGCTTTGTAGTGTCAACTTAATTAGAATTATTTATTTTATAGTTATAATACTTGTAACTTTCCTCTTGCTTTTTTGATGTATGTTATGCTTTTGTATCTTCATTTCATCAAAAAGTCTTTTCTTTGTTGATAAAAAAATAATAATAATAATTTGATACAGATTTTAGCATTAACCAAGGGCAACTAACTGTTTAAACTACATGATTTTATGGTACTGTGCAAGTTAGAGGTTTTGTTATCTATTTAAAAATAAATAAATGAGTAGGTTGGTAAGAAAGTGAGTAATTTGTCTATGGGTTAAATAGTAATTGGCTATTGGAAGTTAAACAAATAATTTAAATTTATAATTCAAAGTGAAATTAGCTCAGTTGGTAAGAAGAAAAATGCTCGGACCCCTTTTTTTGGGAACTTTCATAATTCCATTTGAATCTCAACCATTGATATAAGTGTGGATTCCACACCATCCATGGTTGAGATTCAAAGGGGATTGTGGGGTCTCCAAAAAAAGAGGGTCTCAATCAGTCTTGGAGTGGTGCTGTCACATGATTGAGTTTACTTCTTGATGCCAACCTAGTTGGAATTAGAAAGTTAAGATGTTTGCACCTTCTCCTTTCTCCCTGTTTTTTCCCTTCATTTTTGTATCGCTTTTACTTTATATTGGTTGATTTATCAATAAAGGTTCTCTTTTGATTGATCAAAAAAAAAAAAGTCTCAATCATTGTTGTGGTAAAAAAAATACACTCATATCTTACTACTAGGAAAACTTTCCTTCCCTATGTCCTTTGATATCACTACAACATATAAAAGTTTTAGAGACCAAATGTTTTGGTCTTTAAAAGTGAAAATTTTGTTACAAAAGATATTTAGAGACCAATTTCTATCGTTATGAGAATAGTTGCTAAAAACTCGTCCCAAAAAGTCAAAAAGAAAGGCTTTAAAAATGTCACTAATAAATAGATTTTTTGGGACAAAATAATTTGGTCTTAAAATGATTTATTTTTTTTTAAAAAAAATTTGGTCCCAAAATGACAATAATTCATCACTAATGTCTAATTTTAGTTGCTAAAAATACAATAATGACACTTTTCACAACAAAAATATTTAGTCTCTAAAAAATAATTTTATCTTTAAATTTTTATTTCTAAAATTTTAATTTTTTATACTGTGTACCCAAAAACTTTAAGGACAAAATTTTAAAACACTTTTCTCTTTCCACTTGAGAGTAATCAATCTTTTAGCTTATTTCAATCTTTTTATTTTTATTTTTTTAATCATCCATTTGTCTTCTATCCACCCAATTGGATTTGACAATACTGTTAGACTTGTGCAATCAGTCATGAATCTCATTCTGAAGATTTATACATACATTAGAAGTTTGGTAAAAAAAACCAACTTAATGACTAAAGTAAACCTACACAAAGTTAATTTTAAAAAAAAATAATAATTTATTTAGTACATTACTAGATTGTTTGGTCACACTTGCTCACAAGAAGCTATAACAAAATAGTTACATATTAGAAAACCAATGTTGGGTACACAATGAGATGGTCATCCTGGACCCAAATGATAAATTCTCAATGGTTGAAATTGCATTGGGTGTAATTGCATACCATTCATTGAATCAAGCAACAATTGCACACCAATAATTGCATAAATAGTGATTGCATTTCAGTTTGTCACACACGGATTTGTCCCGCAGAATAAGTGGAGAGGACAAGTTATGTTACACTGATATACTCTCTAATTCTCATAATGAAAGTTATGAACTCGAGCCTCATATGAGGCGTTGGGATGATTCTCTTTTCATTTTGGGTGTTTTGAGAAGTTGGTAAAAAATTAATTTTTTTAATTTTTTTAACTTATTTTGTCTTTTTGTGAGTAAGTTATGTGAGAGGTGATGTGGCCCAAAATTGGTAAAAAATTGGAAGCTGACTTTTTACCAGCTTCCCAAAAGAGATATAATATTAAAATATATATATATATATATATATCACTATAAGTAGCCTGGACAGCTCCAGATTGGTTACGTGGCATTGTGCTATGAATGGGGAAAGCAAACTGGGCCAGTGACCGGGGAACATGAGAACCATTCTTTTTCTTTACATAGAGTTGTCATGTAATTATGCTTTGTCACATGGAATGTTAATTCAAAAGATCGAAGTGGACGTTACAGATTTTTACAGCTTAGAATAATAAGACACAACAGTGATTGAATCAATCATAGAGTAGCTCCAATGTCTTTTTATTGGAGTTGTTATTGTCATAATTTTACAGTTTCAGTAGAGTAGTGTGCTTTAATGGTAAGAAATAACAGCTGATATATTTAAGAAATGTCAAAATTTGTGTCAAATTTGATACAAGATTTGGTAGCTGTTATTTGTTTCAAATCATCAAAAAAAACATCTATCTTCTTCTCTCCATCCTCCAAGCAAAACACCTCTCTCCCTCTTGTCCGTCATTTTTACAGAAAAAACACAAAAATTAGTGTGTTCAAACGACTGGCCGAATGTCCACCCAGTCGACTGGGAGGTCGTTCGACTAGACGGCTGAACACACCAGCTTCTGTGCTAAAATAACATAAATGACAGTTGAATCTTTCGAGCACCAATGCTATTTTTTATTCATTTTCTATTATTCATTGTCATAATTTAACAATAACACTGCTATTATAATATTTGTCATTAGAGATACTCTTGTTTCTGAGATGTCACATAGTGCTTAAAAAGTGACTTTACATGTTTGGACATTGGAAGTGCCCACTTAATGAGGATAACAGGTGCGGCAACCCAGTGGACGGGTTTGGGACAAGTAAAAAAGTGTTAGTTAATTCGATTAATGTGGTAACAATAATTTTACAGTCTACATTTGGTATGTAGGTTTGTTTTTCGGTTTTTCAAATTTTTAGTTATTTTAGTGTAAAGTTAAAAAATTTCATTTTGGATGATTTTTAGATTTTTTTTGACTTTTATAGAAAAAAAATAAAATAATTATGATTTAGATGTGACATTTTGTAATTTTTTTTGTCTTTTTTTTTTTACTATTTTAGTCTAAAAATTCATGCCAAACATAGCCTAAACTCCAAATTATTTAATTTGACTATATAATTTTTTTTAAAAGACATTTGATTTACCATTAAACAAAGATTTTTAAAATGCTTTATAGTTTTGCCATTTAACTTCCGTTTAAGAAGATAGGTTGTGGGCTTTTTTGGCTATTTTAGCCATAAAAGACAAAATAGGCTATTTTAGCCACAACAAACAAAATATCACATTCAACCCATAATCATTACACTCTTCTCTTACAAAAAAAAGTCAAAAAAGCCAAAAAGCCAACCACTTCCCAAACCAACCCTTAAGATTTCGTTTGGGATATGGGTTGATTTTTTGACTTTTTCACTATTTTAGTCTGGAGCTAAAAAGTTTCGTTTGGGATGAACTTTTTAATTTTTTTTAACTTTTGTAAAAATAAAATGATTATAATTTAGATGTGACATTTTTTAGCATGAGACTAAAAAGCCTATATTATCTTTTTCTGACTATTTTAACCCTAACCTACCCCAATCTATCATGCCAAACCAATGCTAAGTTGTTCATTGCATGTGGTTAGGACATGTGGTCAAGGGTTTGAAATTGATAGAATTGCGACGATCCCTTTAATTTTAATTTAACCTTATTAACTGATATATGACAATTTTGATTTTTTTTTTTAAAAAACAAAATGCTCAAGAAAGATTTGCTATGTAAGAACATAATATAGTCTAACCTATGAGTAATGAATAAGGGTATTAAACCTTTTAACATAAACTTGGGTGTGTAAGGATATTTTGAAAAGATGGACAGCTTTTAATTCATCGTAGATCATATTACTTTTCATATTTTTTTTTTAAAAAAATAAAAAAGATAAAAAAATCACTTTTAATCATTTTCTCAAAACAACCCTAAGAGTTTATCTACCGACCAGTTCATCAAACTCAACTCAAGTCATTGTTATTTTTATTTTTCTTCCTCACATGTAAGTTAAAATCACAATAACCTATTCACATACTCATGCTCAAATTCTTATCTAATTTTTTTGTGAAATTATTTGGAATTTATCTTGATATTTTTTAGTCATACAAACAAATCACAATTCCATTTTACATATTCTTCAAAAGTTTTATTTTTTTTTTTGAAAAAAAAATCCAATTTTTGAACTAAAATTAAATTTAATATTGATGTGACCTACCCTACACTAAAAATAAACTGAGGTTATTTGGCATGAACTAAAATAACATACATTTTTACCTTTTTATCTTTTGAGATCGGATTACTTCTCTATTTTTTTATACATCTTTTTATAAAAAATTAAAAAATATACTCCCTTTGTTCCAAAATATTAGTCTCTTATCTTATTTTTTATTGTTCCAAAATATTAGTCTCTTTTCAAAAATTAAGTACAAAAATAATATAAATTTTTCATTTTGCCCTTCTTTTAAATTCATTAACAACATAAAAAATACAATTATGACATTGATATTCCTAAAAAAATATACTATCAAAGAATAATTTTGAAAAATCAATTTTTTAAAGTATAATAATTGTACTACCAAAGAAAATTAAATTCTCTAAAAGAGACCATTATTTTGAAACTGAGGAAGTACTTATTTAGCGCTCCCAAACAGCACTTTATTTCATACACCTCATTCCAACATACATTTTGGATTTTATTTTATTTTTGTGGTTACCTGACTTTTCAATTAGAAAATGAAAAAAAGAAAAACCAATTTCAGGGCCAACCCGACCCAGTACCAGTTTATCCCTGAACAACACAAACCCATGGCCAAGTACTTGAAATCGGGTCGGACACAGAGAGAGAGAGAGAGAGAGAGGGGGAATCAATGACGGAGCCAAGACGACTGAGAGGTCACAAGGCCAACGCCACCAGCTGTATCGCCGCCCGTGACCGTCCTGGCCTCGTCGCCACTTCCGGCGAGGTACCCTCTCTCTCTCTCTCTCTCTCTCTCTCTGAACATATACACACATATTTATATCAGTATTCATAGATATATGGTCACTTGATTGCTCAATTTGTTTTTACCATTTAGATTGATGTTATTCTTTGCCACTACCCTTGAAAGAAAAAGGGAAAAAAAAGAAAAAGAAGAAGTAAATATAATAGTCAGTCTTGGTGTCTTTGAACTTTGAGGAGGGTTTTGAATGAAAATGGGTTTTTTCTGGAATCAAGTAATTTTGATATTTTTTTATTATTTAATGGAAAATCAGGATGGGTGTGTTTGCTGGTTCGATATGCGGTGTAAAGATGTGTTATTTGTCATGAATGTTGGGGGTAATCCTATATCATCACTCTGTTTCAAGCCAGGTGATTTTTTATTTATTTATAATTTATTTTTTATTAATTTGCTTGTGTTTATCATTGTTACTGTACTAAATTTAACTTACCTTCTATGTCTTGGCCCGTGAACTCTTAAGCACCTGCATAATAATCTCCCAATTTATACTGATTGTTTATATCAAGTTCATCTTGGAGAACTAGGTCTGTGAACTGTCCTTTTAAGGCTCAACTCAAGGATCCAAAATGGTTTTATTGTTTTGTGCGAGACAAACAATGTAATTATCCAAATACAAGATAGATACCGTTTTGAAAAACCTGCATGGATAGGCCAACAGTTAAGGGGGCAGACTCTAGGGCCGAGCCATAAACTTGGACGTCTTTGTTTAACCCTCATTGATGTCACCCAAGCTTAACCGATAGCTTTGGTTTGTGGTTAATTGTAGGTATTGGATGGGTCCAAAGGGGCCTATTTTAGGGAGGTTCATTCATCTTCAAACAAAGAAGGAAAAAAAAAAAAAAAAAAAGCCTTTTGAAATGATAACCTCCCATTGCAATGAATATGATTGTCAAGCACTTTTTAGCTGACACTATTGATAGTTTTTTTTGAGTAAATTTTTTTTTTTTTGGTAACATAATAAATCCTTAAGTGGCAACAGATAGCATGCACCTGTATTTAGAAAAAAAAAAAATGGAGGTAAAATATAATAGGATAATAGCTAGATAGGGGAAACTGGTTTTACCTTCGTTTCTTTTCCTTCTTTCTTTATGTGTAACTTGATGCCTACCAGAGTTAAAATTTTGAGCTCAGATTTTTTGAGATTTAAGGTCTCTTTCTCATGAGCCATTAGAATAATAGTTAAGTAAAACATTTATTTTAGGTGTGAAATTACCTAATATATATTCGGTTAATTTTTAAGTGATATGTATCTCTTGTAAATATATTTTGTAGTTCAAATACTTAAAAATTAGTTAAGACTTTAGCTTATTTCTGTGAAATGATTGTTGCATGATGCAGGAAATGAAGACATCATTTATGTTTCCTCAGGAACTGAAGTCAAGGGGTTTGATGTACATTTGGTAAATCTTTTATTTGAGGCATCTCTAATTCACTAAGTTTATTTATAGCACTTTGCTAAACAAATTTAGTATGATGGACAAATGGAATATGTTATACACATCACACAGTATTATTTTATCTTGTATTGATGGTCTTCTATTTATAGTTTCAGTTGATTTTTCTCAAACCAGTATGTGTTTTATATATTATAAGCATAACACTGTTGTTTTCTTATAGTCTCAATAAGCATTCTGCATTCTCTGCTCAATGAAAGAAAGCCGTGTCCTAACTAGTTGGACATTCTGCATAGAATTATTATTATTTTTTAAATTGTAATTGAAGCAATTATTGTAGTTGTAGAAACAGCATTCACCATCGAATCATTAAATCTCCTAAAGTTTCTACTTATTATTTTGTTTAATTTGTTTGATCTCAAGGGGTTTTATTCTGTAAGCACCTAACTGATATAGCCTATGGGTAATCTTATTTTTCTTCAACTTGGTGTCTGAAACACCACAGTCCTAGCGGTCCTCTTTTGTCTTCCTTTTTTTTTTTTTATCAAGTGCTTTTAATTTTAGTGATTGTAATATATAAACATTTCATCAATCCTATATTTCTCCATATTCAAACTCCTTTCATTCTGGATTTTTTTAGTTGGGAGGCAAAAACTTATTGATTAAAAAGAACGACCAAAGGGTGAAAACCCAGGTAGCAAGGCTAAAATTTCTTCTCAGATAAACAAGAGGTTGATTTTCCCACCAAATATAACCAACTAAAATCAGAGACCAGCTTTCAAAAAAGGTTTTTATTTTTTTTAAAGGGTTGTCTACAGTGGACCAGTATTCAGTCCAATGGGTCACATGTTCCAATGTTCCAATTGTGGTACAAATCATGCTCAAACATCCCTCGGAATGTAGGATTGGATAATGTATGCCTTCATGGTAAATGAAAGCTGCCAGTGCAACTCACATATTTATAATTAATCTTCCCTTGAATTTCATATGTACCCATTGAATAACATAATCCTAGCTTCCAGAATATTCAACAATTCACTCCCTAGATAAAGATGATTATCTTTTCATTCTGTTTTTTATCACAAGGACGCCTTATTTGGTTGTGTGTGTGCTACAATTGGAAATCACGATCTTTTTGATACAAGTGTTTTATCTTCTTCAACCCGACTCCCTCTCTCTGTTCTTCCTTCCTTTGCATAATGATTGCCATCTTTTTATTTTCATGCTCATTTCTCTAGGCAAGATATAGTTATGCGGCACAAGTTACATAGTTATCTTTTGTGTAGTTTTTTCCCTCTCTCTCTCTCTCTCTCTCTCTAGGTTTGTATTAGTACAGGCTGTGCTTTCCTGTGTTGATTTAATATTGAAATGCGTAGTTTTGGTTACTTATATATATTATCAATTTCTATCTTGAAGGCTGCCTCATCGAAGTGTTTAGAGAGTTACAACTATAATAAAGAGGAGATAAATCAGGTGCACTTTCTATATAATTCTTGATTCCGAAATATTTTAATAGCCTTGTTTTTTTTTTTTTTTTGTCCATTGTTTCTCATTATGATTATTGGTCAAGGTAGCTGTATTTTTCGTTAGTTTTATACAAGCTGAACTAATGCAAGTAAATTTTACTAACTTCATGGATTCTTATTGATTGATCGAAAGTGTATCTTTCTTCTTCTAAATTAATGTAAGCATGATTTTTTGTGTCATCACTTCACAACCAATCTTTATATAATATAATTCATGTTGAGAAATTCTATTAGAAAGAAATATGATGTCATTACGCTTACACATTTGTGTCTTGCAGATTGCATGCAACTCTAGGTCATGTTTTCTTGCTGCTGCAGATGATGGTGGTGATGTGAAGGTACGATAATTAAATGTTTGTCTTCAATTGTCAGTAATGTATTTTTATTGAGTTATTTACAGTATGTCACAGTCGTAGTGCTTTATGAAGGACATGCAACCTTGTTTTTACTTCTTTTTTCTTTTGTAGTTTCTTTTCTTTTTCTTCTTCAGTTGTACTTGTTTTTCTTTTCTTTCATTATGCAACATATAGCCCTGGACAGAGCGTAATGACATAAAAGAATTCAAGTAATCAACCCCATTTGATTGCAACATGAGGCTTAGTTTGGTTTAGTTTGTCTACCATTATGCACAGTGTTACATGGACTCTTCTATTGCCCCTGTGCACCATGTTCACTAGATATGCAAGGTTAAGGAGGGTATGTGATATGTTCTTAACCTCCATACTCTAACTTAAATATTTTGATTTTCTAATTTTTTGTGATGTTTGAAGAAGAAATTCATATTTGATAGTAAAGGAAAAAAGTCTAATGGATGGGAGATAGAAATTTTTTCCCTCTAGTTCTATTTAATTTTGGAAAAATTGCATTTAAGTGGGAACAACTCAAAATAATTGCACTTTCATGGAGGTACAACTCAAAACAAGTGAGAGTTGGGTCATAAAAGACCAAGTGTGTCTTTTAGGCTTTATTGGATAAGATTTTACAGAGATATGCTCTGGGAGGAAAAGTATGAGGATGAGGGAGGTCACTATGAAGTATAAGAGTGGTACGACTGATTGATGAGGACTTCCAGTGAGGTGCATTTGTGGAAAGGAGTTAGAAAGGATCGGGAGAATTCTTTTAAAGTTCAAACCATATAGGCCATCAGTGGGCTAGGGGGAAGATTGCCACTATTTAGTCTGTGAATAGAGCTTTCAAAAAAATCTTATTCTTAGACATTCCCCCTACCCAAAAAAATCATATTCTTAGGCCTCCCCCCTACCCCTGCCTTGGTATATATATTACATTTGTTCACTCTCTCTCTCTCTCTCTCTCTCTCTCTCAAAATTTCAACATATATTTTAAGATACTTATCAAACTAGAAGAAACAGGGTTAATGTTTGGCAAAATTGTTTCCATGATTCATTTATTGACTCTGGCAGATCATCGACATTCGCCAACAAGGCCTCTACAAAACATTAAGAGCTGGCCATACAAGTGTATCCTTTCTCACTCATTTAACCCTTTTTATTTTTATTTTTTAATTTTAATTATTTTTCCATCTTTAGTGGGTTTCCAAGTAATATACAATTGGTTTGTCTGAAGAATGCAGTGCGTCTGGTATACTGATTGTCTCTTCTTTTCTTTCGATGAATCTTCTATTTAGTTGTTGGCAAAATTCCTGAATCTCCTTTATTGTATCTCAACTTCTCAAGCCTTTCCAACTTATGGTAATTGTCTCCTTAACCGTGCTCTTTAGATCTGTAGCAGTGTACAATTCCTTCCCTGGAGACCTTGGGAAGGTATTTCTTGCTTGTTTTTGTAACTCTTTCAAATGCGTAAATTTTCTTCTCTCTCCCCCTTTCTCTAGTGTGTGCGTGCATGGTCATGCCTACTTGCACTATCTTCATTGTAGGAAATTAATGTATTGATATTATTGATAGATTGATATCAATATACATTTTTGTGTGTTTGCAATGGAGAGAATGATCTCTCTTTTATAGGAAGAATGAGTTACAAATGGAGGAATTAAATTAACCTAAAATGGAGCACTAAACAACTTAATGGAGCATTAGGGTAAATGGAGCACTTGCTTCTTGTGGAGCACTAATGGAGTGGAGTAGGTAGGTGGTAGTAGGTGGTAGTGGTAGGTGGAGTAAGTTATAGGTTTTTACATTCAACAGCCCCCCTCAAACTCAAGGGGGTTAGGAACTAACCAACTTGAGTTTGGAGAGAGTAACAAAACAGGAAAAATAAAATGACAAATAAAATAAAAGAGGGTAGGAGACACTGTATGGTCGTGTCAGACCGTTGTAGAAGACAGTTTATGGGGTCATGTCGGACCGTTGTAGAAGATAGTTTATGGGGTCATATCGGACCGATGTAGAAAACAGTTTACTGGGTCATGTCGGACCGTTGTAGAAAACAGTTTACGGGGTCATGTCGGACCGTTGTAGAAAACAGTTTACTGGGTCATGTCGGACCGTTGTAGAAAACAGTTTACTGGGTCATGTCGGACCGTTGTAGAAAACAGTTTACGGGGTCATGTCGGACCGTTGTAAAAAAACAGTTTACGGGGTCATGTCGGACCGTTGTAGAAAACAGTTTACTGGGTCATGTCGGACCGTTGAAGAAAACAGTTTACGGGGTCATGTCGGACCGTTGTAGAAAACAGTTTACGGGGTCATGTCGGACCGTTGTAGAAAACAGTTTACGGGGTCATGTCGGACCGTTGTAAAAAACAGTTTACAGGGTCATGTCGGACCGTTGTAAAAAACAGTTTACGGGGTCATGTCGGACCGTTGTAAAAAACAGTTTACGGGGTCATGTCGGACCGATATAGGAGCTAACCGGAATCAATGTCGGGACAGTTTACAGAGTCTTGTCGGACCCATATAGAAGCTAACCGGAATCAATGTCGGGACAGTTTACAGAGTCTTGTCGGACCCTTAAAAGGCGTGCCATCAAAAGGTGTGCCCGACAGCCATCAAAAGTCGAGTCATCAAAAGGCGTGCCATCAAAAGGTGTGCCCGACATCCATCAAAAGTTGAGCCATCAAAAGGCGCGCCGCTTTGTCGACTTGCGCTGAGAGGCGCGTGAGGCGCGTGTCTGCCTTGCCTATTTAAACAAAGGCGAGGCTGAGGCTGAGGCTGAGACAAACCAGTTGAAACCTCTGAAAAACTCTCTGAAAAAACTCTTCGTTTTCTGAGAGTTGTATTGCTGAAACACTCTGTTGCCCTGAAAATGGCTTCTTCTTCCCGCCCCGTGACCCAGAACATAGCCTCTTCGTCCCGTGGTCTCACTCTCTTTCCCGACCTCAACGAGGCCACAAGAGAGATAACCGGGGCAGTTGCCCTTGAACCGCAACCAAGCGCCCTTGGACCAAGCCCCCCTGGTTTTGCGCCGTTGAACTATCCGATGGTGGCAGTTGAGCAGATAATGGCTGCTCAATCTGATATTGAGGCCAATTATTATACATTAAGGTCATGTGTTGAGACCATGACTGCGGTAAACAACCTGTCACACCGGCTTCAGAGAAGAACAAATGAGGTGCAGCAGTTAAACGCCCAACTGGCTCTGCTCCAGGGCATGTATAAGGATGCCCGAGCAGAGATATGTGGGCTGAAGGCAGAGAACAAGGAACTGAAGCGGAAGGCCACCGTGATGCTCAGATTTGGAGGGCCGCCATATGTGACGGTTGAGGAGCAACGGGAAGTGAACGTGCTCGGCGGCGTGGGAAACACGGAGGCAGCACCGGCAAGGGCCGTCCAAGACAAAGGCAAAAAGAAGAGAACAGCTGAAGAGGCGAACAAATAAGGCCGGTTTTGTTGTGTGGGTTGTGGTTGATTTGTTTTGGTGAGGATTTTTTTTTTTTTTTTTTGGTGTAAAAATGTGATCGGGGTTGATCCCCGAGATGAATAAATGACAAGTTTGGAAAAAGTTGTTGGTGGTGTTTTGTTTAAGAATAAAAATAAAATAAAAGAAAATAATGGATAAAGAAAATAAAGAAATAAAAAGATGATCCTTGTAGAAAAATTTACCACTTCTATCACAGAGCCCACCTTCTCAAAAAACTGTTGTCAGCTGCAAAATCAATTTAGCAGGAATAGTACAGAAGTTGTTCAGAACAAGCTTCCTTAACAACTCTGGATGCATCATGTCCTCCGCTGATATCAGATTATTAAGCCAAGACAAGACATAAGGAGGACGAGATGAAAGAGGATAAGCTGCTGCCAGTAAAGTCCCTAAAGGAACAACAGGAACATTGAGAGCCTGTGCAGGATCAGCAAGAGGTAGGAGCAGTTTTAGTGATGATTTTGAAGATGTATAGTCAAGTGATGATGCCAAAGTAACAACAGCTGCCAATCCAGGGTCTCTTCCTTCACAACCACATCGTGACAGCATAGCATACAGCAAGATACCTCCCATGGAGTGTCCGATTGCAAGCAATTTACCATCCTTCGGTTTGGTTTGGGCCCTTATATATTCCATCGCAGCAGGAATGTCCTCTTCCAGGTAGTGATCAAAGTCCCAATCATACGTGACCATTAAGTCAAGTTGCTTCTGGAAATCTTCAATTGTTGTGAAAAACCGCTCTTGTAGATTAAAGTAGATGCTCTTTCCAGCCAGGATCAGAAGCAGAATCTGCAGCTTGACTGTGATGATGCAGAGGGCAGATTGCTACCTAGCTGCTGTTGATTTGGAGCCAAGCGACTCTGTGGCCGACCCACTGCAGATAGATAATTTTGCTGAAGCTGCTGTTTGCTTTGCGATCTACAGAGGCTGAAATGAGGGGTAAGAGCTCAGCTATGGAAGAAGGTATGTGTAGAAACACAAGTGGAATAGGTTGAGGTCCGGCGGGCAGCCAAGGCGAGGTTGCCGCCCGCCGGTGAAGCGAAAAATACTAGGTGCTAAACCCGCTCTGATACCATGTAGGAAATTAATGTATTGATATTATTGATAGATTGATATCAATATACATTTTTGTGTGTTTGCAATGGAGAGAATGATCTCTCTTTTATAGGAAGAATGAGTTACAAATGGAGGAATTAAATTAACCTAAAATGGAGCACTAAACAACTTAATGGAGCATTAGGGTAAATGGAGCACTTGCTTCTTGTGGAGCACTAATGGAGTGGAGTAGGTAGGTGGTAGTAGGTGGTAGTGGTAGGTGGAGTAAGTTATAGGTTTTTACATTCAACATTCATCTACTTGCAAATTATAAGTCAACAGGTAACTCAACACTGCACTCAAAAAAAAAAAAAAAAAGGTCTAGTCAGCCTGGTTTGTCTGCCTTTTCATCTTGAATTCGTTCTTAACAATACTAGTATACTACCACAAACACGGATTATTATTCTAAGCATAATGGGATCATAAATGTGGCTGGCCACATACTCCCCAACAGGGAATTTTAGGGGAAAGCCAATGGGGATGACATTGACAGCATGCCTAAGGTTGGTCAATCTTGAGGGTTTTTTATTCACATAAGAAAGGAAAGGAAAATCTGTATTAGTAATATATTCAAGTTTTTAACTTTCTTTTAGGATTTTGTTTTGTACCTCTGTTGGGATATCATGGGAAAAAGCTTTGAGTATCGCATATATTATCTCATTATTGTTAAAAAAGGTGTCATGTAAAAGATTTTCTTCCAATCTATGTGCAATATGAAGGAAAAATAATATATTACATACTTCCTTGCATGCAAAGTTTTTGTTTTTTTGTCAATTAAACAATCAAAAGTAAAAATTATTTACATGTTAATTTTATGTCATAATTGCAAATGCGATGAGTTTCAGACATCTTAAAATATGTGCGTGAATTTATTTTTATTGATTAGCATTTTGTGTGTGGTGTTGTGTTGCAGTCATTACCGGTGGACTTGATTCAAAGCTTGTGATGTGGGATTTCTCCAAAGGACGCCCACAAAAAATTGTTGACTTTGGTATAAGTCTTAATCCTTTTGTCTCCTTGTGTGCTCCTTGTTACTCTTTGTGTGAACTAATTACATTTAGGTTTGCTTCCACAGAATTAGTGGCCTTCAGAAAAATTTAGGTTCGAAATGCTAGCATGGATATGATCTTTTTGTGCTTCCAGCTCTGGAAAGACATTGCCCAATTTTATGTCAATTTGTTCTGTTTAAATTCTTGTCAATATTACAAATTTGTGTTTCTCTATCCAAAGGATCCTGATCAACAGAATATATTGGTCATGAAAGTTTCGTGGTTAGTATATATTTTTATAGAAAGCTCGTAGTTGTTATCTAAAATCTTTCAAGTCAGAAATTCAGTTTGTAGTATATCAAAAGGATATGAAGTGACGCAACAATTAGGTTTTTTGGGTGGTGGATGGCAGTCTAGGATTTTGCGTAATGCATTACTCATGATCACAATAGTATAACTTCATTAATGATGAAGTATTATGCCTCATTCAACATCTTCGATAGACTTGGCTTGGTGTTTGTTTTATTTTCTATGGAAACAAATAGGGTATTAATATGGTCCTAATGGTCAGATAGATTGATTTAAGTACTCTTGTCATCTTTCCTTTCATTCAGGTGTGCCTGACGCGGACAGCGGAGGTAGTGCAGGACAATGCTTGAATCCTGCATTTGTCCATGCAATTGCCGTTCCCGAAGTTGATATGGTAGATAGATTAGGCAAGGTATGTGTCGTAGCTAGGGGCGATGGTGTTGTTGATGTGATCGATATTGAATCAGAACTTGCTGTTATTAAGTTGAAAAGTTCTTTAAAACCTCGGAAAGGCACTCAATCAAAAGCAAAAGGCAATGTCTCATCTGCAAATACTGAAACCCAAGATCAGAATGGGCGAAAGAAATTGCGTTTCGATTACACTTTGGGAGGGCACACTTCTGCAGCATCGTGCGTGTAAGTAATTTTAATAGATCAATTACCAAAATTTGATTGCTCATTAATGTTCGTGTAATTCAATTAGGGCATTTTCAATGTTTGGGGAGAAAGGAAAGTATATAATTTCTGGTGGAAACGATAAATTGGTGAAGGTTTGGGATTGGGCCAGATATTTTGATGCTACTCAAACTAGCAGCAACAGTGATCTGTTACATTTGAGCATTAGTTTGAGCAAGAAAGTGAGTTTACCCTGCATTTTTTTTTCACTGTCTTGGTTGTCGGTTTATTAATTATGTATTCTTATTTACCGTTTAAGCTTCTCACCATTCACCTTGTATACCTGGTCAGGTCAATTGGCTCTGTACCACTCCAGTGGACTCAGACAACCTTATTGTCTGCGACACATCAAAAGTGGTGAAGGTTTATACTGTTGTTTAGATCATTGCACAGTTGTTGACTCTGGATTAGTTTAACCATAAAGCAACGCCTATCCGGGTATACTAGAACTTTATTTTTTTGTAAGGTTGTGAAGAATGTGTTTTTATTTCTTTGCATTTCGGAGTTTGGAATTTGAGCACATCTGGGCTATATATATAATTTCTCAACTGGGATAACTGTTCTTGAGAAACATAATTGGGCAACCTTTTGTTTCAGGCACATGGAGGACACTCAGGACGACGATGCCTGTAGGCCTATCAGAGTTGAGTGAAACGGGTTGGCCCTTTTTAATCTGAGCAGAATGTACATTCAAACGATCTAGGTATCTGTTATGTTTCTGAATCATAAATTTGGAACCGTGAAGTCAATCATGGTTTAAACATTTTACAAGTGGAGAGTGCTGTATGATGGAAGGGATGGAACTTTATTGGATAGTCTAAATTTTTGTATCTTAGTGATTGCAACCAAACATATATCTAAATGATCTGGGTTTGTATATTACAATTGAAATTATCTAGTCTTAATTTTGTTCAATCTTTAAAATAAAGACACTCACAATAACCCTAAATGCAACTTTCATGTTCTTGGTAAGATATTTCTGAGATTCACTTGAATTGACCTGCATATGTTTTATACATAATGGGGCTGTTTGGTGCAGTTAATGGGGCCCTGCATAGTGGTTGATGCAACTCCTACTTGCAGTTTATTAAGTCGAAATAGTTTAAATAAGTAGGAGGATGTACTTTTTAACTTCTTTCTGAATCTGTACTAAACAGGCCAACCTCTTGGATGCCCACTACCACTTACAATCCTGAGGATGAGGTAAGACAGGGAATCACCAGCGTGAGTCGGTTTACAATATGGGTGTAACCAAGAAGTATTCATCCCCCTGAAACCTAAACCGAGGGAATAGGTGAAATGGACATTGATCTATGGTCAGGAATGAACTTCTGGGCATAGCCATCTTTCACTTTGCAGATGTTGTATCCCTGTAAAAGAGTGGTGGTGGTGGTGGGTGAGCTACAATTGGGATAATGGTATGGGGTCAATTTAGACTGTTCACAATATTTTTGTTTTACTGGGGAGAGTGAATCATTCAATGTTAAAATTGCACCAGAAATGTAATATTCAATTTCAATTGGATTAATAAGATGGCCTAAAAGGTCAGAATCTGGATGAATATTGGGGAAGATCTATATCCCATTGTTTGAGAGTGATTGAAGCATATTGGAGAAGAAACATACCATATCCCATTGATTGACACTGATTTTGTGAGGATATTGTATCATAAATCAGTATAAAATGATTTGCAACCATAGATGTGAAATCTATGTAATGCTTGTTCAGTGGTTGATTCTATAGTCGATTCAACATCCATAGTACTAGCTACACAACTTGAATTTGGTGCTTGAATTCTATACAATGTTCAACTTGTGGGGGGAGTGAAATGCTAGGCATTTTCAGTGGTTCTCTGTGGAGAGCTCACTCTATACTTCGATCGAATTCTGAGCTCGTCTGTGGCTTATGGTTGAGTTACGTTGGTGTCTCGGTGGTAGGTCTTTTCCTATGGATTGGATTAAATCAGGTTGGCAAATAGTTATCTCGGGATTTGAGCCAACGGATACAATGATGACATCGTAGAACATCTTTTTTTTTTTGTGAAAAAAAAAAAAAAAGAATTCTATACAATGTGTATAACCATATCTTTTGCATTGTCCTACAATCACAAGATCCGGACCCCATAGCCGTGTTTAATTCGCAGATAAGGGGCGGGATGGATAATACCGTGTTTGGTAGCACAAAATTGACCTGAGATGTAAAAATTTTCTGATGCTACCCTTTTATCCTCTTGCATATGAAGAATTATGGGAGCTTCTGTTTTGCACCCTAAAAAGTAGGTTGAGCATCTTAATTTAATGATATTTTATTATTATTATTATTAAGTCTCTATTGAAAATGATTAAAAAGTACTCAATTTTGAAAAAAGTGTAAGTAAAAGTATTTTGGACATTCAATTCATCATCAGTCTCAATATTCATTTTCTCTCGTCTTCTTACTTTCATCACTTTCCATCTTCATATGCAACTTTAACCTAACCCTATTTGCTTTAATCCATTATTCTTTCATTCTATTTCATATTGAAATCAATAATGGATAACAAAGAAGATGTTTCCAAACAATTTTCTATAGAGAAAATAAGGGTCTGTTTGGTTTAATTTTAGAATTATGATTCGAGTATAGAGTTGTGTTTTGAGTTTTGAGTTTTTGAATCACGATTTGAAAAGAAAAAAAATTGTTTGCTTATAAGTTTTGAAAATAGTTTTGGGATGATTTGTAATTTTTTTTTTTTTGATTGATTAATGTATAAAATGTGAGAGAATGTGAGAGGAGAGAGGAGAGAAGAGAGAGAAAAAGTGATTAATTAATAATAATAATAACAAGAAAGAGGAGAGAGGAGTTTTGAAAATAATTTTGAGTTGTATTTTAAAGACGGTCCAGCTTGTCTCCAATTAGAGATCAAGACTGGACCATCCAGTCCGGCCTATGGGCCCATATTTGGATCTCGTTTCGATAATCTGAACCGCTTAATGTGTAAAACTTGTCAAGTACTATTTTCTTATAAAAAATCACATTGATCGAATATCAATAGCTATTTGATCAGATCAATTTTGTATTATAAAAAATGAACGGTAAAAAAATAAACAGTTGACAGAAATCTAAAAAATGAATGGTAAAAAAATAAACAGTTGACAGAAATCTGATCTGATCAAATAGTTATCGATATCCGATCAACATGATTTTTTACAGGAACATAGTACTCGGTGAATTCTACATATTCTACGATTCGGATTATCGAAAAGATGGCCAAAAATGGGCCTACAGGCCAAACTAGACGGTCCAGTCTTGATCTCCAATTGGAGACAAGCTGGACCCTTCTAAAAATATGTTTGGTTAATATGTTGGATTCAAATCGTGATTTAAAAATAGAGTTGAGTTTTGAAAAATAAACCAAACGATACCTAAGTTTTTAATTGTTATCTATTGTTTTTTGTAGGTTGGTTTTCCCTAATTGATTTAGCATTGAGCATCCGAACAAACTTCACATGTTTAAAATTAAGTATCCGAACAAATATATTTTGTTTGATACTAAGTATCCATATGAAACAACTGGAACCAATTTTCTTATGTTCGATACTGAGTATCTGAACAAATTTCACATGTTTGGAATTAAGTATCTAGATAAATATATTTTGTTCGACACTAAGTATCCATATAGAACCAATTTTCTTATGTTCAACATTGAGTATCCGAACAAACTTCACATGTTTGGAATTGAGTATCAGGATAAATATATTTTGTTCGGCACTGAGTATCCATATGAAACAACTAGAACCATCAAATCTCTGTCATTGGTCTACATGTATAACTAACCTTCTATTCCAAATGTTCTTCCTTAGCAAGACCTAATTAAAATAATGGTGAAGGAAGATTTTTGATCAAGTGAATCCCTCACATTGAGGCAAGGAAAATATTAAAAACAATAATCTTCTATATTTATATACAGTATTTTATATATATCATAAATGAAATATATCTAATAATAATTTTATCTCTCCTAAATATATGCTATAATATATATATATATATATATATATATTATCATAAAAATTCATAAAGGTAAAATAGTCCACATAATACTTTCAATATAGGAAAAAGGAGTTATTGGAATATAAGTTCAAATGTGTAGGACTAGGTAGAACACAAGAATACTTTATAAATTTATTGGGTTAGGCCTCGTTTGGCAAGTGTCTTTTTTAATCAAAAAGTCAAAAAGTTACTAACAAAACTAAAAAGCCAACAATCCATATAAAAAAGTCAAAGATTTCATTTTCTCTCTACTTTTTGCACATATTTTTGTAAAAAGTCAAAAAGTCATCCCAAACATACTAATTTTTTTTACATCACATTTTAACAAAAAAGTCAAAAAATCACTAAAAAAACTTATTTCCAAACGAGGCATAAGTCCTCTAAATAGGATTTATAAATAAATCTCTCTAACCTAATATTTGTTTCTTGATTTCTACAAGTGTAACACATGGCTTAAATTCAATCATCACAAAGTATCATGTCACGTGTACATAATTCTCATATTACAAAAAAAAAATTCGGGTAAGAGAGTATTGAGAGATTAAGAATGACTTATTTAATATATTTTACAATTCCTCATTTATTAGGACATAAACAATACCACATAATACTCTAAAATTATCAAATAATTTCCAAAATTTTAGATAATGATAGTAATAATTTATACAGATGTGTATCTATGTATGTATGTATGTAAGGTTTGTTGACACAGACAGTAAGGTGTTGCAGGCTCAGGTTGAGTCTTTTTTGAAGGGGGTCAGGCTCAAATATGGTATATATGGCTAGGATGTACCAAGCCCAACCTTTTACTCCTTTCTTCAAACTCCCGCAATTTTTTAAATCTTCCAAATAAAGCCGTTACTCTCTCTCTCTCTCTCTCTCTCTCCCTCAACACATCATGACATCAACCTCCACTCTCCACCCCTCTCCACCACTACAAAAATGGGTGCACCACCACCACCACTATCATTGCATTGCAACCAACATTTCCAAATTTGGGTCACTGTTTTCCATCCTAGTGAGGACAAGAAGAAGAAGGAAACCCAAGTTGGGGTTAGGGTTTTAAAGGGGTTTCATAGAGGAGGGGAGTGATGGAATCTGGGGGGATACCCATTTGCAACACATGTGGTGAAGAGGTGGGGTTGAATTCAAATGGGGAAGTGTTTGTGGGTTGTCATGAGTGCAATTTCCCCATTTGCAAGTCCTGCTTTCACTATGAGATCAAAGAAGGTCGTTCTTCGTGCTTGCGGTGTGGGGCTCCATTTCACGGTTTGTCTCTCAGATTTCAATCTCCTTTTAAGTTGAATTATGGTCAAGTTTGTGATATTTTTAATCATCCAATTTCGATACATCCCAGTATACTGATGGAAATGAAAATCAGTTGTATATGGGCCGGTTTGGATTACTAAAAAGCCTTTTTTTTTTTTTTTTGCAGCTATACGTAGCACTCAATACTCTCGTTAATCATGCTCTCAGTTGTTTTTTGATGTACTGCCCAAAAAAATTTTAAAAAATTTCAATTTTTTTTCCAACTAACCTGACGGTGTCAAATTATGCTGTCTATTCTGTTTGTTGAGTACTTTGCATACCGATTACTTGTTAATTTCAATCTTTTTTCCAACTAATGTGAGGGTGTCAAATTATTTTTCTAAACAAGTATGCATATTCTCTTATACTATATATATATATATATATATTTTTTTTATTTTCCTTTTATAACTGTTATAATTGTGTTTCTCATGAGTTAATACTATAGACTGAATGCATGGTTGAATTGTACAGAGAAATCCACAATGGCTGATGTTGAAACAGAGGTATCTGGAAATCATTCTACAATGGCTACTCACCTCAATGACATGCAGGTACTAGTATTTGTACGATCCTCTGACATTTCCATATGTGTTAAGAGATGAATATTAATAACAATTGCTTTCCGAGGAATTATTTAATCCCTTCCCCGCTTCCCTTATTTTTTGCTTTAAAAGTATTGGTTAAGAATTTAACGTGTTTCTGTACAATACTTGGTACAGGATGTTAATCTCCATGCTAGACACAGTAGTGTGTCTACGGTGGACAGTGGTGAGTGAATTGAAAGCATCTTGTGATTGATTTGGCCTCTCCATTTTTGTTTATCGAGAACAGTTTCTAATTTACCTCTCTGGTGTAATCATTTTCCCTTGTGAAGAACTACATGATGAATCTGGGAACCCGATATGGAAGAATAGAGTGGAAAGTTGGAAGGACAAGAAGAACAAGAAGAAAAAGGCTGCTAGTAAAGTTGTTGAAGAATCTCAAGTTCCACCTACACAGGAGATGGAAGAAAAGCAGCAGCAGTAAGTGCATGGAAAATTAGTGTAATTTCAAATAGCTAAAAGCATTTTGAATTTAAAACAATTTTTTTGTAAGCCCATTTTATTTTATTTTTTCAAAAAACATAAGTTGGTTTAGGAATGAAAAATATTACTTTAGGCAATGGTTTAAATTTTTTCCAACATGCTTTTGCATTTCATGCATTACATCAAGCTGTTTATGATGTTGGAGGTTAGTGAGATAGGTATTTACTTGGATGGTTATTGTTTTTAACGTGTTATTAGCTTACATTTTAGCTGAAAGGGAAAAAAATCATCGAATATCACCATTCCATTAAAATTCCAAATAGAATGAAGTCCTGTCCTTTAAACATTAGAGAAATTGTTTGTACAATGTGTTCCAAATTTACGGAATCAACTTGATTTGATTTTAGTAATATACATGTCTTATTGAGATGTAATGATTGCTTGTGCAGGTCAGGAGATGCGGCGCAGCCACTTTCGAAAGTAATTCCAATCTCGAAGGGCCAACTCTCATCATACAGAGCTGTGATGATTATGCGGTCAATTATTCTGGTCCTTTTCTTCGAATACAGATTAACACATCCCGTTGATAATGCATTTGGTTTGTGGCTCACTGCTGTCATTTGTGAGGTCTGGTTTGCCATTACCTGGGTGTTAGATCAATTCCTCAAGTGGTGTCCCGTTAATAGGGAAACATACATTGACTGGCTATCTGAAAGGTATGCATTTACAGCTGCCAAACTTCAAAGATAGGGTTAAGGGTAAAAGATCTAGCTCTCTGAAAATAATTGATTTCTTTGTATCTAAAGCTCTGTTTGGGATCTCGTAAATAAGCTGTTTTGGGGATAAAAAGCCAAAAGCAAATAAGGCTGCTTGTGAAAAAGAATATTTTACCCTCGATACTTAAAATAATTCCACGTATCTCTGTAAGGGCTCCACAATACTATAAGGGTAATATGGTGATTTCTCACCAAAAAATAAATTTGAAAAGAACCCCCCCTCCCAAAAAAAAAAAAAACAAATTAGTAATTACCATAGGGCATGAGTTATTTTAGATGCTAATTAAAAAAACAGTTGTCAAACCCCACTTAAGTTTTAGCTCTATATGTAAATTTATCTTTTGGCTTATAAGTTGAACACATCCTCCTACGGCGACTGCACGTGCTCATTCGCCTCAGCAAGGTAAGTACCTATAAAGCGGAGCCTTGTGCACTGGTTGCGACTTTTACTTATGCTTTTCACATAAAATAATTTGTTCCAATTAGAATATTTCTTCACCGGTTGGTTTTATTTTTTTAGTGGCTCTAATAATCTAATTGAAAACTCAACCATAAATCTCAACATTAGGACCTTGGTACTGTGAACATATGATGATTTTCTCACTTTCAATCCAGATTTGAAAGAAAAGGTGAACCCTCAGAGCTGGCTGCTGTGGATTTCTTTGTCACTACAATAGATCCAATGAAAGAACCACCTTTGATAACTGCAAATACTGTTCTTTCAATCCTTGCCGTGGACTACCCTGTTGATAAAGTCTCCTGCTATGTATCTGATGATGGTGCATCCATGCTTACATATGAGTCTCTTGCTGAAACCGCTGAATTTGCAAGGAAGTGGGTCCCATTTTGCAAGAAATTTTCAATTGAACCACGTGCACCCGAGTTTTACTTTTCACAAAAGTTTGATTACTTGAAAGATAAAGTGCAAGCCTCTTTTGTGAAGGAACGTAGAGCAATGAAAGTAAGCATCCAAATCATATCCATTTAATATCTAATCATTTGGATGCTACATGTTAAACTTATTAGCACCGCTACATCTACACAATTTGCTTAGCCTGAATGCACACAATTGAGACTCTGACCAGTAAGAGTCTTAATTGTGTGCATTCGAACGGAGCAAATTGTGTGGATGAATCATTAATCTAAACTTATGGTGTCAAGTATTTATATACTATTAATTATCTAAAATCATAAATTTCGCCATTGGCTTTATTTATTATTGCAGAGGGATTATGAAGAATACAAAGTGCGGATAAATGCTTTTGTAGCCAAGGCTCAGAGGACACCAGAAGAGGGCTGGACCATGCAAGATGGAACACCTTGGCCAGGAAATGACACAGCACACCACCCTGGCATGATTCAGGTTAAATCAGTTGGTCAATTATTATGTTTTAGTTTATGCATTTAGTGATTTTGAAATTTTATTAAACTTGACTAATAATAATTAATTCCATGTAGGCTTCTTCAGCTTTTTGTATAACTGAGGGAAGATTTTTATTCCAAAGTGTGTCTAGATTTTGAATATATATGGAAGTGCTTAGTGTAAATATGAATTCACATATATATATATATTTGGATATTTTGGCATATCACGTTTCTTATTTTCCTTTAATCAATTGATTCAATGATTCAATAGCTTTGTCAAGATGCATTTACTTTAAATTCTTAGTACCGATCTTCCTACTAAAGTAATCCATAAAGTTAATATTTTGAATTTCAAACATATAACTTGTTTTTCATCTTCCAGGTTTTTCTTGGACACAGCGGTGCCCATGACGTAGAAGGAAATGAAGTTCCTCGACTGGTTTATGTCTCAAGAGAGAAGAGACCTGGCTACAACCCTCACAAAAAAGCTGGTGCCGAAAATGCTCTGGTATATATCTTCATAAATTATTCAAGAGAAGTCTCTTTTTTTTCTTTTCATACAAAATTTCCAAGTGCTTCATCTCATTAATACTCGATGATAATTGGTATCTTGCAGGTAAGGGTGTCTGCAGTTCTCACAAATGCACCGTTCATCCTCAATCTTGATTGTGATCACTATGTTAACAATAGCCAGGCAATTCGTGAGGCTATGTGTTTCTTGATGGATCCACAAGTTGGTCGGGATGTATGCTATGTGCAGTTCCCTCAGAGGTTTGATGGCATTGATCGCCATGACAGATATGCAAGTCGCAATACAGTCTTCTTTTATGTAAGTTTAAGATGGCATAGTAGTTTTGTAAATCTCAATAATGATTATGTTACAGCTTATAGCACCTTATAGCAGATGATAAAAAAATGAGCAATACTACGTACCTCGAATTTGAGCTTGCCTTGGCTTAAATTTCATTTTGCCAATCATCCGGCCGGTCATCCGACAAAAAGACTGATAGCTGCGGTCGACAAAGTAACAACCGCGGTAGACAAGTGTTTCACCGTCATCCGGGTGGTCGCCCAACAAAAAGACTGATAGCTGCGGTCGACAAAGTAACAACCGCGATAGACAAGTGTTTCACCCGGTCATCCGGGTGGTCGTCCGACCAGTCGACCTGTGAACACAAATTCAAGCCATTCGAGAGAGCTCAATTTGAGGCACCAAGGATTTCTGTAAAAAAAATACACAAACCAACACAACCATGTTGCATAAAAATACTGCATCTCAAATTAGGTTTGTTTTGGGAAATAGGTTAAAAGTTGACTTTTTAGTTTTTTTTAATTTTTTTTGAAAAAATGTATAAAAAAGTAAAGAGATGATATGACCAAAAATAGGTCAAAAGTCAAAAAGTGGCTTAGCCAAGTTCCCAAAATAGGCCTAAAACTGTTGTAAGCTATTATTCATTTAGGGGTGTTTTGGGAAGTTGGTAAAAAGCTAGCTTTTGGCTTTTTACCAAGTTTTTTGGCTTTTTTGAAAGTGATTTGGGAAGTTAGTAAAAAGCTGGTTTTTTTGATTTTTGGTTTAATATTTTTTAAAAGTGTCACATCACTCTAAAGTGACCAAAATATCCTTACTTTTTGATTTTTAAATTAATTAATTAAAATGTTTTAGAGGGTAGTTTGGTAAATTTGGGTGTTGTTTTTTTGGATCTTCCCAAATCACCATTTCAGCGTTTTGGCCAAGCTTGGCATTTTTGGAGTGATGGCAAAACGCAGCTTTTTATTGTTGTTGCCAAAACGGCACTTAGTGGTCAATATTTCACAAATTTTGGCCATTAAAAATCACAACAACATATAAGAATTTTAGAAACTAAATTTTTTGATTTCTAAAAGTGAAATTTTGTTACAAAAGACATTTAAGGACCAATTTCTATCGTCGTAAAAATAGTTACTAAAAGGTCGCCTCGAAAAGTCAAGAACAAAGCTTTTAGCGACAAAATTTTGAAAATATCACTAATAAATACACTTTTAGGGACAAAATAATTTGGTCTAAAAATAGTTTATTTTTTGAAACAAAAAATTTGGTCTCAAAATGATAATAATTCATAACTAATGTCCAATTTTCGTTGCTAAAAATCTAATGACGACACTTTTCACAACAAAAATATTTGGTTCCTAAAAAATAATTTTATCCCTAAATTTTAATCTCTAAAACTTTAATTTTTTGTAGTGAATGTTTTTTAGTGTTGGTAAAATAATGATGCGACTATCTTTGTTTGGCAACAGTTTAAAAAGTCACATTTTTTTCAAACTTCTTTATATTTGGTGATTTCTTTTTCTTTTATTTGTCAAAAAATTCAATTTTTTAAGTTTGTCTAGTCTAAAAGAATCTAAAATGTAATTTGCTTTTGAAAAAATCTTAAAAAAAAAAAAAAAAAAATCACTATAGACAACAAAAAGCCAAAATAAGTCCATTTTTTAGCTTCTTTTTTTTTTTTTTTTTTAATGGACTTTTTAAAAGGAGATATATATATATTTTTAATTTTCAGATTCTTCTAGTCTAATCTAGTAGGACTTAAAAGTAAAAATTTTCTTTAAAAAAAAAAAAAAAAAAAAAAAAAAAAGACCGAAAAAAGTCAACAAAAAAATTGCTGAAAATGCAATCGTTAATCCCACTCTCAAATCTCTAATTTTGCTCTCCCAATTTCCCCCTTAATGATGTGGTATTAAGGAGGCTAAAATGAAAGGGAGAGAGAGAAGAGTGTGAAACCGTATCACATAGGATAAGGCATGTCACTGGGGTGGAATTGAGAGGGCAAAATTAAGAGGGGGGGGGGGTTGTAGTATCACTCTTTAAAAACAGATGCTATTGTGTTTCTCTGTGGTTGATGTGACAACGAAAGTTACACATTAAGACATTATAAAGATCATGAGTTGTTGTGGAATTCAAGAATTCTTTGTTTTTGGGTTCAGGTTAACATGAAAGGATTGGATGGCATTCAAGGACCACTTCATGTGGGGACAGGTTGTGTTTTCAATAGGCAAGCACTTTATGGCTATGCACCTCCTTTTTTGCCCGGCTTACCCAAGTCTTCTTCATCTTGCTCATTGTCCGGAAGCTGTTGTTGTTGCCGGCCCAAGAAGCCCACCAAAGATCTCTCAGAGGTTTATCAAGATTCGAAAAGGGATGATCTAAATGCAGCCATTTATAACCTCAAGGATATCAACTGTAAGTCTTAAGACACTTGGCGAATACTCAGCAACATTTTTCCCATAACATGATATACTTTCGGCTGTCTTTTGCAGCTTATGATGAGTTTGAGAGGTCACTACTCATCTCCAAGATGAGCTTGGAGAAGACTTTTGGCATGTCATCTGCATTTATTCAGTCGACACTGATGGAGAATGGAGGAGTGGCTGAATCTGCCAACCCAGCGACACTGATCAAGGAAGCAATTCAGGTCATTAGCTGTGGGTATGAGGTGAAGACTGCATGGGGAAAAGAGGTGGGACTTTGTATCCATGTTGTAGAATTAGAGTGTCATATAGATTCTAGCTTTGCTACATTAGGCTGTGTTTGGATTTAGGATTTGAGGAGGGAAAGGATTTTAGGTGGGATTTTTTGTTTCAGTCACTTTTCCCTTCCCATTTCATTTCCATCCACAAATCCTTCATACAAACACAGCATCAGCAAATTGGATTCGGATTACAATCCTCATCTACCTTTCGTATTTCTGTTCCAGTCAATTTTCTTGCAGGCTTGGTACAATGTGGCATTTTGATTTTACTCCCTAACTGCCTTATCTTTTTTTCTTTTTTCTCTTTTGTGAACAAGTGTCCCAGGTACAGCAGAAAAGAGAAAAACACAAGGCACTTTTCACCGATTTCATAACACTATTTAGTAAACAATTTTCATCACAATCTCGATGCAAACCAATGCCCTGGGACCACTGATTAGCATTTGCGTATATTTTTCATTGTTATGATCTTTTTGTTGTTAGTTTCACCGCATCAACCTTCATGTCTTTTAGACTTTCACCATTTATGATTCAGAAAACTTTTTGAATGTATTTGTACCATTTTGTCTTCCTAGATTGGCTGGATATATGGATCAGTGGCTGAGGACATTTTGACGGGTTTCAAGATGCACTGCCGCGGATGGAGGTCTATTTACTGCGTGCCATCGAGGACTGCATTCAAAGGTTTGGCACCGATCAACGTGCCTGATCGGCTCCACCAGGCTCTCAGATGGGCCCTTGGATCTGTCGAGATTTTCTTGGGTAGACACTGCCCTCTTTGGTATGGATATGGAGGAGGCCGCCTTCACTGGCTTCAGAGGATGGCATATATTAACACCATTGTTTACCCGTTTACATCTTTCCCTCTCCTCACTTACTGCACTCTGCCAGCGATATGCCTTCTCACTGGAAAATCCATCATTCCCACGGTAATTGTTCCTTTGCACTTTCAAACATTTCAAAAGCATGTTTTGGTTGTATTTTGATTTTTTTGCTCTTAGTTTGTGAAAAAAACCAAACTTGTTTGGCAAACAGTTTTCGGAAATTGTTTTTGAAATGTTTTCAATTTTTCGAAAACTGTCTTGTTTTTTTCACAAATATGAAAATAATATGAAAAACAATAGGTATTTTAAAAATTTCATTGTTTTTGTTTCCAAAAACACGAAAAACAAAGAAAACAAAACAGATAAAACTTATGCAAATAAAAAATATATATATGGACATCCATCTAACTATTTGAAATACGAACATGTATGAGATATTTTCTCGTTTAACTTGAACTTTTGGGACAAAAAACTGTCTATTTTCAAATTTTAAAAAATCTGTGTTTTTTTTGCACAAATGTGAAAATGATATGAAAAAGGATATGTATTTTCATAAATTTTTTGTTTCCAAAAACAAGAATTATCCATTAAACTTACTCCAAATATCATTCTTATTACCTTGATGCAGCTCTCAGACCTAGCAAGCATATGGTTTCTTGGCCTCTTCATCCTCATCATCGTGACCAACGTGCTCGAACTAAGATGGAGTGGTATCGGCATTGAAGATTTGTGGCTCAACGAGCAATACTGGGTGATTGGAGGTGTTTCAGCCCATCTCTTTGGTGTTTTCCAAGGTCTTTTCAAGATGGTTACCGGCCTCAATGCAAACTTCACCGCAGCTGAGTGGACAACAATTTTGATCCCTCCAATATCACTTCTTGCTCTCAACATGGTTAGTGTCATTGCTGGATTTTCAGATGCATTGAACAGAGGGTATGATGCTTGGGGTCCTCTTCTTGGCAAGGTCTTCTTTGCCTTTTGGGTGATCCTTCACTTGTATCCATTCCTCAAGGGTCTAACGGGTCGACAAAGCCGGACTCCCACCATTGTTGTTCTTTGGTCGGTGCTTTTAGCTTCTGTTTTCTCTCTCGTTTGGGTCAAGATAAATCCATTTGTGACCAAAGATGATAGTAGTGCAACCTTGGTGCCAAGTTGCATTTCCATTGATTGTTGAGTTACCAATAAGAAATTTCAGCCACATTTTGGTGCCAAGGCCCGGGCGGGCTTGGTCCAATACTCTTGGTCCCTTGGCAAAATCTTAAAAAAGGGTTTGTTTATATTTAAATCTTAATTTAAATAATATTTATTAAATTTTGGGCATTGTAATTTTTTTTTTTTTTTAATTTATGTTTCACTTTCTTTCCATATCTATTCTTGTAAATTAAGTCAACATTTACTGAATTTTATTTAGCCTTTATTATTGAGGGCCTATATACAATGAGTTTTATTTTGCTGAATCTTTAGAGAAGGATTTTTTTTGTCTTTTTCTTTTTAACAGGCCTTTGGATAAAAAACTTTTTTTTGTTTTTTTGTTTTTTTGACAAAGATAAAAGAGGGGGAAGATATTGAGCTGGAGAAAATTGGAGACTTCAAGTGAGACTCGCCCAAGGGATGGGTTGGGCTTGCTAAGACCAATCCATTATTAGTTGGGAAAATGGCATTTTAGTGGAACAGTGACAAAAATATTACATTTTTATGATGGTATAACTCTTTTGTGTGTGTGGTGTAAATTCAACCATGTGCTTAATGTAACTCTTTTTGTGTCAGAATTGCACTAAAAAATTCTCATATTTGTAATACAATTATTTTTAACTATCTCACATATTTGTAATTTTCTCTTTTTATTATTATTATTATTATTATTATTATTTTGACAAATTTCACTTTATTCCTGTGGTTTAGTCCATGTGCAAATTGTCCCCATCTCATTTAGAAATAATCGTATAACCTCTTTATGATTTGTGAATTGAAGTACACTGTTAGACTAATTAATGATTTAATAAAAAAACTAAAATACTAGTCACGTATATAAGTAACTTGAATGTGTGAATTACCAATATTTTTGTTGTTTGTTTAGAAGGCGAAATGCACTTAACTCCATATGCTTCATTCCATGTACAATTTATCCTTTAAAATTTGAAAATAAACATGTAATTCTCTTATTTCTATCACATGTTTTACACATACTGAAATTTTTAACAGTGTACTTCAATTCACAAATTATAAAAAGGTTCAATAATTATTTCCAAATAAGAAAGGATAATGTGTACATAGATAAAAGTACAAGGAAAATTCCGTCCTATATAAATATAGAATAAAGATTGAAGATTCTAATTTTAAAGTTCTAGAGGAGTTCTAAATGGCGAGATCTATTTGTGATATGATGTGTGTACTTATGTTTTTATTTTTTATTTTTTATTTTTTTGGGACTTGCGACATAAGTAGAGTTTTCTTTAAAATTTTAAAATTAAAACTCTCTATCATTATTGATATCAGGGGTGGAGCTATGTGTAATTTAGTAGTATCAATTGACACCACTGAACTTTCAAATTTTGTTTAAATATATATGAAATTTTGTTTAATAGTTTTGGATTTTAACAAAATGACCCCAGTATTTGGAGCTATTTATTGTTTAGTGGTGTCAATTTTAACAAAATGACCCCAGTGAATCTAGATAAATATCACATATATCACATATATTTGGAGCTATTCATTATTTAGTGGTGTCAATTTTAGCTCAGTGTTCGTTCATTCATTCATTTGCTCCATCAACGCTTCATTCTCTAACAACCATTGTTGCATTGCCATTGATGCATTCCTTCATTTGTTCTCTCTCTCTCTGTGAATGACCCCACTGAGGGGAATTCCTCGCTATGCCCCTGATTGATATATATATATATATATTGTGTGTGCTGTTTTCTAACCACACTGCCAAACAAGTACTCAACTAGAGAACACCGGTAGAATAGATTGCACCCAAACGACCTGTCACAGAAAGCTGAGACTCCGGCGGTGGTTCGTCCACCCGGGAGCACTCCGACGATCAAGTTAGTAATCAATATCTCTCAAAGATAACCAATTGTGCTTAACTCACGAGCCAGAATATAAAAAGCGTACCTTAAACCCACAAGGGTGCCCTTCTTTTATAGCCAGCACTTACCTGATCTCTATAGAAGCCTAGCTTCTCTTGGACTCTGGTTTAATGCTTATCCTAGACTCTCCAATAGATAAAGGTAAACTCCCTAAGAACTTTATCTTTATCCAAGCTGAAGTCCTCCCCCATTCTAGGACTCTTATAGCTTATCCGTTTATCTCGGATTCCGGCATCTCCATAGATAACCTCAGCCTAGCCGAAATCATCTCGACATCATGACCAGGACACGTGGCACCTCGGCTGGCACTTCGGTGCCACCTTGGCCACGTGTTGCTATTCAAAAAATATGTCCCCACAACTGCCCCCTAGGTTTTATTACCTCGACATCCTAAGGTAATGGAACCTATATCACTTGACCATATAGCACGTCGGCTAAGCTTGCTCTATCCTCTATTACCGAGGTCATCATTCGACGGCTCCATATGATCCAGACTTGTAATCTGTTTTCTCAATGCCTTAGAACCAAAAAACCAAGTCTTTTTCAAGTTCTTTAGCCGAAATCATACCCATAGCCAAGATCTTTGCTTCATTAAATCAAGAACTCCAAGAGTTTGTACACGCGTATGAGCTGTCACGCATAATAACTCAACCATTTTTACTACGCATCTCCTCTTTATTGATCCATACCTAACACGTGCCATCAGGTCACGTCGCTTCTGCGTGCGCCGTCTGACAGGCATGTCGTCTTAGGCACATTCAATGAAACTTTGCTGTCTTTTCATGTTTTAACAAAAACACTTCCCTCTCTCTCCGTCTTTTCACCTTTGCAACATCACTTTCGCTCAAGCTTTCTCTCTCTAACATTTCTCTCCCTAACATTTCTCTCCTAAATCCTCTATTTTTGTTCGCGAAGCTTTCTGCAACTACTTTCATTCTTCCCCTCTGGCGAGGCTTTCAACGTTCTGCCACTCATACCACCAGCGTTCAACTTCGGCATACCTCACACCGGCATCACTCATTCTAGTAAGTCACTGTTTTCCCTCTTATCAATTTGTGTTTTTCTTAAGAAACTCCACTGCATTATTTGCTGCCATTGCCAACCTGTTCATGTTCTTGATTATTAATTTGTGCGTTGAATTCTATCATGTATTGAGCATGTTTGTTTCATGATTTTGCTTCTGTCCATTCTCTTCCTGAGTACACACACAATGCTCACATACTTGTTTATTTTGCCACTGATCTTGGCCTCGCACCTTTGTACACATTTTGTCACAGTGTTCTTTGAATTCTTGCTCGTCTTCTTAAGTCTGAATTACTGTTGTTTTCTGTTTTCTTGCTGCATTTTGCAAGATTCTTGCCTTCAACTCCTGTTCTAGTAATTCTAGGTTTTGGGATATACCCTAGAACTCTAATTCTTGGGAAGAATTGAAACGTAGTCCTCCTAAATCCTGAAAACCCTTACCCCAGCTTCTGATTTGAGTTTAAGCCGAGGTCCTTTAAACATTAACAAACCACTTTCTTCTGAAATCCAACACCTTTCCCACTTAGTCGATGTTATGGATATGTTCAGGTGGAGGGTAGACACCCCAACTACGCTAGAATACTTCAGGAAGGAGTTTGCCATTCCTGTCGATGTCCACCTTAGGTTGGCAGGGGAGGCAGACTCCATTATGCCTGATGGGGACTCCATGCCTTTCCCAATAATAGCCTTTATTGAGTGTGGGCTTAGGTTCCCCCTTGACATCCTCTCCCGCGAAGTCCTTCACTGTTACAAACTGAACCCAATGCAGCTTGCCATTAACTCTTGCCGAGTTATCAACGGTATAATTACCCTAGCTAGCCAAGAAAACGCTAGGGTAACTCTAGCCGACATCCAATACTACTACACCATGCGTGGTCTGAAGTCAGAAAAGGGCTACATATATTACCTTAAATCGAGATCCACAGAATACAAACTCGTCGCCGACCTCCCAGACTCCAATGAAGGTGCTGGAGATGATTATTTCATCGTCTCAGGCAACTGGGAGTTCCCTCCAGAGGATGACCTTCACCTCTACCCCTTAAGCCGAACAGTGTTCAGAGAGGGAGATGGTAAGAGCCAAGTGTTACTTTACTTGCTTTCAAGTCTTTTTTTATTTTGATATTTTTGTATATTCTAACGTCTGTTTGTTGTTTGTTGTTTTTTACTTGCAGTCCTTCCTCAACCACCAAAGGACTTCCGCAAAACATTCTATCCCAGCAAGGATTTCAAGAAATTGTTGGGTTTGCCAGTTGACAAACGGAAAACCCCTCTGTTGCTCAATTACATTCCTACATACAAATCCACTCTGCCTGACGTCCCGAAGAAGAGCAAGTCTCCACCCTCAGCAACAACTCCTCAAGCCGAGTCATTATCAAGGCCAGTGTGACAACCCTCACTACTGATTAGTGCTAATCTATGATTAAGCATGTTAAATGATTAATTGACTGAAATCCTGAACTGATTGATTGAGTGTATAGCTTAAGTGCATTTCTATCTGTTGACTGTTGAATGATCTGTTTATGTTTTATGTTTCAAACTGCGAATTGAAGGCCTTATCGGCGGCCGAATCCGAAATTGATTAATGTTTTATGCTAATTGGAATTTATGTGATTTTATGATAAATTTAATTGAAATTTGATTTGGTATGATTAAATTAGATTAAATAATGTTGTATTGCATGAGTTGGACTTAACTACCATTTTGCCACTTAGTGGCTTGACACTAGACCATCCCTTTTCTACCTCATTCATGTTGAATACATCTTTTGTTCATCTTTGAAAGACAAAACCGACTAGAGAGAGGGAGGATGGGGAGATAGAGTGATTTCATCTTATTTTTGCTTGGAATTTGGAAGGAATTGTAGAAGATTTGCAACATTAGACTCCCATACTTTGAATTCAAGGCATAAGGTAGGAGGATCATCTTCTTGATTGTTAAATTAAGTCATATGTTGCATGGTTTAGAGGATTGTTGGAGTTTAGAGCCAAGTTATGGCTTAAATTGTTGAATTGAAGCTTGAATCATGCATGCATGTACATATTCTTGCATTTTGGAGTTGATTTTCATGAAATCTTGCATGCAAGTTTACATTCTTGTTCTTGTCCATGAGTTCATCATGGTTTTGAGTTTAATATTGCTTTGGATCATGTTTTGAGGCATTAAAATTCACTAGAATTCATGCATGTCACATATTCTTCATGTTCATGAAAACTTATTTGAAATTGTGTTTAATTGAACTACCTTTGGGCTTTGATTTCTCAAATTGATCTTCAAAACATGTTATACTATGAGTTTACAAGAGTTTTCCAGAAAATTAGCCCAAGAGGATCGAAATTGATGCTTTAAAAGTTGATTTTGAGCTTGTAGGTTCAATCTGGAATTTCCAGAATGTGGACCTACACTCCAGCATAGGACTCCACGCTCCAGCGTACACTCTGAGTTCATGCAGTACGCTCGAGTGGCGAAAGTGACGCTCGAGCAGGAAATGCATGTATCCAGTACTTTGCATGTGTTTACAGTCCGCTCGAGCGAGAGAGTTCACGCTCGAGCGAGGACTTGTGTCCCACACTCGAGCGTGGATCGAGCGCCCGTCGAGCGTGATTTTTGTGCATCCAGTATTTTTACTGTAGCTTACAGTCCGCTCTAGCGAAGGAAGTCACGCTCGAGCGGAGATCCTTGTCTGCATGTCCGCTCGAGCGTAGAAAGCCACGCTCGAGCGAGACCCCTGTTTTCTGAAAATTTTGAAAAGTGTTTTAAAGTACATCTTTGCATCCTCTTTCCACCCTAGGCATTCCTAGGGCATGTTTAAGGCATCTTAAGGAGGATATTGATGTAGAACCACACCGAGGCAAATTAGGGATTAAGTTATTATTTTCCCAACTGTGTAGCTTAGTGTGTGTTCGTTCTGTAACTGTGTAGGGTTGGCATCCGATGACGCTCTAGCTGCTTATAGCCCAGTACTCTGTGAGTAACAATGTTGTAAAGATATGTTCAATCATGAATATTTTCTGAATGATCAACTGTACTGCTTTCTGAACTGATATATCTTACTGAATGAATGCTTGTCCTATTTGCGAACTGTATTCGTGGCATCCATAGCAATTTACTGTCACTGTACTGTACTGTTACTGTCACAGAGATCTCTGTCGGTTCCCCTGTTTGGAACCACCACTGTTTACTGATATGATGGCCATCAACTGACTGTTCGGTCTGTTAAGACCTACTGTATTGTTTTGCTATTGGATGTACCACATATGACTATTATAGTTTCCGAATGACTGTTATGGCATGAAATATGAGCCACAAACTGAATGACTAATATACTAATAAATGACTGTTTTCAATACTGAAAGGACATTCATTCTTAACCTCTTTACGCATATGTTATTCATTGGGCTTTAGCTCACTGCTCATATATATATATGTAGGTGTTCAGGCACCGGACCGTTGCTAGAAGCGTCAGGCTAAGCTCCTGTTTTGTCAAGCTAATCTTCGTGCCTCACTGCGAGGTTCCAGAGCTATTCAAGCTAAGGCTGCCTAGGGGTGTTTTAGATTTCCCCCTTTGTATCTGTTTTTGTAATACTGTATAGACTGTACCTATACTGTACTGTCATGGTAGGGATTCGGTCCCTAATCGAATATCTGTATATGATGTATGTACATGCTGTTTTGTTTCGAATGTGAATATGTTATAAAAAGTCTTTTTGCATACAGACTGTCACAGCTCATTGGACATCTTTTAATTACTGTTTTGGCTTCCACCAGCCCCAGTACTCTGTATTACTGTTTTACTGTTAAGCAGGCCTTCGGTAATCTCGGATTACTGGCCGGTTATGGTGCTAAACCCATAGGGGCGGGTTTGGGTCGTGACAGCCAGACTAGGGATCAACCTCTAACTCAGCAGAACAGCCATCAACCTCTGCTCCACAACTGATTCCACTTTCTCAACGCCAACGCCGACGTCGAGCTCCACTGCTCGCACCAGCAGGTAGGGCTCGTAGCCGAAGTGCCAAGGCGTCTTCTTACGATCCAGCCAACCCGCCAACTACACTTCCGGCGATTTACTTTAGTACTAAAGTCACTGTCGCTGTTGCCGCCGACGAGATGGGTCGCAAAAAGGGTGTTGCTGATGATCTTCTGGCCGACATCCCCAACGTTGTCACGGTCCAGTCCTCACCTTCCCAGTCTCGACCCAAACCGAAGCCAAAGAGGCTGAAGAAAGCCCAACCGAAGAAAACGGTGACTCAGATCGACTCTGAGGATACCTTGCCGATCTCAAAAATAGTTGAGGTAGAAAAAAGTGCCTCTGCCGTCGAAAAGAGGCTCGCAGAAGCTGCTCCCTCCGAATCCACCCAGTCAAAGAAACCGAGGTCGAAGTCTGCTACAACCTCGGGGTCCCTGAAATCTGATGCCCCCTGGGCCCCTTCAATCACAATCGAGGACAAGCCAGTCAGAGTCAGCGACAGCGCGACTGACATTGAAATCGGTGTTGCCCTCTCTACTGCCTTGCTCCTTCCCCAAGACCTCGAATGCAACGCTGAGGTCAGTGAATATGACAATTTCGCTCTGATGTTGTAGCACTCTATACAGGTAAGCCCCTAACACTTGGTACTCTCCATTCTCGATTTTTCCATACTTAGAGAGTTTTATTAACTTTTGTTTTTTTTTTTTTTTTCATTTCTTCTAGGCGATCCAGCATGCCCACTCCTTCGCGATGCAAGCCTTCAACATTAAGAAAGAGTTGGCCCGTAAGACCGAGGAAGCTACTGGTTTACTCAAATCGCTAAACAACACCGAGGCCAAGATGAGAGGGCTGATAGACCAGGCCAAAGTAGCCAAGCAAGCTCAAGACGAGGCCGAAGAAAAGGCCGAGGCCACAGAGTCTGTTGCTGAGGTCCTCAAGGTCAAGAAGAAAGAGGCCGAAGCAAAAACTGCCGAAGCCCAAGCCGAGCTCCTCGCTGCCTCGACCACAAAGGACGCCGAGATCAAAGCGGCGGACGAGAAGGCATATGCCGATGGGACAGCCGACGTCCGCGAGGACTACAAGAAGCAAGTGAAAAAGGCATGCAACAAGGGTTACACCCTTGGCTGGATGGCTGCCTTGAAGGAGTTGGCTGTCCCCAAGGACTCAACTCTCCGAGATAACAACCTCCTCATCCTGCCATTCCCCCCACTCCAAACTAATCCGAGGACGAGGCTGAGTCCGAGGAAAATGCTAGGGCCGACAAGTCTGAGAAGGCCAAAGCTACTGGGGCCAAGTCCCCAACTCTGAATGAGCAAGTCTTAGACTTGACTCAGGATGAGGGGGATGAGGTCTCAAAAGATGCCTCCCCAGGAAAACAACATTCGAGGCGCCTATCGCTGAGAAGAGACTCGACCAAACTCTTGAAGAGATCGATGCCGAGCTCGCGGCTGAGAAGGCTGTCGAGAAGAGTTCGCAGATGTCTTCTGAACCCCAAACCCATCCAACCGATGACGCCGAATAGTCTAGTTTTGAAGCTTTTCCTTATTTCTTATACCTTGTGCTTTTTTCTTTCGAACAATGTCTAGCTTTTATTTGGCCGATGTGCTTTTTTGTACTCTGAACAAGTAATCTTCAATGTCAGGCCGAAGTGCCTTTTTATACTTGAACTTCCTTATCTGAATGTATTCTATAATTTCTTCTTTCAAGTGTTTTGTATGCTTGTAAGCTCTACTGCTTCCATACTTAGAATATTTTGCATGTCTTCAGTTTATGCCTTTAGCTGTATAGTCTCCTCGAATTAACATATCTCGGACATAACTTCCAATCTTGTTCATCTCGGCCTTGGCTTAACACTTAAAAAATTGTAAAAAATATTTTTACAAGTGTTATTTAAAACTTGTCACTTTACTTTTACTTATCAAGACTTCTGTCTTCCCTTATCTTCCAAGTCTCAGCAACATGGTAATCTCGGCAAGTACGTAGATACTTCTTTCAACATAACCTTGGCTTAACTTCAACTTGTAAATTTTCCTTAAAACATTTCACCAGGTGTTAAACCAACCTCTTTCAATATAACATCGGCTTAACTTCAACTTGTAAATTTTTCTTAAAATTTCAACAAGTGTTAAACCAACCTTTTTTCAACATAACCTCGGCTTAACTTTAATTTGTAAATTTTTTTTAAACTCTCAACAAGTGTTAAACCAACCTTTTTTCAACATAACCTCGGCTTAACTTCAACTTGTAAATTTTTCTTAAAATTTCAACAAGTGTTAAACCAACTTTAGCTTGTAAATTCCAACTCCCAAGTATTATTCTCCAGCTCTCTGCCCCCTAATGTGAACTTAAGTTCCACTTGGGTTCTCATTAAGCACGTGGCTATGACCTCATCGCCGAAGTTTATTTTAAACAGAGACTAGCCGAGGTTCTTAACCTTGGTTTCTCTATTAATCTTACCTAAATGCATTTAGTTTCAATCTGTGTTTGACTCTACCGATATGGCAAGTCCAGGTTAATTCAACTTAGTTCAACTCTACTATATGCAAGTATAATTCAACTCTGTCATATGATGAGTTTAAGTTATTCGTCATGTTTCAATCAAAAACATCGCCAACTTAGTTCAACTCTATTATATGCAAGTATAATTCAACTCTGTCATATAATAAGTCTAAGTTATTCGTCATGTTTCAATCAAAAACATCGCCAACTTAGTTCAACTCTATTATATGCAAGTATAATTCAACTCTACCATATAATGAGTCTAAGTTATTTGTCATGTCTCAATCAGAAACATCGCCAACTTAGTTCAACTCTATTATATGCAAGTATAATTCAACTCTGCCATATAATAAGTCTAAGTTATTTCGCATGTTTCAATCAGAAACATCGCTAACTTAGTTCAACTATATTATATGCAAGTATAATTCAACTTTGCCATATAATGAGTCTAAGTTATTTGTTATGTCTCAATTAGAAACATCGCCAAGGGACTGGTCAATCGTTTTACACAAGTTTGAAAAAAAAATCGAGCTAAAATTTTGTTATTACTTCGGCTAATAACAAAAAACAAAAAAGAAATCTAATGACAGAAAAACTTCAGGTTGCAAGTATTCCAGGGTCTTGGCATCTCTTTGCCTTCACTGTCTTCAAGCCGATATGCCCCATTGCCCAGGACCGAGATGATTTTATAGGGTCCCTCCCAATTTGGGCCAAGCTTGCCCTCTCTGGGATCCTTCTTGTTGCCGACGACCTTTCTCAGGGTGAGGTCACCAACTTGAAACTCTCGTGGGTTGACATTTTTATTGTAAGCCCTGGCAAGCTGCTGCTGGTATGCCCCTAGCTGAATTGCTGCCTTCTCCCTTCTTTTTTCTAACAGATCCAGATCTCGAGCCAAGAATGCATCATTGGTCCCATTTTCTACTCCCTGGGTTCTGACCCCTGGGATGCTAACCTCCAGAAGAATAACTGCTTCGATGCCATAAGCCATGGCGAATGGGGACTCCCCAATTGATCTTCTCGACGTAGTCCGATATGCCCAGAGTACATTGGGCAACTCATCCACCTATTTTTCCTTTGCTGCTTCCAGCCTCTTCTTGATCCCATCCAAGATAACCTTATTGGATGTTTCTGCTTGACCATTACTCTAAGGGAAGCTTGGAGTAGAGTAATAATTCTTGATCTTGTACTTTGCACAAAAGCTCTTGATTAGCTTACTGTCAAACTGCATACTATTGCCTGCCATTATTGCCCTTAGGATCCCAAATCTGGTGATGATGTTCTTCCATATAAAGTTCTTTACATCAACGTCCCGAATCTTTACAAGGGATTCAGCTTCAATCCATTTGGTGAAGTAATACGTTGCCACTAGCAGGAACTTCCTTTTTCCAGTTGCTTGAGGCAGTTGTCCAACAAGATCCATGCCCCATTGGGCAAATAGCCAAGGGCTGGACACTGGGTTCAAATCTGCTGCTGGTTGGTGTATCAAAGGTGCAAACCTCTGACATTTCTTATACCTTCTGACATAAGCTTCTGCATCTTTCTGCATGTAGAGCCACCAGTACCCCTGAGTAATGGCCCTATGAGCAAGTGACCTGCCCCCAGTGTGGCTTCCACATACTCCTTCATGTATTTCATACAGGAAGTCTTCAACTTGTAAAGGATGCACACACCTCAAAAGGGGACTAGTAAAAGATCTTCTGTAAAGATGCCCTTCTGCTGTCAGACTGAATCTTGCCGACTTCAGTTTGATCTTGTGTGCTTCTTTATGATCATCTGGCAGCTTTCCATCTCTAAGGAATACTATTATCGCATCCATCCGGCTTGGTCCCATCTCCACACACATTGCCCCATGCTCTGTGTTCAGTGGTTCTACACTTGTACCTGACAAGTAGTCAACCGTTATTGTCCTTGTCTCTCCTGGTTTCATTGCACTAGCCAGGTTGGCCAAGGCATCAGCATGGTTGTTGTCATCTCGGCTAACTTGCTGTAGTCGGCAATTTTGGAATAATGCTATCAGTCTACCCACCTCTTTTGCATAGGCCATCATCCTTTCATCTCGGGTCGCGTATTTACCTGTGGCCTGGTTGACGATAAGCTGGGAGTCACAAAAAACCATTACTTCATCGGCTTCCATTGCTGCTGCCAATTTCAACCCTGCGATCAGTGCTTCATACTCTGCTTCGTTGTTTGAGGTTTTAAACCCTAAACGAATGAATTGTTCCAGCATCTGCCCATCTGGTGATACTAGCACTACTCCTACCCCCATTCCTTGTCGGTTTGAACTTCCATCAACAAATAGGCAGAAGGAGTCGCCGACATAAATATTGCAAGGCCTAAGTTTCTTTTCTTCCCTCTGTTCTGCTATCCCCAGCTGGGTTTCTCCTTGTTCACCTGGACATCATATACCCCGGCTCAACGGAGCCCGATGTATAATGGCGCCTGGTGTGAACTCAGCCACGAAGTCGGCCAAAACTTGGCCTTTGATTACTGTTCTAGGTCTGAACTCCAGGTCATATTGGCCCAATACCACTGCCCATCTGGCTATTCTGCCTGTCAAATCTCCTTGCTGCAACAAGGACTTCAAAGGATGCTCAGTTAACACCACAATCTTGTGGGCTTAAAAGTAATGATTCAGCTTCTTGGATACCATTACTAAAGTCAGTGTCAGCTTCTCCAAGGGTAAGTATCTGGTCTCTGCATCTGCTAGGGTTTTACTTACGTAGTAAACTGCCATTTGTTCTCCATTTTCTTCTCTGATTACCACTGCACTCACTGCATGCTCTGAAACTGCCAAGTATAAGAGTGTAGACACCCATTTTTGACCGTCCTTAAGACTTGGGTGCTACTGATTGCTTACTTGATGGTGCAGGCTATCTTGTGCAAAGGGTTCGATTTCTTCGGCAAGGAGAGCCTCAAATCCCAAACCTCACACCCCTTTTTGGACCAAAGCCTTTTGACCAAAATAATTTTAGACCTTAAAACCCTCTCTTTCAAAACATTTTTGAAAGAAATTTCTACGATGTTCCAAGACTCGCATTTCGTCAAATGTTACACTTTTCGGTAAACCGAGCAAGGACAAAGTAGAAATGAATGAAAGAGAGGTGAACTCTTTAAAAAAAATCTTTAAAACATCTTGTTTAGAGGTTTGGAGTTGAAAAAAATTGGAGGAGAGGGAAGAAACCCAGTTGGGAAAGAAGTTGGGCATGAACCGTTAAGAGACAGTCGAACAGCCCTCGCTAAATCAGGCCAATCCGTTTGTACACTTGGATTTCAGCTATGAGGCCACCACCATTGGAAAGTGGACTTCCAGGGCTTCATTTTACACTCAAGAATCTTTTCAAGCCGAGGCCAGATGAGAGAGATATGGCTGGTTGAAGTTAGGCATCAATCCGGTTGGACCGAAACTGAGTAGTCTGCACTAAAAGAGGCATATCTCTTAGCACACTTGGAATTTTGATGTGAGGCTGCCACCATTGGAAACAATACTTCCGGGGCTTCAATTTAGGTATAAGAATGACCTGCAAATGAGTCCAGATGAAAGAGATATGCCCATTTGAAGTTGGACATGGAGAGTAGATTTTTGCTGTCGGCCACAAATGTGGCTTTGTTGGCCACTTTAAGTGGCCGGTCGGCCACTGGTGTCCCAAACTCAAATTTTTTGCAGATATTTCCCCTCCAGCTGTTTTCATATTGCTCCAGCTGTCCTAATTCAGATATTTTCGACCTGAAGCCTCATTCTTCTATATATAGAGAGCCTTCTCTATTGTTTTAAAGGTTAGAACAATTTAGGAGTGATATATTTTAGGAGCCTCTCTCTCTCTACAATCCTCTCTCTCTAGAATTCTCTCTCTCCTTATTTTGTGCTTGAAAGTGGGAATTCTCTACACTTTTGTTCTAGGACCCTTAGCCAAACACCTTCACCTTGGAGCTGAGGTTCTTGGAGGTCTTGTTTGAGCTCTCAAAGCTGGTTTTAGCTCAGAATTGTTACTGTTTGTGGCTGTGCTTCAAAGGTATAAGGCTCACCTCTTTTAAGCTTTATTTTAGTTGCTTGTTTGGCCACCTTTGCATGTTGTTTTTGGCCTAGTTTTCAACTACAAAAACCTCTGTTTTCAAGGTTTAAAAATGGTGGTTTAAGGCCTTTTTGGAGTTAGGGGTGGTCCACTCTCTTTTGTAGCTTGTTTGCTAAGTGTTGTGCCTTTTTTTTAAGCCTTTTGAAACAACTTTTTTTTGCCTTTTAACCATTGAATTCCAGGGAAATTTCAGTGGTAAAAAATGTGTTTTGAGGTCCAAAATAGGAAGGGGTGGCGTCCCCTCCTTGTGTCTTGTTTGCAAGTGTAGATGGCCTAGTATGTGAGCATGTTTTTTTACCTTTTTGTGACTTAATCTCAGCATGTTTTGGCTACTGATTTGGCCTACTTTAGCTCTGTTTTGAGCCTTCTTAGTCATATGAGACTTGTTATGCATAGTTGTAGTGCATATACCCTCACTAGCTTAGTGTTTTGAGGCCTCTAACATGTTGTGCATGTATTGATTGCATGTTGTAGCATCATTTAACATGTGATTTCAGTTCATATATCTCTGTCACACTCTCACTTATTTCACTCTTTCATTACTTTTGAGAGTTGTGCATTGAGCCTTGTTTGTGAGCCAACACATGAGCATGTTTTTCTTGCCTTTTATGTTTCAATCTCAGCATGTTTTGGCCACTGTTTTGGCATGTCTTAGCTTGTGACAACCCTCACCTTTGATTACTATTAAACTGTGACTGATCATGATAAGTAACTGATTAGGATGAAATCCTAAACTGATTGCATGAGTATGTTACTTGATTGCATTTCTATCTGTTATAAATTGATTGATCTGTTCATGTTTTAAGTTCGAACTGTAAATTGAAAACCTTATCGGCGGCCAAATCTGAAATTGATTGGTATTTTGTGTTAATTAGAATTTATGTGATTTTATGGTAGATTTAATTGAAATGTGATTTGGTATGATTAAATTAGATTAAATAAGGTTAATTACATTAGATTGGCTTTATTACCAAATTGCCACTCAGTGGACAATCCTAGACCATTCTTTTTCTACTTCCCTCATGTTTGATATGCCATTCATTTCCTCTAGTGGCCAAAAACGTGAGAGAGAGCTAGAGAGTTAGAAGTAAGCTTGAGTTCATCAAAATTTGCTTGAGAATTAGAAGAATTGAAGAGTAGATTGCATAATTGAGCTTCTAGACTTGGAATTGAGGATCTAAGGTAGGATATTTATCCTTTAGTTTATGAATTCAAGTTGGTTCTTGCATGGGCCATGAGTCATTAGTGATCTAAGTCAAGAATTGGTTCAAAATGTTGAATTGAGTAGTAATCCATGCATGCATGTTTACATTCTTGAATTTTGAGGTTGTTTTCCTAGAATCCTCACATGCATGTCCATATTTGGGTTATAGTTCATGAATTCATCATGTTTTTGAGTGAATTGACTCATTTGATCAAGTATTTGAAGCTTTGATTTCAATTGAACACTTGCATGTTACATATACATTATGTTCATGAAGTTTTGTTGGATTTGTGTTTAATTGAACTACCTTTGGGCTTTGATTTTGCAAATTAATCTTTGAAATATGTCATATTATGAGTTTTAAAGTGTTTTCTAGAAAATTGACCCAAAAGAATTGAATTTGATGCTTTTAATGTTGAAATTGAGCTTGGAGGTTCAATCTAGAAATTCCAGATTTTGGACCCACGCTCGAGCGTAATACTTCACGCTCGAGCGTACACTCTAAGTACATGCATCCCGCTCGAGCGGGGAAAGTAACGCTCGAGCGTGAAATGCGTGTATCCAGTACTTTTCATATGGTTACAGTCCGCTCGAGCGAGGGAATGCACGCTCGAGCGAGGACTTGTGTCTCATGCTCGAGCGGAGGTCGAGCGCCCATCGAGCGTGAATTGCATACATCCAGTACTTTTGCTTGAGTTTACAGTCCGCTCGAGCGAAGGAAGTCATGCTCGAGCGGAGATCCTTTGTCTGCATGTCTGCTCGAGCGTAGGAAGCCACGCTCGAGCGAGAACCCTGTTTCTGAAAATTTTGAAAAGTGTTTTAAAGTACATCTTTGCATCCTCATTTCATCCTAGGCATTCCTAGGCCTAGTTTAAGGCATCTTAATGAGGCTATTGATGTAGAACCACACCGAGTCAAGATAGCGACTGAGTTGTTGATTCCCAAGTGTGTAACTTAGTGTGTGTTCGTTCTGTAACTGTGTATGATTGGCATCCGAGGACGCTCATTAGCTGCTTATAGCCCAGTGCTCTGTGAGTAACAATGTTATAAAGATATGTTCAATTATGAATATTTTCTGAATGATCGACTGTTCTGTTTACTGAAACGTCATTGTTTAATGAATGAATGTTTGTCCTATTTGTAAACTATATTCGTGGTATCCATAGGAATTTACTGTTACTGCACTGTCACTGCTACTGTCACAGAGATCTCTGTCGGTTCCCATGTTTGGAACCACTACTGTTTTCTGTTATGATGGCCATCAACTGACTGTTCGATCTATTAAGACCTACTGTACTGTTTTGCTGTGGGATGTACCACATATGACTGTTATGGTTTCTAAATGACTGACATGACTGCTTAATGACTGAAAGGACATTCATTCTTAATCTCTTTATATAATTGTTATTCACTGGGCTTTAGCTCACTGTTTATATTTATATGTAGGTGTCCAGGCACCGGATCGGAGTTAAGAGCGTTGGGTTAGCTCCCTTTTTGTCAAGCCAACCATCGCGCCTCACTTCGAGGTTCCATGTCAGTCCAAGCCAGGGCTTTTTGGGGTGTCTCAATTCACCCTTTTGTTTCTGTTCCGTAATACTATATAAGGCGTGTACTGTACTGTTATGGTAGGGATTTGGTCCCTAACCTGAATGTTCTACATATTGTATGTATATACTGTTTTGCTTATGAATGTGAATATGTTACAGAAAAGTCTTTTTGCATACAGACTGTCACAGCTCATTGGATATCTTTTATTACTATTTTGGCTTCCGTCAGCCCCTGTACTCTGTATTACTGTCTTTACTGTTAAGCAGGCCTTCGCTAATCACGGATTACTGGTCGGTTACGGTACTAAACCCATAGGGGCAGGTTTGGGTCGTGACATAGCTCTATTTTGAGCTAGCTTGGCCATTTGAGCCTGATATTACATGCCTCTAGTATAGTGCTCTTCACTAGCTTTAATGATTTTGGCTCTTAACATGTTGTGCATGTGTTGCTTGCATGTTTTAGCATTATTTTTCATGCCATTTCAGCACTGAAAAGTCTACAACCTCCCTCATTTCTTCATTTTTTCATTTGTTTTGAGGGTTGGTTAACATTATGATTGCATTTAATCTTGAGATAGAGCTTGTGCTCAATGGTTTTAACCCTCTTATGAGAGTTCCTCCTAGCCAAAGGCATGATCTCTCTCATGTCTTAAACCATCCTTTGGTTAACCCCTCTCTCATTAGAGGACAATCACTTTGGACTTAACCGGTTAAAGAATGGCTTGGTAATGCTAAAATGTGTAAACAAAATGAGCAAAGTAAAACATGAACAAGATAAGCATTTGTGTTGTATTGCATGTGTTTGGATCAAACGTTAATCCAAACACAAGAAGTGTGGGATGTTTCATACTCAAAGTGATGAAACGTGTCACGTTTCTTGGTCGTCGTCACCCTTGATCATACATGATAGGGTGGTGGCCTTTTGAGTCTTATGTGTGCATTCATTGACTTTGTACAAGCTTGGTTCTTTGGCCATCATGCATGAAAATGCTTGGTTGGTGGCTTGAGAGCCAAGTGCCATACTCCTTTGAGCTTGAGATATAATAAGGAAGGTGGCAGTACACACATTCCTTGAAAAATACATTGTTGTGCCTCTGTTGTTCTCTGTTGCAACAAAAACAGAAGTCTGGAAAAGCAGTGGCCGACAGCCACTTTTTGTAGCCGACCGGCCACTAGTCCATGCTTATGTAGAAATGTCCCTGTTTTGGAGCAGAGGCAGTCTGGAAGCTGGTACAGTGCTCAGAAATCAAGGCGAGTGCAAACAGAGGCAACAGAGATCATGGCGATGGATTTTCGGGAGGACGCAACCGAGCATACATGTCTCCCTCGCCTACAGGGCCCTTTACAAACTTTATTTAAACTGTTTTAAATAGCTTAGCGTAGCTAGTTATGTAATTCGTTTTGTAATATCATAATTAGTTTGTGTAATGTCACGACCCAAACCCGCCCCTATAGGTTTAGCGCCGTAACCGGCCAGTAATCCCTAGATTACCAAAGGCCTCTGAACAGATAAGCATATGATAAGGGGCTAGCGAAAGCAAATACAAAAAATATAATTGTCCAATGAGCTGTGTTGACTTACATGAAACAGTATATATTAAAACTTTAATTACATAACCAAATAGTCAACCATACATTATATTATACCACACACACTACAGTATTTTCCGTACAGACAACATGATTAAAATAAAGTCCCATGCATAAACAGAATTAATCAACCCTTGAACCCAAGACACTTCGGGAACCTCCACGTGAGGCACAAAGGCTGGCTGACAACAGAAACACAGTCTCCCACAAAACCTTCGGGCTTGCACTCCAGAATGCTCACCTATAATATATATATACAAACAGTGAGCTAAAGCCCAGTGAATAACATTAAGGTAAAGGGGTTAGTGAACGAAATCCGAACATTTTATACGTACAAAACAGATCATAGCATAATCATAGTCATCTCATATTAGAACATAATAATGGCATATCCCATAAAACATATCACATATCACATAACGTCTTCCGACTAGAGTAACCGGTCCCAGACACCGTTTAAACAAACACCACAATGAAGTGGCTAACGAGATCTCGTAACTGTCATGGACCCGCATTTTCATGCCGTCCCCCATGACTTGGGACTATCTATGGATGCCATAATAGATTTCAAGCATGGATCTTCGTTCACAGAAACATATATCATTTCAGAAATCATAGCTTGATATATCACATTTGGAACATAATTTCATATGAACGTATCTTTACGATAACGTTACTCACAGTGGTTCCGTAGATGGTCAATCACTTCTCGGACGTTGACCTACAATCACAAAATACATAACACCAACGAATCTTATCATTACTTATTCATATGGCCAGTAGGGCTTAGCTTACATCACGTTGGTTCATGTTCATTCTTGTTACATGACTTAGAACACACACACCCTTGCATTCTCTTAATGTGGTTCATACTTATTACAATGCTCAACTCACACACACACACTTGTCGCTCAATATCTTGTTACATTCTTTTCTTAGTGTGTGTTTCTAGCCCATAACCTCATTACTATGGCTTAATTAAGGCTTAGGAATGCCTAAGATGCAATGAGGATGTCAAAACATGCCTTGGAACACTTAGGCAAAATTTCAGAATTTTAAGTCCTCGCTCGAGTGAAGCTTTCCTCGCTCGAGCGAGCATGCAAAAATGTGACTGGTCGCTCGAGCGCACATTCCTTCGCTCGAGCGATCTGTAAATGATGCAAACTTCTGGGAGCTCGAAATTTACGCTCGAGCGGACTCTTGGTCGCTCGAGCGAGGCTGCAAAATCTGGAATTTCCAGATTGTACCTCCAACTTCAAATTCGACATGCAACCCTTCAAAACTCATTTTTCTGGGCCCCAAGTTTAAGAAAACACATGAAGACTCATAAAACAACATGTTTTAAGAATTAAAACAAGAAATCATGGCCCAACGACTTGTTAAAAACCCACATTTTCAACTTAAATCATGAATGATGTTTATGAACACAACATGCAAAGATTTCTTTAAATTCAAACCCTCCAAAACATAATTAAACTTGATAATTTGATGGAAAACAAGATGAACTCATGGATTAAAGCAATAATATGGACATGCATGCAAGAATCTCCATGAAAACAACTTGAAACTTCATGATATGCACATGCATGCATGAATTGTTACTCAACTCTCCCTTCTAAGCTCATTACACACCTATAAACACATAATCCTCATGTTGATAACTTAAATTTATGATTTAGGGGTTGAATTCATACCTATAGTCTTCAATTAGCTAGATTTTTGCACAAAGTTTGATCAATTCAAACCATAGGCTTCAATTTCTCATCAATTCCTCTTGAATCTCCTTCTCCTCTCTCTAGAGTTGCACTCTCTCTCACTCTAAAATGTTTCCTCAGATTTTTTACACTAAGGGACCAACGAATTGAACAACAAAAATAAGGCTCAAAGGTGTTGGAGAAATAAGCCACTAACATGGCAAAATTGTAATTTACGCCAACTATTTAATTAGCTTCATTTAATCTAAATTAATCATACCAAATCACATTTTAATTAAATATGCCATAAGGTTCTAAAAATTCCAAATAACACAATGGTATAATCAATTCCGGGTTTGGATGCCGATAAGGCTTTCAAGTTTCATTTTAAAGTGGGATTCTAAGCAGATATTTTTATAAGTGACAGATAGAAAGCCAATTATGTCACAAATTACCTATATATCCCATCATCAATCTTAATCACTTAATTAACATCTTTAATTACCGGTAATGAGCTAATTACGGGTCGGGGTTATTACATGTAACTAGTTATTCAATTTCATTTGTTGTAATTAATTAGCTTAGAATAAGTTAGTTAATTAGATTCAAATTGGTTTGTAATAATTAATTAAGCTTAGCATAGTTAATTAGCTGGTTTGTAATAATTAGCTTAGCTTAGTGTAGCTTAGCTTAATTATTCGGACCCTCCTTCGCGAGGGCACAATGTTGTAATAAGGGTGCGTGCGTATGTGCATGTCTTCCAACCCCATTTCTTTCTCTCTTTTACTTAACCACTTTTGATGATTAGTTTAAGGTCATTTTCAATTAGCATACCTTATGCTTGCATGTTTGCATCATTCATTTGTATTGCATGCACCGGGCTTGGCGCATCATTTAAACTACATCGTATTTCAATACTTATTTGAATACGTGTATCAAATTGTTGCATTCATATGCCATCTTAGATAGCCGAGCCTACTAGTTGCATATTGCATGTGTTGCATTAGGCATTCTGTATAGTTTGGATCATGCATATTTCTAACTAGCTTTTGGTTTTGGCTTGGAGTACACTGTAAGTGTTTCGCTTTAGCATACTTGCATGAGTGTGAGTGTTGCCATGATAGCATGCTTGCCATGAGGCTATGTGCTTATTTGTTAAAACTGCATGAATGCCTGTGGCTGAATGTTTTGTTGCTTGGATTGGAACAATTCGATGATTGTGAGTTTTAAGCCCACTTTACGAAATAGCAAAATCATGTTTTAAGCCCATCATGTTTGGTGGCAAATCCGCGCTTTAGCCTACTTGCGAGTGGCACTTTCAAACTATTTTCAAAAGCAAACATGAGTCAATTTGTTCCAAGTCTTGGGACTTAGTCTATACTTGCTTATGTGCGTCACATAGTAAAGTTAGATTAATAACTGGAATAAGAACACATGAGGTTTATAAAACAATATATCATGCTTAGTAGAGGCCGATCCTTTGATCAGGCGAGCGGGAGTGCACATTTCAGGACCTTCCCTTCTCGTACCCAAGTTCCCGAGCCGAGGCAACTTTGGTGATAACGGACACATGGCTTTTGGCACGAGTCAGGGTTTCCTAAATTTTTCAAAAATAAAATATTTAGGTGGCGACTCTGTAATCTGGCAAAGCAGTCAGGTTTTGGCATTATTTGATTTAAAATCAATTTTCCAAAATGATTTGCTGGATTGGACTCTTTGGTGTTTATCAGTCTCACATTGCACTTTGTGAGATTAGATTCAAAACCGTGACTGGAGTCTGAACTGTAGGAGACCAATTCAAGCCTCTCCAAAAGGGAGGCGCGCGAAGAAAGTCGAGTCTACAAAGAGCAGCTCCTCTCCAGGTACTAGATTCGAGAGAACTGGAGCGATGGTCAAGTACTTTTTTAAGTCGGCCAAGGCGACTTCGCACTCTTCTGTCCATAAGAAGTCTGTGGCTTTCTTCACTAAACTGAAGAAAGGTTTGCATTCGTCAGAACTTCTGCTTATGAATCTGTTTAGGGCCGCAGCCCTTCCAGTCAATATCTGCACTTGTTTTGCCGACGTTGGGCTATTTAACTCCAAGATGGCCTTGATTTGATCCGGGCTTGCCTCAATGCCCTTTCTGGTGACCAAGTATCCCAGGAACTTCCTTGACCCAACTCCAAATGCGCACTTTGATTCATTGAGTCGGAGCCGAAATGTCCTTAGGATATCAAAGACTGTCTTTAGGTTAGCCAGATAATCCTCAGGTTCCTTGGTCTTCACGACCATGTCATCAATATATACCTCCACTGTTTTGCCTATTAGATGTCTAAACATCTTAGTCATCAATCTCTAGTAAGTTGCTCCTGCATTTTTTAACCCAAAAGGCATCACTCTGTAGCAATATAGCCCTTTTCAGGTAATAAATGCAGTCTTCTCCTCATCGATGAGGTACATGGCTATCTAATGGTACCCCCTGTAAGCGTCCAGGAAGCTCAGCCTTCCATGCCCTGAAGTGGCATCCACCAATTGGTCAATCTTGGGTAGTGGGAAACTGTCTTTGGGACAAGCCTTGTTCAAGCTGGTGAAGTCCACACAAATCCTCCACTTCCCATTCTTTTTCTTCACAACAACCGTGTTTGATAGCCATGTTGGGTAGTTTACCTCTCGAATGGCTCTGGCCTCCAGAAGTTTATCTACTTCCTCTTCTACTGTCTCAACATGCATCAATGTAGGCCTCCTTGCTCGCTGGATGACAGGTTTGGCCGACCTGTCGACATTCAGTTTATGGCAAGTGACCTCGGGGTCAATGCCAGGCATCTCGTATAGTGTCCAGGCAAACACTTTAAGGTTTGCTCTCAAGAATGCCTCTAATTCCTTTTCCTCTTCCTCGGCCAAGCCAAAGTCGAGAAGGAAGAAGCGCTCCTCATCTCCTTGCTAGACTAAGATCTTCTTTAGGGCTTCCTCACTTTTCTCGAATGGTTCTTGTCAACGTCCTCAAGGACCTCCATGTCCTCATCTTCAATCTCTGCTGCTTCTGCTTCTCGTATGTTGCAGGTGAATTTCATTACTGCCATAGAGCAATTCTTTGCCTGCACCTAATCCCCTCTGACCTCCTCAATTCCATGCTCTGTTGGGAACCGCAACAACTGGTGCAGTGTTGAGGGGACTACTCCCATTGCATGCAGCCATGGCCTTCCAAGAATAACATTGTAAGGGGAAGGGGTGTCAATTATTATTAACTCTGTGTTTACCTTCTTGGTGCCAGCCTGCACCTCCAAACTTACTGCTCCCAGAGGCCACGTCGGCATTCCATTGAACCCGACCATTGGATTGTTCCAGATCATCGTGGTGAAGGCCAAGCTCCTTGTAACACCTGACATATATGATGTCACAAAAGTTGTCCTGGTCGATCAATATTCGCTTTACATGGCACTCTCCAATCTGGAGGGATATTACCAAGGCATCGTTGTGTAGATGCTGCACCATCTCTAGGTCGTCTTCAGTAAAGGACACCATTGGTCCCTGGCACTCATCTGCCCTAGGTCTCTTCTGCTGGACCTGATACATATGCTATAAGTGTTTTACCTTCTGAGCTTCCCCACGTATCTCGTTCTCATTGACCTTCGAGTGAATCACATTGATCACCCGAGGTCTACCTGTTTGCGGTTGTAGTGCTGGAGAAGGTGGTGTTGCTGGTGCTTGAGGTAGTCTCGCTTGGTCTTCCCTTGTCTTGGCCTCATCTACCAGGTCCCTTAGATGACCCTGTTTTACCAAGGCTTCCAGATGTGCTTTTAGGGCTCTGCACCCTTAAGTTAGATGCCCATCCTCATTGTAGTAGGCACAGTGTTTCCCCAGACTTCTTCCCATAAATTCTCTAGGAATCTTCTCTAGTGCTCTATAATAGGGCTGATTCCGGATTCTTTCCAAAACTTTGTAAACCGAAATTCGGAATACGGTTGTGACTGCCTATGCAGCTCTTAGTCCTGTCTCCTGCTTATTGTATCCACTATTACCTTAGCCTCGCTTTGACGAGCCGTTTTTCTTCTCTTGTTTTGACGCCTTTGTCCCTGGTGTGTCCTTCTCGACCCTCGCATACTTCTCTATCCTGGCCATTAGTTCATCCATACTTTTTGGCAATGTCTTTACCAGTGATTTTTGAAACAGACAATCATCGTTCAAGCCGTTCTTAAAAGACACAACCACAACCTCTTGGTTGCATCCTGGTATTCAGTTGAATACCTCATAATACCTCTTGACATAAGCCCTAAGGCTTTCATCCTCGCCTATTCTCAAAGCCATCAGGGAGTCCACCATCAACGGTTGTAGTTTGTTTGTCACAAACCTGGCCACGAACATTTCGGCCAGGCCTTCCCAGCTTTTCACAGTTCCTTTCGGCAACCTGTGAAACTAGTCTGATGTGATTTTCCCAAAGGATGAGGGGAACACCTTGCAGAGCAACAGCTCGTTCTCGGTGTATAGTGCCATTGAGTTTAGGTACAAGCCGACGTGAAAGTTAGGGTTAGACTTACCGTCGTATATCTGGAATCTTGGCATATGGAACCTCTTTGGGGCCTCAAATTTGTCCAATTCTACCGAGAACGGCGTTCTCGGCTTGACCGGAGAGCTTACCTTGGCATCTTGTCGCTTCCTCTGGAGGTAATCTCTCAGATCCTCTTTGGTCCGTCTAGGAGCTCGGCTATCAACGGATTTTAGCCTTTTTGGTGCGCTACTCTCGGTGTCGTTATAGGTCCTCTTGGACCTCCCTCTATTGGTCGTGTCGAAATAGAGCTCCTTCCCTTGAACATGCCGATGTTCTTTGGGGTTAGCTTCTTTGGTACGATGTGTCCTCCGAGAATCTCCCTTTATTGACTCTCCTCGCCCGACCTCCCGTGAAGGCCGGTGAAAGTGTTCCTTGGTCCTAGTGTGCTGGGAGACTGCAGAGACTGTTTTCTGCCCTACTTTCTGGGCATCGTTCTTTGCCACTGGAATCGGCGTGTCTTGTAACGAAAACGATGGTTGCATGACGTTGTTCTGCATCATGAAATTGACGACCGATTGTAGGTCCGCCAATTTATTCGACATTCCCTTCATCTCTCCGTCCCTCCGCATGCATCTCTCTTTCCATACCTGGAGGTCGTCCTCGTTATAATACTCGCCTCGGTCTGCCTTCTTTGGTACGTCGCCCTCCTGGCCGACGTATTTCTCTCCGGGATTCTGATCCCGAGTTTCTTTGCTGCAGTTATCCTCTTCTACGTTAGGATCAACGTGTTTACCACTTCCAAAAGGGATGTCGTCCCCAATCTTCTCTTTTTGTTCGTCGTTGGCCATCTATTCTCCTTTCTTTCTCACAGACGGCGCCAAATTGTGTGTGTTGTTTTCTGACCACACTGCCAAATAGGTACTCAGCTGGAGAACACCGGCAGAATAGATTGCGTCCAAACGACCACAGAAAGATAAGACTCCGACGGTGGTTCGTCCACCCGGGGACACTCCAACGATCAAGTCAGTAATCAATATCTCTCAAAGATAACCAATTGTGCTTAATTCACAAGCCAGAATACAAAAAGCATACCTTAGACCCACGAGGGTGCCCTTCTTTTATAGCCAGCACTTACCTGATCCCTGTAGAAGCCTAGCTTCTCTTGGACTTTGGCTTAATGCTTATCTTGGACTCTCCAATAGATAAAGGTAAACTCCCTAAGAGTTTTATCCTTATCCAGGCCGAAGTCCTCCCCCATTCTAGGACTCTTATAGCTTATCCGTTTATCCCGGATTCCGACATCTCCGCAGATAACCTCGGCTTAGCCGAAATCATCTCGGCATCATGACCAGGACGCGTGGCACCTCGGCTGGCACTTCGGTGCCACCTTGGCCACGTGTTGCTATTCAAAAAATATGTCCCCACATATATATTGGTATGATTTGAATAATGAATTTTTGGGAAACGTAGAAATGGAGAAACCAATATCGCTCCTTGGGATGCAATTGTATAAAATTATATGTATGAATTTGTAGATTTTTGGATTACAAATATATATATATATATATATATTTAGTGGTCCGCCGGAGGTATTCATTTGGTATTTTAACTTAAAAATTGTTGGTTAAAATAGTAAAATATAATACTTTTAAAGTACTGCTATTAGTATCCTATGAATTCTTTTAAACCCTTTAATTTTTACCTTTTTTTAATTACAATAATAATCTCAAATAAAATTACTAAAAATGATATCATTAATTTTGAGACACCCCATCTTACAATTAAATCCACACACCACTATATCATGAATTATGATTTATGAGAGCACCTACCTTCATCACCACCTATCTATCTTCCTCAAATCTCACATTCAAAACTTTCTCACCTTCAAAATCTTGAAAGCCCTTTGACGGCAATATTCTAGTGATAACGGTAGCAACCATTTAATTACCTACACTTCTCCAGCAATGATAATGAGTGAAAGCTTTTTCGGCAACCACAACTCCATGAAACGAGAAGAGTACAATAATAAAAGTTTAGAGGAAATTCATATTTTTTATAGTGTTCTTAACTCAGAGGAGATTAGCTTTGTAAAGGTAAGTTTCTTTAAAAAAAAAAAGAGGCAAAAATAATAAAATATGTTCGTCATTTTTTCGGGACTGAACTCCCGGACATATAATTGAAATTCAGAAATACAGGCCCGAACATTATTTATTTGTTCGGGACCCAGTAACCGAACATTTATTATTTGTTCAGGAACCAGTAATCGAACATTAATCACAGAAGAAAAGAATGAGACGGCAGAGAGAGAGAGAGAGAGAGCAGAGACAGTAATCACTTCTTCTTCTTCTTCTTCTTCTTCTTCTTCTTCTTCTTCTTCTTCTTCGTGTGTTTTGTTAGAGTTTTTAGAAAAGAGATTTTTTTGGAGTGTAGGGGTGTGCATTCAATTAAATAGGTAAAATATTTTTACAAGGATAATTTTGGTATTATTTTAAAAAGGAAAAGAAATTTTAAAGATTTTAAAATTTATAAGTAAGAATTTAAAGAAATAAAATATCTAAAATAATAGATAGGGTGCTAATAATACCATTCTACTTTTATTATGTTTTGAGAGACAATTTAACCCCCGATCAAATAATAAATAATGTAAAACAATATCACAAGAGTACCAAATAACTGCTCCAAAGGAATAAATTAGTGGTCCACAGGAATAATTTGAAGGGGTTCCCAATCCAACAGAGAGTTTATAGCTGGCACTCACCACATGGTCAACACATTGGATTTTACACCTTTACACAATTACTGTTAAATCCCCTTCCTAACAATTATATTACATTACCCTTTTGGTGATATACAAAGGTAAATTGCTAACAAGTGATCATCTATATGAAAAAAAAATAAAAAATAAAAAAGACAAGACATCATTTATTTCAAAATATTTTCAATGATTTCTATAACAATTATATTACATTACCCTTTTGCTTATCTACAAAGGTAAATTGCTAACAAGTGATCATGATTCATGTATATGAAAAACAAAAGAATCAAGACATCATTTATTTCAAAACATTTTCAATGATTTCATTTGTTTTTCTAATTTTTCATTGTTTCTAAAATATTTTTATACAAATTTTAATATTAAATAATTCTTCAAAAACACGGCAAGTAAGAGTTGTAAGTGGACGTTAAGTTGAGAGTCCAAAGCAAAGATTAAAGATATATATAAGCTTCATGATGGTTTTTATTTGAACCATCACTCAATTGTTATAAGCTCGCATGTTCTCGTCGTTTAGTGGCTCCCTTTCATCATTTTAAGAGTAAGTTATATATATCTTATACTTCACTCCTCCAAAAAAAAAAAAATTAAATAAAATATAGAGCCAACACATATCAATTCCCACATCATGGTATGAAACATGTCTTTATGAGAGATTATAATTTATGTGGTGAAAAATATGGTAGCTGCAACATTATTGAGGTCAAGTTTGGCAACTCAAAAATAATTCATCTTTTTATCTTTTTTTCATCATATCACTTCTCTACTTTTCTGCACATCTTTTCGTAAAAAGACAAAAAGTGCACTTATTTAGGTCATCCCAAACAACCCCTGAGGTTTTGTTTGAAAAGTGTATTGGCTTTTTAGTTTTTTGGCTATTTTAGCGTAGGATTAAAAAGTTTGTTTGGAATGACTTTTTTGACTTTTATAATAAAAAAAAAAATGATTATGATTTAGATATGATATTTTATCTTATTGACTTTTTAATTTATTTCATCTTTTTAAAACTAAAAAAGCCACCAACCTCATTTTAACGCATTACCAAATGAGGGCTGAATAAGTCATCATAAATCAAAATTAAAAAGTAAAAAATAGTTGTCATGGTGATTCTTATGGGGTGATTATTCAGTACTCCCGGAGTATTGACACATGGTGCTCCATAAGATTTTGATTGGTGGAGAGACACAAGGGCCCACGATTTATGTTGGGGATGGGGGAACAATATGTTGGAAATGGTTATAAAATTCTGGGTAAAACCAGAATTTTTTCCTAAGTTTGGTCTAATTTTTAGGTGGACTCCGTGCATTGATTTACACGGGTCAAAGTGGTAACGCGCTCTATGCCGCGTTGTGATTCACGTGGTATATTTGGTTGCTCAAAACCATTACCGAGTGAATGGGAAATTGAAGCCAAAGTATGCTCCATGGAAATGGAGTTTTGGTGAAAATACCTTAAAGGTTTGAATAAAGCTTGTCCCACATTGATTTGGTGGAAGGTTTTGAAAGGGTTTATAAGGCATGGGTTTGGTACTTGGGTGTGCCCCAAGGGGTACCCAAGTGTTTTAGAGGGAGAGGTTATGGACAAAATGGGCTAGACCCATTGGACCCAAAAATCACCACACGCGCGCCGCCGTCGCCGTCCGTCCGGTCAGCTGGGTTGGGCTTGTTCGGCCCAATACTAATCTTTTTGGCCCAAAAACATTTGAAAGAATTCAAATTAAATTGGTTTGGATTTAATGTTCATCCAAACAAGGCCCTTCCCGTTTTCAAACAGAATTAAACTAGTTTGGATTTATTGTTCATCCAAACAGGGCCCTTTCCGTTTTTGAACCCAACAGATTTAAATCTGTTTGAATTTCAAACCAAACAGTGCCTAACCTGTTTGTATCTGTTTAATTCAAATTGAACAGGTACAGTACTTGTTTAATTCAAAACCAAGAGCCACCAATCCATCTATAAATAGGACAGCCCTCATTTGGATTTTGTAACTCTAATTTTCGTTCTTCATAATTCTGAAAACATTCTCTTCATGTTGCTGCATTATTTTCTTGTCAGACAGAGTATAAACACTTAGTGTGTTCGTTAGGCAAACAATTTGTAGTGCTTCTATTGTTTGTAGTAGATCATTTTATCCTGGGAGATAGACGTCCACATTCTGAAAGCACCGTGGAGAGGACGAATCTGTCTTAAGGACACAGTGTCAAACACTGGACTTGATCAGAAAATTATTCAAAGAAAATTAAATCAATTGTTGTTTTGTACACAATAGAATTAAATCTTTTAAATACAGTGAAGATTGTCCAACAATCTTAAGACGGACTAATTTTTTGATATCTTCATTGTATTTAATTTTCTGTTTTCATAAAGACATATTCTGGTTGGAAAAACAAATAGTGTTTATGCTATTTGACAGATAGTAGTAATATACTGTCTCTTTTCTTTGACAACTAGTAGTAATATACTAGTGTCATTAACAATTGCAGAATATTAATTGTGTTAACAGAAAATTATTGTACTATTTTATTTTTCTAGTTTTAGTAACAAGAAAAATAAAATTATTTTTGTGTTATAATTTATTTTCTGGTTTTAGTAACTAGAAAATTATTTTGTGTTTTTCTGATTTTTGTAATCAGATATTTTTGTGGTATTTTATTTTCTAGTTTTAGTAACAAGGAAAATAAAATTATATTATTTTCTAGTTTGAGTAACAAGAAAAATAAAATTATTTTGTGTTATAATTTATTTTCTGATTTTAGTAACTAGAAAATTAATTTGTGGTTTATGTTTCTGATTTTTGTAATCAGATATTATTTCGGTATGTTATTTTACTAGTTTTAGTAACAAGGAAAATAAAATTATTTTTATTATAATTTATTTTCTGGTTTTAGTAACTAGAAAATTAACTTTGTTAATCAATCATGTAACTTTGTGACTCGGTCACAATTTGTTAATTTAATACGTGACTTATAGTTTCTACACATGAGTCGGAATATAATATATATTCACTAGGACATTTGAATGCATATTTAATTAGTTTATTTATGTACAAATCAAACTTATTAAATGAAGGTATGTTTTTCATTTTGAAATTTAAAGTTTAAAATGCGTTGGATTTTATTTATGAGTTGAGAATCCTTTTATTTCATAATGTAAGTTATGGAATCATGCATGATTAATTTATTTTGATTAATTTATTATTTTTAGTAGATGCGTTTGATATGCATGTGTTGATATCAACTCGAGTTATTTCTTAAAAAAAAATAATTGCATGTAATTTGGGATGATAAATTAATATGTTGACTTTGTACATAAGCAGTTTAATTTGAGTTTTTCCAATAAATTTTTGATGGGTGTTTAAACACGAGAGGAATTTAAACATGAAGTTGTATGTAATTATATCGTTCCTTTTAATTGGAAAGTAAATTTAAGAAATCTTTTATGTTGATTTTTAGTTTATTTTGAATTATGTGACATGAGATGCCATTAATAATTATTTTACTTGCGTACACTACAAGAAAACTGGGTATATGAGACGGAACTATTTGCGACGGCGCGCTTGCCGTCTCAAAAAGTCACTTTTTGCGATGGCAGAAAATGCCGTCTCAAAAAAGCAGAGTATTTGCGACGGCAGAAAATGCCGTCTCAAAAAAACGAGTATTTGCGACGACAGAAAATTGCCGTCTCAAAAAAGCAGAGCATTTGCGACGGCACAATTTGCCGTCTCAAAAAATGAGAGTATTTGCGACGGTATTTGTCTGCCGTCGCAAATGCTCTGCTTTTTTGAGACGGCAAATGGTGCCGTCGCAAATACTCTGCTTTTTTGAGACGGCATTTTCTGCCGTCGCAAAAAAGTGGCTTTCGTGTTTTTTTGTTTTTAGTGGATATTTTTTAAATTTTAAATATTTTTTTTAGATGTATCTAAAAAATAAAAAATTTATGAAAAATTATTTTTAAAAATTAATAAATACATAAAAATACAAAAAATGTATTGAATTATTGTATTTTTTGTATTTAGTGAATTTTTAAAAGATTTTTTTTACAATTTTTTTTATTTTTAGTTGTATTTATGTTAGGTGTGTCTAAAAATTTTAAAAAATACTTAAAATATTAAAAAAAATTCAATAAAAACAATATAACACGGAAAACAAGAAAGTATAATTTTCTCAAAAGAGTTTTTGGAAAACTCTAACCTAGCATAGTGATTGTGGTTTTGAGATAGCTTCATATGTATACAGTCACAAAATGGTTTGAATAAATTCAACGGTATTTTTCTGTCGCAAAAAAAAAATAAAAGAAACAATGTCGTCTTACTCTTTTGATATAACATTTCTCTTTTCATTCATTTTTTCATCTTCCTGTCTCTCTGTCTCTGTCTCTATCTCTCTCTCTTCTCTTTATCTCTTTCACTTATCACTCTTCTTTCTATGTCTGCCTGTTTCTCTCTCTTATTTTCTCTCTGTGTCTCTCGTCTATCTCTCTTCTCTCTATCTCTCTCATCTGTTTTCTCTCTCTGTCTCTCTCGTTCATCTCTCTTATCTCTATCTCTCTCATTTCTTTTTGTTCTCTCTCTCTCTATCTCTCTCGCTCATTTCTCTTCTCTTTGTCTCTCTCTTTTTCTATGTCTCTCTCTCGCTCATCTCTTTTCGTTCTATTTCTCTCTCTTTTTGTCTATCTCTCGCTCATCTCTTGTTTCTCTCTCTTTTTCTATCTCTCCATCTCTTTCTCTCTCTATCTCTTTTTCTGTCTATCTGTCTCTCCCTGTCTCTCTCTCACTCATCACTCTTTCTCTCTCTCTGTCTACTTGTCTATTTGTCTATTTCTCTCTCACTATGTTCGCCTTGTTCACTCTCTTACTCTCATTTTCTCTATTTATCGAGCTCCTTCTCGATTTATCGATCCACTATAAGAAAATACACTTTTAGCAACCACTTTGTCTATCTCTCTCTCTCGCTCATCACTCTATCTATGTCTCTCTCTCTATCTCTCACAAAATTAAAATATTTTTAAAATATTTAAATATTTAAAAAATTGATTTGAATTAAGTTTTGAAAAGAGTTTTGAATTATCTTTCTTCTTTATTTATTGAGCTCCCTTTTGATTTATCGATCCACTACAAGAAAATGCACTTTTAGCGACACTTTGTCTCTTTCTCGCTCATCACTCTATCTCTTTCTCTGTCTCTCTATCTCTTTTCTCTATTCGTCTCTCACTCATCTCTCTCTCACCACCAATCTTCTCTACCACATTTACCACTACTGCAAATGCCATTCAACTACCACCATTGTTCTCTTTCTCTCTTTCACTCATCACTCTTCTTTCTCTGTCTGTTTGTCTATCTGTCTGTTTGTCTGTCTGTCTGTGTGTATTTCGTTCATCTTTCTTCTCTCTATCTCTCTCATTTGTTTTCTCTCTATGTCTCTCTCGCTCATCTCTCTTCTTTCTCTCTCTGTCTCTCTCACTCATCTATCTTCTCTCTATCTCTCTATTTTTCTATTCTCTCTCTCGTTCATCTCTTTTCGCTCTTTTTCTATATGTCTCTCTCATCTCTTGTTTCTCTCTATTTTTCTATATGTCTCTCTCTTTCTCTTTCTCTCTATGTCTCTTTGTCTCTCTCTCTATATCTCTTTCTCTCTTTATCTCTCTCTTACTTATCACTCTTCTCTCTTTCTTTCTCTCTCTGTGTCTGTTTGTTTGTCTCTCACTCTTCTCTCTCTCTCTCTTTCTCTCTATGTGTCTGTCTGTCTGTTTGTCTCTCTCCCCCATTGTGTTCACATTGCTCACTCTCTCTCTCATCTCTTCTCTATTTACTGAGCTCTCCACTACAAGAAAATGCACTTTTAGCAACCACTTTGTCTCTCTCTCACTCATTTCTCTCTCTCACCACCCATCTCTTCTACCACCTTCACCACTACTGCAAACACCATTCCACCACCACCATTACTTCTACTGTCGCCACTTCACATCTACGACTACCATTACTACTACTATCGCTACCACTCCACTACCACCACTACCACTACTGCCACTATTACTACCATTACCTCTCTTTCACCCCTGCCACTCCATTTACACTACCACTACCACAACTTCACCACTAATCTCTTTCGCCATCACCACCACCACCACCATCATCTCTTATCCACCACCTTCACTACTGCTGCCGCTCCTTTTCTTCTACCACAAAAAATTAGTTCATGATTTTTAGTAATAAAAAAAAATAGGCCGCAGAAAAATATTTTTCATTGACTACAGAAAATTAACTTTTATTTTAGTAAAAAATATTTTTCATTAAAATATATATTACCCCTACTTCTACAAAATAAAAAATAATAATAATTTTATATTCATTAAAATAAATATGAAACAAATAAATTTTCAACCTTACTAAATGAAAAAATAAAAATAAAAATTTATTAACTATAAAAAAATTATTTTAATAAAAAATAATTTTTTTAGCAATGACATCCTCCGATGCAAAAAAAAAAAAAAAAGAATCCTTCTATTATTTAAATATTTATTTGTAATGAAAATTAGAAAAAATTTCCCTCTTTTTTTTTTTTTTTTTCCCCTCGTTCAATCCTTACCGTCCATCTCTCACTCACCTATAACAAACAAAACAAAAGAAAAAAAACCCTAATCTATAATCGGCTCCCTCACTCTCTCTCTCTCTCTCTCAGTCTCACCATCACTCACTCACCATCTCACTGTCTCTCTTTCTCACTCTCTCGTTTCTGGCAGCCGATCATTCAACATAGAAACTTTCTGCACCGATCACTCTCTTTCTCATCTCATCGCACCGATCATCATCGCACAGCCGATCAATCTACTTCACAGGTAAACTCTCTCAATCTCTGACTCTCTCCCTCCCGATCGTTGATTTTTTTTGTTTTATATATATATATATATATATCAGATATATATCTCTCTGATCTGATCTGATCTGTCTCCCTCACTCTCTCATCTCATCAGTCTCACACTCACTCTCTGGTTTTGCATCTCTGCACCGATCGACTCACACACAGGTAAGCGTCTCTCTCTCTCTCTCCCTGATCTCTCATCTCTAATTTTTTGTGGACCAACAGATCTGATTTTTGTTGTGGACCAACAGATCTGATTCGAAATATGATCTTAGTTGTGATCTGATTTTTAGTTGTGTTGAATCTGTGTAAATATTTATGATCTGATTTGGAATGTAAATATGAATCTGTTATTAATCTGTAAATATGAATCTGTTAGTAATATAATTTTTTGAATTAGTAGATTACCATTTAAAATTCATAGTTTTGATTTTAAATCAATAAGTTAGTAATATAGATTAATGAAATTAGGATTTTCAATTAAAAAATATGAAAATGAAGAATTTAAAAAAAGGAAAATAATTTAAAATAAAAGAATAATTTGAGTGTTAATGTTTAAGGAAGAATAAGAGATTTTCAGTTTGGAGATTTTCAGAACCCTGATCCATGCTCTCTTTGATCTTGTGTTTCTTATATTGGCTTCATTTATTGCACCTTACACATACATTTATTGCACCTTACATATAGTTCAGTTTTTGTAATTTTTTTTGCAATTAATTTATTTATTTGATAAGTAATATTAGAAAGTAATAGCTCTTCTGGGTTTTGTACATTAAATTTAATAATGCTTTTGTTTATCACATATATCTACTGCTTGATGGTGACAGACTTTTTGGACTTAGTATGCTATGATTGAAACCTTTTGTAGGCAGTGCTTATGTTATCTGCATTATGTTTCCATTTGACAGGTGATTATTCCATTCGAAGATATTGATGAGGTACATAGTTTCACCTAATGTTTATTTGTGATCATTCCATCATTATGTTGTTGGCTGAATAGAATGGCTTAGATAACATAGAAGGTTCTGTGGATTGCAATTCTTTTGTTCATTTATACAGATAAAGAGGAGCCAACATGCATTTATTAATCCAGCCATTACAATTATTCTTCGCATGGGTGCTGGCAGCCATGGTGTGCCTCCGTTGGGAAGTCCTGATGGTTAGTGTTAATCGAGGTCTAAAAACTGTTAAGGGTTCTTGCTAATGGATTTTACTTGTATTTAAGGTAAACATGTTTTGGATTGCAATAAGTATTCCTTGACAATATCATTGTCGTGTAATGGATTTAAATAATATAGTACATCTTGTGTCAGAATGTTATTCGAGAGGTGTCTTATACAAACCCCAACGTCAAAATGATATTATGTCATGATGCGTAAGGTGGAACAGCAACATATAATAGTGTCCTCACTTTCTTTTTACGGTCTCGTCAAAATGACAATTTTTGAAACAATCAAGACATGACACGACTGGGACACGATAATTAATAAATATTTTTTACATAAGTTCATGAAAACACTAACAATTTATTCAAACTTGTGATGTGTTTTCATGTGTATGTAAGCGATGGACATGTGTCTCTCAAATATTGAAGTGTATCTGGTTCAAAAAATATTATTGAAGTGTATCTGGTTCAAAAAATATTAAAAAACTAATAGGATATATTTGGATGTGTGTCTAACACGTGTTAGGTGGTGTCCAACGATTGTTGGTGTCTAGCATGAACACGACACCTTATTAGAAGTGTCTGTGTTTTTTAGTTATTGATAGTTTCAGAATGTGGGTATAAGTGTCTAGATCTCCTATGTAGTTCACCATGTCACTGTCGTGTCATCATCTCCACTGATTTGGAGACCATGTGTCGGCCTTTTGAGGTGAGACAAGGACCAAACAATTGTCACCATGTATTTTGGTGCTCCCCTTTGAGGTTTGAGCCATGTCAGTCGAGGTCTCCATAGCAAAACATTCTCAGTGAAGCTGAAGAGACATGGTGTACTCTGTACCTCTTGTACATGAGGAACACACTTGACCACCTTTGTGACCTCAGGCCCTTGAAGCCTCTAAGGATTTTGGTACCACTACGAGCAGTGGCCTTGACCTTTGTGTTGTGTCTGTAGTATGAATTTGTGTCAGGAGTGTTTATTTATAACTATCTTTGTATCATTTCGTTGAAGATGATTTAGTAGTTTTGGCATTAAGTTAAAAAAAAATTATTTAGGTAAATTGTAGGGGGTCTACATTTGTTTTGTTCTTAGGGTAAAAAAAGATTAATAATTGTTAAAGGAGTTTCTGCACATCGCTAACATTTTTCTATTTCCATTTTCAGGTAGAGTCAGATATATGTTTGCATCATTTTGGAACAGAAATCATGCGCTGAGAGCTTTACAACGTGCTGCCAAGCATTTCCATACTATGGTAGAAGATGAGAAGGAGGTCTGCTCCCAGTACTTTATAATCATTTTTTTTTTATTGTCTAGCATTGTTTGCATTCAATTTTTAAAAACCTCTTGTTGGTTGTGATTTGTGAGTCATTAGTTCATTTTTGTTTCAAGTTTGAGCATTCGATTAAACATGTGTGTATATAGCTGACAAATCTACGTCAGACTGTTGCTTTGGTGCTTTTAAGCTTACGAGAACATTATTTTGCTTGCTTTCTTCTACTGCTATGTTGGTGGTTGACATCTATTTTTCTTATAATGTTTTGCAGAGACCCACGGAGGCCGGGGGGTGGAACACATCCAGACCTTGAGCATTACCAAGATGGTTCTGACTATATATAAAGATTAGGAAACTCGTTTACCCCCAATCAGATGGTTCTGACTATCTATTTTTTTATTTTTTTTTAGGATTGGGGTGAATTTTATAATTTAAATATGCTTTTATGAACATGTACAGTTTAATTGTTCTTTGTAAAATATTGAATTTGATGATTTTATTAATTTTTATTTTTATTTTCTGTTATGATGTTTTTGTGAATGGAATGTAAATAATCAGCTCAGAGCATATTTTATGTTAATTAAATTATGAAATTAAGTAAAAAGGTGGCGTTTTTGTTCAAAACGCCACTATATCCTGTGACGTCATCAGTTATATTTGACAGAATTATTTAAGCAGATTTAATAGTATACCGGCGTTTATGAAAACGTCACTATAAGTATCAGTGGCGTTTATAAAAAGCCTTATACCTATAGCGACGGCGTTTTGCCGTCGCAAAAAAGCTTTGGAAACACCTGGAAAACATACCTTTAGCGACGGCTCATCATGCCGTCGCTAATAGTTATTTGCCGTAGCACACTTTTAGCGACGGTGCTCTGCCGTCTCAAAAAACCAATTTTAGCGACGGAAAAACTTTACCGTCGCAAAAATTTAGATTTTTTTCACTTATCGGCGACAGGAAACTACCGTCGCAAAAAAGGGAACCTCCCGTCGCAAAAACCATTGGCGACGGCACGTACCGTCGCTAAAGACCTTTTGCAACCCCCTTAGTCGCGACCCCCTCCTGCCGTCGCAAAAAATCAATTTACCGTCGCAAAAGGTATTAGCGACGGCGTGCGGAGCATTTGCGACGGCGTTTTACCGTCGCAAAAAACTGTTTTTTTTTGTAGTGGTAGTAGAATTTGTTAAACCATGAACCATTTTATTAATATGGGGGTGTATCTCTTGCATTAGTTGAGATAATTTAATTTTCTTCTCTCACAAATATGTTTTATGACAGTGACATTTATTTATAAATGAGTTGCAAGAATGTATACAATCAATTGGGTTTTTGAATTGTTCGTTTTTTAGGCAAATTTTTTATGAGGATCTGATTTTGTCAAAACATTAATTCTGATTTGTGTAGTCATAATTATTTTGGTTTTTTGGATTTGAAATTTATGAATCAAGTACATCATAGACAACAAATGATGAATGGCATGTTACTAAATTCAGGCTTACCACAGAACTTGTGAGGGAAAGCAATATTGTCTGCTAATTATATTCTTAATAGAATACCCACAAGAAAACCGAAAGCATTCCTTATGAATAGTGGAAAGGTCGACCACCTTCCTACAAATACTTAAAAGTGTGGGGGTGTTTGGCAAAAGTGGAAGTTCCTGTTCCTAAAAAGACTAAGATTGGACCAAAACAGTAAATTGTGTGTTTATTGGTTATGCTCAGAATAGTAGTGCATATCGGTTTCTGACTTATAAATCAGAAATACCTGATATAAATGTGAACACTATTATAGAGTCAAGGAATGCTGTGTTTTTTGAACATGTCTTTCCTTACAAGAAAGGACAGGAATTAAGTTCACAGAAAAGAACTTATGATTGTACACAAAGTCAAGAGACTAATGACAATCAAACACAAGAGACTAGTAATGGTCTCGACCAACAGGATTTAACTGATGATGAACCAAGACGAAGTAAGAGAGCGAGAACATCTAAATCCTTTGGTCCAGATTTTCTGACATACTTGTTAGAAAATGAACCTCAAAGCTTTAAGGCAGCAATGACAGGTCCTGAAGCACCTTTGTGGAAAGAGGCTGTTAATAATGAAATTGAATCCATTATGCAAAATCATACTTGGGAATTGGTGGATCTTCCACCAGGTTCTAAACCTCTTGGATATAAATGGATATTCAAGAGAAAAATGAAAGCAGATGGTTCAATTGACAAATATAAAGCAAGACTTGTAGTTAAAGGTTACAGACAAAAGGAAGGTCTGGACTATTTTGACACATATTCCCCTGTGACAAGAATAACATCCATTCGCATGCTTATTGCTATAGCAGCGTTGTTTAATTTAGAAATACATCAAATGGATGTTAAAACAGCTTTCTTAAACGGTGATCTAAATGAAGAGATCTATATGGAGCAACCCGAAGGGTTTGTAGTATCGAGCAAGAAAAGAAAGTTTGTCGACTTGTAAAATCCCTTTATGGATTAAAACAAGCACCTAAGCAATGGCATGAAAAATTTGATCATGCAATGCTTACTAATGGGTTTAAGATAAACGAATGTGACAAATGCGTCTATGTTAAAAACACTGACCAAGGATATGTCATAGTTTGTCTTTATGTGGATGACATGCTTATCATTGGAAGCAGTCAAAACATGATCAAATCAACTAAGCAAATGCTTAACAAAAGATTTGATATGAAAGATATGGGGGTCGCAGATGTTATATTAGGAATGAAAATTACTAAAACATCTGACGGATATGCATTATCTCAATCTCATTATATTGAGAAAATTCTTGATAAATTTATCAAGGATGATTTGAATTTAGCAAGAACACCTGTAGACATCAGTCTTTATTTATCGAAAAATAAAGGTGATGCAGTGTCTCAGTTAAAATACTCCAAATCATTGGAAGCCTAATGTACCTAATGAATTGTACTCGTCCTGATATAGCTTATGCTATCAGTAAATTGAGTAGGTACACTAGTAACCCCGGAGAAGACCATTGGAAAGCGATCATTCGGGTTCTTAGATATCTAAGATTCACCCGTGATCATGGTTTGAACTTTACTCGATATCCAGCAGTACTTGAAGGTTATTGTGATGCCAATTGGATATCGGATACTAAAGATTCAAAATCCACAAGTGGATATGTCTTTACTCTGGGAAGCGCTGCTGTTTCTTGGAAATCCACGAAACAAACATGCATCGCACGATCCACAATGGAATCCGAGTTCATTGCTTTAGACAAAGCAGGTGAAGAAGCAGAATGGCTTCGTCACTTTTTAGAAGACATTCCAATGTGGCCAAAACCTGTGCCAGCTATTTGCATTCATTGTGATAGTCAATCTGCAATAGGCAGGGCACAGAATCATATGTATAACGGTAAGTCACGACATATTCGTCGTCGACATAATACCGTAAGGCAATTGTTGTCAAACGGAATAATCTCAATAGATTATATAAAATCTAAAGAGAATATTGCGGATCCGTTAACAAAAGGTTTGACAAAAGAGCTAGTGTATAGTTCATCAAAGGGGATGGGATTAAAGCCTATTACATAAGAGTCGTCATAATGGTAACCCTACTTATATGACTGGAGATCCCAAGAACTAAGTTCAAAGGGACAACTAAGTTATGTATGGCTCGCCAGAAATCACCAAGGGATTAAAATTCCTACCCATTCCTATGGTGAGAGTGATATCTGCAACATATGTTGTCTGCAGGGGCATAAGGATAAGCTTTGCTTTTAATGATTACTTATATCTTGATTAAGGCATAAAATCAAGACGAGTATAAGGAGATACTCACAATAAGAATCACCTATATGAGTGTCGAACTGGGGCCGGTTCTATGAGAATGAAAGAGGCTACATTCTCTAGAAACACTCATGAAAACCAGGAGCGTTCAAGGCCAAAATGAACACAACAGTGAGAACCACGATGTGTTAGAAGATATTTTGTGTGAAATCTATTGTCTTGGCTTACACAAACGGCTGAACAATTCAAGGCATCACGTCCATTGGTTAGCCAGTAAGTCCGATAAGTTATCACTAGGGAAGGTTCAAAGCCGAAAACTACCTATCCTGATGCAAGATATTTTCGACTTATACTCTTTCGTTAAGTCTGCATATTGCTGCATTTCCGTTGCCATCAAATTCCATTCATGTGGGGGATTGTTGGAAATGGTTATAAAATTCTGGGTAAAACCAGAATTTTTTCCTAAGTTTGGTCTAATTTTTAGGTGGACCCGTGCATCGATTTACACGGGTCAAAGTGGTAACGCGTTCTATGCCGCGTTGTGATTCACGTGGTATATTTGGTTGCTCAAAACCATTACCGAGTGAATGAGAAATTGAAGCCAAAGTATGCTCCATGGAAATGGAGTTTTGGTGGAAATACCTTAAAGGTTTGAATAAGGCTTGTCCCACATTGATTTGGTGGGAGGTTTTGAAAGGGTTTATAAGGCATGGGTTTGGTACTTGGGGTGTGCCCCAAGGGGTACCCAAGTGTTTTAGAGGGAGAGGTTATGGACAAAATGGGCTAGACCCATTGGACCCAAAAATCACCACACACGCGCGCGCTGCCGCCGCCGTCCGTCCGGCCGGTCGGGCGGGCTGGGCTTGGGCGCGGGTGCGTGGTGTGAGGTTGGGTTGGGCTTGTTCGGCCCAATACTAATCTTTTTGGCCCAAAAACATTTGAAAGAATTCAAATTAAATTGGTTTGGATTTAATGTTCATCCAAACAAGGCCCTTCCCGTTTTCAAACAGAATTAAACTGGTTTGGATTTATTGTTCATCCAAACAGGGCCCTTCCCGTTTTTGAACCCAACAGATTTAAATCTGTTTGAATTTCAAACCAAACAGTGCCTAACCTGTTTGTATCTGTTTAATTCAAATTGAACAGGTACAGTACCTGTTTAATTCAAAACCAAGAGCCACCAATCCATCTATAAATAGGACAGCCCTCATTTGGATTTTGTAACTCTAATTTTCGTTCTTCATAATTCTGAAAACATTCTCTTCATGTTGCTGCATTATTTTCTTGTCAGAGAGAGTATAAACACTTAGTGTGTTCGTTAGGCAAACAATTTGTAGTGCTGCTATTGTTTGTAGTAGATCATTTTATCCTGGGAGATAGACGTCCACATTCTGAAAGCACCGTGGAGAGGACGAATCTGTCTTAAGGACACAGTGTCAAACACTGGACTTGATCAGAAAATTATTCAAAGAAAATTAAATCAATTGTTGTTTTGTACACAATAGAATTAAATCTTTTAAATACAGTGAAGATTGTCCAACACAATATGGGGCTAACTAATTGGTGATCGGTTTGGAGTATGGACACGTGATGTTCCGGAAGTATTGAATAATTTTCCGATTCTTATGTAGCATGGTAAGTCTTTAAATATGATGAATTTTACACAAATACATTACTTTTATTGCATCAAGACACTTGAAACGTAAAATAAAATGACAAAATAAAATTAATAATGCATAAGTACTTCTCAAAATAAAATTAAAATTGTTGGAATAAGAAGGAACTTACTGAAATTAGGGGTTGGCCATTTGACCTTTGTAGGTCATGACTTCATTTCCATGCAACATTTACCATATGAGTTGTTAAGAAGAAAGTATTGATAATTCATTTTCATTAATGCCCTTTTTTCTTTATATGTCAGTTACATTGTTAACCCCTTAAAAGGTTGATGATGTTTGGCCCTTTGACTTTTGAACCACGTATGTGATTTTTTACATAAGCAAAAATCAACACATTGCCCATGAATCTGACATATATCCATGTGATGTTCACCATGATCACTTGTGAGTTTTTTTATTTTGTCAATTGCATGTTAGGATCCAAATCTGTGAACAAAAGCAATTAGAATTTTTAATTTTTTTAAGAGAATTTGATACTTTCGGTGTTTGTTGTATGTAATTTCCTTTTCTTTTGATCAATCCTATAAATTACATATATTATAAAAATTATATCAAATTAAATATTTAATTATAAAAGAAAAAATATAAACACATGGTGACAAACATTTAACAATTTCAACGAATGTAAGAAAACAAAAGAAAGACCACAAAGGAATAAAATGGAAAAGATTCACGTAGGTAGAAAAATTGAGGGTATGTTTGGTTTGGTTTTGAGATAATAGTTTTGAAAAATTGTTTTGGAGAGAGAGTTTAGAAAATTTTTTAGTTTGTTTAGTTATGTATTTTGAAAGTAATTTTAGAGTTTGGGAGTTTAGAATAATTTGATATTTTATTATAATTGAGTAAATGTGTGTGAGAGAAATAGTGATCGAGAAAGAGGGAGGAGAGAGAAAAAGTGATTGATTGATGAGTAAGAGAGAAAAAGTGATTTTGAAAATTATTTTAGAAAAATTACAAACCAAACAAATTTATTAGAAAATTTTTCCCAAAATCACTAAAAAAATTATTCGCAGACAAACCCATAATGAGATTAATGGGCTAGTTTCATATTGAATTTATCATGTATTTTTAGGAAAAAATTACAAATCAGTGATTAAGTAAAAAAAATAATTACATTATAGAGAAATTTTTTTTATACAATTATGACACGCATAAAAAATTTGTACCAAACACAATAAAAACTTGCACCATTCAAACCGGAAATTTATAGTATTATGAAAATCTAATATTTTTTTACTATCCTACTAATTTATAATTTTTCCTATTTGTCATGGGGTCTAAGTAATCCAAATCCATGGCCTATTGTGTAAAAACGTTCAGCACGTCCGGAAACAAATTGGACGGTGCTGTTGGCCACGGTAGGCTTGACTCTAGGCCTATTAAAATGATTCAAATTGTTGAATTTGTAAAATTCGTCACGTATATTATTCTTACAAAAAATAAAATTAATCAAATATTAATAGTCATTTAATCAGATTTTATTTATTTTTGTGATTTATTTTTAAAATCATAATTGACATTAAAACAAATATAATCAAATTAAATGACTATCGATATCGATTTAACGTAATTTTTTTTAATAGTAATGTGCTCAAGAAACTCTATATATTAAACGTTTAAAATTATCAGGATTGATCCAAAAGCGGGCCAACCACAGTCCAATAGTACCATTTCAGTCCAATTTCGGACCGAAGAAAAGCTGTGGGCTGAGCAAAAAAGGAAAAACTAGTTTTGTAGTTGTAACCAAATCAAAGGGCAATAATGCAATTTTAGGAACTTGACAAACATACCCTCCATGATCTCAGTTCAGTTCACATTTCAATTTTAGTTATGTCTCCTCACTTCACTTTTCACACTCTTCCCACTGCACTCTCCCTTCTCTCCCTCTCTCTCTCTAGCTCACCGATGGCACCATGGCCCCCTTACTCTCTCTCCTCCTCCTCCTTGTCTCCTCCCCCACCTCCTCTCTCTCTCCTCCCACCAGCACCACCACCATCTCCCCAACCCAATCCCCTCCTCATCTCCATCCCCACCCTCCACCCCCTCATCCTCCTCCTCCTCAACCCTTGACCCAAAACAACTCAGAGCCCTCCAATCCCTCAACGTCCCCACCTCCACCGACCCCTGCTCTCAACCACCCTCCCTCCACAGCGCCACCGTCTGCGACGCCGCCAAACCGTTCCGCCACCTCCTCTCCCTCCGGCTCTCCAACTGCTCCGCCGACCTCTCTCTCTCCATCACCGCCCTCTCTTCTCTCTCCTCCCTCACCTCCTTCCAATTCATCAACTGCCCCACCGCCCCCGTCCGCTTCCCCTCCTCTCTCTCCACCAACCTCCGCTCCTTCACCTGCCTCAACAGCCTCCGCAAACTCACCGGCGTTTGGCTCAGCCGCTTCCCAAATCTCACCGATTTAACCGTCTCTGGAGTCACAATCAACGCCAGTGGACCATCAATCATACTGGGAAACATGAAAAAGCTCGAATCTTTGACTATTTCTCGAGCAAATCTAACTGGGTTTTTGCCAAAACACTGGCATTTGAACCTTACCCACATTGATTTGTCTGCTAATTTGCTCAGAGGAAAAATTCCCAGTTCGTTAACTCTCCTCGAAAACCTTCAATCCTTGAATCTGTCTTCAAATGGGCTCAATGGAGAGATACCCAGTTCAATTGGGGACTTGTTGTCTCTCCAAAACGTTTCTCTCTCATCGAATTCTCTCTCTGGTTCGATTCCAGATTCAATGGCGGCTGTACCTGGATTGGTTAATCTCGATCTGGGTTCGAATCAACTCAATGGGACAATCCCAAAATTCATTGCAGATATGAGAGATTTGAAATACTTGAATCTTGAGAAGAACAATTTCAATGGTGTAATGCCATTCAATGCCTCGTTCATAAAGAGATTGGTTGTGTTCAAGATTGGTAGCAATATCAATCTCTGTTACAATCATTCAACAATCTCTCCCAAAGTGAAGCTTGGGATTGCACCTTGTGACAAGCATGGGCTGCCTCTCTCTCCGCCGCCGTCCAAGGACTCCGGTGGTGGTGGTGGTGATAGTATTGGCGGTAATAGTCCGGTGGATGATTACAGTCTTGGTGATGAAAGTAATAGTAAGAGCAAGCAACACACTCATGGACCAAGTAAGGTTGTTCTTGGTGTAGCAATTGGGCTTTCTTCAGTAGTCTTTCTCATTATTTTCTTGGTGCTAATCTCAAAATGTTGCAGATGAAAAAGAAAAAAAAAAAAAGATTGTTGGTTCATTTTAGATTAGAGTAAAATTGTTAACTGGAAAGTTGAATTGAATTTCTTTTAATTTATTATACATTTTACTCATGAAGAAGAGTAATTGAAGAGGGAGACAGAGAAGAGAAAATTGGTGTGATTGGTGTTTTTTTTTTTTTTCAAGCTCTTTTTTGATGTTTTGGTGGGGGAAGAAAGCTCTCTGTTTTCCACTTGTTTGTGGGGGTGTATGATTAGCTGCTGTGGAGGAGGAGAAAAGTGTTTTGATTTCATGTGGTAACTTGATTTGTTATATACTATGTATATGTGCTTCTGTTTTTCTTAATTTCAGCTTCTCCCTGTGTTCATGTCTTTTTCGTGTGTGCTTTCCTTTACTTTTGGTTTGTTATTTTATAGTAACTTTAAGGTGGAATTTGGTGGTGTTAATTATGCTTAATTTTGTAGTTGGAATTGAATTTGTGTAATAATAATTTTTAAACAATTAAATATAATTTGTAATATAATGACTGCAAATATTTTAGAACATAGAGATAGAAATTTGGGCGCTGAGGATTGTTTGCCCTAACCCTCCGAGCACTAGAGAGAAAAATTCAACAATGCTACACATCTCCTGTCATGACTTGCTCCCCGTATTTAAGGGTTAAGTATCGTGATAACTAGTAACTGAGGTTATCTCCGGTTAATTCTTAAACAAATCATTTAAGTAGCAGAAACTGAAATACATATATTATATAAATATATATAGATATATATAATTTTCAGTTCAGCATTGAAAAAAAAATTTATTTATTTGATGTTTTTTTTAAAAAGTAGGTTCAAATTTTAAAGATATTAATTTTGAAATAATTTCCCATCAATGAAAAGTTTATCTCAAAATTTTCAATTATTGCATATAATTCTGTCATTGTGTTTCCATTTTATTTTTTTTATTTTTTTTGATCTTAAACAAAATGAGTAAAAAAATTTTAAAGTCGCTCCTTATTTCTTATTTTGGCTCAAAACAATTTTTGACAACTAGACAGTGAATTATTTTTGGTAAAGTTTTTTTTTTTTGAGGTACAATTTTTTATCAGATTAATCATCTAATATATATATTTATCAGAGTGCGCAGCGGATAGCTTACACATATGACAAATTTCGAGGACGAAATTTTAAAAGGGGGGACGATTGTAACAATCTAGATTTCTAATTATTCTGTAGAATTTATACTAATATTATTTAATCTCAGCTCGGAAAATATATAATTTATTATATATTATTATGCGTAATTTTATAAAATAATATAATTATTAAAAGTTTAGTGGTCAAAATATAAGTAATAATAATATAGATAATATAAATAATAATAATAATGGGTGTAGTACTAAAATAAATAATTTATTTTCTATTGGTATATGATAAAGTATAATTTAATTAAAAATTAATTAATTTATATAATTATATTAAAATATTGGGTCAAAAGGTAATTATCTTAAATATCTATTAAGGATAAGAACGAATCTATATAATTATTATTAAATTTGAGGGAGAGGGAGAGGGACGCTCGGCCACGTGTTGGCCAAGCAATGGTCTCAACTCCTTATAAATAGGAAGTGATTCGCCTGAAGAGCAAGAAAAGAAGAAAGAAAGGAAAGAAAGGAAAGAAAAGAAGAAAAAGGAAAGGGTAGTGGAAGTTGAAAGGGTCTTTAATAGTAGAAAGAAAGAATAAGGTATTGAAGTTAAGATGAGTTATATTGGGTGTGTTTGATAACGTTTACGTTTTCAGTTTATATTTACAAAAATTTTATAAACTGGTTTTTGTTTATTTTTAAAAAAACATAAACTACAAACGCGTTTGGTAATTGAGGAAATGTTTAAAAAATTTTAAAAATATAAAAAAGAGTGAGAAATGGCAAGTGATGACAAGTGGCGGCGGAAGACGGTGGTGGAAAATGGTGACGGTGGGTGGTGGGTAGTTGGTGGTGGTGGGTGGGTGATGGTGGTGGGTGGTAGCAAGTGGGAGGTAGATGGCGGGAGGTGGTAGGTGGTGGTGGCGGGTGGTGGTGTGGCAGGTGGGTGGGTGGGTGGGTGGGTGACAGTGGTGAGTGGTGGGTGGTAGCGAGTGGGTGGTGGTGGTAATGGTGGTGGTGGTGGTGGTGGTGGCGGCGGGTAGTAGGTGGTGGTGGTGGTGGTGGCGGCGGGTAGTAGGTGGTGGTGGCGGCGGGTGGTGGGTGGTGGTGGCAGGTGGGTGGCGGATGGCGGGTGGTGGCGGATGGGTAGTGGTGGCGGCGGCGGTGGTGGTGGTAGGCGGATGGCGGGTGGTGGTGGGTGGGTGGGTGGGTGGGTGACGGTGGCGGTGGTAGTGAGTGGGTGGTGGTGTGGTGGTGGCGGGTGGACGGTGGGTGGGTGGGTGGGTGGATGGGTGACGGTGGGTGGGTGGTGGTGGTGGTGGTGGTGGTGGTGGGTGGTGGTGGCAGGTGGTGGCGGATGGTGGGTGGTGGCAGGTAGGTAACGGATTGGTGGGTGACGGTGGTGGGTGGTAGGTGGTAGCGAATGGGTGGTGGTGGTAGATGGGTGACGGGTGGGTGGTGGGTGATAGTGGTGCGGTGGCAGTGGCGGTGGGTGATGGGTGGTGGTAGCGGGTGGGTGGCGGGTGGGTGGCAGGCGGCAGGTGGTGGATGGTGGTGGCAGGTGGGTGATGAGTAGTGGTGGCAAGTAGGTGGCGGGTGGTGGTGGCGGGCAGTGGATGGTAGTGGCGAGTGGATGGCAAGTGGGTGGTGGCGGCGAGGGGTAGGTGGTGGTGGCGAGTAGGTGGCAGGTGAGTGGTGGGTGGTGGTGGGTGGTGAGTGGTGGTGACAGGTGGTGGTGGTGGTGGTGGTGGTGGTGGTGGTGGGGGGTCAGTGGTAGGTGGTGATGGCGGAAGACGGTGGTGGAAAATGGTAACGAGTGGTGGCTAGTGTTGGCTAGTGTTGGGTGGTAAAAAAAAAAACTGAAAACTCAAAATAGAAATACATTTTTTGTGTTTTCATTTTTTGGCCAAATTTATAAACTGAGACCACTGATTTATAAATCAAAAATTTTACCAAACAAGTTTTTATTTGAGTTTTTAAAATTTTTGTAAATATAAACAGAAAACTGAAAACGTAAGTGTTATCAAACGGCACCATTATACCTTGAGTTACCAAAATGTATTTTAAGTATGTTTTGACTTACCATACTTATTTTATATAAGTTATGTTTTATTAGTATATTAATAAAATTTATGTTTTATAAAAGTTTCAGTTACGTGGTTTAATTTCTGAACCCTATTTGCTTAAAAGGAAACCCATGGATATGTTTGTTTATATTTTAAAGAATATTTGGTTATGACCTTATATATAATTATGTTTTGTAAGTACCACCACGGGAGTCCCACGCCTTGGGGGACTTAAATAACCATTGCCTTCTGTTTGACCACTTTGTAGTCCTCTGTTTGTCATGGATCCATTGACCTCTATTCTGTGCGGACCAAAGTGCTGTGCGGAGCTAAGTGCTACACTATTGTGGGAGCCACCTCTAGAATCCGTACGAGCCACCTCTTGAATCCGTACCTCTGTTCTGACTGTCACTTCTGTGACCTCTGTTCTGTACAGTGGTTATGGTTATATATTTATATAATATCTGTATTTCAGTTTCTGCTACTTAAATGATTTGTTTATGATTTGGCCGGAGGTAACCTCAGTTACTGGCCATCACGATGCTTAACCCTTGGGTACGGGGAGCGGGTCGTGACATCTCCGAAAAAACACAATCTTCATAATTTTTATTTTCTTGTGATTGGTGTAAGAAGGAAAGAAGAAAAAAAAAATAAAAGGGTAAATTATAACTTAACCTCCTGTGGTTTATCCAAAAAATAAGGAGCCCTCCTATAGTTTCATTTGTAACACTTAAACCGCCTATATTTCATACCAAAGTGTAATTTTGGGCGGACGTAACAGAAATTGTAAAAAGTCTAAATTACCCTTATTTATTTCTCTAATTTTCTTCTTAATGCCATTATAAACCACCATTATAAACCACCAGTCAACAAGCTGAATCTATCATTGATAAGTTAACATGTAGACACTTGAGGAGAAGGATAAATGGTGAACCCAAGTTTTGACTTCTCTCTCTCTCTCTCTCTCTCTCTCTATATATATATATATATCTTCTCTCTCACCGTGACCACCATCATCACCACCCATTGCCCAGTTCCGTCAACCTTTTACAAAATGCTATAGATGAAGCAACAGAAGAGAGTGGATGATGAAAAAGAAAGAAATAGATTTTGAGATATTTCTTTGAAATGTGTAACGTTAGTTTTCGGACAACTTTCGGTATGCCAAAACCACCCATTTCAGGAAGAAGTGAGAAAACGAGGTAATGTAGGATGAAGTATAAAGCAAGGTGAGGAGATTGGTGAAAGAACGGGATAAAACCGTTAAGAATCGCGAAAGTTATGGAGTCCGAAAGATGGGCCGAAGAAATGTCGAAAATGGGAAGAAAAAGTGGGTTTGGTTGGTATGAATCCCATCAATGCTATTTCAAAAATCTAAATGTTTACACATATTAATTATTTGATTTCATGGGTTGGGTTTGTTACTAATTTGAATTATAAGAAGAAAAATGGGTTTGGATAATTTTCAGAGAGAGAAGTTGTGGTGGTGATTTTAAATGGTGGTTTTGCATGGAATAAGAAGTTGGTTGTGGATAATTTTTAGAAAGAGAAGTTGTGGTGGTGATTTTGAGTGGTGGTTTTGCATGGAATATTTTTAGAGAGAGAAGTTGTGGTGGTGATTTTGAGTGGTGGTTTTGCATAGAATATGATGGTAGTGATGGTGGTTGGTTGTGATTTTGCATGGAAGGTGATGGTGTTGTATACTTATATAATGAGAGAGAGAAAGAGAGAACTTGAGGTAATGAAACAAACAAAAGGATATTAATGCTTAAGGTAAATGAAACCCATGCTCAAACCAATGCTCAAAGGATGTTAATGCTTGAGGTAAATGAAACCCATGCTCAAACACTGAATTTCGTTTGGGGATAAAGATGTTAATGTTTTGCCAAGAGTGTAATCCATGCTCTATTGCACTATACCATTTTGTGTATATATATGGCAATAAGGGTGTTTTGGTCATTTGCCATATGTTTTTGGGCGGAAAAAATTGTTCCACTTACCATTCATGGTCGTGCAGCACACGTTCTGTTTAAACAAACAGTTCCGTACAAAATTGCATTTTGGTATGAAGTATAGGGGGTTTAAGTGTTACAAATGAAACTATAGGGGGGTTCTGTATTTTTTAGGCAAACCACAGGGGTTAAATTATAATTTACCCAAAATAAAAAAAACAAAAATACATGACTAATCTACATTATTTTAAAAGCCACAAGAGTCCCTAACTTTGCAAGTTGGTTCGTTTGGAAAGTGGTTTGACTTTTTAATTTTTTGACTTTTTAGCTATTTTAATCTAAGATTAAAAAGTCTTCTTTGGGAAGGATTTTTGATTTTTTTGACTTTTTGTGAGAGAAAGAATATAATGATTATGGGTTGGATGTAATGTTTTGTCTTATTAAACTAAAAAGTTTATTTTGTCTTTTTGTGACTAAAATAATCTCAAACTCAATCCAACCCTTCTTTGCAAATGAAACCTAAGTATTTTTGCATCATGTGGTGGTGACTAAGAGCATCCACAATGGACGTGTTAGTGAGTGTGTTAGTGTCAGTGGCCAAAATTTAAGGCAGATACAGTAACTTTTGGATTCACAGTGAAAGTATTAAGGAGTGTATTAGTGGAGTGTGTTAGTGTCAACTGTTAACTTCTTTGTTTGGGTGATTATTCAATACTCCCGGAGTATGGACACGTGGTGCTCCATAAGGTTTTGTTTGGTAGAAACACACAAGGACCCACGATTTATGTTGGTAATAGGGGAACAACATGGGGCTAAATAATTGGTGATTAGTTTGGAATATGGACACGTGGTGCTCCGGAAGTATTGAATAATTTTCCTCTTTGTTAACTATAGCTAGCATTTTAGCCAACGAGAGAGAGGAGGGACGTGGGAAAGAGAGAGAATTGTGTGCCTGGGGAAGTCTTCCTGGACATCTGGTTGGAAGTTCCCCCGGACATCCCGCCGGAAGTCCACCCCAGACGTTCGAATCCTTCAAGAAAAGGAAAAAAAAAAAAAAAAAATTGCGTATGACCAGTTGACCGACAAGACGTCCGGGCGGTCAACTGAATTTTTTATTTTTTTTACTTTTTGGGATTTTTTTTTTTGGTTTAAAATATTTGATTAAATTAAATTATTTATTTATTATATACACACACACATATATATATATATATATATATTCTTAACACACACCTTAACACATCTCTTAATACATTCATTGTACTACCCCTTACTTTTTAAAATTAACAAACTCTTAACACATCTTCACACACATTTTTTAGCTCCACTTTTTACTTTTTGTTATAATGTGGATGTTTGGAAAGTGAATTTTTATGTAGATTTTTTTAGTTGTGGGATATTATTGGAGAAAATTTTTTTTGTATTTGGAAAGATAGTTAGGTTTTTTTGTGATTGGATGTAATGTTTGTGAGAGAAATAGTGAAATGATTATGGAGTTAGATGTAATATTTTGTTTGGATGTATTTTTTTTGATTTTGCAAAAAGTTTGTCTTTTTGTAAAAAAAAAAAAAAAAAAAAAAACCCAAGTCTCAAACTTCTCAAACACCACCTTAAGGTAACTTTAGAGAAGACAAGGTGGAGGTAGATCACAAACTAGCCTTTCCATAGACTATTTTGAAAAATAAATTAAAAGTCACTTTTTAATTTTTAACTCACTTTTTTTTCTTACAAAAAAAAAATTAAAAAAAATCAAAAAATAATTTTTAACCCTGTCATTCTCACGCTGGCAGTTCTCTTTTATTCCTAGTCATTTTTAACGTTTTGCCACTCATGTTGCTGCTACGTATAACGAGATTTATGTTTATTACAATTTTTATTTTTATTTTTTGAAAATTACATTCTCTCTTTGAGATTTAAACTTTCATTATAAATTCTCTTTCAGTAATTTAATTTTTTTAAATACCAATTTTACCCTCATTGGGTAAATTATATTGACATCCCTCACATTTTAGAAATTACAATCCCCTCCCTAAGATTTAAAGTGGCATTACCAATTGCCCTCTCAATTAGTGATAGTTGGAAAAAAAAATTCATTAAAAAAAAAAATTATTTGAAAAAAAAATTAATCGAAAAAAAAATTTGTTAGTAAAATTTTTAAATTTCTGTTTAAAAACCAACGTAAACTCATTTTTTTAATTTACGTTTTTTTCTCAAATTTATAAACTGAGACAACCATTTATAAACTAAAAAAATTATTAAATAAGTTTTTATGACAATTTCTTAAATTTTTGTAAATATAAATTGAAAACTGAAAATGAAATGGTTACCAAACAGGTTTCATGTGATAAAAATGTCGCAAATTAACAAATAATTAAATAAGTTACCAACGTAAGAAATGACTTATCAAAAGATTCTTAGGCTATGTATGGTTTGATTTTTAGATTTTTTTAAAAAAATTAAAAATTAATTTGGTTAAGAAATAAAAAAAAAAATAATTATCACTTTTATATCATTTTTATCTTTCAAGTGGTTAAAATAATTTTTTACAAATTAAATTGAAATAGTCATACGTATGTATATACCTGCCCAAAAGTTAAAATGATAATTATTTTTATTTTTTTATTTTTTATTTCTTAACCAAATTAATTTTTAATTTTTTTAAAAAAAATCTAAAAATCAAATCATACATAACTTAAAAATCTTTTGACAAGTCATTTCTTACATTAGTAACTTATTTAATTATTTGTTAATTTTACGACATTTTTACCATCTGAGACCTGTTTGGTAACTATTTCGTTTTCAGTTTTCAATTTATATTTACAAAAATTTTAAAAACTGTCATAAAAACATGTTTGATAATTTTTTTGATTTATAAATTGTTGTCTCAGTTTGTAAATTTGAGGAAAAAACGTAAATTCAAAAAATGAGTTTATGTTGGTTTTTAAACAAAAATTTAAAAATTTTACTAACAAATTTTTTTTCAATTAATTTTTTTTTCAAATAATTTTTTTTTCAATTAATTTTTGTCTTCAAATACTTTTTTTCCCAATTAATTTTTTTTCAAATAATGTTTTTTTCAATAAATTTTTCTTTTCAAATAATTTTTTTTCAATTAATTTTTTTTTCAATGAATTTTTTTTCAACTAATACTAGTCGAGGGGGCAATTGGTAATGCTACTTTAAATTTTAGGGAATGGATTATAATTTCTAAAATGTGAGGGGTGTCGATATAATTTACCTAGTGAAGGCAAAATTGGTATTTAAAAAAAATTAAATTGCTAAGGGAGGAATCTGTAATGAAATTTTAAACCTCAGTAAGGGAGATATAATTTCCAAAAGGTAATGAAGGAATTATAATAAACATGAACCTCAGGGGGTGCCAGTGTAATTTACATTAATCTAAATTATTTTAAAAGCCATAGGAGTCCCTAACTTTGGAAGTTGGTTCGTTTGGAAAGTGGGTTGACTTTTTGGCTATTTTAATCTAAGATTAAAAAGTCTCGTTTGAGAAGGATTTTTGAATTTTTTGATTTTTTGTGAGAGAAATAATATAATAATTATGGGTTAAATGTGATATTTTGTCTTTTTGTGACTAAAATAATCCCAAACTCAATCCAACCCTTCTTTCCAAACGAAACCTAAGTATTTTTGCATCATCTGGTGGTGACTACGAGCATCCACAATGGACGTGTTAGTGAGTGTGTTAGTGTCAGCGGCCAAAATTTAGGAAAGATATGGTAACTTTTGGATTCACAGTGGAAGTATTAAAGAGTGTATTAGTGAAGTGTGTTAGTGTCAGCTGTTAACTTCTTTGTTAACTGTGGCTAGCGTTTTAGCCAGCGAGAGAGAGGAGGGATGTGGGAAAGAGAGAGAATTGTGTGCCTGGCGAAGTCCTTCTGGACATCTGGTTGGAAGTTCCCCCGGACATCCCGCCGGAAGTCCACTCCGGACGTTCAGATCCTTCAAGAAAAGGAAAAAATAAAAAATAATAACTAATAAATAATAATAAATAAATAAATAAATTGGGTATGACCAGTTGACCAACGGGAACTGAAATTTTTTTTTTTTTTACTTATTGGGATTTTTTTTTTGGCTTGAAATTTAATTTTGGGCTTGAAATTTTTGATTAAATTAAATTATTTATTTATTATATATATACACATATATATATATATATATATTCTTAATACACACCTTAACACATTTATTATACCACCCTTCGCTTTTTAAAATTAACAAATTTTTAACATATCTTAACCCATATTTTTTAGCTCCACTTTTTACTTTTTGTTATAAAACATCTTAACACACTTTTTTGGCCATTTCACTATGATGCTCTAAAGTCATAATAAAAGGTAACTTAGAGCATCTCCAACGGTGACTCAGATTTTTCACCAAATCTGAGTCAAAAAAGACCAATTTCACCAAATTTGATACTACTCACTCCAACCATGCACCAAATTCATGAAATGTGCTTCGGGACAACTGGGTGGTCGACCGGCCAGTCGACCGGTTAGAAGGATTTTTTTTTTTTTTTTTTTTTTTCAAATTGTTTGCACCTTTTTTTGAACTGTCTGAACCTTTTCCGGGACAACCGGTGGGTCGACCGGCCGGTCGACCGGTTAGGAGGATTTTTTTTTTTTTTTTTTTTTTTTCAAATTGTTTGAACCTTTTTCTAAACTGTCTGAACTTTTTCCAGGACAACTGGTTGGTCGACCGGCCGGGCAACCGGTTGGTCGACCGAGTACTCCCTCCAACGGTCCGTAACAGTGTTTTGGTGAATTCAGTATTCTGTCGTCGATTTGATGAATTGTTTTGATGAATTGTCGATTTAATATCAATTCTGATGAACCGTTGGAGCAATGAACAGTGTCTTTTTCATCAAAATTTAAATTTGATATCAATTCTGATACACCGTTGGAGATGGTCTTAGAGAAGACAAGGTGGAGGTAGGTCACAACTAGCCTTTTCCAGGACTATTTTGGAAAGTAGTTGAAAATAATTTCTCAACTTTTAACTCACTTTCTTCTCTCACAAAAAAATTTAAAAAAATCAAAAAATAATTTTAAACCATGTCATTCTCACACTGCCAGTTCTCTCTTATTTCTAGTCATTTTTAACGTTTTGCCACTCATGTTGCTGCTAGGTATAATGGTAGTAGCTTTATGTTAGGGTAAATTACACTGATAGCCTAAGATTTATATTTATTACAGTTTCCCTCTTCATCTTTTAAAAATTACATTCTCTCTTTGAGGTTTAAAGTTTCATTACAGATTCCTCTTTCAGTATTTTAATTTTTTTAAATACCAATTTTACCCTCACTGGGTAAATTACATTGACACCCCTCACATTTTAAAAATTACAATCCCCTCCCTAAGGTTTAAAGTGGCATTACCAATTGCCCTCTCGGTTAATATTAGTTGGAAAAAAAAAATTCATTGAAAAAAAATTAATTGGAAAAAAAATTAATCGAAAAGAAAATTTTGTTAGTAAAATTTTTAAATTTCTGTTTAAAAACCAACGTAAACTCATTTTCATTTTTTACGTTTTTTCCTCAAATTTATAAACTGAGACAACTATTTATAAATCAAAAAAATTATCAAACAAGTTTTTATGACAGTTTTTAAAATTTTTGTAAATATAAATTGAAAACTTAAAACGAAATAGTTAACAAACAGGCTTCATGTGGTAAAAATGTCGTAAATTAACAAATAATTAAATAAGTTACCAATGTAAGAAATGACTTATCAAAAGATTCTTAGACTATGTACGGTTTGATTTTTAGAATTTTTTTAAAAAAATTAAAAATTAATTTGGTTAAGAAATAAAAATAAAAAATAATTATCACTTTTATATAATTTTTATCTTTCGAGTGTTAGAAATAATTTTTTACACATTAAATTGAAACAGTCATACGTATGTATATAACCTGCCCAAAAGTTAAAATGATAATTATTTTTTATTTTTTATTTCTTAACCAAATTAATTTTTAATTTTTTAAAAAAAATTATAAAAATCAAACCATACATAGCCTAAGAATCTTTTGATAAGTCATTTCTTACGTTAGTAACTTATTTAATTATTTGTTAATTTTACGATATTTTTAACATCTAAGGTCTGTTTGGTAACCATTTCGTTTTCAATTTTCAATTTATATTTACAAAAATTTTAAAAATTGTCATAAGAACTTGTTTGATAATTTTTTTGGTTTATAAATTGTTGTCTCAGTTTGTAAATTTGAGGAAAAAACATAAATTCAAAAAATGAGTTTACGTTGGTTTTAAACAAAAATTTAAAAATTTTACTAACAAATTTTTTTTTTCAATTAATTTTTGTTTTCAAATAATTTTTTTTCCAATTAATTTTTTTTTTCAATGAATTTTTTTTTTTAACTAATACTAATCGAGGGAGCAATTGGTAATACTACTTTAAACCTTAGGGAAGGGATTGTAATTTCTAAAATGTGAGAAGTGTCAATGTAATTTACCCAATGAAGGCAAAATTGGTATTTAAAAAAATTATATTGCTGAAGAAGAATTTGTAATGAAATTTTAAACCTCATGGAGGAAAATGTAATTTCCAAAAGGTAAGGGAGGAAATGTAATAAACATATACCTCAGGGGGTGTCAGTGTAATTTACATTAATCTACATTATTTTTAAAAGCCATAAGAATCCCTAACTTTGGAAGTTGGTTCGTTTGGGAAGTAGGTTGACTTTTTTATTTTTTGACTATTTTAGTCTGGGATTAAAAAGTCTCATTTAGAAAGGATTTTTGACTTTTTTGATTTTTTGTGAGAGAAAGAATATAATGATTATGGGTTGGATGTGATGTTTTGTCTTATTAGACGAAAAAGTTTATTTTGTCTTTTTGTGATTAAAATAATCCCAAACTCAATCCAACCCTTCTTTCCAAATGAAACCTAAGTATTTTTGCATCATGTGGGGGTGACTAAGAGTATCCACAATGAACGTGTTAGTAAATGTGTTAGTGTCAGTGGCCAAAATTTAGGAAAGATACAATAACTTTTGGATTTACAGTGGAAGTATTTTTTTTTTTTTTTTTTAGAGGGTAGAGGGAAGTCCCCCTACAGACAATGAATATCATTCAGCAACAAATTCACCAAATTGGCAGGGACCTCAGCAAGCCACACACGCTTGGCTGAAACATCCTTTGCCATTTGGGCCAAGAGATGCGCCAAAAGGTTTCCAGTTCGCCTCACATGCGAGATTCTAAACTGTAAGAAATGCTTAGAACAAGAAATTGCATATTGTAAAAAATGACCAAAAGAAGCAAAAAGATTGCTCTCTTCTCGGATAGCCTTCACCACCGTCAAAGAATCTCCTTCTAGATGAATATTGGTTAGCCCCAATTCGGTTGCAAACTCCAACGCCTTAACAGCCGCAATGGCTTCAATACAATCGGCCTCCACCCATGCCGGGAATTGTTCCAAAAAGGCAGCTATCGGCTCACCATGCAGATCACGGATGATTACCCCCACACCACAAACCTGTTTATGTTTGAAAGTGGCCCCATCAAAATTTACCTTGACAAAACCCCCAGCCGGCGGACTCCACCTCTCCAAATTACACCCAACTGGAGGCCCCAACATATAGGATTGTGCCTGCCTAAAGTCTTGCAGCAATACACTCACCATCTGAAAAGTTGAAGCCGCCGAACGATCAATACTATTGAATATAGTTGCATTCCGATCTGACCACACACCCCAGCAAATGGCGAAAAACAACCCCAATGTATCCGCATCCGAACTTCGCCCAATTTCATATGCCCAACTCAAAAAATCTAGACCAACTCCTTTGTCTAACACAAACAGCAGCGGGCTGTTGTACCATACCTCCTTCGCCCTCGAACAACCCCACAAACAGTGCATTAGTGTTTCGGTCCCATTCCCGCAGCGGGGACAAATAGCATCCATAAGCAAATGCCGGTTCTGAAGACTAGCTTTTGTCGGCAGAATGTTTGAGCAGCACTTCCAAGCAAAGACCTTGATTTTGTTGGGAATCCTTAGATGCCAAACCCGCTTCCAGAACCAAGTGGTATATTGCCCCTCAGACCCAGCCCCCCTGTCCCTATGGGAGCTAAGATGCATCTGCAAATGGTAAGCCGAACGAACCGAAAACACACCATTTCTAGTATAATGCCAGACCAACATGTCAGGCAGACCATGACAGCAAAGAGGAATTTGCTTAATAGCCTCCACATCCATATCCAAAAAATTCTCTTGGAGCAGCCGGACATTCCAACCTCTCCGATCCTGATCAATCAAATCACAGACCATCGCATCCGCTAATGACTCAGTAGGAGGAGAACAAACCCGAAATGTATGGGGCCTAGGTACCCATTTTGCACCCCAAATGGGAACCGAGCAACCATCCCCAATTCGCCACCTTACACCTGCTTCCAAAGCGGCCTAGCAGTAACAATACTTCGCCATGTGAATGATGGATTCGACCCCAACGGCAGCTTGAAGAAAATCTACATTAGGATAATACTTGGCCTTCAACAGTTTGGCCAACATAGAATCCGGCGCCGACATCAACCTCCACCTTGTTTAGCCAGCAGAGCTAAATTAAAAGCCTTAAACACCGAAACCCCATCCCGCCCAGCCATTTTGGATCACACAGAGCTCGCCAATTTTTCCAATGAATTTTCCTCTTATTCTCCCGCTGGCCCCACCAATAATTACTCACCATAGAATCTATCTCCTCATAAAGCCCATCTGGAAGTTTGAAGCAGGACATAATGTACGTGGGAATGGCTTGGGCAACTGATTTTATCAATACTTCACGACCCGCTGCCGATAGATATTTTTCTTTCCATCCATTTAGTCGTTTCCAAATTCTGTCTTTAACATAATTAAAAATCCCACGTTTGGATCTACCCACAATATATGGCATGCCAAGGTATTTCCCAGATTCCACCATAGATCCCACCCCCATTTCCGTCCGCAACATCTCTTGAGAATCAGCCGCAACATTCTTACTAAAACAGATCGCTGACTTCTCAAGATTGATTAAGGAGTGTATTAGTGGAGTATGTTAGTGTCAGTTATTAACTTTCTTTGTTAACTGTGGCTAGCGTTTTAGCCAGCGAGAGAGAGGAGGGACGTGGGAAAGAGAGAGAATTGTGTGCCTGGGGAAGTCCTCCTGGACATCTGGTTGGAAGTTCCCCCGGACATCCCGTTGGAAGTCCACCCTGGACGTTCGGATCCTTCAAGAAAAGGGAAAAAAAAAAATTAGGTATGACCAGTTGACCAATGGGATGTTCGAGTGGTAAACCAGCGGTCAACTGAATTTTTTTTTTTTTTACTTATTGGAAATTTTTTTTTTTTTGGTTTGAAATTTAATTTTGGACTTGAAATTTTTGATTAAATTAAATTATTTATTTATTTTATTTATTATATATACATATATATATATATTCTTAACATACACCTTAACACATCTCTTAACACATTTATTATATCACTCCTCACTTTTTAAAATTAACAAACTCTTAACCCATCTTAACGTATTTTTTTTAGCGGTTTTGTTTAGGAGCTCGAAAAAAAGGGGCACTAATGCCCCGAAAATCCAAAAAAGGCAAAAAAAAAAAAAAAAAAACACAGGCAAAAAAAAAAAAAAAAAAAAAAACAGAATTACCAGAAATGGAAATTTAGAGGCATTAGTGCTCAAATTTTTAGTGCTAAAAAAACATTTCTCTTTTTTTTAGCTCTACTTTTTATTTTTTATTATATAACACATCTTAACACCTTTTAGCCATTTCACTATGATGCTCTAAAGTCATAATAAAAGGTGACTTAGAGAAGACAAGGTGGAGGTAGGTCACAAACTAGCCTTCCCATGTCATTCTCACTGTCAGTTCTCTCTTATTCCTAGTCATTTTTAACGTTTTGCCACTCATGTTGCTGCGAGGTATACTGGTAGTAGCTTTTATGTTATATGAAATTGTCCGAATGACTCCTTCGCCAACTTAATCTTTTAGTTTAAAAATTAAAAAAATTAGAAAATCAATAATTTATAACAAAAAATCAAAAAAAAAAAAATTCTCTCTATTTTTTACGAATTTTTTCATAAAAAATCAAAAATTAATCTAAATATATTAATTTTTTTCTCATATTTTAATTAAAAAATTAAAAAATTATTAAATATCAAATTTCCAAACGAGTTCGACACTTTGACTATTTTTTATTGGGATTAGGGAGGGATGATTGGACCCACCTAACCCTTGTTTATGTGTAATAAAATGCCATGAGATTAATTATTGTGTGGAAGTATGAATCCCTCCCATGGTGGGATTAACATTCTCATGGGAGGATTAAGATTGCTAATCACCTCACACATATTGATGGTTAAAATACCACTTTGCCTCCACTTTACAAAACCAACAAAGTTGTATTATATGTGAGGAGGATTTTTAGGTAATTTTGTTGATTTAAGTCTTAACTAAATAATACCATCACATTAGTGTACAAACAAACACATTTTATCTTTCATCTTTAACCTAATACTACTATCTAATAATTTCCTCACTCAATTCTATCGCGTTCATAATTTCATCCAACTTAATCCGCCACTACATACTTGGATATAGGTATGAGAAGTGTCGGATATTTTTTATCACATACTTTTTATATACTTATATTTAATACTATTATTATATATACATATTATTTTATAATTGTTATAAATATCTTTTTGACACTATATATTATATATAACACTATTTTATTTCTCATAATAGATTAAAAATATAAAATTTTAACATTTTTTTATTTAGTTCGCATACTCTTAAATTTAAAGTTGGATGAGTTTGACCTTTAAATACAAAATAGAGTGAGCCACCATTGGGCTTGGCACAGGCCCACTTAGATAATTCTCTCTCTTCATTTTTTAGGTTTCTAAATGTAGACTATTTATGAAAAATATTAAATTCTTTAAACCAATGCATAACAAACATGATTTTATAAATAAATCATCTACTTTCTTTTTAACACTAAGATAATAAAATCATCTCATTATAAATTTAATTTTTTATGTGGTATCCACCCAATAAGCCAAACTGGAAGATGCAATCCACTAATGTGGGGAATGGAGGGAATCTAGGTTCATTGTGAATTGTTACCACATTGGTCTTTCACTTGCAATATTGTTTTCTTATGTGATTTGTCCCAACACTTTGGTTAGATTTTTGGATTATGTTGTTGCTTTACACTCTTCCATATGATTTTTGACAAACATTTGTGGAACTGTATTTTAAGTAAGGTGATACAGAGCAATTTGGGCACACCCCCAAGCTATAAATATATGACTAAAGAGGGAAGATGACAAAAAAAAAACAAAAAAAACAAAAAAGGCGGGTTTAAAGACTGGATGTGATGTGATATCTCAGGTCCAACCATGCATATATATGGCTCATATTAGGTTCTGGTAATGAAAATGTAAGTGTACTTTATGGTGTGTCTACATATATATTTACTGGCTTGCTTTGCCAAGTAAAAAGTTAACTTTTAATTTTTTTTAATTAAAAAAATTAATTTTTTTATTTAAATTACTATTTAAAAAGTTAGTTTTTTTATTAAAAAAATTAAAAATTAATTTTTATCAACTTCTCAAAACACCAAATTATGTTTGTTGGCCCGTGCTTGCACGGTAAGTTGGGCTCATTTTTTTTTTTTAAATCAAAATTTGTTTTTTTAATTTTAAGATGGTGTTTTCATTTTTTATAGGAATATAGTGGAGTGATTATTTGGTAAAAGTTAAAAGAAGAATGATTATATAATATTTATTGTTTTAGAAATGTGTATTATAGTATTATCCGTGTATATATTTATTTATAATAAGAATGCAAATATATAGAAATAGTAATAACAATTGAAACTAATAGTTGTTATGATTTTTAATTTCATTTTTAATTTTTAATTTATATGCAAAAAAAATGAAAAATTTCACAAATAATTTTTCATGATTTGTAAAATGTATGTTACCTGAGACTTTATTTGTTAATATTTTAATTGTGTCAACTAAAGTAGTCAATTTTTATAAAATTAAAAATTCATAGTTTAATTTGTTAAAAGGGTCAAATTGTAAGATTTTTCTTTGTAATTTTCCCCAAAAAGAATTACAAATTTATGGAAAAAAATTAAAAAAAAAAAAAAAACACATGTCTATTGGATTTGATTTTTTTAAATTGTTGTTTAGATGTTTTTTTGCTTGTAGTTTACTTTTTTCATATTTTAATTAATTTTTGATTGCATTTGGCTGTTTTGTTTGGTAACTTGTTACCAATGAATGAAAACAATCAGAATTTAAAATTAAAAAATTTAGCAGCAAAAAACCAGTAGCATTTTGCCTCAATGATCCAAAGAATGCAAGATGAAATGAACAGCAGTAGCTTGCACCCAAAAAATAAGAATTGGGAAGAACTTCATACGAACTATTATATCATTTTTTGTTGGTGATAATTACAAATAAAATAATAAAAAATATAAATAATAAAAATTGCAATAACTATTGAAAGGGTTGAGATGTGGGAAATTCGCTCTCTTTAAGGAAATTCAAACCCTTTGCGGTTAAGTAAAGCCTCACACCGGTGCAGCAGAAGAAGGAAAAAAAAAAACCTTGACTTGTCCCCCCAGGATATAACAGTCTGAGTAAATCATATGATTCACCAATACTGCACAATTGGTTGAATCCAAAGTTTCATCACATACACCCTTTATTTCTTTGCCTGATAATTTCACACAAAAGTAATAAAATAACAAAAACTTCTTCTTTTTTTCAAGATAAGAGATTAGCTCAATTTATAGGAGAGGAAACTTGGGCAAAAGAAAAGGAAAAAATAATAAAATAAGAGTTACTTTGTGAACAAGAAAAAGGGTTTACTTGGAGAAAAAGAAAAGAGAACTTTGAGGGAAAGAAACTTTTCTTAGAAGCAAAGAAAGGTAACTTGGAGAACAAATTGCTTGGAGTCCAAGCAAACAATATAATCTATAACACATTATAATATTAAAATATCTGCTAATATTGCCCCACCTATTTTAATATTATAGGTAACAAAATCTGAGATTATTAGGCAAATAAGGATATTATGCATCATGATAGGTGTGTTCTGTATTGAACCTCCATTAATAAAATAATAATATCTACTCCAGGACCAATAGTATGCTCAGCATTGAACTATGACTGCATAAGGAAAATAAATAATTATTGCACACACATAATATTCCAAGTGTTCGCATAAGCTTTAATAGCCAGCACATTATGGCCTTGTGCGATCTCAGGATTCATGAGTGTGCTTGAGAATTAACCCTAATCTCATAGGTAGCGACCCCACTACCACACTCACATAGGTGAATTCTGTCAATGATGCTCTTGTAACTATGACACGCCACTTAATAAGAGCTACATAAATTCATTAAGAGTTTTTTTTTTTTTTTTTAATAACTCAAACTCTACAACATTACAAGATAAATGCACTTACATCACAGAGATGGGTAAAAATTAATTCAGTGCATTTCTTATGGCCATCATATGATCGTTCTTCTCATTGAACCCAATTATAGGATCTTTGGTCTCTGGGTTGAGTATCCTCATACATGGCTCCCACTATATTCAATGGGTTTCAACCCCATCTCCCTCGATGTATTCCAGACTCTATCTCTTACTAAAGCCTTAGTTAATGGATCTGCAAGATTATCACCAGATTTAATATAATCCACATTTATGATGCCATTATTCATATAAGATCTCACAGTACTATGTTTTCTTCTGATAGGTCTAGATTTACTATTATAAAAACAGTTATTAACTCGACCAATTGCTGCGGTGCTATCACAATGAACCAATATAGGTGGAATCGGTTTTTCCTAACAAGAGATTTCATTTAACAAATCTCTCAACCAATTTGCTCCTTCACTAGCTGTAGCTAAAGCAATAAGCTCAGCCTCTATTGCTGAATTAGCAATAATGGTTTGTTTTTTCGATTTCCAACTTATAGCACCACCTCCTAAGGTAAATAAGTAACCAGTGGTCACTACTAAAAACAGGGCCTTTTGAGTCGGCAGAGTGCCGTCGCAAATAGTACATTTGCCGACGCAAAAACGTTTTTGCGACGGCGTTTCGACGGCAACTCAAGGGTCGAAAATGGTGGGGTCGCAAATGTTTTTGAGTCGGCAATCTGCCGACGCAAAAAGTTTTAATTTTTTGAGACGGCAGATTGCCAACTCAAAAAGTGGTTCAATGTTTTAAGAAATTTAACCCATAATTTTCTTATTGAGGCGCCTCCGAAGTTTCGAACCCACGCCATTTGCAAGCTTTGACCGGACCCAAAGTCACCGCACTAAATCCACTTCACCACTCTACCTCTTTCAGATATTAATTGAGATATTTATTATTTATAGTATATACACTCAATATTAATATAAAAGTATATCTATAAATATATATACATATAATTATAATCTCATTATTATGATATTCGAAAAAATTATCTTGATATACAAATAAATAAAGCAGAATGTGCTTAATTACATGTATCGCACAAATTAAATTTATTTTTTTTATTTTTATTTTTATTTTTTATCGATCTGATTGATGTCTTAATATTAATTTATATTTAATTTTTTATTTAACATTAAATTATTTATTATCAAAATATTCATATTTAATTTAAATTTTTTATGCCTATATACACTATTTATGTATAATTAAAAATAATAATATTAAAGAAATACTAATACTCTACATAATTAATTTATGTATTTTCTTCTTAATCCAATCACAACATATTTATATTTAATCTTTTAAATAAATTTTGTATAATTCTATTTCTACATATTTTTATTATCCAAATAAAAATAAAATAAAATAATTAGAATCACTTTTAGTTTTATATTACTAATTCTCTTTTAATTTAACTATTATTTTTAATATCGAAATGAGTATTAAATATAATATATTTATTAAATATAATCAAGTAAATATATATATCTTGGTTATAAAATATTTTTTTTGCTACGGCATCTGTTGCCGACACAAAAAGATATAATTTTTTGCGTCGGCACAAATTTGCCGACGCAAAAGGTATATGCCGACGCAAAAAGTCTATCTTTTGAGTCGGTAAATTCAACCGACTCAAATAATGCTATCAAATATTAATTTTTTGTGTCGGCCAATGGTGCCGACTCTAAAGGTTTGGTATTTGCATCGGTAACTCTGTGCCGTTTCAAAAAGACTACCTTTTGTGACGGTAAAATTTGCCGACTCAAAAAAACCGACTCAAAAGGCTCTATTTTTAGTAGTGTGTTGATAATGAATCACCTGACAAGGTATTCTAATCGGCATCACTGTAACCTTCAAGTACTGTAGGATACTTATTATAAAACAAGTCATATTTTATGGTATCAGATAAATATTTCATAATCAGCTCAATGGCTAGCTAGTGATCACTGCCAGCCTTGCTAGTAAACCTGTTAAGTACTCCAACTGCATAGGCAATGTCAAGTCTAGTACAGTCAGTCACATAACGCAAGCTACCAATCATACTAACATATTCCTTTTGATTAATTACATCCTCATCATTTTCAACAGGAAATAAATGCACATGAGGATCAAAAGGAGTAAGAACATGCTTGCACTTATAAAAATTCTATTTTCTCAAAATTTTCTCAACATAATGCGACTGATCAAGAAATATACCATCACAAGTTTTGGTAATTTTCATTCCCAAAATATAATTAACCTCGCCAAGATCTTTCATATCAAAATGGCTACTGAGCATATTTTTAGTTTCCATGATGATATGCAAATTAGAGCCAAATATAAGTAAATCATCCACATAAAGGCTAATAATGACATGTGAATTTTCTTCAGATTTATAGTAGATGCATTTATCACATTCATTAGTTTTATAGCCATTCTTAATCATGCAAGAATCAAATTTCTCATACCACTGTTTAGGGGCCTGTTTTAAGCCATATAGGGATTTAACTAGCTTGCACACTTTTCTTTCTTGACCGGGTTCCACAAAACTCTTAGGTTGATCCATATAGATTTCTTCATCCAGGTCTCCATTTGAAAAAGGCTGTTTTAACATCAATTTAATGAATTTTTAGATCATGAATTACAGCCACTACAATTAATAATCTAATGGATGTAACTCTAGTAACCGAAGAAAATGTATCAAAAAAGTCAAGATCTGCTTATTATTTAAAACTTTTTGCAATAAGCCTTGCTTTATATTTATCAATAGTTCCATCCGGTTTAAATTTTTTCCTCAAAACCCATTTACAGCCAATAATTTTACAACTTGGTGGTAAATTTACTAATACCCAAGTTTTATTGGATAATAATGATTCCATCACATCATTTGCAGTCTCGTTCTAAAAAAAAAGAGTCAGAAGATGCCAAAACTTCTTGTAAAGTTAATAGAGTTTCCTCCACATTAAAAACATGATAATTAGGACCAAAATCTTTTTCTAATTTGGCTCTTTTACTCATTCTAGGTTCAAAAACTACAGTGTCTTGATTTTGTAAAAGAGGAGTATAGGAACCGGTTTCAGATAAAATATTTTCTTGATAATTTTGACCCCCACCATTTTTAGATTTAAAAAGAAATTTTTCTTCATGAAAAATTGTATTACCTAATTCAAAAATTATTTTGTTTTCAATATCAAAAGATCTATAAGCTGTACTATTTATTTCACATCCAAGAAAAGCACAAATTTCTGCTTTCACACTTAATTTAGGTCTTTTAGGGTCCACAACTCTAACAAAAGCTAGACAATCACAAACCCTCAAATATCCCAAATTTTGCTTATGCCCTTTCCACAACTCAAAATGTGTGACTTTTGTGTTTTTTTTATGTGGCACTCTATTCATAACATAACATGCAGTTAAAATTGCTTCTCCCCACAAATTTGAAGGAATACCTGCTTCAATTAGCATAGCATTTGTTAAATCAGTTAAAGTTCTATTTTTCCTTTCTGCTACACCATTAGATGCAGGTGAATATGGTGGAGTAGCTTCATGGATTATTCCCAAAGACTGAACAAACGAGTTGAATCCAAAAGATTCATACTCACTTCTATATCATTTAATCTTTTTACCAAATTAATTTTCAACTTCAAGAAGGAATTCTTTAAATTTTTCAAAAGTATCACTTTTATTTTTCGGCAAGTATACATAAGTGTATTTTGAAAAATCATCAATAAAAGTGATAAAATATCTATTTCCACCACGTGTTAAAATTCCTTCAAATTTACATAAATCAGTGTGAATTAATTCTAGCAATTTAGTATTTCTCACCACACTTTTATGAGGCCTTTTAGTTATTTTTGCTTGACTGTAAACTTCACATTTCTCGAAATTATTTGTTAGTCTGGGAATTAATCATAGAAGACAGCATGTAAATAGAAACATGTGCTCTCTTATTCTCAACATTTAATTTAAACATTCCATCACATGCATATCCTTTTCCCACAAATATGTCCTTTTTAGTGATTACATATTGGTCAGATTTAATAGTCTGTTTGAAACCAGTTTTGTTGAGCAAATAACTCGATATCAAATTTTTACTCATAAACGGTGTACACAACACATCTTTTAAAACAAGCACACGTCCAGAGGTAAATTTTAGCTCAATATCCCCATACCCGAGCACCTTGGTTAAATTGGAGTCACCGAGCATAACAGTCCTCTCCTCATTAAAAGGAGTAAAATCCTTGAACCAATCTTTATCATAGCAGACATGCCTATTGGCACCAGAGTCTGCCCACCACCCTTCCATAGATTAAACTATAAAAATATCTGTAATCATAGCCACAAATGGTTCCTCGATAACATTAACCTATGGTCGAGACTGTTGTTTCCGAAATTTGCAAGTTAGAGCAATATGCCCACTTTTGCCACACACAAAACATGTCACATTTGTCAGATTTTGTGAAGGGGGTTCTTGGTTCCATTTCTTTTGCCTCGGGTAAATTTTATTTTGTGGCCTTCCAGTATTTTTCAAGATTTTCTTAACTGGGTTCAAGTGATTATTTTTATGAAATCGACATTTAGGTAAAGTATTTCCAAAAGTTAAATTTACCTTTGCAGTGGAATGCTCGTGTCATAAGCACATCTTGTCCTCGTGCTTCCTCCTCCACCGAAATCCGTGTGATTAGAGTCTCCAAGGATGTCTCTTTTTTCTTGTGACGCATTAACTTCTAAAACTCTCTCCAAGATAATGGTAGTTTGTCAATAATACCTGCCACAACAAGATTGTCTCCAATTTTGATGCCTTCGGATCTAACTTCAGCCACTAGCATCTGAAAATCTTGAACTTGCTCCACCACTAATTTTCCATCTATCATCTGACAGTGGAAAAAACGGTTTACAGCATATTTTTTAGCGTCTGCCTCTTTAGTGTCATATTTATTCTGCAAGACTTTCCAAATTTTTTTGGTAGTGGTATAAGTAGTATCATAATAATCATAAAATTGATTCGAAAGACAATTCAAAAGATAATACCGACATTTATACTCATCTGTGTTGTATTTCTTGATTTTTTCAAGATAAGCGGCATACTCCTCATCGATCATCTCTTCAGTGGGAAATTTGTTCAGATTTTTCTCGGTCAGGATATAAGCCACCTTGAGAAGACTGAGGTAGAAAAGCACTTTGCCTTTCCATCTCTTGAAATGGGCTCCCCTGAACCGAAAGGGTTTGTTGAGATAGTCAATATTCTCGTTGGGCTTCTCCAATACTGGCTTCATGAATTTTACTGATTGAATCTCCTTAAAATTATTGGTGATAATTACAAATAAAACACCAGAAAATACAAATAATAAAAATTACAATAACTATTGAAAAGGCTGAGGCGCGAAAAATTCGCTCTCTTTAAGGAGATTCAAGCCCTCTACGGTTAAGTAAAGCCTCACACCGGTGCAGCAGAAGAAGAGAAAAAAAAAACTTGACTTGTCCTCCTCGGGATACAACAGCCCGACTAAGTCATATGGTTCACCAATACTGCACAATTGGTTGAATCCAAAGTTTCATCACATACACCCTTTATTTCTTTGCCTGATAATTTCAAACAAAAGTAATAAAATAACAAAAACTTCTTCTTTTTCTCAAGATAAGAGATTAACTCAATTTATAGGAGAGGAAACTTGGGGCAAAAGAAAAGGAAAAAATAATAAAATAAGAATTACTTTGTGGACAAGAAAAATGATTTACTTGGAGGAAAAGAAAAGAGAACTTGGAGGGAAATAAACTTTTCTTAGAGACAAAGAAAAGTAACTTGGAGAACCAGTTGTTTGGAGCCCAAGCAAACAATATAATGTATAATACATTATAATATTAAAATATCTGCTTGTACGGGGGCGAAATATTCTTTGCTCTCCGTACGCCTTGAACGTCAAGCTTCTGGTAGCGGCGTCTATCTCTGCAACACAAAAACGGTGAGCTGCCCGGCGGTGGTGTGCCGGAAAGACCCTCCGACGTCAAGTCAGACTTTGGGAAGAAGGCAATGAGGAGAGAGTGTTTGTGAGAGTCAGTTCGCATACCTCCAACGTTCGTCTTTCACATCCCTTTCTAGGCTGGCCATGCAGCCTCAGGATTGTGCGCGCACTACCTCTGCTGTCCTTTCCCGGACAGGTGGCAGTGTGCGCCTCTCACCACCTTACGCGTGTAAAGGTTTAGTCCTTTCACCAGTACACACTGAACTGTCTAACGGTATTGAGGCGTTCGTGGAGCAGATATCCTTTCCTTCACACCATTGGCCCAGGTGGCACCCTAGACCGAGATACCACAGCCGGCCTACTGCTTGCGGAAGATCACCAACCGAGCTACATATTGCCGAGCTGTCCCTTGTCATCCCATGAAAGACAAACCACCTCGGGCGAGCTACTTCTGAACCGATTCATCGGGACCAACCGGTTGCGAGGCATGCTGGCTTCCAACCGTCCTATCTACAATCTCGGTCACACGAAGCCATTCGCCTTGGCTGGCCGGTCAGAGGCATGCCGGCCTGGCTGCATCCTCGGCCCAACCCGGACCATTCTATAGCTCGGTTTCCATTCGCCACTCCGAGCTCCTGCTCGCACGTACGGGTAACAGCTCGGCTAGGTCCAGTTCGCGCTTGCCCGGTCCCGTTCTCCGATCGTGCAATTCAGTCGCGTCAATAGATGAGTTAGCTCGGCGCCGTGCATTCCGTTAAGTCTGACGTCGCCGTTGCTCGGCCGTACTATCACGCAAATCTTCCCTCTCAATTGCCCCTTAAACCCATCCGAGCTATCGTGATTGGGTTTACCATCTCGACCGAGCCGCGGTCAAGTCGCGCCACTGCCAAACCGAGCGTTGATCGGAGAGGTATCTGTCGCCGAGCTAAGGTCGAGTTGCGACATCACCGGGCCGAGCGTAATTGGAGACACATCTGTCGCCGAGCTGTCACAATTGTCCGGCCATCACCTCCGCAGTCACGTCAAAGGTCTCACAGCCGTACTGACAGCCGCCTCTTCGGGGTCACGTGGCGACGCTTCATTAGGTCGTGCATCCAGCTGTCCTGCACGCGCAGGATTTCAAACGGCTACGCCGTTTGGGGTTTCCCCCCATCAATAAACCCTCGAAGGGTTTTAACCCTTCACATTTCATTTTCTACTCAAGCTCCAAAAACCCTAGCCCTCTCTGCCATCACTGTCACTGAACACCCATTCCCTACGTTCCTTCCTGCCATTCTCACTGTTGCAGTCAAGCTCGCGAGGCTCATCTCACCTTGCCTCCGTTTTCTGGTAAGTTTTTCTTCCCTCTTACTGCATTTTCAGTTTCCATTTCTCAGTTGCTCGAGCATGTTCTTCATCTTGGTTCTACTGTTCTTCATGTTCTTTGCCTGTGGCCTTTGAGGCCTCTTCATTTCTAGTCCCAATAGCTTAACACCCTAGGAAAACTAGAACTGGTGGGCTGGAGGGGGCCTTCGTGCCCCTGGCTCCTCTTAGCTCCCACGAATCGGTCTTGAACTTAGGATGAACAGGATGAACAGGATGAATCCTGTGTAAAACCGAGCTATATGCTCATTCAGATCCATATTTAGGGCTGCAACCGAGCAAAAAACTGTTTGTGGTCTCTCACTGAGGCTGCCACCGAGCCAAATACCCCATTAGATCGGTAGATAGGAACGAACCGAGCTGAAACACTGGCACCTCCGCCTGGAACCTTGACCGAGCTAGAGGATCAACTAGATCCTCAAGCAGCTCTTCACCGAGTTAGGACCGAACTAGGAGGCTAAAGCACACGGTCAAAATGCCACATCCTTTCCTGAGCTATTTCCACTATGAGCCGCGCAATATATGCCGTGCTAACCCTTGGCCGTATTTTTCAATATGCAGAACAAATAGGACCGACCAAGCCCTTCAGCGTCACCACTGGTGGAGCTCAAAGCCCAAGCAACCACACAACATTTTTGACCGAGATAAAGAGTAAATAAGACCGACCTAGATGGGAAAATACCGGTTTATGGTCAGCACGCCCGGCGCGATGGCTGAGTTCCGTAAAGACTACAACATCCCGGATGACGTAGTCTTAGAGCTCGCTAAAAAAGGGGATACGCCGTGGGGAGACTTAGACTGGTGCCCCTTCACGGTCGTTTCCATTGTCGAGGGAGGGCTCCGATTCCCCGTGCAGCCATTGATCTGCGAATTTTTTAGGCAGACAAGGCTTTGTCCGAGCCAAGTTTCAAATAACACTTACAAGATAATAAACGGCATCGCCGAGCTAAACCGGAGGCTCGGTCTGAATCTCGGTCTTGCTGAGATTTTCTATCAATATAGCTTAAGTAAGAATAAGAGCGGGCTCTGCTGGTATCTCAAAGTGAAAAAGGGCCGAGCAAAACTCATAGAAGGCAACCCGGACAAAGAAGCCAACGATGACGACTTCCTCTGGGTGTCCGGTAATTACGAGGACACCGAGGCGCCCATACCGGGCTGGTACATTAGGAAAGATTTGGGCCGAGCTGGTGAGTAGCCCGGCTGACCGCAGTTTTTTCTCTCTGCATTTCACTTTTGTCATCTTTCGCCGGTCTAACACTTGTCTCCTTCTTGCAGATAAGCACTTGGCAGCAGACTACCACCAAGCCAACCGAGAAGCCATCCGAGCTCTTCTTCGACACCCCGAGGAGGAAAGGGCGGCGTCAAAACTTCTCGGTTTCGAGCAAACCTACAACTACTAGGCGCCGCGCAAAAGCCGCGTGACTGATTTTCTGCGCGCTCCGTCCCCAGAACCAGACCCAACTCTTCCACCGATCAAGCTCGTTCCACTAACCGCGGAGCAAGAAATGGCAAAAATCCGAGCCATTAAATCAATGATCACCGGAGAGGAGGGGGAGTCCCAACCCCCAGAGGCGACCGGGGGAACTTCCTCCACCCCCGCCGAACAAACTGAAGGGGCAGTGCTCGCCCTGGCAAGCGGACAAGGGGCTGGCCGCCAAAGAAAAGGCCAAGGAAAGACAAAGCCGGTCAGAGCCTCGTTGACGAAGACTCAACCGAGGTTGGTTCAACCGAGCTAGCCGACCAGACCGAGCAGCCACTCGCCCGCAAATCCAAGGGCAAGGGCCCGCCCCCCCCGGTCTGGGCGCCGGAGTTCAGTTATCAGGGACGACCAGTTTCGGCCGAGGATTCAGTCTACGCTGATAAGGATTACTCCCTTGGCTTCAACATGACCAAGGGGCTAATCCTTCCGGCCGACATGAAGAGGCACGACGAACTGTCGGACCTGAAGGTTCTCCGCTCGGCGGCAAAATCCATTGTGTTGGTAAGTCCCATCATTTTTGTTTTTGCTTCAACTGGTTGCTCAGTTTTTGCCCGGTTTTTGAATGCTGATCGGTTTGGCTTTTGTATGCAAGCCGCGCAGAAGAACTATCTCGCCCATGACCGCATGATCAAAGTACGGCAAAATCTGCGTGAGGCCATCACCGAAAATGAGGCCCAAAGAGCCGAAATATCAAAATTGAAGGCCGCGCAAGAAGCTATCGCGGCGGAGCGAGATAAACTGCAGCAGAAAGTTGACCGAGCTGATGCGGACAAGCAACGAGCCATGAAGTCAACCAAAGCTCGGTACCTCGCCGAGCTGAGGAAGCTTCGAGATGCGAACAGAGAAGCCATGGGCAAGGCGGTTGACGATGCAGAGGACCGCGGATATGCTCAGGGTGAGAGGACTCATGAGCGGCAGGTCCAGGCGACCAAGGACATCTTTTTCCAGTGCGGCTGGAAAACCGCCGTGGAAAAAGTTGGCCTTGGTCAGGATTCTGACATGTTCATTAATCCGCCCTCTGCATATATCCCGGTCTATATGCAAGCGTATGCCAACGCCGCACAGAACCGGCTAATTGCAGAGGCGAGGAAGGAGGCTGAAGAGGAAGCCGCCGCCGCGCAGCAAACCGAACAGACTTCTTCTCCTGTGGTATCTCCAGATGCAGAAAATGAAGAAGTCATTGATCGGGAGGTTGTTACGGTGGAGGCTAACGACGCCGAGGAAAGCCTGCCCGAGCTGACAGCCGTTGCTGGCGAGCAAGCGGAAGAAACGGCCGACCAGAACCTTGCTCTAGATTGAAGATTTTTCTGTTTCGTTTTCTTGCTTTCCTTAGCTTTTTATTTTCTTCTTTTCTCTTTTTTGTTTTGCAATGTAACCGGGCCACGCCCCCCTTTTGTACTGAACTTTTGCCTTCTATTAATGAAATGTGAACTTTTTGCTCGTGTATCTGTTATTTCTCTTCGGCTTGCATGCGTGTGAGTTTCTTGCTTCAAACTTTATTTAACTGGCAGGTCGGCTGAACCGCACAAACGGTCGCCTTCAAGTAACCTTGCAGTTCCTTGCATTTCAAAAATGATATTTTGTATTTGGCCGAGCAAAGTCCGCTCGGCCTTGATCGGTTTGCAGGCATCAGCATTTTAATTCGGCCGAGCAAAAACCAGCTCGCCTTTCGAGTTGTTTAATGCGCCAATATTTCCTTTTGGCCGAGCAGAATTCAGCTCGGCCTCATAACCATTGGACAGGGCACCAATGTTGCCAATTCCACCGAGCAAAACCAGCTCGTTTTCCATATTGGAAAAGACACCAATATGCTGAATGGGCCGAGCAAAATCAGCTCGGCTCCTACATTGGGCAAATCACCAATGTTTCAGTTAGGTTGGTCACGCCGCCAACATTCCCACTGGGCGAGCAAAACCAGCTCGGCCCTAATGCGCATTGTTCCATACGCAACTGTTTGTGCGGTCTGCTCCCATTCCAAGGAAAACAGTCCGGTCACATGTAGGCCGGTTCTTGCCCCTGGCATTCATAATTGCCTTTTGTGCCTTGTGATATCATTGGACAAATGTAATACCGAACAAAAAGAGACTAATTTTCATTACAAAAACATTGCCATCTCTTACATCACATGCCAAAGGGCTAGAGGTCTAAAAAAGCTAAGCAACATGAACAAATTACAATTCAAAAGTAAAAGACCTTGAGGTTTGCTGCATTCCACGGTCTGGGGATAGCCTTGCCATCTAAGTCTTCCAGATGGTATGCCCCCTTGCCAGCAAGGCCAATCACCTTGTATGGTCCTTCCCAATTTGCACCGAGCTTGCCTTCGCCAGGGATCACTGTGTTGCCAAGCACCTTCCTGAGGACCCAATCCCCAATCTTGAATAGCCTAGGGTGCACTGCCTTGTTGTATTTTTTGGACAGTTCCTGCTGATAAGCCGCTATATGGATCAATGCGCGCTCTCGCCTTTCTTCAGCAAGGTCCAGTTCTAGTGCCACGGTCTCATCGTTCAAGTCTGGCTGGAAACTTTCTGAGCGGATGGTTGGCATGCCAATCTCTAATGGGATGACGGCCTCCATACCATAAGCCAAAGCAAACGGTGTTTCTCCGGTCGACCGTCTTGGCGTAGTGCGGTATGCCCATAGCACATTAGGAAGCTCTTCAACCCACTTTCCCTTTGCCTTCTCGAGCCGCTTCTTCAGCCCATCCAGGATGGTCTTGTTTGAGGCCTCTGCTTGACCATTCGACTGAGGATAGGCTGGCGTTGAATTGTAGAACTCAATCTTCAACTCTTCGCAAAATCCGCGAAAGAGTTTCCCATCGAATTGAGTGCCATTATCTGAGATGAGCGCCCTGGGTATACCGAAGCGAGTGATCACATTTTGCCAAACAAATTTCTTAACGTCCTTCTCCTTAATGGTTGCCAGTGGCTCGGCCTCCACCCATTTGGTGAAATAATCAGTGGCGGCGATGAAAAACTTGCGATTGCCCGGTGCAACTGGGAGTGGTCCGACAATATCCAATCCCCAAAGTGCGAACGGCCAAGGACTTGTGAGCGAGAGCAACTCCCTTGCTGGCTGGTGGATTTGGTGAGCAAATTTCTGACACTTTTCACATCGGCGAACGTATTTCTGCGCGTCTGCCTGCATGCATGGCCACCAGTAACCTTGGGAGATTGCTCGGTACGCCAGAGATCTGCCCCCTGTATGGCTTCCGCAGATGCCCTCATGGATTTCAAAGAGAAAATCTTCCACCCTGGCGGGGTGGACGCACTTCAAATACGGCCCGGTGAAGGACTTCTTATATAAGGCTCCGGATGGGGAGAGCCAAAACCGCTCTGATTTTGCTCGGATCTTGTGTGCCGCCTTCTTTTCTTCTGGTAGAACTCTATCTTTCAGGAAGGCAATGATGGGGTCCATCCAAGAGGGACCCAAGTCGGCGCAGTGTATCTCGGTTGCTTCTGGTTCCTCAATGCTTGGCCGAGGCAAAAACTCTATCATCAAGGGGTTAGGAAAAGCTGTCTGAGTGGAGGCGAGCCCAGCCAATTCGTCAGCCGTGTTGTTTGCTTCGCGGTTTATCTGTTCCACTCTTATCGCAGAGAACTTCTTGATCTCTTCTCGCACCAACGCTTGATACTTGGCCATCCTTTCATCCCTTGCCTCATACTCCCCTGAGACCTGATTGACCACCAGCTTGGAGTCGCTGAAAACCATAAGGGCTGTGGCTTTCATTCTCAATGCGCTTCTCAAACCGGCGAGGAGGGCTTCATACTCTGCCTCGTTGTTAGACGCTGGGAAGCCGAGCGTAATTGCTTGCTCAATAATCAGCCCATCTGGTGAAGTCAGCACAATTCCCAGCCCGGCCCCATGCCTGTTGGACGCCCCATCGACAAACAACTTCCACATCTCGCCAAGAAACAGCTTCCAGCAATCAGACGGATTTTGGGAGCTTCTCAATTCCAAGTCTTTGGTAGGCTCAATCTGGTCTCCTTGCACGTCTTTGCTGGGTGCTTCTTTGTTGATCGTCGGCCTTTGCTATTTCAAGCAAGCTCTGCTCTTCTCCCGCTCGCGAGCCATCACATATCTCTGTTGCCAGAATCCTGGGTTGTGCTAATTCCGCACCAACCAAATCAACCGGACAGACTGGATGTGTTCCTGGGGCAAATTCCGCCACAAAATCTGCAAGGGCTTGCGCTTTGATCGCGGTGCGTGGTTGGAACTTAATGTCATACTGGCCCAATTCCACGGCCCATTTCAGAATTCTCCCCGTGAAGTCCGCCTTTTCGAAGAGCACCTTAAGTGGAAATTCGGTCAACACTACTATTGTATGGGCATGAAAATAGTGCGCCAGTTTTCTTGACGCCATCATTAGGGCCAGTGCCAATTTTTCCAAGGGAAGATATCTGGTTTCGGCCGGGAGCAGGGTCTTGCTTACATAGAAGATTGGTAGGTGCTGGACGCCCTCAGCACGAACCAATACCGCGCTCACAGCGTGTTGAGAAACAGCCACGTAGAGGTACAGCTCTTCAACCGGCTGAGGTGTGACCAAAATCGGGGCCGAGGAGAGATACGCTTTTAAGTCTGCCAGTGCGCGGTCGCACTCTTCGTCCCAGAAGAATTGGACTTCAAAGTTTTGAAGAAGGGCCTGCAACGATCCGAAGACCGGCTGATAAATCTATTCAGCGCGGCTGCCATCCCGGCAAGATGTTGCACGTCCTTCGTGGAATTCGGGCGCTCCAGCTCTTGTATCGCTCTGATTTGGGATGGGTCGGCTTCAATTCCTCGGTTTGTAACCAAAAACCCCAGAAACTTTCCAGTGCCAACTCCGAAGGCGCATTTGGAGGCGTTCAGCCGAAGCTTGTGATGCTTTAGAATGGCAAACATTTCTGCTAGGTCGGCGAGATGTTGGGACTTCTCCTTACTCTTCACCACCATATCGTCGATATAGGCTTCCATAGTTCGGCCCAAGAGAGGAGCGAACATCTTCGTCACCATCCGCTGAAAGGTTGCTCCGGCGTTCTTCAATCCGAACGGCATGACCCTGTAGCAATACAAGCCTCTGGGGGTGGTGAACGACGTGATCTCTCTGTCCGGCTCGTACATGGCTATTTGATGATAGCCGCGATATGCATCCAAGAAGCTAAACCTCTGATGGCCAGCAGTTAAGTCCACCAACTGGTCAATTCGAGGGAGGGGAAAGCTATCCTTCGGGCAAGCGCGGTTGACAGTCTTGTAGTCAACACAAACTCGCCATTTGCCGTTCTTCTTAGGAACCACCACCGTGTTAGATATCCACCGAGGGTATTGCACCTCCTCTATGGCCCCGGCCTCCAACAAATTCTTCACTTCTTCCGCAACCACTTCAGCATGGTGTAAGGCCGAACGGCGCGTTCTCTGTATGACTGGCCGCGCATTAGGGAAGACATTCAGCTGGTGGCAAATGAAGCTTGGGTCGACGCCAGGCATATCGTAGGGCGTCCATGCAAAAGCCTCCAAGTTGGAAACCAAGAAGTTGACATAATCTGCCCGCTCGGCACTAGACAAAGATGATCCCAGGAGGAAGAACTTAGTTGGATCATTTTCGTCAATGCGCACTTCCACCAAGTCTTCGACCGATTTTTCCTCGGCCTTCCTTCCCACGTCCTCAAGGACCTCCTTTCCCTCGGGCCCCTCGATCATCTGGACAAACCCTTTGGCCGCTCGGCTGCCATTTACCGCAACGAAGCATTGTTTGGCCATCACCTGGTCTCCCCAGACTTCCTCTATTTGCCCATTCGATGCCGGAAAGCGCATGACTTGGTGGAAGGTCGAAGCAACCGCTTGCATGGCGTGCAGCCAACCTCTGCCCAGAATCAAATTGTAAGTCGATGGCACCTTGAGTACCCAGAATTCCACTTGCTTTACTACTGAACCTGCTTTGATCGGCAAAATAATCTTTCCGATCGGCCATTCGGTTGTGAGTTGAAGCCGACCAAAGGAGAGGTTGCAGGGCAAGTCCTTATCTTCCAACTTCATCTGTTTGAACGCGTCATAATACATGATTTCGACCGAACTTCCCTGGTCGATCAAGATTCTCTTGATATCAAAGTCTTTGACGCGTAGTGTCACCACCAAAGCATCGTTGTGCGGCATCTGCACCCTTTCCAGGTCCTTGGTTGAGAAGGAAAGGATGTCCCTCTCTTCGATTTTTCCCTTCTTCACGGCGGGCTGAACAGAGAGCACTTCCCTCATGTGCTCAGCCTTCTTTATCATTCCTCTAAGTTCGCAAACCCTTGCTGGTTCAATGATGCCGTGGATGACGTTGATCACACCCTGTGGGGGCGCCTCTAGGGCAGCCATTCCGTTTGGCTCGGTTTGTCCAGTCGGCGCGGCCTTGACTCCCCCATCTATATATTGGTCAAGGTGCCCTGCCGCCACCAACTCCTCCAAATGCTGTTTGAGCGGCAAGCAATCTTCCGTCCGGTGCCCCCGTTCTTCATGGAAGGTGCAACGATACTTTGGATTGAAGCCCCGCTGCGCACTCCCCAGCTTGGCCGGCCAACGGACAAATGGCTCCCCTCGGATTTCGCTCAGAATGCGGTAGATGGGAATTTTGAAGACCGTGGTAATCCCCGTCCGCGCCTTCAGTTTTCTCTTGGCATCCTCCGCTGCATCGCGAGGTGCATCAGCCCGGTCATTTCTGCGACCTTTGTTTCTGTCATTTTGGCCGGTTCCTCGACGCTGATCTTTTGGTCGGTCACTGGGGCGGTTTTCCTCCTGCCCGACCGAGTGAACTTTCCCTGCTACCTTCTGTCCGCCGCGACCGGGTTATCTTTCTCGGTCGCAGAGGCGGCATCATCTTCTACACGAATGTGTTCGTTGATCCGCTGCATCAAAGATTCCATGGTGGACGGCTGATGCATCGTGAGTGAGTCTCGCAGCCTATGTCCGACTGGGAGGCCCCTCTTGTATTGAGTGATCGCCAGATTGGTAGGGCAGTCGAGGATCTCGTTGTAAGTCTCCCAATACTTTGCATTGTACGCCTTCAGCGAACTCCCAGATTCCATCTTGACGCCCAGGAGATGGTCTACCTCCTTCGGCGTTCGAGTTGTGTTAGTCTTGAATCTGGTGACGAAGGCTTCCGCTAGTTGCTGCCCACCCTCGATACTCCCCTCCGGGAGCCTTTCGAACCACTTCAAGCCCAGCTCTCCCAAGCTTGCTGGGAATATGAGGCACATCAAGGCATCGTTCCGCCGGTGGCCAGCCATCACTTGCCGGTAATGACTCACATGCATGTACGGATCCGTCTTGCCGTCGTACAGAGTGAATTTTGGCTGGTGGAATCCGGCAGGGAGTGGGGTGCTCTCAATCTCTGGGGACAATGGGGTGGCTGTAAGCCTCGCCAGCTCTTTGTCCACCAGTGCTGGGGCTACGTCTCTGGGTGCCGGCATCATCACCTCTTCGCTGCAGAACGAACTGGGGCACTCAGCCTCTGGAGCGCCGGCACCCTCTGAGCCTCCCGACGGCGCGCTCTCTCCTCCAGCACGTCCCTGAGATCCCTGGACGGGAGGAGGCAGAGTATTGCGACGTTGATGATGGGCGCGAGGGGCGATAGGTGCTGTCGCGAGTGATGATGGATCTGCCCTCTCGCTGGTCAGAGTCTCCAATCCCATAGTTTCTGGTGATGGAGATTGAATGAGTCCTCCTCTGGCTGCGACTGCTAGAACGAGGGGAGGGGGTGCGCTCACTGAGGTTGCCTCTCCAGCAACACCTTTCCCCTAACTTGGCGCTTCAACAGCTCCATCTCCGCCGCCATCTTACGAATGAGGGCGTCTTGGTCCTTGAGTTTGTGCTCCAGGCGCTGCTCACGGGACTCCCCCCGGTGCCGGCGGCCCTCTGGACTCCGTGAACGATCTGAACTCCTCCCACGCTTGTCGCGCGCTCCTCGCGAAGAGGTTTCTAGGCCCGCTATGGTTGGAACATTCGGGGGCCTTCTCTCCTTCGGACATACTCTGGAGTGACCATCGACGACGGACAGCGGGAACTTCCTCGTTGTTGGCCATGGAAATGGTCGAAGAAGCTCGAAGACAAGGGTTGAATGTAAAAATTTTTCCACAGACGGCGCCAATTGTACGGGGGCGAAATATTCTTTGCTCTCGTACGCCTTGAACGTCAAGCTTCTGGTAGGGCGTCTATCTCTGTAACACAAAAACGGTGAGCTGCCCGGCGGTGGTGTGCCGGAAAGACCCTCCGACGTCAAGTCAGACTTGGGAAGAAGGCAATGAGGAGAGAGTGTTTGTGAGAGTCAGTTCGCATACCTCCAACGTTCGTCTTTCACCTCCCTTCTAGGCTGCCATGCAGCCTCAGGATTGTGCGCGCACTACCTCTGCTGTCCTTCCCGGACAGGTGGCAGTGTGCGCCTCTCACCACCTTACGCGTGTAAAGGTTTAGTCCTTTCACCAGTACACACTGAACTGTCTAACGGTATTGAGGCGTTCGTGGAGCAGATATCCTTTCCTTCAACCATTGGCCCAGGTGGCACCCTAGACCGAGATACACAGCCGGCCTACTGCTTGCGGAAGATCACCAACCGAGCTACATATTGCCGAGCTGTCCCTTGTCATCCGTGAAAGACAGACCACCTCGGGCGAGCTACTTCTGAACCGATTCATCGGACCAACCGGTTGCGAGGCATGCCGGCCTCCAACCGTCCTATCTACAATCTCGGTCACACGAAGCCATTCGCCTTGGCTGGCCGGTCAGAGGCATGCCGGCCTGGCTGCATCCTCGGCCCAACCCGGACCATTCTATAGCTCGGTTTCCATTCGCCACTCCGAGCTCCTCCTCGCACGTGCGGGTAACAGCTCGGCTAGGTCCAGTTCGCGCTTGCCCGGTCCCGTTCTCCGACCGTGCAATTCAGTCGCGTCAATAGATGAGTTAGCTCAGCGCCGTGCATTCCATTAAGTCTGACGTCGCCGTTGCCCGGCCGTACTATCACGCAAATCTTCCCTCTCACTGCTAATATTTCTAAAACAAATAATTGCATAAATTTTTGATTATTTATATGGGAATACAAAAAAAATCTCATGCACTAAAATGCCATTTCAATGTGGAATATAATAATTTTCATAAGCACAATAATTCATAGATAAANCACATGCAAAGCACTGGGAAATCAAGATTCTATTTTTTTTTTCCTTCTGTTTCAAATATTGTAAATTGTCTTCTACATGTGAATGCAAATCTAATTGAGAATTTCTGATCAACATAGGCAAACAACAATGCTACATCCCCCTAAAAATATCTCCCCTAATTCCCCTAATTTCCATTTTAAGTAAACTGTTTTTTTTTTTTTTTTTTTTACTTTGCCTTGCATTTTTTTTTTTTTGCCAAAAAAGGCAATTTCGGGGGATTCGGGGGCACCCCCTCGAGCTCCCCCGCTTTTCCCATAGGCAAAACTGTGGAAGAGGGTTTTTATTTGAGTATTTGGTGTGTTGCTTTAAATCTAGAAAAGCGGTGGTTTAAAAAAACAATAAGGACTCAACCGTCTACACCTACCAAACTGAGGCAGAGCAATGACCAAGACTATGCAGTCCTGCCATATGAACTCACTCATAGAGTTTTTTTTTTTTAATATTCTAAAAAAAAAAAAAAAAAAAAAACTATTTAGAGAATTAACCCACTTTTTAAACTATTTGGGAAATTAACCTGTTTTTGAAATCGCATTTTGAAAATGTGATTTTGAAATTGAAATTGCATTTTCAACATGCAATTTCACCTTGAAATCGCATGTTGAAAATGCAATTTTACCATGTCATCATAAATTGCATTTTTAACCTGCGATTTCAAAGTGAAATTGCATGTTAAAAATGTAATTTCAATTTCAAAATTACATTTTTAAAATGCGATTTCAAAAAGTAGGTTAATTTTCCAAATAATTTAAAAAGTGAGTCAATTCTCTAAATAGTATTTTTTTAAAAATACTTTATAAAAAAAACTCCTCATTCATATGTTAGTAGTGTAGAACTGTCCAGATTAGTTTTTTTTGTTTAGCTAGACACTTTGATTTAACTGGAAAATGTTAAAGTCATGTTTGGGTGGAGTTTTTTTGTTTTGGGGGTTCTTTGTTTAATATGATTATATTAAATGAATTTAAGCCTGTATAAATAAGTTCGGGTGATAAAATTTTTTTTTTTTTTTTTGACATTGCTGTCATATATATGTTTTAAATGATATATATTTTATATACTTCATTAGTACATAATTAATATAATTACAAAATATTTTGGGTTAATTACATGTGTAACTATATTTTTGGTTAATATAATTATATATTTTTTGGTGTTATTTTAGTCTTTATAATTTTAAATAGTTTAATTGTGATTCTAAACTCTTAATTTTGTGTTAATTTAGTTGATTAAGAATAAGTAATTGAATTGATCAAGTTCATAATTTAATTTATAAAACTATAAAATGTGTTGTTGATATGTGTTTGTTTTTATTATTTATGATTGGCTAAATAAAGGGCCAAACAAAAAATAGGAAGACAAGCTGAAGGACAAAATCGAGAGATAAAGACAAGCCATTTGACCAAAGTAATTCTTTTGATGATTTTTTTTTTTTAGCCTGCTAATTGGCAAAATGAAGGGACAAATAGAAAATAGGAAGACAAGCTGAAGGGTAAAATGGAGAGACAAAGACAAGCCAATTTAAAATAACATATTTGTATAAGAAAATATAGATTAATTAAATTGATTATTTGTGTATTATCTTTTATAAGAGTTATAAACGACTTAACTTTTTATAAATTTTAGAAATTAAAATTTAAATAGAGCATTTATATATATATATATATATTATACATATTAATATTTTAATTTAAAATTACTTTCATCTTTTCTTAGCTTCAAATTTAATCTTGAAGAACTCGAAGGGATCATGGAGCCAACCATAAGTCTCGTTTTCATTATTTAAATTGTTTATTTTGTAAGATTTTCCATGTATATCATCAATTAAAAAATATGGGTGATTTACAGCTAAGTCCCGTTTTTGAAAATAATGGTACATTGAGTCCTACTTCAAAAACTTTTTACCAATAAGTCCCATCATAAGTTTAAATGACGAAACTACCCTTACCAAATCAAAAACACAAAACATAAATCGCACATTCACGATTTCATTCTCAAAGTTCATCCTGCCATTTCTTACTCTCGCAGATTTCATTCTCACCTTCATAAATTTCGCGTCACATTTCGTCTTACTTCATCAATCTCGTCTCAGATTTTAGAAGAGCAAAGTAGATCATCAAATATTCTGAGATCCGAACAACCAAAAATGGTGAAAACAAATAAGATTCAAGTATCTTAAACCCTAGTTTTTCCGAAATCTTTCATTTTCGAAACTTCTGTTTTTGATTTCCATTTCAGTTTGAATGTTGAGTTCGAAACTCTTGTTTTCGAAACTCTTGATTTTGTTTTTGTTTGTGAATCTCAAAACATTCACTGTAATGGCACCAAAATCATGTTCTCATTCTTTCAGTTTAGGTTTCATTGTTGATTTTGGTACAATTGCTGTGAATGTTCTCAGATTCTGAATCAATTTGAGTGAAAAATCCTAGTTAATAATATTCTCTTGCTTTCAATTTAGGTTTCAATGTTGATTTTGGTGCAATTGCTGTAAATGTTCTCATATTTTCAATCAATTTGAGTGAAAAACCTTAGTTAATCATATTCTCTTACTTTCAATTTAGTTTTCAATATTGATTTTGGTACCATTGCTGGTAATGTTCTCGAATTCTTAGTCAATTTGAGTGAAAAACCCTAGCTAATCATATTCTCATGCTTTCAATTTAGGTTTTATTGTTGATTTTGGTAACATTGTTATTAATGTTCTCAGATTCTGAATCAATTTGAGTGAAAAACCCTAGTTAATCATGTTCTCATGCTTTCAATTTAGGTTTCATTGTTGATTTTGGTAACATTGCTATTAATGTTCTTAGATTCTGAATCAATTTGAGTGAAAAAACCTAGTTAATCATGTTCTCGTGCTTTCAATTTAGGTTTCATTGTTGATTTTGGTAACATTGCTATTAATGTTCTCAGATTCTGAATCAATTTGAGTGAAAAACCCTAGTTAATCATATTCTCATGCTTTCAATTTAGTTTTCAATGTTGATTTTGGTACCATTGCTGTTAATGTTCTCAGATTCTTAGTCATGTTGAATGAAAAACCGTAGTTAATCATGTTCCCTTGCTTTCAATTTAATTTCAATGTTGATTTTGGTACCATTACTGTTAATGTTCTCACATTGTTAGTCAATTTGAGTGAAAAACCTAGCTAATCATATTCTCATGCTTTCAATTTAGGTTTCATTGTTGATTTTGGTAACATTGCTATTAATGTTCTCAAATTCTGAATCAATTTGAGTGAAAAACCCTAGTTAATCATGTTCTCGTGCTTTCAATTTAGGTTTCATTGTTGATTTTGGTAACATTGCTATTAATGTTCTCAGATTCTGAATCAATTTGAGTGAAAAACCTTAGTTAATCATGTTCTCGTGCTTTCAATTTAGGTTTCATTGTTGATTTTGGTAACATTGTTATTAATGTTCTCAGATTCTAAATCAATTTGAGTGAAAAATCCTAGTTAATCATATTCTCTTGCTTTCAATTTAATTTTCATTGTTGATTTTGGTACCATTGCTGTTAATGTTCTCAGATTCTTAGTCAATTTGAATGAAAAACCGTAGTTAATCATGTTCCTTTGCTTTCAATTTAATTTCAATGTTGATTTTGGTACCATTACTGTCAATGTTCTCAACTTTTAAATCAATTTGACTGAAACACCCTAGTTATTCATGTTCGCTTCCTTTTGATTTAGGTTTCATTGTTGATTTTGATATGATTGTTATTAATGTTCTCACATTGTTAGTCAATTTGAGTGAAAAACCCTACTTAATCATATTCTCTTGCTTTCAATTTTGGTTTCAATGTTGAGTGTGGTACAATTGCTGTCAATGTTCTCATATTTTCAATCAATTTGAGTGAAAAACCTTAATTAATCATATTCTCTTGCTTTCAATTTAGGTTTCAATGTTGATTTTAGTATGATTCTTGTGAATCTTGTCAGATTTTTAGTCAATTTGAGTGAAAAACCCTAGTGAATCATATTCTCTTGCTTTCAATTTAAGTTTCAATGTTGATTTTGGTGCGATTGCTGTCAATGTTCTCAGATTCTGAATCAATTTGAAAGTAATTGGTACAATTGATTAACTAGGTTTCATTGTTAATCATGTTTGGTAGCTTTAGCACCCTGATCATGTAGGTTTCATTCTCATATTTTGAATCAATTTGAGTGATAAAAACCTAATTAATCATGTTCTCATGCTTTCAATTTAGGTTCCATTGTTGATTTTGGTAACATTGCTATTAATGTTCTCAGATTCTGAATCAATTTAGTGAAAAATCCTAGTTAATCATATTCTCTTACTTTCAATTTAGTTTTCAATGTTGATTTTGGTACCATTGCTGGTAATGTTCTCGGATTCTTAGTCAATTTGAGTGAAAAACCCTAGATAATCATATTCTCATGCTTTCAATTTAGGTTTCATTGTTGATTTTAGTAACATTGCTATTAATGTTCTCAGATTCTGAATCAATTTGAGTGAAAAATCCTAGTTAATCATGTTCTCATGCTTTCAATTTAGGTTTCATTGTTGATTTTGGTAACATTGCTATTAATGTTCTCAGATTCTGAATCAATTTGAGTGAAAAAACCCTAGTTAATCATATTCTCTTGCTTTCAATTTAGTTTTCAATGTTGATTTTGGTACCATTGCTGTTAATGTTCTCAGATTCTTAGTCAATTTAAATGAAAAACCCTAGTTAATCATGTTCCCTTGCTTTCAATTTAATTTCAATATTGATTTTGGTACCATTGCTGTTAATGTTCTCAACTTTTAAATGAATTTGACTAAAACACCTTAGTTATTCATGTTCTCTTCCTTTTGATTTAGGTCTCATTGTTGATTTTTATATGATTGTTGTTAATGTTCTCACATTGTTAGTCAATTTGAGTGAAAAAACCTACTTAATCATATTCTCTTGCTTTCAATTTAGGTTTCAACGTTGAGTGTGGTACCATTGCTGTCAATGTTTTCATATTTTCAATCAATTTGAGTGAAAAACCTTAATTAATCATATTCTCTTGCTTTCAATTTAGGTTTCTGTGACAACCCCGACTCATGATCAACGGTAATTCATGATTAAGCGTGCTAAGTAAATGGTTAAGACAAAATCCTAAATTAATTATGTGAGTGTGTTGCTTTAAGTGCATTTTTATCTGTTTGCTATAGAAAGATCTGTTCATGCTTTAATTTCAATTAGCGAATTGAAAGCCTTATCGGCAACTAATTCAAAAATTGACTTGTTTTATATGCTAATTAGGATTTATAGAATTTTATGGTAGGTTTAATTGAAATTCGATTCGGAACGATTAAATTGGATTAATTTAATGCCATTTGATTAACTTTGGTATCTACCACTTAGTGAGTTACTTTATTAACCCCACTAGCTCAACTTTATGCCTCTTTTCTCCCTAATTTGATGAGCAAACGTGAGAGAGGGAGAGAGTAGGAAGATTTGGGTCTTAGGCTTGAGGATTAAACTTAAACAAGAGAAATTGCTAGGGGAAAGAAGAAGCCTTGGACATTTGATCATCTAGCTCAAGAATTTATCACCTAAGGTCCAAATTGAACATCTAAGGTAAGAAGTTAAGTCTCTAGTTTTAAAATTAAGTTGATTCATCTATGAATCAAGTGAATTGAGCCATGAGATGTAAGAATTAAGCTTAAGAGATAGGAAGGAAGATTAATCCATGCATGTATGTTCATTTCATTACATTTGGAGCATGTTTGCTAGGAATTCCCTCGTGCATGTCATAGATTGAGCTTGATTGAAGGAAATCATCATGTTTTCTATTAATTTGCCAAGTTTGATCATGTTTTAAAGAAGTGGGATTCAAGAAAATTCATGCATGTTACATTCTTGAAACATTTATAAAGTTTAAGTTGAATTTGTGTTAATTGACATGCTTTTGGGCTTTGATTTTATGAAATGACCTCTAAATCATGATGTGTTATGAGTTTCTAAGTGTTTTGCAGAATTTTGGCCCAAAAGGATGTGTTTTAGAATGTTGAATTCATGGTTTGAACTTTGGAAGCAAATCTGGAAAACCCAGAATTTTGCTTCCACGCTCGAGCGACCACCATTATTTTCACACTTTCGCTCGAGTGATATAAGGTTGGCTCAAGCATGCATTGCATGTTCTCAGAAGTTGCGTGTTTGGAAGCACGCTTGAGCGACAAGACTTGCGCTCGAGCGAGGACCTGTGTCTCACACTCGAGTGACTGTCGAGCGGCCGTCGAGCGGAGATTGCACGCAACCAGAACTTTTTCACATTTTGCAGACTGCTTGAAGCGACCACTCTCATGCTGTATGTCCGCTCGAGCGAAGAAAGCTACGCTCGAGCAAGGCCCTTGTTTTCAGCAAGTTTTGAAAAATATTTTCAAGTACACTTTTGCATCATCTTTCCATCCTAGGCATTCCTAGGCCATGATTAAGACATCATAATGAGAAATGATGAAATAGAACCACACCAAAACAAGTAGAAATGACTAAGTTATCAATTCTGGGTGTGTAATTTGGTGTGCGTTCATTCTGTAACTGTGTAGATTCGCACCCAAGGAAGCTGAATAGCCTGCTTACAGCCCTATTATCTGTGAGTAACAATGTTGTAAAGCTATGTTAAATTATAATTATTTTCTGAATGATTAACTGTACTGCTTTCTGAAATGATATTATTTACTGAGTGAATGTTTGTCCTATTTTATGAACCGTACTCGTGGCATCCATAGCAACTGACTGTTACTGCTACTGTCACTATTACTGTTATTGTTACTGCTACTGTTACAGAGATCTCTGTCAGTTCCTATCCTTAGAACTACTGTTACTGTATTGATGGCCATCAACTGACTGTTCGGTCTATTACGACCTATTGAATTGTTTTGCTATTAGATGTACCACGTATGACCGCTATGATTCCTAACTGAATAATATGACTTGAAATATGACACATTGAATGAATAATTGTTCTACAGATACAAATGACTGTTTTAATTACTGAAAGGACATTCATTCTTAACTCCTTTACACATTCATTATTCACTGGGCTTTAGCTCACAGTTTATATATATATATATATATATATATGTAGGTGGCCAGGCACCAGATCAAAGCTAGAGGTGTCGACCCGAGTTCACGTTTTGTCAAGCCAGCCGTTGTGCCTCATAGCGAGGTTCCGAACTTGCACGAGTCAAGGCCTTTTGGATGACTCATAGTTGTCTTTTGTTTTTGCTAATGTTATGAATGTTTAAGACTCTTGGTTATACAGCTTTTGTTGATGGGATTATGTCCCTAACTTACATATTGGCTTACATATGTATTTTTTTTTTGGTATCAGTGGTTGTGAATACGGCGGTGCGCATGAAAGTTTATTTTCCATTTAGGTCTCCACAGCTCATTGGACATTATCTTATTATTGATTGGCTTTCGCCAACCCCCTTTATACTGTATTATTGTCAATGCTATTAAGCAGGCCTTTGGTAGTCACGGATTACTGGCCGGTTACGATGCTAAACCCTTAGGGTCGAGTTTGGGTCGTGACAGTTTCAATGTTGATTTTAGTATGATTCATGTGAATGTTTTTAGATTTTTAGTCAATTTGAGTGAAAAAACCTAGTGAATCATATTCTTTTGCTTTCAATTTAAGTTTCAGTGTTGATTTTGGTGTGATTACTGTCAATGGTCTCAGATTTTGAATCAATTTGAAAGTAATTGGTACAATTGATTAACTAGGTTTCATTATTAATCATGTTTGGTAGCTCTAGTACCCTGATCATGTTGGTTTCATTCTCATATTTTGAATAAATTTGAGTGAAAAAACCTAGTTAATCATGTTCTCATGCTTTCAATTTAGGTTTCATTGTTGATTTTGGTGACATTGCTATTAATGTTCTCAGATTCTGAATCAATTTGAGTGAAAAACCCTAGTTAATCATGTTCTTTTGCTTTCAATTTAGGTTTCAATGTTCAGTGTGGTACCATTGTTGTCAATGTTCTCATATTTTCAATCAATTTGAGTGAAAAACCTTAATTAATCGTATACTCTTGCTTTCAATTTAGATTTCAATGTTGATTTTGGTAACATTGCTATTAATGTTCTCAAATTCTTAGTAAATTTGAGTGAAAAACCCTAGTGAGTCATATTCTCTTGCTTGCAATTTAGGTTTCAATATTGATTTTGGTACGATTGCTGTTAATGTTTTCAGAGTCTTAGTCAATTTGAGTGAAAACCCAAACTTAATCATATTCTTTTGATTTCAATTTAGGTTTCAATGTTGAGTTTGGCATGATTGTTGTGAATGTTCACAAGTTTTGAATCAATTTGACTGAAAAACTCTTGTTATTCATGTTCTCTTCCTTTTGATTTAGGTTTCATTGTTTGTTTTGATACGATTGTTGTCAATGCTCTCAAATTCTGAATGAATTTGATTCAAAATCCCTAGTTAATAATATTCTCTTGCTTTCGATTTCGGTTTCAATGTTGATTTTGTTTTTGTAGCTGTGAATGTTATCAAATTTAGACTTCCATGAAAATGACATTGGATTGATTCTTTTAGGACACATTCTCAGTGTTAATATGTTGTCCATGTTGATTTTCCGTACAAGAAATCAACTCATGAAAACGCGAAGACTGAAGAACAATGCAAGGAAAACAATAAGAAAGCATAAAGAAACAACTTCAAGGGAGAAAAAACGAAAGGGAAAGCATAGAGAATGGAAAATAACTTTCAGATCAAATATGGTGACAATAGTGAAACTATTATAGCACATCAAATTCAAGAACGAGCATATTAAAGGGTTGAAGAAAACCCCATTCTGGTTACTATTTGAGGCAATATTGAAGAACAAGTTGAATTATAAACAATGTAGAAAATATGATGATATTGCATTCAAAATAATTCAATCATATCGGCCAGGCAGCAATGGTTCTTTCCAGTTAGGACCAGAAACTATAAAGCTAACAACATAAGACATCAAGTCCATCTTCGGTATATCTTGTGGAGATGGGCCGATGCATCTTGGTTATGGAAATAAAAGTATATCATCATTTCTGAGAAGAAAATCCATACAAACTGAAAGGCTATCGAGCACAACCATCATGGACTTGTTGCAAAAAGCATTCAAAGGCAACAAAAAAGAAGACACCAAAGATGTAATTAGGATGTTGTGTATGTATACTTATTTGAAGCTTTTTTTCTCTACATCAGGAACAACAGTTGAATGGGTATTTCTTAATTACATGGAAGACATAAACTCAATGAGAAAATATAATTGGGCAGAAGCAATAAGGAACACACTGATGTCTTCAATTGAAAAATACCATAAAACTTTAACAAAAGTCACAGGATGTGTTATGGTTCTCTTAGTAAGTACATCTTTACTATTTTCTATTAGTTTGTTATTAATAACAGAAAGTATTATTTCTTATTCAAATGACAAAAATTCTTTATATTTGTTTGTAGTATTGGTTGTGTGAGCACACACTGATCATCCACCCCGAAGTTAGCGAAGCATGCCCAAGGGTGATCAAGTGGAATCTTATCAAATTACATAAACGTATGAAAGTCATATCACTACATGACCTGACAACAAGACAGGTCACATCCTCATCTCATTTGAATTTCAATTCAAGTTGGGAAAATTCCCTATTTTTATACACTGAATTATTATTGAGAAACTTTTTAGTTTCCTAAACTACAATTATTTCAAAAACTAATATCTATTGTATGTTGACCTATAGGTAACTAGTGCTCAAATGAGTGAGGACAGTGATGAAGAACTTAATGACACTAAAGAAGAAGAAGAAGAAGAAAAAAAAGAAGAAGATGGTCAAGATGTTGAAGAACGCCACCAAGAACCAAAGACAGCAAATAAGAAATGGCAAAATTCTGAAAGCACGGAAACTGCCAGCTACATGAAAGATGAATGGGATGTTAATCAACAAGACACAAATGAAGACTTTGATGGCTTGTGCAACATTATGATCAATGATGCACCTGAGGGAGAAGAACACATTCATCAACAAGCACTTGAGAGACTTCAAACTGAGAACAACAGTTTGCAACTTGACAACACAGTGAAGACCATCTACATAAATAAACTTGAAGAATCTGTTTGGTAACTTCTTCCTTGATCTTTAAAGCCCAATCTGGCAAACTCTGCACAGCTTTTGCTTAACTGGCTGGGCCTCAGGGTCAAAAGGGATCCGGTACTGTACAATTTCAAGATCGATTCCAAGCATGTCTTTGTAGGACCATGCAAACATATCTTTGAAATCTTTTAATAAAGCGATTAAACGCTCGCGTTCCTCCGAAGACAGCGTGGACCTGATCTGGACCAAGCGAGGATCTTCCTCAGTACCTACATTAATTGATACGATTTCATCTGTATAGGGCTTAACACACCTCTCCTCCTCATGATCAATCAAATGTTTTAAAACCCGAGGGATTTTTTTCTCTTCGTTTATGTCAAAATTTTGAAAATTAAGATCAGTACAACAGACCAAAGTTATAGAGAAGTAGGCAAAGTTCACAACATTCCCATTCAAAAAGTTTGGATCTTCAGTTACAGTGGACTCAAAAGAAAAGCTAAAAGACGACTTGGACAAGACTTTGGTATTTGGGTTACCACTTCCAGAAGTTATAGACTTAGAGGAACTCGAATCTGACTTCGACTCCACAGACTCAGTGGAATCAGATTCGGGCTCACTATTCGATTCAGAACTGTTGATGACGCCTTGCTCAAACTTCCAGACCAGATGTGAAGCCTCAGATGCATCTACGATAAGATTGGAGAAATTCGCTACTGGGTTATCCCCGATCATTGAGATAGCAAAACTATCTCCCAAGTTAGTGGTCTTAGCTCCAGCAGTAGAACTTGTCAATAAGTCAGCCAGCGCTTTCGATGTCCAGGTTTGCAATCCTGCCTTGGTCTCCACGAGGGCTTAGGTCTGTTTGTTCATCCTCCTCTTCTGGTAACTGGTGTCCGAAGAAAATCTTAAACCCCGGATACCTTGTTTTTGTTCCCCAATCATACCAGGGCTCTGGGAATCCACAAAAAGGGAAGTCTTCCCCTTGGCGGACAAAACATCCATTTCAGGTCCCCTGTATTGGTTTGTGGACTAACTCATACTACTTCCCAATCCTCTTTGCTTTCAGCCTTTGTCTCAGCTTCTCATTTTTTCTTTGCTAATTTGCAGCAGTAGGCTTGTATCCCAGCCCGAAAGTGTGGAGGTTATGACTCATCTCCTTAGTAACAGCACCTCCCTGTCTGCCACTTCGGCCTAGTCCCGATTTGGGCATATGCCCTTGTTTGTTCATCATGTAAATGGATTATGCACTCACGTAGTCTCCATCGCCCTCTGCCATGATGGTTTGGACTAACCGGGTTTCTGCTAGAGAGAAGCCAGAATGAAACACGCCTTTTTCCACATATATGATTCCAATAATGGTGCAGTGGTTCCCTAGGGAAGATGGGTCGCAGAATTACTGTACACAGTGGCAATCCCGCCTTTAAAGGGGTACTTTACTAACTAGTGAACTGTTGATGATATAGCCTTCATCTGATGTAGCTAGGGCCTTTTCAATAGTAGGTTGAATGTGGCCGGTACATCCATTACATGGAATTCCACTTCATGTTCGGATGGGCTGATTAGGATATGGCATTTGAACGTTCCCATGACATCCCGACTTGTATTGTCATAAGTCTGGACAGCTTGGGTGGTGTGTGTAAAGTTAATCGGCCTCAAACCGATGGCATAGATAGTCCTCACTGGACACATTGATCGCCGACCCGGTATCTACTAACAACACCAGAATCTACTTTTTTTGACTTTCCAAGGTTATATATAATGGACGGTTGTGGTTGGCACCCTCAAGTGGTAACTCCTTATCTGTAAAAGATATTACTGGCGTAACGTCCCCAGATGTTACCAACGATACTAATTGGTCGGAAATGGTATCAATAGGCAGTTTAGTCCAGTTCATTGCCTCTAGCAATGCTTGCCTATGCTCCCGAGATGCCATTATCAGACCCCAGATTGATATGTCGGCCTGAATCTTTTTGAGCTATTTTAAGACCATGTTTTCCTCAACATCCTTCTCTTTCGCTCTCTTAGCCTCCTTGTTAGAGGTCTCTGGCTGGTCTAATGGTGCGGAGTTGAAGCACCGACTGCTCCGGATCATATGATTGATCTCATCGGTATACCAGGTGTCATCTGCGGTATCAGTTTTCCAACCTTCGTCAGTGTATGCATGACTTAGGTCGTTGTCTTCTCACCACTCTCCTACAGTGGCATCAGGTTCTATTCGAAGCATGTTAACATCACGCGCCCCATCATCATACTATTCTTCCTCCACTACAGTTCGAGTTTCAGCATCCCGGTAGTTTCTGAGTTTTCTTAACATTCTCTCTCGATCACTGGGTTCCTACTCGGTTTTCTTGGCGTTTTGAGCACTGCTGGTTTTTTCTCTTTTCCCCTTTTCTGTTCCAGAGCTATCTTCACCTAGATCTCCTCTATCCTCTCCATTTTAAATTGTTCTAGTGCCTGTTCTTTTTCAGTAAGAGATGCAGCCTCAGCGTTGCCCCTAACAGCAATTTCCTCTTCTATACCAGTCTCTCCTATCTGCTCCTCCACATCTGACTCTTTCTTACTCAACCATCTGTTACTTGTTTCTGGCTGGCTCGGGTCCCACCATCTCACCTGGACACGACTTGTATCCTCCTCTTCAAAGAAGTATAAATCCTCTAGATCTTCCTCCAGATCAGCCAAATCCTCTTCTAAATTTGCTAAGTCATTCAGGCCTTGCTCGGGCCACTCATTTTGATTCTGCACCATTTAGTCTTCCCCAATAGCATTAATGGTGAGAAAGTTCGGCAATATGACTACTGGCTTCGGTTGATCGATGGCCACAATATATAAACTGGTATCGTACTCCTCTGCGAGTGAGACCCCCTTCTCTATGACACAGGTATTAGGTGATCCTGTCTTTAGTGCATTCTTCTCTTTCTCCATTTCTACTACCACGGGTCCGGATTGGGTTTGTGGTGCTAGATCCATCATGTACGTGTCTGTGCCTTCTGGAATGATCACCTCCGATTTTGGTAGGTAGGATGAGGTAATGTATGTGCTAGGGTTGAAGGTGGGCGGTAGTGTATGGATGTGGTTAATGTTTCTGGGCGGGGGGGACTTGGTTGTGTGCAGGAAATGGGTTGGTTATCATGTTGGGTTTAGCGGGCGGGGCGATGACTTTGTTGTCAATGAGATCCTGGATCTAATGACGTAGACGGTAACGCATGTCCGTGGGATGGCCATGTTGTTAGTGGAAGATACAATACTGGGTAGGGTCATGTTTGGGTGGCAATGGGTCTGGAAGTGGACGAGGATCGAAAGACTTGAGATGCCCCTTTTGCATTAATAGCTTGAGAGTGTGGGTTGGGCTCATATGGAAGGAAGTAAAAATTATTCGATTCCGGGGAGGATTGGTACTTTGTGAAGGTTATGAGGTTGTGGTAGTAGCAAAAGGATCAGCCATCTTGGCCGTTGAAACAACAGTACTGACATCCACAGACCATGGAATAGTGCTACTACTAGCATTGGTATTCCGAGAGAATGGCCTTCTTGCAGGTTCACTTGTTCTGTGGATGATATCCTTTTTGAATGCACTCTCGATTTGGACCCCCAGCTCATGTAAGGAAGCAAATGTAGACAACGGTGTCACTATCATTCTCTACAACATGTCTGGCTCAAGGTTTGGACCACTAGTCGGACTTGTTCTCTTTCGGCAGGCCTATTTGTCATTCGGGCTACCTTGGCTCTCCACCGGGCAACAAAATCAATAAATGATTCTTTGGGGTTCTGGTAGTTGCCTTCAGCTCACTGATGGTTACTTCTATCTGGGTGTTATATGAATACTGATTGACAAACGCCTCAAATAGCTCCTCCCAATTTCGCTTTGTTGAGTCTTCCAATTTAGCGTACCAGACAGACGCCACATCAGACAGGGTTCTCCCAAATAAGGAAAGTTTCTATTCCCTAGGCAAACCCATGGGCCTCAATACATCTAAGAATAACCAGATATGCACAATCAGATCCCTACTCCCATGGAATTTTTCGATGTGGGGCATCTTAAATTTCTCTGGTAATCTGACCGAAGCCTCAATGTACCCATCTTCGATATCTGGAATGGAGTTAAAGCCTTGGGATTTCTTCAATGTTTTCTCCAATATGGCAATTTTGACTAAGGCTGGATCAATTTCATTGATATCAAAAGGAAATATTCCTACGGGGGTTGAACTGGAGCCTATAAGCCGGAGCTGGGGGAAACATTTCCTGAAAACTGGAACTGGAGATTTTCAACCGGTGGGGGTGGATCAGGATTTGGCTGAGCAGCGGAGATCGGGTGCACGGTTGATGCGGATGCCCAGATGTACGTCGTAGATCAATAATAGTTTCATCTTGTGTAGCCATCCTCTAGTTTACAGTGTCCATGGTTCTTTGGAAGGCCGTCATCATGGCAGTAAATTCCTCCGTGTTCTGTGCTGTATTTTGTGCCATTGTTGTTCTGGGTGAACTAGATGCTGGTGAGCTGATTGAGTGAGAACGGATAGGTGTTTGTGAAATGCTTTGTACTAATGCTACTGACTGTCTGTTCCTTTTTCATCGAGTGACTGGCGGAAGAGAGACAAACACGGGCTGACCACCAACAAGGTCTTGAGCTTTACAAAGCCTACCGAAATGAGTCCACACAACTTGGGGAATATCGGGTCTTTCTGAAGTTATGATGGTAAACTACCTAGCAAAAAGAAAGAAAGAACATAATCAAAATCTGATAGCACTTCGACCCCAATTCACAGCAATCATAACACATGGCTAAACTGTAATCCCCACTGAACTCTGTTCTCAAATTTATATTGATATGAACCATCATGTACAGTCTCACTATAAAAGCACATATCAAGTAAAAAAGAACCAAAACACCCCTATGAGGAGGGGTAAGGTTACCCTGTCTTAGATTTTTGGCATGATCTAGGCTGCACTATTTCAAACAACGATTCTCACAACATCCTGCAAATGGGTGGCATCCTGTCCTAAGTTGGAATAGTCACTATAGCTTTACTATATGCAAGGGAACCTCAGCAAAATTACCTAATATACCTCTCACACCTAACACTAAGAAATTAAAGATGGATCAAGCGGTACAGTGGTAATCCAGATCCAAGGGTTGTGTTTCCAACATGGTAGAGCCCATGACTGATCAACCTTTTGGGCAAGCCTCCAGCAAATCGTCCAGAAATAGCAAATGGAACACCCACATTATCAATGTAAACGTTCACGTTGTCAAATTTATTTGATGCAAATGTTCCAATAGAACATATGAAATAGTCCAAAATAATGCACATCAAGTAGCTAAGGGTTCAAAAATAATTCGTAAGAGTAAAATTATTCATAAATTATCTTAAATATAATAACTAGGATTTGGTGAATCAAATACCTAAAATAATAAGACTTATTGGAATATAAAAATATTTTATACACTAATTGGGATACAAGTACTTGAAAAATATTTTATAATAAATTCTCAGAAAAAAAAAGTGTTAGGCACTATTTGACATCTCATAGAAAAGTACATTTTTTTTTTCATCTTTTTATCTTTTTTAGATCATATTACTTTTATATTTTTTTACATATCTTTTTATAAAAATATGCTTATTTAGATTATTCCAAACACCCACTTATAAATAGCACTATTCAAAATAAAATTCGAAAGAATAAAAAGGGAGCATTATAACATAACCCTCCTAAAAAGAAAATGGGAAAAAGTTCACGCACGTGTGAATGGTATTATGGTAAATTCAATACGCGACACGAATATTCTGATTAGCATATTTGAATGCCATGACGACACACATGTGAGTGTCTCAACTTTGATGCGTTGATCTCTCAATTCCGACCGCATGGCCTGTGGGTCTCCATGTACGCACCTGCGTATCATGTTGCATTTAAAATAGTGAAATTATTCAATAATTTCGTAGTCATACTCTAGGTCAATCATCAATTACTTAACCATATATTGTTTCTTTATCCCAAACATAAATCGTAGGTCCTTACTCCTCTTTTTCAATCAAAACTTTATAGAATATCATGTACACATATTTCAAGAATAGTGAATAATCACATTTTAAAATAATATATGCCACGTCATCGTGAACGACCCTAAATAGGTCACACGAATGAGTAACATGCTTTTAGACGAGTTTCAATTTATGTTTATATTTTAATTAGTGATTGTATTTTATATTTTAATTAATATTTTTAGATATATTTAATCAAGATGTATTTAAAAAGTAAAATAAATTAACTAAAAATATTTCAAAAATCACTAAAAGCAAAATAAAATTTGAACAAAAAATTGTGCACATTTTTATTTAGATTTTTTCGTTTTTAGTAATTTTTTTTTAATATTTTAATTAAACTTTGTTATTTTGTAGATGCATATAATCTTGATGTGTTTTAAAATAAAAAAGATTAGAATATAAAAAAAAATCTGTAAAGACAATCAGAAACCTATCTAAAAATAATTTCTGAAAATATATTTATTTTTTACTGCATATTTATGATAGTAGGCAGTAGAAAATGTGATAATCTTATTCTTTTAATATTATCTGTGTAGTTATATATTCAAAATAAATTCAAATAAAAAAATTGTAATAAAAGAATTTTATAATTGTTATAATAATTAGGGGTACTTACCAATTAGTCCTATTAACTAGACTTATTTACCTACAGGTCCTAACTAATAAATTTAACACTATAAAAATAAGAGAGTGATAAATTTATCACTAAAAATTTATTTATAAAAACAAAGAGACTGATAAATTTATCACTATAAATTTATTCATAAAAATAAAAGACTGATAAATTTATCTTTATCACTTAATAAATTTATCAATAGGACTTAATGGATAATAAGTCTCCAAAGTAGGACCTATTGGATAATAAGTCTCCAAAGTAGGATTTATTGGTAGTTTACCCTAATAATTAATGCAAGTTATTGAACTTATTTAATAAAAAAATTAATTTATTAACTTTTTAGTATTAGATTTTAAAGCATCTCCTACATTATTAAACATTCAGTTGTTTTACAAGGGCAAAAATTAATCTCGGACACAATTTTCTGGTATGGAACTCACTTACTTTTCTGTGTTTTTTAAAGACATTTTTCAAGTTTAAAATACAATATAAAGTATATATTGTATTTTACTAATTCATTGTTTTCATTTTGTTTCAACTCTGCTATTTATTTAATTATTCGTCTAAATACTACTTTTTTTTTTGAAATGTTACATCAACAATGAAAAAAGAGATAAACAATCGTAAGTGTTTGATACATTTTGCATAGTCTTTGTAGGTTAAATACATTTAATTAGTGAATTTAAGTTATACAAGATATTTTAACTAACCAACATTATATACATAAAATGTTGAAAATGCTTTTAGCAAGTCTTCCATAGGCACTCTTTATCATTTGGATTTAGATTATCTGTCATTATTTTTCTACAGCAAGAATAGTCAACTAAACCATATAAGGGAAAATTATTTATAAATCTTATTAGGGAGACTTATACTACATATGGTCCTATATGGTCCTAGTAAAAAACTCATGTTCCCAAAAGTCGTATGGGAAGTTTGTTGACACATTTACTCTCAATATTAGTTGTTAATATCATAAATAATAATAAAACCATATATAGGAAATTAAATGTTACCATAGATCATATCTATATAAACGTAACGTAACGTGACACCTACATAAATGTAACGTGACACCTATATAAATGTAATGTGACACCTATGATCTATGGTAATATTCAATTTCTTATAGGAAATTGAATGTTACCATAGATCATATCTACATAAACGTAACGTAACGTGACACCTACATAAACGTAATGTCACGCCCCACTTTTTATTACTCGAAGTCATTACCAAGTTCATTAACATAATTCAATTTCAGAGATAACATGCGGAAATAAACTCAAATGTTCAACTAGAAGGAATGAACAACGACTCTCTCTTTCGAATGCCAATTAAATACAACATGAGCATCCTTAAATAAATTGCCCTCAGGCTTACAACATTAAATAATCAAATGAAGGGTGTAACCCTTTTACACATATGGCATTCCGCCAACAACAAAGAGGCCCCGTGGCCAACAAATAAGAAGATCCCAAATCTTGTAGCACATCCTGCTAAACACTTGAAAAAGATTCAACAACGTGGGATGAACATATAGTCCAGTAGGGATCTCAACATGATCCTCAACAATAACAATTTACAGATAGCTATGATCATGAACACTCATTCTTTTACTAGAATAGTAATGTGACAGTTTATACAAAATATATATATATGCATGAGCTTTTCTCGAAAACAACCATTACATTCAACGCTATAAGCGATTTATCTTTCTTTTCCTTTCATTAACCCTCATTCCTATTCTTTCATAACATTAACAATTACTTAGGACATAAATTCATTAAGCCCATTACTCTCTTCCATTTTCCACACATACAACAGACGTGCCTTTTCAAAACATATTTCTAAAATGTTCGATTTTCTTCACACTTCCAAAAGACAAAAGGTCATTTCGGTTTAATCCCAATTCTATCATAACTATACATGCATACCTTTATAAAAGGGAGATAACAACTCAACTACATGCATAAGATAAACCAATGAGGCAACTCGGCCCTCCAAAACTGTAACCAACACAATCCACAATGTTTCCAGATACACTGAAACAATAACAACGAAACTTTGCTTTACTAGCTATGTGCGTAGTAAGCCAAAGATACACTTCTCACAACAAACTACCAGTTTACCAGGCGCTAGCTGGAAGGGTATGGTGCCTTCGATTATCAGCGCAGTCAGTTCTCCAGGCGCTAGCTGGAAGGTAACGGTACCTCTGATTCTCAGCGCAGGGTATAACACCAACAGCCACAATACAACAAGACATAATCAACATGTGTACTACATACACATAAACTAACAAGATACCAACAATGTGTTAAAGTAGATGAACACATAGGTATAATGCATACACGACAATTCAACACAACCACGTCATCCTCCACCGATGACCAAGGACAAAACCTCGAGATGCAGGTATTTAGTACATCTATTAAAAGACTCAATTATCATGAGATTACAAACCCAACAACAAATTAACATGGTAGTTAAAGATACAACCTCCACATATGTGTGTTCAACACTCAAATTACAACAATCCAATTCTCATACTTCATTCAAAAGTATCTTTTACATTTCACAAAACAAATTCCATTTTCTCTTATTTTTCACAAAACCAACTCCATACCTTTTGTTTTCACAAAATCAATTCCATGGACAATAAAACCATAACCCATCTTAATCCACTACATTCTTTTCAAAGCCATTCCAAATTAATTATGCAAATTAAGTCATAATCATTAAATTAGGGTTTTTCTCCTCTTTCTCAATATTGATAAAAAAGAATCAATCATCTATAACGAACAACAATGACCTCATTTAAGACCCAAAATACATAAGTATTTGCCCAAAGATCAAAACCCCTCTATTAATTTATTAAATCAAATAAAAATTAGGGTTTCCTCTCCATTCAACAACAACATGCTAATTAACACTCCAATTAGCCTAAACCACAACTAATGATAATAAACCCAAATTCAACAACCAACCCAAGGTTCAACCTCATGATTTTCAACAAATCCAACATGATATAATTTTCATGCAATACAAAAACTACCACATGTCTATCTATAGATGGAGTATTGAAAAGAAACAAGGAGAATCCCTACCTCAAATTTAGAAGGGGAAGAAGGAAGAAAACCCAAAAGTTGACGGAGGAGAAACCAAGCTTTGCTCCGATCAAAATGAAGCCCTCGACAAACTCTACACTTTATCTCAAAGGAGCAAGGTGAGTAGTGGTCTTCAAACAAGTAGATCTAAGGATCTTTGAGTGAAAAGTGCCTTGAGAGAGAGAGAGAAAGTGTTTCACGGTTTAAAGAGAGGAAATGGAAGAAAAAATGAGAGAAAAGGTTAAGTGAGGGCCTTTATATAGTACTAGGTCAAAAATAGATATAAGCTCCAAAGTCAACTCAAAATATCTAGTCAAAATATCCCCAAAAAGTAGGTCCAAACCGTGAGAAAAATCTGGGAAAAGTCGCAGGTGTCGACCCTTCACAACACAGGTGTCGACACCCAAGAAGGAATCTGGAACACCAAGTGTGACTGCACTGCAGGTGTCGACCCTTCCCTAGGCTGGTGTCGACACCAAAATGCAGTGGGTAATTTCAGAACAAGGGTCGACCCTTCCACAGTTTGGTGTCGACCCTTGCGGCCAACCAAAAGAAAAGGTGTCGACACCACCAAGACCGGTGTCGACCCCAGAACATGATTTTCAAGTTTCCAAACAACTTTTCAACACGAACGAGCATGAACGAGCAATCCTAACAAGTTTAAATCAATTTGTACACCTCCAAAACTAAGGTACAACAACACCAAAGATTCCCAAAATAAAATAAAGGGTTCAAATACATTTACCAAAAGTTTTAAAGGGCTCAAGTGCTACACGTAACGTGATGCCTATGATCTATGGCAACATTCAATTTCCTATATAGGAAATTGAATGTTACTATAGATCATATTTATATGAAACGTAACGTGATACCAACATAAACCAGCAACATTTTCACATTCAATTTAAAAAAATAAAAACTCATTAAGTTTGCGAAACGTAACGTGACATGTTACGTTACGTTTATGTAGGCGTCACGTTACATTTATGTATGTGTCACGTTACGTATAGGTGTCACGTTACGTTTATATAGGTGTCACGTCACGTTACGTTTATGTAGGATCTTGTGGAATACATTCCGATCTAAATAGGACTTGAGACTCTATAAGAAATTACACAGGACTTAGCCTAGCATAAATGTCTGAAAAAAGACTTATAAATAAGTCTTCCAAAAAAGGGAAAATTATTTATAAGTCCTATTAAGGAGACTTATGCTACATATGGTCCTACTAAAAAATTTATGTTCCCATAAGTCCTGTAAAAAGTTTGTTGACACATTTACCCTAAATATTAGTTGTTAATATCATAAATAATAGTAAAACCATATATAAGAAATTGAATGTTACCATAGATCATATCTATACAAACATAACGTAACGTGACACCTACATAAACGTAACGTGACACCTATGATCTATGACAACATGCAATTTCCTATATAGGAAATTGCATGTTACCATAGATCATATCTACATAAACGTAACGTAACGTGACACCTATGATCTATGGCAACATTCAATAACGTAACGTGACACTTATGATTTATGGCAACATTCAATTTCCTATATAGGAAATTGAATGTTACAATAGATCATATTTATATGAAACGTAACGTGACACCAACATAAATCAGCAATATTTTCACATTCAATTTAAAAAAATAAAAACTCATTAAGTTTGCGAAACGTAACGTGACACGTTACGTTACGTTTATGTAGGTGTCACGTTACATTACGTTACGTTTATGTAAGTGTCACATCACATTATGTTTATGTAGGACCTTGTGGAATACATTCCTATCTAAATAGGACTTGAGACTCTATAAGAAATTACACAGGACTTAGCCTACCATAAGTGTCTAAAAAAGGACTTATAAATAAGTCTCCCTAAAAAAAATTAAAACAAATATAAATATTTATAATTATTCTGTGCATAGCACGGGTGATAGGCTAGTATATTATACAAGCAAAAGTGACTTTTCGTGAGAAATTTTGTGAGAACTCCAAAATTTTATAATAAATTTGTAAATTTATCAAATTAAAAAATAAATTTAAATAGTATTAGGATTACAACTATATTTTAATTCTAACATTATTTACACCGTGCCTTCAGGCACGGACATACGCTAGTATTATATAAGGAAAATAGGGTTTCTAATCTACAAGTTTTGTGGGAGCTCCAATATCCTAATCCTAATTTTCTAATTTTTTGATTTTAAAAAAAAACCTTAGTATTTATTGACTTCTCCTAACCCACAAACCTTTTTGACTTCTCTCATAATTACTGCAATACATTTTCAATTTCTCCCATACACTATGATTACATACAAAATTAAAGAAAATAAGAATTTAGTTATGGATCTCAAAAAGATACAACATCTAAATTTGAATTATGATTTAGTAATATAGTTATCTATTTTTTTGATGTATATTTATCAAAATTTTAAATCACTTAAAGTGACAAATTAATCAATAATTATCTATTCTTTTGATGTATATCTATCAAAATAGTCTATTTTAATAGTATATAGAAGAGTAGATGGTTCTTTTTATTTCTAAAAAATTCAATCTATTTTTTTTTTTTACTTTTTAATTCTTTAAATTGAAACATCAATTGATTATGTCCTTAAAACAAAACTGATAAACACATATCAAAAAGTTACACATTTTTTTCTTCTTTTTTTTTCATTTTTTAATATGTAGAATATTTACAAATGGAAAATGTTTGACACCCCAAATTTTTTTCCATAATCCAACTTATAATGATATAGTCATAAGTGTCAATTTTTATACAAATATGATATAGCGATCTTGGTTTTCCCTCCATTGTTTATTGTATTCCGGACTCGGTTCCGTGGATGTTTGTTGTTGTCTCTGTCGCATTTTCGTCCTTAATTCTTTGTATTTTAGTTTTGGGATGTATTGGGCAGGTTTGTAATAGGTTGGTTGTGATTTGAAATAAATAGTTGTTGCCCAGATTTTTGGTTTCTTCGTTCGAGCGAGGCTTTTGTCGCTCGAGCGAGCTTTGTATTTTAGTTCTTTTGCTCGAGCCAAGGTTCCTTCGCTTGAGCGAGTTTTGAGTGATGTGTCTCTTGGCTCGAGCGAGCACTCTTGCGCTCGAGCGTGCGTCTGTGTCTAGTTTGGACCTGAAGGTTGTGTTTCTTCGCTCGAGTGAGCTTTCCTTCGCTCGAGCGAGCGAGGACTATGTTTTGAGTTTCTTCGCTCGAGCGAGTACTCTTGCGCTCAAGCGTGCTTCTGGGTTGCAGACCTGAAGCTTCACATTGTTCGCTCAAGCGACACTTCTTGCGCTCGAGCGAGGTGTTTGTTGTGTCTGATCACTCAAGCGACCACTTCTTTGCTCAAGCGAGCCTCACTTATATCAGATCGCAGCAGCAGTTCTATACTTTACTTTTTGATCTTCTTTTCTTTTCAAACCCTAGAACGGCACACTCTCTCTCTCTACATACACCTTCTCTCTACAAATACCCCTAGTTCTAGTGGTCTTCTACCCTAGTCTCTTTGCAAGAAAGGTAGAGCTTGGTGTGGGCTTCGTGTTGATCCAAAAAAAATTGGGCTTTGGAGCACTTCGAGTTTCTTCCTCCTTCTCCTTTGAGCTTCGAAATTTGAGGTATGGATGATCTACTCCTTCTTATGGGTTTTAACATAAACGTTTGTCATTTTGTATAAATGGTGGAGTTATGGAAATTTTGGAAGGTTAGGATTTGATTTGAAATATATATAAAGAAGGGTTTTCAATTGTTAAATACCATGTGTATGTGAGACCTTGGAATAATGGGGTTATTGTTGTAAGATTGATAAAATTGAACCTTAGAGTTGATGTTCGAAAAAAAGGGGAAAATGCCCTAATTGAACTTAAATAATTAATTTGATAATTTGTGGAAATATGAAATTGAGTTGGAAATCATGAAATTAGGAAAATTATGAGATTGAATGGTGTGGTTGGTTTAGTTAATCGCCCATCTATGGAAGTGTTGATAATTTATCTGTTTGATAAGATTTATTACCTGTTTAGAAATAACTGTTTTGGGCTATCGGTGGAGGATAGCCATAATTGTTGTAGAATTGCATGATGATTAGGTAAATTGAAACTAATCAATTGGAATATGTCATTGAATATGACGGTTGGATTAACACATTGTATATGTGCTTTAAATTGATCATTGTATATGATAAGCGTTTAAATACATTGCATATGTATCTTGTTTGGGAGGAGATAGGGGATGTACTCCATGGTTTGGAAAGAGATAGGGGATGTACTTTCAAACCTGTTTGGGAGGAGATAGGGGATGGACTCCATTGATAACTAAGTTAGCCATAGTGTCCAGGGTGAAAGTCTCGAAATCTTAATTACATTTGCATAACGCAGATGAATTGAAGTATTGAAGTGTTAATAATATGAGTTGTAGTCTCATTTTGAATTGAAGTATTGAAGTGTTAACAATATGAGTTGTAGTCTCATTTTAAAGTGATTGTGATTGAAGTGTTAGTAGTATGAGTTGTAGTCTCATTTCGGACTGTTCGGATAAACAATGAACCATATCTATGAATTGATTTGGATAATGAAACGGAAAGGGATTGAAATGTGGTTGTGAATATGAATTGGTTATGGAAGAGATCTATGTTGGTTTATATGAGTTAAGCATTTATCAAATGCTAATATTTTAGTTATTGCTCATATTTGGTTTAGTACATTTTTACTAGGCTTTGGCTCGCCCTATATGGGACATCATTTTCAGGTACAAGTGACATACCGCCTCCAAGGGTGTAGCTTGGGAGGTTTATAAGCTGAAGGCTTATTTTTTGTAGTTTTCTTTTGTATTACATGTAATCCAAGCCAATGGCTTAATGTGTTAAGAGTCAGAACTCTCTTTTGTTGAGACCAAGTGTTGATTTAGAAAGTTGTAAGCCCGCAGGGCATTTACTTTTATTGTCAACATGTAATACTTTTTGTAATGAATACTCTGATAAATGAATATATGTTTATTTCTCCTATGTCTATGTGTATCAAGAATGATTGGTTTATATGTATTATTTTGAGGGCGTTACATATGAGAAGAGATTTAATTAAATTATACATTCCAACCAACCACATAGTCAAACTTTGATTATTTCAAGATGTTATTTCACTATAATTCCAATTAAGAGAATCTTCAATCCGTAATATATGTTTTTATCAAATTATAATTTGATAAAAATTTAAAAAGATGAAACGTTGAAAATTATTTTTGCTCCATCGAAATTGGTGAAAAAAAAATTGGGATAAGAATGAAAGCTCTTTTAAAAATTGATAAAAATTTAATGAAAAAGTTAAAGTAATTCATATCAAATCAAAATTTTTATTCAAATTTAAAATCAAATTAGATAAAAATAAATAAAAAGAAAATGATGAAAGTTTGAAAATATTTTGAAACCTTCTTATTCATAAAGACTAGAAATCCGTGTGTGTATTATATTTATATTGTATTTTTAGTTATGAAATTGAAATCAAAAGAAATGTAACTTAAATTATTAGATTAATAATAGAAACAGCATATTAATTATTGTTAAATATCACTTCACTTCATATTTAATAATAAAATTATATATTTGTTTAATTATAACTTTTAAATTTGTATATTTTCATAACAAGAAGAGTATGTCATAACTCAATTAATCTCATTTAATCAGGTTTAATTTTTTTTATAATACAAATCATCAAAATTCCACTAAATATATTCATATATATATTTTTTAATTTTTTTAAACTAATAAGTTAAAAAGTTATAAACATAAAAGTTAACTTATAAATTTCATGAATATCGTAAAATAAAATATTAAATTATTTCAAAATAGTTCTAAATGTTTTTTTTTTTTAATTTATAAAGTCTCGTGCCTAGCACGGGTTATCACTAGTATCTATCTATACTATATATTAAGCAAAAATGGGTTTTTAGCCCCAAACTTTGTGGGAGCTCCAATCTCCCAATCTAAATTTTCTGATTTTTTGATTTTTTTTTTTTTAAAATCTTAGTATTTATTAACTTCTCCCAACTCCCAAGTCTTACCCTTATAATAACACTTTAATGCATTAAGAACAAGCATAAAAAAATTCTTTGAAATCCAACACATATGAATTCCTTGAAAAGTCCGAATATCATTCCTCATAATAATACTTTAATGCATTAAGAACAAGCATAAAAAAATTTCTTAAAAAATCCAACACATATGATTATTATCAAAATATTAAACCTTAATATAATATAATAAAAAAAAAGACATTTAATTTCTTGAAATGTCCAACACATGTGATTATTATCAAAATATTAAACTTTTATATAATATAAAAAAGGAAAAAAAGAAGACATTTAAAAAAAAAAACATTTAAAAACCACAATTCACATATATAGATAATTGTAAACACAATCCGTGCATAGCACGGATGATATGCTAGTCTATACTATATATTAAGCAAAAGAGGGTTTTTAACTCACAGGCTTTGTGATAGCGTCAATATCATAATCCTAATTTTCTAATTTTTTGATTTAACAAAAAAAAAAAAAAAAAAATCAGCATTTATTGTTTCTCTGAACCCAACCTCAACATTTATTAACTTCTCTCAACCCACAATCCCTTTTGACTTCTCTCATAATTACTGCAGCACCCTTTTCAATTTCTCTTATACACTATGGTTATACACAAAAATAAAGAAGATAAGAATTTGGCTATAGATCTCAAAAAAAAATAACATCTAAATTTGAATTATGATTTAGTAATATAATTATGTACTTTTTTATATATATATCTATCAAAATTTTAAATCACTTAATGGGACAAATTAATCAATTTTCTAAAATTATTAATTTTTTAATTTACAAAATAGATTAAAAATATTAACTGATTTATTTATTTAATAACAAAAATATTTCATAATCTCTCCCTCCTCATCTCTCTCACCAATTTCAAAAAAAAAAAAAATTAAAACTTGCATTTGTTTTCTCTTCCCCAAAAAATCCCAATTTTCTAATTTTTTAATTTAACAAAAAAAAAAAAAAAAACCTCAGCATTTATTGTTTCTCCCAACCCAACCTCAACATTTATTAACTTCTCTCAACCCTCAATCCCTTTTGAGTTCTCTCATAATTACTGCAGCACCCTTTTCAATTTCTCTCATACGCTACGGTTACACACAAAAATAAAGAAGATAAGAATTTGGCTATAGATCTCAAAAAAATATAACATCTAAATTTGAATTATGATTTAGTAATATAATTATGTACTTTATATCTATATATATATCAAAATTTTAAATCACTTAATGGGACAAATTAATTAATTTTCTAAAATTATCAATTTTTTAATTTACAAAATAGATTAAAAAAAATATTAACTGATTTATTTATTTAATAACAAAAATATTTCATAATCTCTCCCTCCTAATCTCTCTCACCAATTTCAAAAAAAAATAATTAAAACCTGCATTCGTTTTCTCTTCTCCAAAAAATCAGATAATACTTTTTATTAAAGTTGTAGATATTTATCTATATCTTATATATTATCTTATTTAAAATTTATAAATGCTGAGTTTTTTTTTTAATAAAAAATTTAAAAAATTCAAATTGGGATATTGAAACTCCCACAGGCCTTGGAGGTTAAAAACCTCCTTTTGCTTAATATATAGTATAGATATAGCCCATGCATAGTTACTGCAGTAGTATTTTAATTTCTCCTATACACTATGGTTAGTGATAAGATTGTTAAATTATTTTTATAAAAAATTTTAAAAAACATAATTTATATATTAAAAAAAATTTAAAACAAATATAAATATCTATAATTATCCCGTGCATAGCATGGGTGATAGGCTAGTATTATATAAGGAAAAAGGTGTTTTTAATCAACAAGCCTTGTAGGAGCTCAAATATCCCAATCTTAATTTTCTAATTTTTTGATTTAAAAAAATAATAATCTCAGCATTTATTGACTTCTTCCAATCCACAAGCCTTTTTGACTTCTCTCATTGTTATTGCAGTACATTTTTTCAATTTCTCTCATACACTATAGTTAATGATGGGATTAATTATTATTTAAATGTAAGGCCATGTCGAGGGTTGTGCTACTCCTAAGTTTTGGGATGACTACAAATTGTAGTAATGAATGCAAACTTTCTACAACATTGTTCACCAAAAATCTTTGATATCATTTAGTTCTGTCAAAACTTTATATTGTACATGGATAGTTTAAAAATGCGTTAACTTGTACAAAGAGAGTCAACAAATTCAAAATTACAAGTCACTTGATACATAGTTATTCATTAGGCAGTGTAGAACTTGATAGTCTTTTATCTTACATGGGTGAACCATCCCAACAACCTCAACTTGAGCCAAATAAATTGAGTTAGAAGTTCAAACATACAAACCCTACCCATTTTAGCTCCACCAAAATGTGTTATATATCATATATACATAAAATGAAAACAAAAATGCCTAAGATCGTGCGTGTAGGAAGGTGATTGGCCCCAAAAAAAAAAAAAAAACTTTTTTTTTTTTTTTTTAGATTTCAGCGAATGGGGCGGCGCCACGTCACTGGGGGTCGACCCCCAGTGGGGGTCTGAAGCACGGCCGAAATGAAAATTAGATCTCCAACAATTTCAAACATGCAGCAATATGCATTTGAGTTCAACAAATGTGTAGATACATAACATCAGATCATAAAATAATACCAATTTTTGATACATTCTAAAGTAATAGCCTTTCATGGAACAATGGATTATCACAAGAAGAAATAATATTCCACATCCACGTCCTTATCCTCACCTCAATTCTTCATTTTATAATTGCACTTTTTTAATTAAAGTTGAGACTCGAAAGAGAGATTATGTGGCTTGTTTTGACAAACTAGCAAAAAGCTAACTTTTAACTTTTTTACCCAAAGTCACTATTTAAAAAGTTAACTTTTTTGGTTTAAAAAGTCAAAAGTTAATTTTTTACCAACTTTCTAAAATACCACTATGTGAGAGAGCTTTATTTATTAAAAAAAAAAATTAGCTTTTAAAGAAAGTAGGGGACTAGGGATTGGGATTAATAAAACTTAGCTATGAAAGAGAAAGGGAAAGAAAAAGTATTAGGTTAAAGGCCAATTATTAGGCCATCTTAATACTCGTGCAAAAGAGTTGACTAGACAATATTGCTTACTTTGTAAATTGTTTGAATTTATTTATGAAAAATGTTTGAGGGTTTGAAATATGAGGCACGAATCCGGCTCAAAGCCCAAAACGACGTTTTGGGCTTCAAATTTTTTTTTTCTTTTTCTTCCTCTTCTTTCTTTTCTTCTTCTTCTTCGTTTTGAACACAAAAGAAGCAGAGGCGAGAGAGAGCAACAAAGAGGAGAGGCGGGAGCTCGTCGTCGCAGCTCGTCGCTCGTCGGCCGATCGTCGCTCGTCAGCCGATCGTCGCAGCTCGTCGCTCGTCGGCCGATCGTCGCCTCTGCCTCCGCCCGCCTCCACCTCCGCCTCCCTCCGCCTCCGCCTCCGCCTCCGCCTCCAGCCCCATTTTTAGGACCCCCTCCAGTTCTGCTTCTCCTTCTCTTCTTCTTCTTCCGCCTTCTCTTCTTCTTCTTCTTCTTCATCCTTCTTCCTTCTCAAATTCAAGCCAAATTTGGCTCGAAACCCTTTCGGGCTCTGTAACAGAGCTCTTTATTTATTTATTCACAAGTCTATATCTATCTATACTATCTATTAAGTAAAAAAAAGTTTTTAACTTCCAAAGTCTGTGGGAGCTTCAATATGTCAATTCTAATTTTTTAATTTTTTAATTTTTTTTTAAAAAAAAATAACCTCAGCATTTATTAACTTCTCTCAATTTACAACACTTTTTGACTTCTCTCATAATTACTGCAATACCTTTTCCAAAACAAATAATTTGTATATTAAAAAAAATTTAAAACAAATATAAATATCTATATCTATATCTATCTATTTATTTATATCTATCTCTAACCCACAAGTTTTGTGGGAGTTCCAATATCTGAACCTTAATTTCTTTATTTTTTTTATTTTTTTTGAAAAAAGAAAACTTAGCACTTATTAAATTCTTTCAAGTTTTTTTAATTTCTCCAATACACACACTCTTTTTAACTTTTCACATACCTATTGCAAACAGTGAGTCTTCTTTTTGTTTTCTCCTTCTTGACTTTTCACTTCTATACTTTCAACTTCAGTGACCACGTATGCAAACAGTAAGTTTTCTTTTTGTTTTCTCCTTCTTGACTTTTCCTTTTGTTTATTATTTTAATATTGTAATTAGATAGCGCATAAAAATATTTGTGATTTGTCTAGTGAATAAAAAATTATAATTTAATTTTTTAATATGATTGAAGTTAGATAAATATAAACCCTCACAAAGAGAAAAATCTGATTATAATTAGTTGAATGATTCTTTTTTTTTAATGTGATTGTAGTTAGTTTAATAGTTCTTTTTTTTCATTTATTTATTTTATTATGGGAAAAATGTGATGTGATTGTAGTTTGTTCAATGACTCTTTTTTTTTAATATGATTGTTGTAGTTAGTTCAATGGTTTTTTTTTAATGTTATTTAATTTTTTTATTTACTATTTTAATTTTATTTTTGATTTTTTAATATGATTGAAATTAGATAAATACAAACCATCACAAAGAGAAAAATGTGATTATAATTAGTTGAATGATTCTTTTTTTTAATGTGATTGTAGTTAGTTTAATAGTTCTTTTTTTCATTTATTTATTTTATTATGGAAAAAATGTGATGTGATTGTAATTTGTTCAATGGCTCTTTTTTTAATATGATTGTTGTAGTTAGTTCAATGGTTTTTTTAATGTTATTTAATCTTTTATTTACTATTTTAATTTTATTTTTAATATGATTGAAATTAGATAAATATAAACACTCATAAAGAAAAAAATATGATTATAGTTAGTTCAATGGTTCTTTTTTTTTTTAATGTGATTGTAGTTAGTCAATGGTTCTTTTTTTCATTTATTTATTTATTTATTATGGGAAAAATGTGATGTGATTGTAGTTTATTCAATGGTTCTTTTGTTTAATGTGATTTAATATTTTATTTACTGTTTTAATAGTTTTTCTTTACAATTATTTATGAAAAAAGCATGATTTTAGTTAGATAGCATAAAAATATTTGTGATTTGATTTTTTTTTTTTTTGTGATTTGATTTTTAAAGTATCAATTATTGATAATGATTATATTGTATTTTGAAAAAAAAAATTGCAATTGATTTTTTTAACCTACTGTGTTTTTTTGAAAAAAAAAATTATTGCGTTTTTTTAACTATCAATACACTTAATTTGTGATTTGATTTTTAACTCAGTGTGTTTTTTGAAAAACAAAATGGATTGAACTCATTAGGGTCACATAATATACCAATTATTGATGATAATTAGATTGTATTTTGACCCAAAAAAAATTGTAATTGATCTTTTTAACTCACTATGCTTTTTGAAAAATAAATTATTGTATTTTTTTAATTATCAATTGACTTAATTTGTGATTGATTTTTTTAATTATTGATGATGATTAGATAGTATTAAAAAAATTGTGATTTGTATGATTGAAGTTATCTCCTTTTGTTTATAATTTTATTTTTTAATATGATTGAAGTTAGGTAACATAAACACTCACAAAAAGAAAAATGTGATTGTAGATTGTTCAATGATTCTAAATAATCTTTTTTATTTACTATTTTAATGGTTATTTTTTTCAATTATTTTAAGTAAAGGGGGTTTTTAACTTCTAAGGCCTGTGAGAGCTTCAATATGCCAATCCTAATTTTCTAATTTTTTGTTTTTTTTATAAAAAAAAAATTAACCTCAGCATTTATTAACTTCTCTCATAATTACTGCAGTACCTTTTTCAAAACAAATAATTTGTATATTAAAAAAAAATTAAAACAAATATATATCTATACTATATATTAAGCAAAATGGGGTTTTTAACCCCAAGCATTGTGGGAGCTCCAATCTCTCAATCTAAATTTCCTAATTTTTTGATTTAAAAAAAAAAAAAAACTTAGCATTTATTAACTTCTCCCAACTCCCAAGTCTTACCCTCATAATAACACTTTAATGCATTAAGAACAAGCATAAAAAAAATTCTTTGAAATCCAACACATATGAATTTCTTGAAAAGTCTCAACACATATGATTATTATCCCTTATAATAACACTTTAATACATTAAGAACAAGCATAAAAAAAATTTCTTAAAAAGTCCAACACATCTATCTATATCTATACTTACTATATATTAAGCAAAAGAGAATTTTAACCCCAAGGCCTGTGGGAGTTTCAATATCCCAATATGAATTTTCTAATTTTTTATTAAAAAAAAAAATCAGCATTTATTGATTTGGTCAAAATCCGCTAATCAGCATTTATTAACTTTTTTCAATTCACATGTCTTTTCGCATGCCTACATTTATTGATTTGGTCAAAATCCCCTGATCAGCATTTAAAATCCCCTCATACAAATAATTATAGATACAATCTGTGTATAGTTACTACAGTATCCTTTTCAACTTCTCTCATACACTATGGTTAGTGATAAGATTGTTAAATTATTTTTATAAAAAATCTTAAAAAACATAATTTATATATTAAAAAAAATCTAAAATAAATATAAATATCTATAATTATCCCGTGCATAGCACGGGTGATAGGCTAGTATCATATATAAGGAAAAGGGGGTTTCTAACCCCCAACCCTTGTGGGAGTTTCAATATTCCAATCTTAATTTTCAAAATTTTTGATTTAAAAAAAAAATTTATTGATTTGGTTAAAATCTCCAAATCAGCATTTATTAACTTTTTCCTTTACACATGCCTTTTGAGAATTTTGGTCAAAATCCCTTCATACAAATAATTATAGATACAACTCGTGCATAGTTACTGCAGCATCATTTTTAACTTCTCCCACACACTATGATTAGTGATAAGATTATTAAATTATTTTTATAAAAAATCTAAAAAAAATTATTTGTATATTAAAAAAATTTTAAAACAAATATAAATATTTATAATTATCCCGTGCATAGCACGGGTGATGGGCTAGTATCTATCTATCTATACTATATATTAAGCAAAATGGAGTTTTTAACCCCAAGCCTTGTGGGAGCTCCAATCTCCCAATCTAAATTTCTTGATTTTTTGATTTAAAAAAAAAAAAAAACCTTAGCATTTATTAACTTCTCACTAACCCCCAAGTCTAACCATCATAATAACACTAATTATTTGAAATCCAACATATATGAATTTCTTGAAAAGTCCCAACACATATGATTATTATCCCTCATAATAACACTTTAATGCATTAAGAACAAGCATAAAAAAAAATTCTTCAAAAGTCCAACACATATGATTATTATTAAAATATTAAACTTTAATACAATATAATAAATAAAAAAAAAAGACATTTAAATACTTTAAAAGTCTAACACATATGATTATTATCAAAATATTAAACTTTAATATAATATAAAAAAGGAAAAAAAGAAGACATTTAAAAAAGAAAAGAAAAGAAGAAACATTTAAAAATCAAAATTCACATATATAGCCAATCCCCCAATCTAAATTTCTTATTTTTTGATTTAAAAAAAAAAAAACAACCTTAGCATTTATTAACTTCTCCCCAACCCCCAAGTCTTACCATCATAATAACACTTTAATGTATTAAAAACAAGCATAAAAAAAATTCTTTAAAATCCAACACATATGAATTTCTTGAAAGGTTCCAACACATATGATTATTATCGCTCATAATAACACTTTAATGCATTAAGAACAAGTATAAAAAAAAATTCTTAAAAAGTCCAACACATATGATTATTATCAAAATATTAAACTTTACTATAATATAATAAAAAAAAAAGACATTTAATTCCTTGAAAAGTCTAACACATATGATTATTATCAAAATATTAAACTTTAATATAATATAAAAAAGCGAAAAAAAAGACATTTAAAAAAAAAGAAAAAAGAAAAAAGAAGACATTTAAAAATCACAATTCACATATATAGCCAATCTCCCAATCTAAATTTCTTGATTTTTTTATTTAAAAAAAAAATAACCTTAGCATTTATTAACTTCTCCCCAACTCCTAAGTCTTACCATCATAATAACACTTTAATTTATTAAAAACAAGCATAAAAAAAAAATCTTTGAAATCCAATACATATGAATTTCTTGAAAAGTCCCAACATATATGATTATTATCCCTTATAATAACACTTTAATGCATTAAGAATAAGCATAAAAAAATTTCTTGAAAAGTCCAACACATATGATTATTATCAAAATATTTAACTTTAATATAATATAATAAAAAAAAAGACATTTAATTCCTTGAAAAGTCTAACACATATGATTATTATCAAAATATTTAACTTTAATATAATATAATAAAAAAAAAGACATTTAATTCCTTGAAAAGTCTAACACATATGATTATTATCAAAATATTAAGTTTTAATATAATATAAAAAAGAAAAAAAAGAAGACATTTAAAAAAAAAGAAAAAGAAGAAGACATTTAAAAATCGCAATTCACATATATAGATAATTGTAAACACAATCCGTGCATAGCACGGGTGATATGCTAGTATTATATATTAAGCAAAAGGGGGTTTAATTTAGTTATAGATCTCAAAAAGATATAACATCTAAATTTGAATTATGATTTAATAATATAATTATGTATTTTTTTTTTATGTATATCTATCAAAATTTTAAATCACTTAATGGGACAAATTAATCAATTTTCCAAAAATAGTGATTTTTAATTTACAAAATAGATTAAAAAAAACTATTGACTGATTTATATTTATTTAATAACAAAAATAATTCATAATCTCTCTCTCCTAATCTCTCTCACAAATTTTCAAAAAAAAAAATTAAAACTTGCATTCATTCATTTTTCTCTGCCCAAAAAATCAGATAGGAGCTCCAATCTCCTAATCCTAATTTTCTAATTTTTTTATTTAAAAAAAAAATCTCAGCATTTATTGACTTCTCCCAACCCAACCTCAGCATTTATTGACTTTTCCCAACCCACAATCCGTTTTGACTTCTCTCATAATTATTGCAACACTCTTTTCAATTTCTCTCATACACTATGGTTACACACAAAAATTAAAAAAAAAAGATAAGAATTTAGTTATAGATCTCAAAAAGATATAACATCTAAATCTAAATTGTGATTTAATAATATAATTATGTATTTTTTTTTTATGTATATCTATCAAAATTTTAAATTACTTAATAGGACAAATTAATCAATTTTCCAAAATTATTGACTTTTAATTTACAAAATAGATTAAAAAAAACTATTGACTGATTTATTTATTTAATAACAAAAATATTTCATAATCTCTCTCTCCTAATCTCTCTCACAAATTTTCAAAAAAAAAAATATTAAAACTTGCATTCATTTTCTCTTCCCAAAAAAATCAGATAACATTTTCTATTAAAATTATAGATATCTACCTATATTTTATATATTATATTATAACATAACAAAAAAAACTAAAAAACTAAAAAAAATCTTTAAAGTTTATCTAAATAAACTTTAAATCAATAAAACTCACATGTCTATCACATATCTAACTCACATCAATAACTACCTAAATAATAATAATTAAAAACAAATGGAAACTACAGATAAATTAAATTTAAAAAAAAAAAAAAGAAACCCACAACTCCATCTTAAATAAATTGAAAAAAAAAATACCCAAATAGAAACCACACAAAAATAAAAATAAAAATAAAAATAAAAATAAAAAGATATATCTATCTATCTATATCTATACTATATATTAAGCAAAAGGGGTTTTTAACCCCCAAGGCCTATGGAAGCTTCAATATCCCAATTTGAATTTTTAAAATTTTTTATTTAAAAAAAAAAAAACTCAGCATTTATTGATTTGGTCAAAATCCCCTGATTAGCATTTATTAACTTTTTTCAATCTACATATCTTTCCACATGTTGATTTGGTCAAAATCCTCTGATCAGCATTTAAAATCCCCTTATACAAATAATTATAGATACAATTCGTGTATAGTTACTGCAGTACCCTTTTCAACTCCCCCATACACTATGGTTAGTGAAAAGAAAAAAATCTTAAAAAACATAATTTATATATTAAAAAAAATCTAAAATAAATATAAATATCTATAATTATCCGTGCATAGCACGGGTGATAGGCTAGTATTATATAAGGAAAATGAGGTTTTTAACTTACAAGCCTTGTGGAAGTTCCAATATCCCAATCTTAATTTTCTAAATTTTTGATTTAAAAAAAAAAAAAAAAAAACTCAACATTTATTGACTTCTCCCAACCCACTTTTTGACTTCTCTCATACCTACTTTTACACCCTTTTCAACTTCTCCCATACATTATAGCTAGTGATGGAATTGTTAAATTATTTTTATAAAAAAATATTAAAAAAAATAATTTGTATATTAAAAAAATATCTCAAACAAATATAAATTCTTATCAAATCTATCTATCTATCTATATATATATTATATAAGTAAAAAGGGATTTCTAACCACAAGTCTTGTGGGAGTTTCAATATCTCAAATTAAAATTTCTAATTTTTTGATTTTAAATAATTAAAAAATCCTCTATAGCTCTTATTCAAGCAAAAAAATAAATAATAATAATAATAATAATAATAATAAATTAATTAATATTTCTTGATTTATGACTTTCAAATGGAAAGTATAACAAATATATAAAATGAAAAATAGAAAGTATATCAATCCATTTCAAAATTCAAATTTGAAGGGCAATAAATACGGAAAACATTCTATTAATTTAAATTTAAAATTATAATGATTTATCCCATAATATATAAGTTTTAAATAATTATATATTACATGATTTATCTATATATCTAGATACTATTATAGTTGTAAAATATTGTCATTTCGTTAAGGTTGAAAGTTGTAATTCTTTTTTCTCATTTTTTTATTTTGTTTAATTTTTTGTTAATATGTGTTACAATATGATTGGTCTATAAATTAATTTTATATTCTTAAAAGAAAATTTCAAATTTAGATTCTTACTTAAACTATGTTACTATAATTGGAATGAGATCAATATTCATTCCTTAAATTTTGCATCCTTTATTAAATTATAAAATAAAATTTTAAATTTAAATTCTTCTTCAAAATATATTACTACAATTAGAATGAGATCAATATTCACATGTGTCATAATAATGTGTCATAATATTATTGGTCTAAATATAATTTGTTTTAAATACACGTGTTCAAATTATTAATCGCTATTAATTTTTTTTTTCTTTTTTTGTTTTAAATTTTATAAAAAAAAATTATATTCTTCTAAACTATAAGGACTTGAACAATAATATTTTTTAATATATATATATATATATATATATATATTTTAACAAAAGAACAAAACATAATTTTTTTAGTACTTACCAAACATGGTGGATTTTGTTTTTTTTTTTTTTTTTTATTTCAATTGTCAATTAAAGAAATTAGAATAAAGAATAAAGATATCTTTGGCTCAAATTGTTAAAAAGTTAGTTTTGCTAAAATAAATTAGAAAGAAACGTTGATTTTTTTTTAATTAAAAGTGATAGTTTGTTAAACTTTTTTATTTTAAAAAAAAGGGGGGGGGGTTATAGGTGATAATTTATTGTTCATCTAGAATTATTTTCAAATTAAATGAAAATACCATATTTAAATTTTAAATTTCTTACATTTTTTTATTCAAATACTTTTATTTTGTAAGAAATTTGTTTTTATTCTATTTAATATTTTATTGTAATTTTTAAATTAAAAATAATTTCAAAAAAATCACATTTAAATTATTTATACTATTATAAAAAGTAAATTTTTTTAATATCAACTTAGTGGTAGTTTGGGAAGTGCTAAATAAGTATATTTTTTTACTTTTTACAAAAATGTGTAGAAAAGTAGAGATGTGATGTGATCCAAAAAATATAAAAATATATAATAAAAAAAAAAGAGCGCTAATATGGCACTTCCCAAACAACCCTTTATTTGATGATTCCTTTCTAAAAGGTGTATTTTTTTAAATATTTCTAAGAAAAGTTCTATTGAAAATCTTAAGTATGTTGCTTTTTCTTTTGTTCATTAATATTAAATTTTTAATTAATTTTATTTATTATTTTAAAAAATAAATTAGCAAATAATTTATATATTTATATATATAATTTTGTTTTGGTTACTCAAGTTATTAATTGGTGTTTCTGCCTAAGTCCACTCAAATTTAGGGATTGTTTGAAGTGTTCTAAATAAGTACACTTTTTGACTTTTTGGACCAAAAAGTTGAGGAAAAAAATATGGTTGTTTGGGCTAATTTTTTAATTTTTTATGAAAAAATGTGTATTAAAAAATTATATAAATTAGTGTGTAGGAAAAGATAAGGACAGTAGGCAATAGGTTGTACCGTCTCGGGGAGTGAATTGATGATAAGAATGGTTGCCTACTTTTTGAGCATTGCATTGGACGGTGCTATTCAGTTCGTGGGGACCATCACGGGTCCCGTTTTGATAATCTGAACCGTTGAATATGTAGAACTCGTCGAATAATATATATTTATAAAAAATCACGTTGATCGGATATCGATAGCTATCTGATCGGATTAGTTTTTTTTCAACCGTTAACTATAACACCATCATTGTTTATACAAAACTGATTTAATCATGTAGTTAATTATATCCGATCAACATGATTTTTTTCAGACATATAGTACTCGATGAGTTCTACATATTGACAGTTCAAATTATCAAAGTGGAACCCATGATGGACCTCCACGGGCCGAACAACACTGTGTTGTTTGTGCAACCCGCCTGTGCAATTTTTCCAAATCATTTTAGCAACTCAGCAATAGTCTATGGGACGGTTCAAACTAAGTTGTAATAATTTGTGTAAAATTAATTTTTTTTTTTTTTTTTTGTGAATAATGATAACTTTTTAACCTTTTTAGTAACTTTTTGGATTTTTTGGGTATCCCAAACCAGCCCTTAATTTGAATTTTTGAATTTCTACATAGGTCTTCACTTAATTAAAAACTATATAGTTCAATTGTTAAAAAAAATTTAAGCTCAACTCAAGTTGCTTGGGTTGAGCCCACCTAAGTTTACAATTCTAGAAAGGGAGGTTGAAAGTTACATGATTAAATTTGTGGCAAATTAAAAAAAAAAATTGTGATAAAATTGTGAGTTTTAAATTGTAAATTTCAATCTTCTTTGTTTTCATAATTTGCATACAAAAATTTAACTATTTATATTATTTTGTATAAAAATATATTATTAATTTTTTTACATTCCGTGCGTAGCACGAGTTACTACTAGTATATATTAAGAAAAAAAGGAGTTTCTAACCCCCAAGTCCTGTGGGAGCTCTAACATCCCAATCTGAATTTTCTAAATTTTTTATTTAAAAAAAAAAGCCTCAGCATTTATTGATTATCTGAATTTTCTAAATTTTTTATTTAAAAAAAAAAAAAAGCCTTAGCATTTATTGATTTGGTCAAAATTCCCTGATCAGCATTTATTAAATTTTTCCAATTCACAAGTCTTTCCAAATGTCTGCATTTATTGATTTGATCAAAATTCCCTGATTAGCATTTAAAATCCCCTCATACAAATAATTATAGATACAACCCGTGCATAGTTACTGCAGTACATTTTTCAACTTCTCTCATACACAATGGTTAGTGATAAGATTGTTAAATTATTTATATAAAAAATCATAAAAAACATAATTTATATATTAAAAAAAATCTAAAACAAATATAAATATCTATAATTATCTCGTGCATAGCACGGGTGATATGCTAGTATAATACATAGATAAATAGATAAGTATGCACATTCTAAAGTAATACAATGGGTCTACAGATTCAGAAAATTAACTAGAAAATCATCTAGAATTTCCAATCAATTATTCATACTATGGGTCCACAACAACTTCAAATATACATCGATGACCTAATCTTCAAGGCATTGTTTTGATTGATTTTTTTGGGATAGTAGACTTTCTAAAAGTAATATTGAAGCCAATGAATGATAAATTGTACATTTGTCTCCATACCAATAAATTCAATGACAGATTTTGGGGTATTGCAATGAATTAAACTTATACAAATTTAATTTTAGAATAATTCAATACCAAAAAAAAAAAAAAAACAAAACAAAACAAAACAAAAATTTAGGAGAAGAGAAGGAAAACCCAGAAATCAAATACCTGATTAGATGCTCCTATGAACTTTATTATGGAATTCAACATTCAAGTTAGGTTTTGCAGTGCCAAACTAACCTGCCAAGAATTTGATGAAAACACAAAGACTTATAAGACATCAAAATTAAAGTCAAAAAAAATAAAAGTGAACATAATGTTGAGAAGCATGAGCGTACTACTCGAAGATTGAAGCTTCAACGCTCCAAAAGCCTTGGTCGCACAACTACCAAAGGAAACAAAAAATTACAATTCCAAATTCAATGGAATACATAGACCATACACATCTATACTATAGTCGGCTAAATCAGTATAGTGAAGGGGGATTAATGTGATGTGACCAGGGGTTTAAAGGCAGTGATCTTATGGATTTTTTTTTTTTTTGATCTGCCAATGAGTAAGTGGGTTTCTTGGCTATCAAGGGGCACCTTTCAACTTTGGAGTTCGGATAGTATTCAGATTTAGTGGGTTTTCAGTTAATATATCATAACAATGAGCTTTTTGTGTGTTGATTGTGGGATTTAAATCTATTTTATTTTCTCTTCCTTTTGGGTTGTTATAAAAATTTAGCATATCTCTTATCTTACTCCATAAGTAGGCAATGGTTAGTAGTTAAATTTTCTAAATCAAATTTATTTACTTCTACAACTTATATGCTGCTATGCATGCACACGGCTACCAATTTTGGTGACACACCAAGAACAAAGTCAGATTATGTATAAAAGTTACCTTGCAAACAATCACAATTCTAGCCTCCTTGCGAACAACATCGAGAACAGAATCGCTCAACTCAGCGCCCTAAGTGTAGTGATCTTTGGCCCAATTAAAACAAAAAACAAAAAAGCTCCAAAAGAAATGTTATTTTTGCTGAATGGGATGTTGAATTTGGATGGGTTAGCCTCTGTTTTTGCTGAATTTGGATGGGCTAAGCATGCTGGAAGTCCATGATAGTGAGTGTTTGTGAAAGGTGGGAGTTGTTGAACTTGGGAAGTTATTCAATGTGGAAGTTAGGCAGATAGTTATATTTTGTGAGTTAGTAATTTATGATTTTACCCTTAATGATAAATTGATACGAGTTTAAAAATAGTATAATTATTGAAGAAGTTAAGGCTGTTTTAGGAAAATTAGTAGAAAAATTCTGAGAGTATGACTTTAGAACTCCAAAGTAGCTGCTAGCTTTTAATAATAGTATAGATGTAAATTGTACTAGTACAGTTTATATTCTCCCAATAAGGGTGAATGTAGTTTTGCCACTTCCCAAAACTACGTTGGTTTCAATAGAGAATCTTGATGTGGTTCTTGACCTTGGTTGTCACCAATGTATCACTGGTCTAATTTCTTGCTATTATGTATCATCAAAAAATTCCTGTTGCTGTTTTCCCAAAAAAATAAAAAATAAAAAAAAATAGACAGGGTGGTATAATTGAAACGTAAGATTAGAAAATGGAAAAATTTTATATCAGTGTAAAACTTAAAAAATAACTATAAATAAGTGATAAAATTTGTAAATAGTAATAATTAAAATTATAAAAATTTCATAAATATGTAATAACATTTTCAAAACATCACTAATCAGTAATTTTCCCTTGCTAAGAGAGTGCACCTCCAAATCATAGGCTGTCTAGATTAAATACAAATGCAGGCAGGATGCACCTAATGATTCCAAATAAAAGTAACATTACAATAGGAAAGAGAGAGGGAGAGAAAGGCCTTATTTGGTGGAGTTTTTCTTAAATTAAAAATTGATAATCTAAAAATAGAAGTTAAAAGCATCTATTCTCCAGCTTTTAAATAATTAGTTTTTTTTAATTTATTTAAGTTATTTTTCCCTAATAAGCAATAAGCAAAAATTACATTAAACAGTCTGATACAGATTTCTAAATTAAAAAAAAAAAATTGTAGTTTATGATATATCCATTATTCCTCATTAAATCTTAGTAAACTATGTATGTGTGTCTAAGAAAAATTTAACTTTAGAATTCTTCTACGTACCACCACGAAAAAATGGTCATGAAATTTGTCACCAAATCATGCTAGACAAACAACTTTAGTAGGGCCAACATCACTTTTTTAGTGTTAAAAAAATGGCCAAATGTAAATTTGTGACACTTTTCAAGACCTTTTTGTTATCTTTAAAATTTTCTTTTCTTTTATGATGTATCTCCCTTATTGTTCATCAAAGCTAAGCAAACTGAGAGAAACAGAGATTGAATTTTATGGTCTATATATGCCCTTATATTCACTAGCTTAGCAAACTTTCAAGAACACTTATTCTTGTTAAGAGGTTGATAATTTAAAGTTGCTTGGCCAACGTTAACCGGCTTAGCGTTATTTATATGTTGTAAATCCTCCATATAAAAGTCAACAAATTAATTGTGCAAATATAATATATCTGGAAGAAATCTAATCTTCTATCTCATTCTCTCCTAAACTCCAATCATAGAATATGGGGGACAATAATCCCATAATAGAGGTAGGGGTGTAAAATTGGTCCATTCGCCCACGGCCCACTCAAAACCCGCCCGTGGTCGGGCCAAGCCCGAGCATGAGCCCAGCCCATGACCCTAGGCCGTGTGTTTTGAGACCCGATCCGAAGCCCAGTCCAAAGACCCACTCAAAGCCCTCTCCAAGGCTTGCTTGACCGGCCCGAGGCCTAATGTTATTTTCAAGCTATTTTGTGGAAAAAAAAAATTTAAATGAAAAAATAGTTAGGCTCGGCCTAGGCCCACCCCAAGTTCGAGACTAAGCAGAGGCCTGTTGCTTGATTTTGAGCAAGCTCGGGCTGAGAATTTTTCCACGTGGGTCAGCTCGCCCCGCCCCAAAATTTGGTGGAAGCCCGTGAGACTCGACGTTGGCCGGCCCAAGCCTGGCCTGGTGGTTGGGCTGAGCCAAACTGAGCTGAATTTACACCCCTAAATAGAGGGCGTTTGGTTCATAGAGACAAATGAGAGTGAGAAAAAAGATCCTTAGGTGCCAGTAACATGTTTCCTCCACAATCTTGGTAGTGGTGGAAATAAGTACCAATTTTTTAAACTCCCAAAACTTCTGTACAAGTCAAAATAAAACCACAAGCATGGCAATTTCTTGCATTCAATTTTTTCTTCAAATAATTTTCCTTCTATAAACACTCATAAGTTAAAGAAAAATGTGAATCTTTGATGAAGTGATGATGGGCTAGTTGCCTACTTTCAGAACTGTTGGTTCTCAGAACCCTCCAACCAAACAACTACTATAAGAACTTATACATTTACCTGCCAAGAAATAAACACATAAAACCGAAAAGTAATACACAAAAATAACAATGAAGACAACAACAATAGAGAAAAGTTCGAGAAAATTAGAACCTTTTGCAAAGTTGAAACCGGGTTATGGTTCTCGTAGAAACTTGAAGCACAAGAAACCGAATTACTGTGAGAGAGAATGGCAGGGCAATTCTCCTTTGGCAAAGCAGAATGTATGCATGTGTTTGCATGGTGATCTCCTTGCCAGAGGAGGACCGCCCTGTTATTCTTTAACCCCACATATTTGCCTTTGCTTTGAGTACCTGAGATCGAGCTCGATCTTTCACATGAAGTAGCAAGCCATTTTATACTACTCAGTTCGCACATTGGTTTTGGATATGCTAAAGAAAGGAAGAAGCATATGCTTGGCACAATTCCTGTGGGAAGGTTCTTTTGTGTTATTCATGGGGGCCATGCATGCATGGTCCCGATTCTCTCACTAAAAATCTCACTCTCTCCCAAGGCCAAGAACATCTTCACCTTTTTTTTTTCTTATCTTTTTTTTTTTTTTTGATGATTTAGATAATATCATATGTTGGAAAAGAATACGCACACTAGAAAAAGATTATACTTAAATCTCTGATCTCTCACATTTTATTCGAATCTACAAATGCATTAATCTTGTTCACCTTTATAATTGTGAATAAAAAAGAATACGCACACTAAAAAAATATTACACTTAAATCACTGATCTCTCACATTTTATTCGAATCTATAAATGCATTAATCGTGTTCACCTTTATAATTGTGAATAAAATGTTTCGCATCAATAATGGTTTTGTTTGATGAGTAGTATAATGGTTTTGTTTCATAAGTATGTTGTATGGAATATTTAAAAAAGTATTCATAAAATAAAGTGCATAACGTAGATTTAAATTTTTTTTTATAATTATATTATACTTAAAATGAATTTGATTGACATATTTTATTTTCTAAATTTTATTTATTTATTTATTTATTTTTGTATATTTTTTTTTTTAGATATGTAACCTTGTCATTGTTCTATAGTGAAAATGGAATTTGATATTTTCCACAACCAATAAAAACCAAGGACTAAACTTCTAACATAATGTACCTTTTGACCCCTACATGAGAGAGAGAGAGAGAGAGAGAGAGAGAGAGAGATAAAAAGAAGGTGGTAGTAGAATGGAACTATTGTTGACAATTTTATAATTTAAATGTTATTATAAGGATAATGTGAGTATATAGTTATTTAATTAATCCTTTGACAAAGGCACATAATATGTCAAGTCTAAAAGGTTATCACTCTTTTGTCCTAAAATTCTACTATGACCATTCCACATCATTTATGAGTAGAGTTGTAAACGAGTTGAGTTAAGTTTTGTTGAGCTCGAACTTGACTCGTTTATTTATTGAGTTTGTTTATTGAGCTCAAGCTTGACTCAATAAGGAATTGGACTCGAGCTCTGCTCGACTTATTAATATTAATGAAACTCGAATTCGGCTTGGCTCGGCTCGATAATTTTTTAATATTATTTATATTATTTAAATAAAAATATTATTTATATTATTTAATATATAAATAATGTATTTATTATATAATTTAAATATAGATAAACGAACCGAGCCTACTATTCGAGTTCGAGTTCGACTTATTTACTAAACGAACCGAGCCGAGCCGAGCCGAGCTGAGCCAAGCCGAGCGTTTAACGAGTCGAGCCAAGCTTGTTCATAAATAGTTCGATTTATTTGTAGCCTTATTTATGAGACAACACATCATTGTCCATTAACAGTTTAGTTGCAATTAATGTAATATAACTGCATTTATTAAATTTTATATTAATTATATTATAATTAATGACAATCACAATATTTAAAGAGTAATGTTAGAGATTCTAAAAGTTTTACCAAAATTTTTACCAAATCATGTGGGTCCCACACCCATGTGAAACATTTGGTAAAAAATTTAGTAGAACTTTTAGGATTTCTAGCAATTTTGCCCTTTAAATATTCCCTTTCAAGAGTAATTTTAATATTATAAAATCTGATTGTTGCTACAATTAATGGAAGTAGTTGAGAAAACTTAGAGTTTATTAACTCCTCATTAGAAATATTCACTAACATTTTGATATAAACTTGATCATGAATTACACCTAGATGTTTGTTGTCTAACACTTTTTTTTTTATTATTATATATAAACTATGTTAATAATTACATTTTAACAAGTGCATTGAATAATGTTTGAGGACCACAATTTCTGTGGCTCAAATAGCTCAAAACTGCCAAAACGACGTCGTTTTGAAACATGCCAAAACGACGTCGTTTTGGCAGTTTTGAGCCATTTGAGCCACAAAAATTGTGGCCCTCTACCATTGCCTTGGCATTGGAGCACTGTTAACATTTAAAATTAAAATTTTAAAAAAAAAATACTCAAAACAAAAATATTATATGTCATCAATTCTTTGTCACCGTTTAATCACCTTCTATATGATATCTATGATTGATTATGTTGTTTGGAAATCTGATTTTGTGTTGTATTATTTTTGTCTTTATGATATTTCAAGTTTGTGCCATCGTCCCCAAAATACAAGTTTGATTAGAAAATGTGTAGATCAAACATTCACATTATAAATAAATAATAATGATAAAAAGACATAGTCCAAAGCAAAAGGAAGGGCTCTTTCTTGCTGTGGGGAGGTCGGCAGAGCATGAAGACGAAAGATTCTCTAAATGCTCTGTTTTGTTGGAAAATTTACAAAGAGATTTAGAAAGAGGAAAAAAAAAAAAAAAGTTAGGTAAAATATAAATAAATTATACTTACATTTCACTTAATTTCACATCTTTTCTCTTTTTGTTTCTAAATCTCCCAACCAAACACAAAGTAAAAGTACGCAGTTTCTTTGTCTTAAAAATGATACTTTTTGGTGTTAAAAAATTAATTAAATCAAATGTAAATAATATCTTATCATGTAATTTAATGATACAAAACAATATGAATAAATAAGTAATGTATAACCTTAGCACATAATGTCACACACAAACCATCTTTGAAAACTATAAGCAAAATTTTATTTATACAAAGGGTTGCAGTTTTTAAAAATCTTGTTAACATTTGTTTTAGAATACATGTCAAGAAATTTAAAAATATTGAACATATTTTATTGCACTCATTTTCATACAAAATGTACAACCTTTTAAGCCTCTTAATATTTAACAAAAATTATTTTTCAAATAGTCAATGAAAGTTTAGCTAATGATGTTGTCAAATAAAGGCATTTGAAGAACCTATTACTTGAAAAAAAATTCATAAAATGAAAGTGTGCGGACTATATTCAATATGGGTGTGATTAACTATATATACTGATTAGTGTACTAACTAGTGTACCAATTGATGATGTGGTATAATTTAAGAGATTTTTGGTATTTATAATGTGATTAATGAGTATGGTCAATAATAATATCATAACTAGTCTTAATACACTAACATATATATTAATTTGTGCATGTAACATTACAAGTTTTTATTTTTAAGTAACTTGTCAAATTAGTTTTTGTAAGTTCCCTAATTTCGAAGAGACCTGTAACTTTCTCGAATTAATTAAGCCGCGGTCACGAGATTATGTGTGTAACTAATAATGAGAGAGAGAGAGAGAGAGAGAGAGAGAATTCACCAAAAATATTAAGGCTACCCAACAAAGCCTTCCCCTAGAAAAATGTACTAGACTCAACTCTTGCAATAATATATCTAAGTTGTATTCAATATGAATATTATTAAATTCATAAATCATATATATATAGAGAGAGAGAGAGAGAGAGAGAGAGAGAGAGAAGTATAAAAACATTCACATTCACTGGACTGAAATGGATTTGAATTGAAGGGTACCAAAGAAGATAGGACTAAGACGTGAAGGACAATGAAAGAACATGCCTTTGGATCTTCTCAATGTGCTCTTTATTTTTATTTCCTCTCTTATTTTCTTTTTTATTTCCTTTCCCTATTTATCCACTAGAGGTGAAAGTGAGACACTAATTTAGATGCTTCTCTTTCAATCATTTTTACACTTCTCATTGAAGAGTAAAGAATCAACTCTAATCGAAGCTTTACTCGATTTACAGAAATGAAAGAAAGCTTTATTCCTATGGAACTGGCTAATAATATGTAAATATCAAGATTGAAAAAAATAAATAAAAAAATAAAAGAAGAAGAAGAAGAAGAAGAAGAGAAAAAAACATAGGTTGAGTAAAGAGTAAATAAGAAAATTGTACAAACTCTCTCTCTAAAAAAACCTCCATCTCTAGCCTCTCCGATGGCCAGCCGGCCGCCGCCTTTGGCCATGGCGGTTGGCTGGCCTAGCTTTTCTTCTTGTGTTGATGCTTTTTTCTCCTAATAATCTTGAGCCCCCATTTGTTTTCCGCTTGTTCCCTTTTCAAATCTAATCTCTAGATTTGCTTAGGATGCTTTTGTTTTGAGTGCTTGTTTTTCACAGCTTTGTTAGGTGGTTTTGGTGGGTTCTCTCTTCGAATGAAGAGGTTCGGTGGTAGTGGTGCTTCGGCCATGGTGTTCAGTTTCGGCCATGGGTTTCGGTTTAGGGTGGGTTGGTTCAGGAACTTCATTCGGGCACTTCTCTGCGAGCGGGAGTTTGAGGGGTGGAGGATCCAGAGTTGTTTAGGATCTTCATTCGAGTGCTCCGTGTGCGTGGGAGTTTGAGGGGTGATTTCTGTTCAACTCTATGGTGGTCGGAGCTTGTGTTCGGTTAAGAGGAGAATGGAGCCGGGTCTACAAAGAGGGGACTGCTCAGCGTTGTTGGTGAGGATCAACCGAGGGAGGTGTTTGGGAGAGGAAAACCGTGGGAGAAGTTTTAGATGGAATCTGGGTTTGCAGGGCAGCAGCGTAGTGAAGGAGGAGAAACTGAGTTTTCAGGGTAGCAGTCCCAACAGAGGTCGGAGTTGAGAGCTAGGATTTTGTTGACTCAAGGAGGAGAAACCAGCAGGTATTGAAGTCACAAGTGGTCTCGGCAGCAACCTGAGTGTCCGGTGAAGAGTTTTGAATTGCTCTCGAGGCAGGCTTAGGGATTATTTGTGCATTAGTGATACAGCAGCCCAGTCCCAGAGGCAGAATCTGGGGCTGCTGAAGAAGAACCAAGGCGTGGGTGTCCGGCAATGGTGGAGGATGAAGTCGAGAGCAAGGCGTGGGTGTCCGGCAATGGTGGTTCTCGACGGCAATGGATTATGGAGGTTGAGTGCCCAAGAGAGTCAGGCGTGGGGCAGTTCGACAATGGTGCAGGGTGTAAGAACGTGGGGCTCAAGAGTGCATCAAGTGTTTGAGTCTGACGTGGGGTGTATTTCTGTGTGTTAGGTGGGGGCTCAAGAGAGTGTGATGTATTTTATTTTATTTTATTTTCTAGTTGCTTCTCAAAATTTAAAACTGTGAGGCTAAGAGGTTGGTTGTAAGATCGCGAGTAGCAGTAGTAGGAGAGTGAGTTTTTACTCTTCGAATCTCTCTCAATGCGTTTTATCTCCTTGTACCTTCAAATTTCATTTTTTTAATGGAATTTTTCTTTTCCGATCAAAAAAAAAAAAAAAAAATTGTACATGTTGGCTTTCTTTTCAGTTTTCTTTATTAAATTTTGTTAATATGTAATGGCACACGTTAAAAAACTGAAAAAAAAAATGTACATTCTGCATAAAAGTATGTGTAATAAAAAATGTATAAAATTTTTAACCTTTCTTAATAACAAGACCCTTCTTTATATTATGGTTGATTTTTGTCATCTTATCGATAAGCTAAATGAGTAACAATGGTGCATGGTGGGTGTTAAGTTTTAACTTCGTTACAAAAAATTATGTGATATATATTGTCTATGTGGTATTCTCAATAAATGAGAAATCTCAAAACACATTAAATTAGTCATCAATTGTCTCTCAATTAACTATCTAGCTACAAAGGTGGGTCTATATTGTCTCATCTGAAAAACTTCCCCTACGTGTGGCGAGTGGATCCTCTAGAGTTAATCCCCTAGAGTGATCTCCTAAAGTACTTGATTGAACGGCTGAGAATAAAACTCACAAAAACAACGTCGTTTTGGTGAGTATTTTGAAGAAAAAAAAATAAAAAACAAAAATTCAGAATTTTCGATTTCAAAATTCCCCTCAGAATTTTAGAATGTCAGCTCTTTGCTAATCGTTTCTGGGAATCACCTGGTCTCAACGGTGAAGAAGAGGAAGAAGATGGAGAGGAAGCACATGAAGATGATTCGAGACTAATGGAGGATAAAGAGCTGGTTGAAGTGTATGAGAAGATGGTTTCAACTGAAGCCATTGAAGAACAAGAACAAGAGAACCCAGAAGCAGAAGCAGAAGCAGAAGCAAACATGGTTATGGAGGTAGAAGAATATGAAGCAAAGGAAAACCCAGAAGAGGAAAAGTTAGAGATCAATGACGAACTACCAGAAGAAGAAGAAGAAGATCAAGAACCAGACCCAGAAGTCCATGAAGCGAAAGAAATGAAAACGATTGTTCATCTGAAGCTGTTGTAGATCCAAAGAACTTCGAAAATGAAGATCCACTGTTGATTCAAGAGACAGAAGAGGAAGAGATTAGAGCGAGCCATCGCTCTTCTTCAGTATCGTCCGTATATTCAGATTTAGCAGAAGAAGAAGAAGAATTAAAGGATTTTCAAATTTGCATTTCCACAGGAACCTTCGTTGTTTTGAAATCCCTAAATCTGATTTTTTTTTTTTTTTTTCAAAATACTCACCAAAACGACGTCGTTTTGGTGAGTTTTATTCTTAGCCGTCAGATTAGGCACTTTAGGAGATCACTCTAGGAGATTAACTCTAAAGGATCCGGACGCCTATGTGTGTCCCTCCCAGTGAAAATAAGCATATATTTGGCAAAAGGTTTAGTCCAACGTAAACTAATCTAAAGAATCTTGCACATATATGAGAAAATCTTTATAAAGATAATCTTGTTTACTATCCTTTTAGTGAAAAGTATTACATTTTCTAGACAACATCATTAAAACTAAATACATTATAAAAAATCAACATGTTTTATTCTTGTTTAAAAAGAAGCTTCATAAGCCGAATGTTTTTAATACATTACACATACACACTATTGCTGTGCTGAGATAAAACTAGGGGTGCGACTTGGGCGAGCTCGACTTGGGCGAGCTCAACCTGAGCGAGCCAAATCTAATCCGAATTTTTTTAGGGCTTAGACAAGATATTTTCAAATTCAGTACGGGCTTAGGCAAAAATTCAGAAGTCCGAATTAAATTTGGCGGGCTTGGGCAAAGACGTCAAACAATCCGAGCAACCCGAAACCCGAATTATATATATAGATATATAAAAATATTAAATATACATATAATTATTAGTCATTAATGATATTAAAGTAATTTAGATTATTAAATCATATTGAATATATATTATATATACAAATAACATAAAATCTTACTTTTGTTTATTTTTACTCATAAATTGTAAAGACTGCTATAACAGTATCTCTCTTACATTATATAAATTATTTGTTTTGATAGTATTAATGATTTTCTATTATAAAAAATGTAAATAGAGTCAAATTTTAATAATTTAATAATGTAGCTATAAATAAATAAATAAATAAATGAAATTCATTTACAATTCGGGCAACTCGGACAATTCGGGTTTAACTCGGGTCGGGCTTGGATAGGCAACTTCGAGTTACAATTCGGACCTGGGCGGACCCGGACAGGTCTCAGCATAGCTTGGGCTAAGCTTAGACAGCCTCCTAACCGGACTGAACCTGCTCGAATTACACCCCTGAATAAAACATTGCACATACGTACGTAAATTGGGCAAACGTTGTGTGGGTCAAAGTGCATCACTAGTTCTTTTTCTACAAACAACAATATGGAGGATGTGCTGAGAATATGCTATTTTTCATGAAAACACTAGACTTCTTTCATGGCCTATAAATAGATTCTCATGCCAAAGGAGTGTTCATCATCATCGACCAAGTGATCGGTCAAGTGCATGGTTGCATTACTGGGCAACTATTCTTTTGGCAGATGGCCACTTGACTGTGCGTGATTAATTTCATAAAACAGAAAAGTAATCTCTCTGCCAAAGGAGATTTGCCCGACAATTCACCTGTGCAATCTTCTAGATACAGATACTCTCACCTTACATCTACGGTCTACCAACCCTAGGTAAGACTTCCTCAATTAATGTAGTTAATATTTTTGTTGAACAGCTAATGTAGTTAATATTATAAGCATTGTCTCATTTTCTACTACTGAAATGCTTTATTCATTAGTATCACTATTTTTATTGTGTTAGTTAATGTCATATTATTTTTTATTTTTGGCTTTCCTTGTATTATACTTCAAAACCAAACATAAGATTCTTTAGAGATCTGATTTCCCATCATACACCTCCAATTTGGACATTGGGAACTTCTTAAAAAAAAAACTTTATAGTATTCATCCAAATAGGAAGTTGATATATCATAGCTAAATTTGCCTCCCACAATTGACTTTTTTTTTTTTTTGGGTTAATGGGTAAAAATAATTACATATAAAACATCATTGAAATTAGTTACAAGTTAATAACCATTCTATCAATCACAATAATCACAATATTATCCACTATTAGGGAAGTCGAACTCAAGACCACAACCACATTGGTATCAACAATTGATTTCATAGCTTGCATCTTACACATTAGGTATTTATGTCATAATTCAGTTTACAATAATGATACATATTCAGAAAAATATTTAAAATTTAAAATAAATCAATGAGGTATTACGAGTGTTCCAACACCAAGTTCAAATCTACACAATAAATTCAAGTATAGACATGTTTTGCAGATACTTTTTCCCTCTTTCTATTTAACAAAAGTTGTTGGACTACTCTTTAACATAAACATACACAATTTCTCAATCCCTCAAGGGCAACTTCTATAAGTAAAAAAATAAATAATAAAAATAAAAAATAAAAATGTAAGGTTTATATTGGTTTGTAAAAAATATATATATAAAATGCAGAGTTATAAAAACTTTTCTTTTTTTTAAAAAAAATTTCGGTCTGAACTCCTCCCAAATTCTCAATCTGTCAAGGGCACACTTCTAGAGGATGGGCCTTCTGAGCTGGGCTGTGAATGGATCGGCCCAAACAAAATATGGGCTTTGCCAAAAAGGCCTACACCCACTTTAGGTTTGAATGAGAGAATTTTTTGCCATTGAAACTAATTAAAGAATGGAAAGCATCTATTTAATCTAATATTTGATGAACCATGTCATTTGCAAATATTTCATGAACCAAAGTCAGATATGACTTCACTTTGTTTATGATTTCCCAAATTAAGAATAATTAAAAAGAGACTCTAGCTAGACCATGACCAAAGTCACCCTTAGGTTTGGTAATGTCTTTATTTATAGTTTTTGTTTATCTTTACAAAAGCTTTGAAAATTGTAAATAAATATTTTTTGTGTGTCTAATTCATTTTCAAATATTTATAGAATTTACTAAATTTATGTAATAAAAAAATTTATTTTCATTTGTTTCTTACTTTCTTACTTACTTTGACGATCAACTGCTTATCCACTACTAGTTATCACATTTAGCCATCCCTTACCACCGTCAGTGACTCCTCTAGCCACCACCTCCTATTAGCCACCACTTTCAATGGGCCAAAAATCACATCCTCCTACTAGCAACCCCTTTCAACTACTACCTTTTATCAACAACCATCTCTAGCCAACACTTCTGATGGTCAGAAATCACCTTTCGCCACCATTTCTAACCCATTAGTAATCAACTTCTGTCATTAGCTTTTGTCGATGATCACCCTCACGTATTTTCAAAATAAATTTGTAAAATGTAGACAGGAGACAATTCGTGTTCATTTATAAAATTCTCTTACCCTTATTTGAATAATTTTTCAATAAAATGGGTCCCCAAAAAAATAAAAATGAAATTAAGACACTTTTTACTAATCCAAAATGTTTTTCATTAAATTTAAAAAAAAATTAATATTTATCTTTTAAAATTAAAAGTAAATTATATTTTACACTCATACATTTTATGCCAAATTTCATTTTAATTTCCTGTTTTTCAAATATAATAATTAATTTATAATCAAAGTTTGATTTTAATTTTTTGAGTAAATTACCAATAGCTCTTAATAATTGAACTTAATTCTCATTAAATCCTATTGAAAATAAGTTCTAATAAAATCGTCGTTAAAAATAATTTTTTGTGACGATTTTTTTTATGTCACTAAAAATTGACAATTACTTTTCCTTTTTTTTTTTTTTCTGTTATGGTTTTTATAAATTATCTCTAAAACTTACAGTTTGTGATATTTTTCTGTGACAAATTTGTAAACTGTCACTGAAATTTGAAAATTAGTGACTTTTTTGTGACGATTTTTTTAAGTTGTTACTAAAACTTATAATTAGTGACAATTTTCAAACTATCTCTGAAAATTAACAATTAGTAACTTTTTTTAATAGTGTTTGATGAAAGTGCCATTAATTATCATAGAACCTATTGGACAATAAGTCTATCTATTAGGACCTATACGAAAGTCCCCTTAATTTTTTTTACAAAAATTAGGAGCAAGATCCTCTCCAGTTGGATTTTCCAATTGGAAGGTATTGTTGAGTTTCCATGAGCCTATCACGGAACCTACATCGATACTCCGTACTATTCACTATTAGGGCTCGTCGAATATTTCATCTTTGTAAAAAATTGCTTTAATCGGATATCGATAGACACTTGATCAAATAACATTTGTATCAAGAATTTATTTTAAAAATCATATTTATTGCTAATACCAATGTGATCTGACCAAATGAATATCGATATCCGATCAATATAATTTTTTATAAGAATGAAATACTTGACGAGTGTTGCATATTGAATAATTCAAATTATTAATATAAATTTCGTGATAAAACTTACAAAAGTGTAACCGTACCCTCCAATTCAATTTGGACCAGAGAGAGGAGGCTGATCCCAAAAATTATACTAATATGCCCTTCACTTTAGCCTCTAACTTTCAAATTAAGGCACGCGAAATTAGACTTTCAGAAATTAATAAAATAAAGTATGACACGTGAATATGCTTGTTAAGGTCATGCAAAAGCAAAACGCATAGTCAATACAATTACTGTGCTCATGCTCACACCTTCATGCCAATCACATGGGATTAAAATTATTATTTTTAATTAATTTTCACATTTTACAACTTAATTAATTCAATACCTAACCATGGAAAAGGTATTATATGAATAGGGTACCATGTGATACTACATTCTATCAATTATAAAAGTATATATCTTTTATTATTTTTTAAATACTCAATGTAAATGTAGTAGACCCTGCTGTTAAACCCAATCATAATAATAAAAGTTACCCTATGACATATATTTTATCCATGTACAAAAATTACTCATATGGGTCAAGTTTTTGGAACATCCAAAGTCCATTGGGAACAACAGGTTATGAGATAAATAAGGTATAGTTTAGAATTATGATAAGTGTAATATTTTAAATTTTATCTAGAAATATTATTTATGGTTACTTTGAATTTTATTCACAAATATCAATCTATGGTTCAAATTTATTTTATATTTAAACTAACACTACATCAATATAATTTCTACCATACAAACCCTTCGCCCAGAAAAATCTGAGCCTTTCTAGATCCATAGCATTTCACTTTGTGAAAAACCATGTGTAAAATTTTTATTTTAAAATTTTGTTTAACGAGTTCACTTAAAACATTTGATAAGAAACTTATACTTGTATATAATGTATGAGAATGCGTGCAACATGTAATATATAATTAATTTAAATATTATTATTTGTTAATTTAAAGCCAAATGGACGAGGATTCTGAGCCTTTTTTTTTTCTTCTATTAATTTTATTGTGGTAATTCAGTTATTCAAATTTTAAATTCAAACAAAATGATATTGTTTTGGAATATATAATTTAAAATAAAATTATATTATATTATTTTAATTTAAAATTTAAAATATTAAATATTAAATTATATGCTTAATTGACTATTCTTGCTGTAGAAAAATAATGACAGATAATCTAAATCCAAATGATAAAGAGTGCCTATGGAGGACTTGCTAAAAGCATTTTCAACATTTTATGTATATAATGTTGGTTAGTTAAAAAATATCTTGTATACCTCAAATTCACTAGTTAAATGTATTTAACCATGATTCGGGGGCTGGGTTTCGAGCTACCAATCACGGTTCTTTTTTTTTTTAACTTTTTTAAAAAAAATTTAGAGTGGTTAAAGTTGACTTTTTGGTTGGAGGGTATTCCAAATGATCTTAAACTTCTTCCTTTTTTTAACAAAATAGACTTTTTAGCAAATAAATTAATTTTCAAGAGGTTGTTATAGGGCTTATTTAGGACATTACTTTTTTGACTTTTTTTAGTTAAGCTTATTTTAGTAAATTTTTAAAATTTTTGTTTTTATTTTTTATTTTTTTTGGATTCATGTCAACGATTCTAAAATTAAAAATAATAATTGGTTTTTTTAAACACTCAGAAAATAAATAAAAAAAAAGATAATTTTAATAAAAAAAATTTAATAACATTTTGCTTACTTTTGTTTATAGTGAACTTGTTTTAAAACTAAGTAAAAATTTTATAATTTTAAGAATAATCTAGTCTAGGCTGACTAAAAAAGTAAAAAAAAATAAAATAAAATAAAACTTGACTCAAGTTGGGAAAAACATAAAGATTTATTAAATTTATTTATTTTTCTTTTCATGATATATATTATCTCGCCTTGACAAAATCCCTCCCCAACCATTATTATTATCACCACCACCATCACTACACAATTACTTTAAAAAAAATAAAAGGGTAAATTACAAATACACCTCCTGAGATTTACTTAAAATACAGATTATTTCTTGTGGTTTGAAAAATTATAAATGCTCCCTATTTGACAGAATTAACAGAATTATAAATACAGATTATTTAACAGAATTAACTATAAAAAAAATAAAATTCATAATTGTTCTTCTATACAATAATAAAATTATTTAAATTATTAATTAAAACATATTTTTAATATCATTAAAAACTGTTAATTGTTTTGATAATTTATTAATAAAATGAGCAATTTGTTATGAAATTAAAAACCTTAGGGGTGGAATGTAATTTTCAAAATTACAAGAGACAATTTATATTTTAATCAAATCTTAAAAGGTGTATTTATAATTTATTCCAAACAAAAAAAAAATTGTAAAGATATTGCATGGGTTACATGTTGAATTCAAAAGGCAAATGCGTCCTACCCCCAGCTGGGGGCGACCCCCAGCGACCCCCAGCTGACGTGGCTGGGGGTGATTGGCCTTAGAGTAAAAAAAAAAAAAAAAAAAAAATGAAAACTGGCGAATCACAGGCTGCCACCTCACTGGGGGTCGACCCCCAGTGGGTGTATGTAGCGGGGTTCAATTCAAAATAATTTATCACATTTGATAATAAATAATATCAAATCTGTAACACTTTTTGGTTGGACAAGGTGTACAATCTTGATTGGCATCATGATCATCAAAAGCATATCATGAAGGTGTAGCCTAGCCAGTAGATTGACATCCACTGAAGTCATGTTTTGCCCAACGCAATGATTTATTTCACCCTTAAAAGCCACTCCTTCCCACCACATTCCAAATCTTTGTTTTTTTTTTTTTAAATCAAACCCACATAATAAAACAAAAGCAATTTTAAAACGTGTAACTCACAAGTTGAACCCTTCAAGTAAATACAATGGGCATTTTAGTCAAACAAAACAAATATAATAACACCAAATTCCTCATATATAAACCAATAGCCTAAAACCTTCTCTAATCATCCACAAAACCCACAACTCTAAAGCCAAAGCCTTGTTTTCCTCTTCACCCACCATTAATGGACCCACAAGAAGTTATGAACCTCTATGATTCATACTGGTTCACTCTTGAAATCTTCAAGAACCCACCTCAAAAATCAAGTTCTGAAACAAACCCAGATCAGCAAAATCAAGAAAACAAACAAGAACCAGAGCTTTCAATTCCAAGCCTCCAATCAATCCATGTTAGGTCAAAAAGTGACCAGTTGAGCTCCATGACAAGCTTTGATTCTGATTTTCTCTCTCCTAACTCTGTCCTCTTCACACCAAATCTCCAGACCATCCTCTCAGGGAAAGAAACTACATATGAAGAACCAACAACACAATTACATGTTGAAGAACAACAACATCAAAGCATGAGAACTACAAGCATGAGGAGAAAAACAAATAAGGGTATGACAAAGAGCTTGTCAGATCTTGAGTTTGAAGAGCTAAAAGGGTTTATGGATCTGGGTTTTGTGTTCTCAGAAGAAGATGTGAATTCAAGTTTGGTTGAAATCATTCCTGGGTTGCAAAGATTGGCCAAGAAGGATGGTGAAAAGGAAGAGAATCAAAAGAATAGTTTTGATGAATCTTCGGCTCCAATTCCAAGGCCTTACCTATCTGAAGCATGGGAGGTTTTGGATAGAAGAAATAGAGAGATGAAGAACAAGAAGAATAACCCATTGATTAATTGGAGAGTTCCTGATGTGGGAAATGAAATTAACATGAAAGATAGCCTCAAATGGTGGGCTCAAACTGTTGCTTCCACAGTTAGATGATGATGATGATGAAGTTCTCTATGTGTTTATCACTTTTTTTGCCTTTGTTCATCAATTTTTTATTTTTATTTTTATTTTTTTTTTTTTTTGGGGGGGGGGGGATCTTCGAGGTATGCACACAATTTTTTTAGCAAAACTTTATTGTTTTGCTTTCAATTTGTGTTTATTTTGGTGCATAAATTCTTTATTTTTTGAATAATTTGTAATTGTAAACTAAAGTAGACAAAAAACTCAAACTTGAAAGGAGAATTCATTGCACAATAATAAAACTTCAACTCAAGTATCAAATCAGTAAGGAGCACTTCATCCACCTCCTCAATCAGGGTCAGTGAATCATATGTTCTACTCAAATGATTTATTTTTTAGTAATGTTAGAGACACGCAATTTAGATCCCTAATTTTATCCACAATAATATGACAAAAGAGGTAGACTCTACACAATTGAGTATATGACAAATCAAAAATTGACATGTATCATGCCACACACATCATTGTGGATCAAATTGTGAGAGATTTTTTTGTAAGTCTTAAACATTTTATTTTATTTTGCTTGTTTTTGTCAATCCTGTGAAAAAATCATTTAATGATAAAAATATAATTCTAATTACATAATTTCATTATATTTGTTTTCATAAAATAAAATCTATTTTAAAATTCATTTTGGCCGTTTATTTTTATTTTTTAAATAAATATGATATATTGAATGTTGACAGATCAGTTTCAGTTCAATCCAGTTCAAGTTCAACAGATCAAAGACAGATCAAAGAGTTCAAGGAGCTAAGTTGAGGTCTCATTGTTTCATTCCTGTGCTTCTGTTACATGTGAATATTTTCCTCAGTTAGTTAGATAGTTTGTTAGTTAGTTAGAGTTGGTTTAATTAGTTAGCTTCTTCTTGTATATAAAGAGGTGAGACTGATATATGTAAATAATGAAAAGAGTTCAATGATATATGACTGGTTTTATGTTTTTCATCATGGTATCAGAGCATTGATGCTCTCACGAGCTCCTGATCCATGGCAACTTCATCTTCATTATCTTCTTCTGCTTTGTCTTCTTCACTTCCTTCAAATTTAACTCTGCTGATATCCAATCTTTCATCATTTGTCACTGTAAAGCTTGATGGATCAAACTTTATCATCTAGAAAAATCAATTGTCCAACATTCTTAGGGCTACTAATCTTCTAGGTTTTGTTGATGGTTCAACACCATGTCCTTCTCTCATAATTATAGATTCAACAGGAACAAAGGTACCTAATCCAGATCATCTTCAATGGCATATGATTGATGCTCATCTATTGAGTTGTATCACTGCTACACTTACAAAACCAATCTATTCAATTGTGCTGCCGTTCCAGCATTGCTCTGAGATCTGGTCTTCTCTTCACAAGAGATTTACATCTCTGTCTCAATCTGATATCCATCAATTGAAGAACAAGTTGAATCTTGTTTCTAAGAAATCAGATACAATTGAGGAGTATCTCTCAAAGATCAAGGCCTTAGTCAGTCAGTTAGCACTTGCTTCAGTAATTGTTGAAGATAAAGATTTGGTGTTAATCACATTGAATGGTTTGCCATCTGAATATGATGCTTTCACCACAGCCATTCGTGCTCGATCTAACACTATAACTATGGATGATCTATCATCTCTACTGTGTTTTGAGGTAATCCATTTGAAAGCTAAACACTAGAAGGTTGCAGAACCAACTATTGCATTCTCTTCTATTAAAGGATCTGTTAATTCTGCTTCACGTGCACCTACTTTCACTTATTTAAGAGGAAGATCTTCCTATAAAGGCAGAGAAGGTCGCAATTCAGGATCATATAGAGGCAATGGTCACTATTACAGCAACAACAGAGGCAGAGGATGAAATTTCAATCAGGTTTATTTTACTTCAGGTTGTCAAATTTATGGAGGACTGAGTCATTCTGCACTCGATTGTTGGCATCGCATAGATCCTCAATATCAGTCATCTTCACATACTTCTACTCATTCTCCGTTCTCTCAATTATCTTATTCTCAACAACCCAGAGCTCTTCTTGCATCTTCTTTACCTGGTTCTAGTGTTTCTTCCTCACATCTATCTCAGGCTTCTTTAGATTTTCAGTCTAGTCCTTGGTGCTTAGACTCTGTAGCAACAGATCACATTACTCATGATCTGAGTCATCTTAGTAACTATCAGACTTATCCAGGTTCAAATCACATTACCATTGGTGATGGAACTTCTATTCCCATTCAGAATACTGGTAAAGGTCTCATTCCTGCACCTCATTATTCTTTCAAACTTAATAATGTTCTTCATGCTGATTCTGTATCTTCTAATCTTGTTTCTGTTCAAAAGTTAGCCAAGGATAATAATTGTATTATTAGTTTTGATGAAACCAAGTTTGTGATTTAGGACAAAGTTACGAAGAAAATTTTTCACCAAGGATCTAATCTCAATGGATTATATCATTTTCTTCCATCAGTCACTCACACATCTTCTTCTGCTGCCTTTGCTGCTCAAAATACAGCACCACTCACATATGCTGCTACTCTTGTACCAGATTCTTTTGTTAATAATTCATTGCCTACTTCTAGTATTGTATGGCATAATAGACTAGGTCATCCTAGTCATTTGAAATTTCAGCATCTTGTTCCTCATTTGCAGCTTACTGACAATAAGTCTGTTATTTCACTTGATTGTATTGACTGCTGTGTTGCTAAAAGTCATCGTCTACCTTTTCAATTGTCTAATTCATCTGTTAATAAACCTCTCTCATTGATACATAGTGATGTTTAGGGTCCCTTTGACTCTATATCTGGCTTCAAATATTATGTTTTTTTTGTAGATAACTTTAGCAAATTTACATGGTTGTATCCTTTAGCTTATAAAAGTGAAGTGTATGATAAGTTTCTTGAGTTTAAAGCTTATGCCGAAAACCAATTCTCTACTTCACTTAAGATTCTTAGAACTGATGGTGGCACCGAATATTGTAATGATAAAATGAAAGTTTCTACCACAGCTCAAGGTATTGTGCATCAACATTCTTGTCCATATACACCACCACAAAATGGTGTGGCTGAGAGAAAATATAAACATCTCAGTGAAGTTGCTATAGCCTTGTTACATCATTCTTCTGTTCCTCTTCATTTTTGGTTTGATACTCTTGCTTGTGCTACTTATCTGGTTAACAGATTGCCTTCTTCTAAGCTGGGTCACAAAACTCCTTTTGAGATTTTGTTTCATCATCTTCCAAACTTTTCTTTTCTAAGAACCTTTGGTTGTTAGTGTTTTCCTTGGTTAAAACCCTATACCTCTATTGAGAGGGGGATTTTCGTAATCTCGGCTTGGGCCGCGGTTCTGGCCGGGCTGAATGTGGTCCATGCGTATTCGGGCCGAGCTAGGTTGGGCCGAGCCGAGGTGAAGCTTGCTCGACCAAAGTCCAGACCAGAGTTGGCTGAGATGATCCTTTGCCAGCTTGTCCTCTCTTGTTCACTCTTTTTAGCTCGGTGATCGTGATCTGCCACAGATCAGCCTAACTTGTCTGGAGCACAGTCGCACGGAGTGATGCTGAGCTCAGTGTGATGGAGCTCGGCGAGTGGGACTGTTGAGCTCGATAAGCAGCTCGGTCGAAGGAAGCCGAGATGATCGTCTGCCGCTCCGGGTCTTATGGTCGCACATGTAGCTCGGCGAAAAGGTCTCCCTTGGACCGGCCTAACCTGTCTGGAGCTCAGCCGTACTGGGGTGCTACGGAGCTCGGTTGTGATGGAGCTCAGTGAGTGGAGCACTCGGGTACGCTGTGCAACGCGGTCGTGAAAGGCCGAGGTGGTTCCGCCGGTATGTCGGGCTCTGCCAATGTAGCCTGACGGTTTGGTTAGGTGGTGGCTGCAGGATTTGTGCTGACAGATGGGAGAGCAGCACTACGTGTCAAGAGACTAATGGGAGCAGATTTGGGCGCAGAAAGTATATAAGTGTGTCTGCGCCCCCCATGCTGAGATAGATGAACATTTGGTAAGAGAAATACTTACACTCAACTCCCTTCTCTCTCTCTCTATCCCTGTGTGTGTTCTGACTTGATCGTCGGAGGGGTTTTCCGGCCACACACTGCCGGGTAGCTCACCGTCGTTGTGCTCGCAGGTCGATCGGACAGACAGGAGCTTGGAAGAAAGGAGTGCGGGCTTGCCTGAATATTTGCTCCCCGCACATCTACTAAATTGCAGCCTAAATATATTGCATGTGTGTTTTTAAGCTATCATCCTTTTGCTAAGGGTTATAAATGTCTTGATCCCCTTTCTGGTAAAGTTTACTTATCTAGACATGTTGTGTTTAATGAACATGTGTTTCCTTTTTTTATGTCCACACCTATTTCTACTTCTATTCCATCTATTTCTTCTTTACTTCAGATTCAATCATTTTTCTGGTCTTCTCCAGTTCCTGATTCTCCTCATTCAGTTGCTAATCTTTCTTCTTCACCATCTGTTATTTCCTCTCTAGCTCAATCAGTCTCTTTGCCAACCAAGTCAGTTTCTTTGCCTCTGGTTTCTCCTATTCTTCAACCATCTATTCCAATTCAATCTCTCTCTGTCCAATTGCCTTGCTTTCTCCTACTACTTCTCATTTCTCTGTCCCTTCTTTAAATCTTCATCCCATGGTTACCAGATCTAAAGCTGTTGCACTTTCCTCTGTCAAATCCTCTTCTGCTTCTGATTCTGAGCCTTCCTCTCACAAAGAAGCTCTTCTTATTCCCATATGGAAACAGGTCATGTTAGATGAATTTCAGGCTCTGTAGAAACAACATACTTGGTCTCTTGTTTCTCTCCTCTTGGCAAAACTGTTATAGGCTGTAAATAGGTGTTTAGAATCAAGAGGACCTCTAATGGCACTATTGCAAGGCATAAGGCAAGGTTGGTTGCTAAGGGATATCTTCAACAAGAGGACATTGACTACCAAGAAACATTTAGCCCAGTTGCCAAGCTTTGGTCTCATATCTTATTTTCTGGGTATATCTATTGAGCCTTCAGCCTCTGGTTATGTTTTATCTCAACCTACATATGCTCAAGACATTCTTCATAAGGCTGGGATGCTGGATTGTAAACCTTGCTCTTCTTTTATTGTTGTTAAGCCTGCTGTGACTCCTACTTCTGATCAGCTTTTTACCAATCCCACTTTATATCGAAGTATGGTTAGAGCTTCACAATACTTGACAATTACCAGACCTGACTTGTCTTTTGCATTCAATCAATTATGCCAACATATGCAGGACCCTACTAATGCTCATTTTTCTACAGTCAAAAGGGTTCTTCGATTTGTTAAGGGAACTCTTCATCATGACCTCACCTACACTCTCAGTTCTTTTGACCTTCATGCTTATTCAGATTCCAACTGGGCTAGGGATGTTCTTGGCATAAAGTGTACCTCTGGTTACTGTGTATTTCTAGAGACTAATCTCATCTCCTGGTCTGCCAAGAAGCAGGCTACTGTTTCGAGGTCCTCCACTGAAGCTGAGTACAGGTCTTTGGCTTATATTGCTGCAGAACTTGCTTGGCATAGCATGCTTCTCCATGATTTTTGTATTGCTTCTCCTACTATGCCACTGCTCTGGTGTGATAATGTTTCTACCATTGCACTGGCATATAATCCTGTCTTTCATTCAAGATCCAAACACATTGAGGTCGATTGTCATTTTGTTTGCGATCAAGTTCTTGCCAAACATCTTGTTTTGCATTATGTTCCTACTATTGATCAACTTGCTAATATATTCACCAAGCCCTTGTCTGTTTCTCGATTTTCCTATCTTAAAGACAAGCTTATGGAGGTTTCTCCTTCCCTTCGCTTGAGGGGAAATGTTGACAAATCAATTTCAGTTCAATCCACTTCAAGTTCAACAAATCAAAGACAGATCAAAGAGTTCAAGGAGCTAAGCCGAGGTCTCATTGTTTCATTCCTGTGCTGCTGTTACATGTGAATATTTTCCTTAGTTAGTTAGATAGTTTGTTATTTAGTTAGAGTTGGTTTAGTTAATTAGCTTCTTCTTGTATATAAAGAGGTGAGACTGATATTTGTAAATAATGAAAAGAGTTGAATGATATATAACTGGTTTTATATTTTTCATCACTGAAATCATGTAGTCCCAATTTTCAAATCAAGTAGATTTTTTTTTTTTTTTTTTTGTAATTAACATATAGTGAATCCACATGCTACAAGTAAATCAGAGATAATCTCTAATCCCTCTTGGAAGGGAAATGTTTGGGGCCTCGAATGGTTGAGGCTTCAATGCCTCGAATTCCTCCTTTTTTTTTTTTTTTGGAAGGGTGGTTATATATAAGGGTGTGCCAAAAAACTAGACATCCCACACCCATTCAGCCTATGTGGTTTGACAAGGTAAGTGAGTTGGGTTGAACTGGTTAGATGATAAAATTGACTAATCCATTAGGAATAAAAATATAGTACAAAATTATATGAAATTAATAAATTTTAACCAGCAACCTAACTGATCAGTCAATTTTATCATCGAATCAGTTCAACCCAGGCTGAGTTAGTATGGGATGTCCACCCTACCCTTCCAAAAAAAAAAAAACCAAACCAACACAGTCCAACAATTAAAAAAAAAAAAAAAGAGAGAAATTGTGGAGGCATTCGAACCTCTCACTTCGAGGCCGCTAGCACTGCCCTCTTGGAAATATCTACAGAAGATAAAATGAAATGGATTGAAGTTGAAGTTTGATCAATTCGGCATCAATTGCGAATCCACAATGTTAGGTTGATTGATCCATTTTCATTATAAAAAGCATGTGAAACACACACCTATATTAGGTGAGTAATCACTGTCATATTGGTTAGGTACTATCATCACTTGCTACATTGTTCAATTAATTAGTGATTTCAAAACCCATCAATAATGACTTGGTACAATATAATAATAACAATAATAATAATAATAATTTGGGTAGCAAACAGAATATAAGAGGGTTGCAGTACTCGGTGTAGGACGTAGTTACTAACCTTGATCAAATAAGGGCTTGTGTTTGCTGAAGTACATTGGACTTTGATCATTGGGTGTGAATGGTGTTGTTTACTTGTTTTTCTTTGTTCTCTTGGTTTCACATCAACCTGGGGTTTTGCTAGTATATGATTACACTTGCTTTGTAGTGTCAACTTAATTAGAATTATTTATTTTATAGTTATAATACTTGTAACTTTCCTCTTGCTTTTTTGATGTATGTTATGCTTTTGTATCTTCATTTCATCAAAAAGTCTTTTCTTTGTTGATAAAAAAATAATAATAATAATTTGATACAGATTTTAGCATTAACCAAGGGCAACTAACTGTTTAAACTACATGATTTTATGGTACTGTGCAAGTTAGAGGTTTTGTTATCTATTTAAAAATAAATAAATGAGTAGGTTGGTAAGAAAGTGAGTAATTTGTCTATGGGTTAAATAGTAATTGGCTATTGGAAGTTAAACAAATAATTTAAATTTATAATTCAAAGTGAAATTAGCTCAGTTGGTAAGAAGAAAAATGCTCGGACCCCTTTTTTTGGGAACTTTCATAATTCCATTTGAATCTCAACCATTGATATAAGTGTGGATTCCACACCATCCATGGTTGAGATTCAAAGGGGATTGTGGGGTCTCCAAAAAAAGAGGGTCTCAATCAGTCTTGGAGTGGTGCTGTCACATGATTGAGTTTACTTCTTGATGCCAACCTAGTTGGAATTAGAAAGTTAAGATGTTTGCACCTTCTCCTTTCTCCCTGTTTTTTCCCTTCATTTTTGTATCGCTTTTACTTTATATTGGTTGATTTATCAATAAAGGTTCTCTTTTGATTGATCAAAAAAAAAAAAGTCTCAATCATTGTTGTGGTAAAAAAAATACACTCATATCTTACTACTAGGAAAACTTTCCTTCCCTATGTCCTTTGATATCACTACAACATATAAAAGTTTTAGAGACCAAATGTTTTGGTCTTTAAAAGTGAAAATTTTGTTACAAAAGATATTTAGAGACCAATTTCTATCGTTATGAGAATAGTTGCTAAAAACTCGTCCCAAAAAGTCAAAAAGAAAGGCTTTAAAAATGTCACTAATAAATAGATTTTTTGGGACAAAATAATTTGGTCTTAAAATGATTTATTTTTTTTTAAAAAAAATTTGGTCCCAAAATGACAATAATTCATCACTAATGTCTAATTTTAGTTGCTAAAAATACAATAATGACACTTTTCACAACAAAAATATTTAGTCTCTAAAAAATAATTTTATCTTTAAATTTTTATTTCTAAAATTTTAATTTTTTATACTGTGTACCCAAAAACTTTAAGGACAAAATTTTAAAACACTTTTCTCTTTCCACTTGAGAGTAATCAATCTTTTAGCTTATTTCAATCTTTTTATTTTTATTTTTTTAATCATCCATTTGTCTTCTATCCACCCAATTGGATTTGACAATACTGTTAGACTAGTGCAATCAGTCATGAATCTCATTCTGAAGATTTATACATACATTAGAAGTTTGGTAAAAAAAACCAACTTAATGACTAAAGTAAACCTACACAAAGTTAATTTAAAAAAAAAAAAAAAATTTATTTAGTACATTACTAGATTGTTTGGTCACACTTGCTCACAGTAAGCTATAACAAAATAGTTACATATTAGAAAACCAATGTTGGGTACACAATGAGATGGTCATCCTTGACCCAAATGATAAATTCTCAATGGTTGAAATTGCATTGGGTGTAATTGCATACCATACATTGAATCAAGCAACAATTGCACACCAATAATTGCATAAATAGTGATTGCATTTCAGGTTGTCACACATGGATTTGTCCCGTAGAATAAGTGGAGAGGACAAGTTATGTTACACTGATATACTCTCTAATTCTCATAATGAAAGTTATGAACTCGAGCCTCACACGAGGCGTTGGGATGATTCTCTTTTCATTTTGGGTGTTTTGTGAAGTTGGTAAAAAGTTAATTTTTAAAATTTTTTAACTTATTTTATCTTTTTGTGGATAAATTATATGAGAGGTGATGTGATCCAAAATTGATAAAAACCTGGAAACTGGCTTTTTACCAGCTTCCCAAAAGAGATATAATATTAAATATATATATATATATATATATATATCACTATAAGTAGCCTGGACAGCTCTAGATTGGTTACGTGGCATTGTGTTATGAATGGGGAAAGCAAACTGGGCCACTGACCGGGGAACATGAGAACCATTCTTTTTCTTTACATAGAGTTGTCATGTAATTATGCTTTGTCACATGGAATGTTAATTCAAAAGATCGAAGTGGACGTTACAGATTTTTACAGCTTAGAATAATAAGACACAACAGTGATTGAATCAATCATAGAGTAGCTCCAATGTCTTTTTATTGGAGTTGTTATTGTCATAATTTGACAGTTTCAGTAGAGTAGTGTGCTTTAATGGTAAGAAATAGCAGCTGATATATTTAAGAAATGTCAAAACTTGTGTCAAATTTGATACAAGATTTGGTAACTGTTATTTGTTTCAAATCATCAAAAAAAACACCTATCTTCTTCTCTCCATCCTCCAAGCAAAACATCCCTTACTCTCTCCCTCTCGTCCGCCATTTTTGCAGAAGAAACACAGAAACTAGTGTGTTTAGACGACCGGCCGAATGTCCACCCGGTCGACTAGGAGGTCATTCGACTAGACGGTTGAACACACCAATTTCTGTGCTAAAATAATATAAATGACAGTTGAATCTTTTGAGCACCATTGCTATTTTTCATTCATTTTCTATTATTCATTGTCATAATTTAACAATGACACTACTATTATAATAATTGTCATTAGAGATACTCTTGTTTCTGAGATGTCACATAGTGCTTAAAAAGTGACTTTACATGTTTGGACATTGGAAGTGCCCACTTTTAATGAGGATAACAGGTGCGGCAACCCAGTGGACGGGTTTGGGACAAGTAAAAAAGTGTTAGTTAATTCGATTAATGTGGTAACAATAATTTTACAGTCTACATTTGGTATGTAGGTTTGTTTTTCGGTTTTTCAAATTTTTAGTTATTTTAGTGTAAAGTTAAAAAATTTCATTTTGGATGATTTTTAGATTTTTTTTGACTTTTATAGAAAAAAAATAAAATAATTATGATTTAGATGTGACATTTTGTAATTTTTTTGTCTTTTTTTTTTTACTATTTTAGTCTAAAAATTCATGCCAAACATAGCCTAAACTCCAAATTATTTAATTTGACTATATAATTTTTTTTAAAAGACATTCGATTTACCATTAAACAAAGATTTTTAAAATGCTTTATAGTTTTGCCATTTAACTTCCGTTTAAGAAGATAGGTTGTGGGCTTTTTTGGCTATTTTAGCCATAAAAGACAAAATAGGCTATTTTAGCCACAACAAACAAAATATCACATTCAACCCATAATCATTACACTCTTCTCTTACAAAAAAAAGTCAAAAAAGCCAAAAAGCCAACCACTTCCCAAACCAACCCTTAAGATTTCGTTTGGGATATGGGTTGATTTTTTTGACTTTTTCACTATTTTAGTCTGGAGCTAAAAAGTTTCGTTTGGGATGAACTTTTTAATTTTTTTTAACTTTTGTAAAAATAAAATGATTATAATTTAGATGTGACATTTTTTAGCATGAGACTAAAAAGCCTATATTATCTTTTTCTGACTATTTTAACCCTAACCTACCCCAATCTATCATGCCAAACCAATGCTAAGTTGTTCATTGCATGTGGTTAGGACATGTGGTCAAGGGTTTGAAATTGATAGAATTGCGACGATCCCTTTAATTTTAATTTAACCTTATTAACTGATATATGACAATTTTGATTTTTTTTTTTAAAAAACAAAATGCTCAAGAAAGATTTGCTATGTAAGAACATAATATAGTCTAACCTATGAGTAATGAATAAGGGTATTAAACCTTTTAACATAAACTTGGGTGTGTAAGGATATTTTGAAAAGATGGACAGCTTTTAATTCATCGTAGATCATATTACTTTTCATATTTTTTTTTTAAAAAAATAAAAAAAATAAAAAAATCACTTTTAATCATTTTCTCCAAACAACCCTAAGAGTTTATCTACCGACCAGTTCGTCAACTAAACTCAAGTCATTGTTATTTTTATTTTTCTTCCTCACATGTGAGTTAAAATCACAATAACCTATTCACATACTCATGCTCAAATTCTTATCTAATTTTTTTGTGAAATTATTTGGAATTTATCTTGATATTTTTAGTCATACAAACAAATCACAATTCCATTTTACGTATTCTTCAAAAGTTTTTTTTTTTTTTTTGAAAAAAAAATCCAATTTTTGAACTAAATTTAAATTTAATATTGATGTGACCTACCCTACACTAAAAATAAACTGAGGTTATTTGCCATGAACTAAAATAACATACATTTTTACCTTTTTATCTTTTTAGATCGGATTACTTCTCTATTTTTTTACACATCTTTTTATAAAAAATTAAAAAATATACTCCCTTCGTTCCAAAATATTAGTCTCTTATTTTATTTTTTATTGTCCCAAAATATTAGTCTCTTTTCAAAAATTAAGTACAAAAATAATATAAATTTTTCATTTTGCCCTTCTTTTAAATTCATTAACAACATAAAAAATACAATTATGGCATTGATATTCCTAAAAAAATATACTATCAAAGAATAATTTTGAAAAATTAATTTTTTAAAGTATAATAATTGTACTACCAAAGAAAGTTAAATTCTCTAAAAGAGACCATTATTTTGAAACTGAGGAAGTACTTGTTTAGCGCTCCCAAACAACACTTTATTTCATACACCTCATTCCAACATACATTTTGGATTTTATTTTATTTTTGTGGTTACCTGACTTTTCAATTAGAAAATGAAAAAAAGAAAAACCAATTTCAGGGCCAACCCGACCCAGTACCAGTTTATCCCTGAACAACACAAACCCATGGCCAAGTACTTGAAATCGGGTCGGACACAGAGAGAGAGAGAGAGGGGGGGGAATCAATGACGGAGCCAAGACGACTGAGAGGTCACAAGGCCACCGCCACCAGCTGTATCGCCGCCCGTGACCGTCCTGGCCTCGTCGCCACTTCCGGCGAGGTACCCTCTCTCTCTCTCTCTCTCTGAACATATACACACATATTTATATCAGTATTCATAGATATATGGTCACTTGATTGCTCAATTTGTTTTTACCATTTAGATTGATGTTATTCTTTGCCACTACCCTTGAAAGAAAAAGGGAAAAAAAAAGAAAAAGAAGAAGCAAATATAATAGTCAGTTTTGGTGTCTTTGAACTTTGAGGAGGGTTTTGAATGAAAATGGGTTTTTTCTGGAATCAAGTAATTTTGATAATTTTTTATTATTTAATGGAAAATCAGGATGGGTGTGTTTGCTGGTTCGATATGCGGTGTAAAGATGTGTTATTTGTCATGAATGTTGGGGGTAATCCTATATCATCACTATGTTTCAAGCCAGGTGATTTTTTATTTATTTATAATTTATTTTTTATTAATTTGCTTGTGTTCATCATTGTTACTGTACTAAATTTAACTTACCTTCTATGTCTTGGCCTGTGAACTCTTAAGCACCTGCATAATAATCTCCCAATTTATACTGATTGTTTATATCAAGTTCATCTTGGAGAACTAGGTCTGTGAACTGTCCTTTTAAGGCTCAACTCAAGGATCCAAAATGGTTTTATTGTTTTGTGCGAGACAAACAATGTAATTATCCAAATACAAGATAGATACCGTTTTGAAAAACCTGCATCGATAGGCCAACAGTTAAGGGGGCGGAGTCTAGGGCCGAGCCATAAACTTGGACGTCTTTGTTTAACCCTCATTGATGTCACCCAAGGTTAACCGATAGCTTTGGTTTGTGGTTAATTGTAGGCATTGGATGGGTCCAAAGGGGCCTATTTTAGGGAGGTTCATTCATCTTCAAACAAAGAAGGAAAAAAAAAAAAAAAAAAAAGCCTTTTTAAATGATAACCTCCCATTGCAATGAATATGATTGTCAAGCACTTTTTAGCTGACACTATTGATAGTTTTTTTTGAGTAAATTTTTTTTTTTTGGTAACATAATAAATCCTTAAGTGGCAACAGATAGCATGCACCTGTATTTAGAAAAAAAAAATGGAGGTAAAATATAATAGGATAATAGCTAGATAGGGGAAACTGGTTTTACCTTCGTTTCTTTTCCTTCTTTCTTTATGCGTAACTTGATGCCTACCAGAGTTAAAATTTTGAGCTCAGATTTTTTGAGATTTAAGGTCTCTTTCTCATGAGCCATTAGAATAATAGTTAAGTAAAACATTTATTTTAGGTGTGAAATTACCTAATAAATATTCGGTTAATTTTTAAGTGATATGTATCTCTTGTAAATATATTTTGTAGTTCAAATACTTAAAAATTAGTTAAGACTTTAGCTTATTTCTGTGAAATGATTGTTGCATGATGCAGGAAATGAAGACATCATTTATGTTTCCTCAGGAACTGAAGTCAAGGGGTTTGATGTACATTTGGTAAATCTTTTATTTGAGGCATCTCTAATTCACTAAGTTTATTTATAGCACTTTGCTAAACAAATTTAGTATGATGCACAAATGGAATATGTTATACACATCACACAGTATTATTTTATCTTGTATTGATGGTCTTCTATTTATAGTTTCAGTTGATTTTTCTCAAACCAATATGTGTTTTATATATTATAAGCATAACACTGTTGTTTTCTTATAGTCTCAATAAGCATTCTGCATTCTCTGCTCAATGAAAGAAAGCCGTGTCCTAACTAGTTGGACATTCTGCATAGAATTATTATTATTTTTTAAATTGTAATTGAAGCAATTATTGTAGTCGTAGAAACAGCATTCGCCATCGAATCATTAAATCTCCTAAAGTTTCTACTTATTATTTTGTTTAATTTGTTTGATCTCAAGGGGTTTTATTCTGTAAGCGCCTAACTGATATAGCCTATGGGTAATCTTATTTTTCTTCAACTTGGTGTCTGAAACACCACAGTCCTAGCGTTCCTCTTTTGTCTTCCTTTTTTTTTTTATCAAGTGCTTTTAATTTTAGTGATTGTAATATATAAACATTTCATCAATCCTATATTTCTCCATATTCAAACTCCTTTCATTCTGGATTTTTTTAGTTGGGAGGCAAAAACTTATTGATTAAAAAGAACGACCAAAGGGTGAAAACCCAGGTAGCAAGGCTAAAATTTCTTCTCAGATAAACAAGAGGTTGATTTTCCCACCAAATATAACCAACTAAAATCAGAGACCAGCTTTCAAAAAAGGTTTTTATTTTTTTTAAAGGGTTGTCTACAGTGGACCAGTATTCAGTCCAATGGGTCACATGTTCCAATTTTCCAATTGTGGTACAAATCATGCTCAAACATCCTCAGAATGTAGGATTGGATAATGTATGCCTTCATGGTAAACGAAAGCTGCCAGTGCAACTCACATATTTATAATTAATCTTCCCTTGAATTTCATATGTGCCCATTGAATAACATAATCCTAGCTTCCAGAATATTCAACAATTCGCTCCCTAGATAAAGATGATTATCTTTTCATTCTGTTTTTTATCACGAGGACGCCTTATTTGGTTCTGTGTGTGCTACAATTGGAAATCACGATCTTTTTGATACAAGTGTTTTATCTTCTTCAACCCGACTCCCTCTGTCTGTTCTTCCTTCCTTTGCATAATGATTGCCATCTTTTTATTTTCATGCTCATTTCTCTAGGCAAGATATGGTTATGCGACACAAGTTACATAGTTATCTTTTGTGTAGTTTTTTCCCTCTCTCTCTCTCTCTCTCTCTCTAGGTTTGTATTAGTACAGGCTGTGCTTTCCTTTTTAGTGTTGATTTAATATTGAAATGCGTAGTTTTGGTTACTTATATATATTATCAATTTCTATCTTGAAGGCTGCCTCATCGAAGTGTTTAGAGAGTTACAACTATAATAAAGAGGAGATAAATCAGGTGCACTTTCTATATAATTCTTGATTCCGAAATATTTTAATAGCCTTGTTTTTTTTTTTTTTTTGGTCCATTGTTTCTCATTATGATTATTGGTCAAGGTAGCTGTATTTTTCGTTAGTTTTATACAAGCTGAACTAATGCAAGTAAATTTTACTAACTTCATGGATTCTTATTGATTGATCGAAAGTGTATCTTTCTTCTTCTAAATTAATGTAGGCATGATTTTTTGTGTCATCACTTCACAACCAATCTTTATATAATATAATTCATGTTGAGAAATTCTATTAGAAAGAAATATGATGTCATTACGCTTACACATTTGTGTCTTGCAGATTGCATGCAACTCTAGGTCATGTTTTCTTGCTGCTGCAGATGATGGTGGTGATGTGAAGGTACGATAATTAAATGTTTGTCTTCAATTGTCAGTAATGTATTTTTATTGAGTTATTTACAGTATGTCACAGTCGTAGTGCTTTATGAAGGACATGCAACCTTGTTTTTACTTCTTTTTTCTTTTGTAGTTTCTTTTCTTTTTCTTCTTCAGTTGTACTTGTTTTTCTTTTCTTTCATTATGCAACATATAGCCCTGGACAGAGCGTAATGACATAAAAGAATTCAAGTAATCAACCCCATTTGATTGCAACATGAGGCTTAGTTTGGTTTAGTTTGTCTACCATTATGCACAGTGTTACATGGACTCTTCTATTGCCCCTGTGCACCATGTTCACTAGATATGCAAGGTTAAGGAGGGTATGTGATATGTTCTTAACCTCCATACTCTAACTTAAATATTTTGATTCTCTAATTTTTTGTGATGTTTGAAGAAGAAATTCATATTTGATAGTAAAGAAAAAAAGTCTAATGGATGGGAGATAGAAATTTTTTCCCTCTAGTTCTATTTAATTTTGGAAAAATTGCATTTAAGTGGGAACAACTCAAAATAATTGCACTTTCATGGAGGTACAACTCAAAACAAGTGAGAGTTGGGTCATAAAAGACCAAGTGTGTCTTTTAGGCTTTATTGGATAAGATTTTACAGAGATATGCTCTGGGAGGAAAAGTATGAGGATGAGGGAGGTCACTATGAAGTATAAGAGTGGTACGACTGATTGATGAGGACTTCCAGTGAGGTGCATTTGTGGAAAGGAGTTAGAAAGGATCGGGAGAATTCTTTTAAAGTTCAAACCATATAGGCCATCAGTGGGCTAGGGGGAAGATTGCCACTATTTAGTCTGTGAATAGAGCTTTCAAAAAAATCTTATTCTTAGACATTCCCCCTACCCAAAAAAATCATATTCTTAGGCCTCCCCCCTACCCCTGCCTTGGTATATATATTACATTTGTTCACTCTCTCTCTCTCTCTCTCTCTCTCTCTCTCAAAATTTCAACATATATTTTAAGATACTTATCAAACTAGAAGAAACAGGGTTAATGTTTGGCAAAATTGTTTCCATGATTCATTTATTGACTCTGGCAGATCATCGACATTCGCCAACAAGGCCTCTACAAAACATTAAGAGCTGGCCATACAAGTGTATCCTTTCTCACTCATTTAACCCTTTTTATTTTTATTTTTTAATTTTAATTATTTTTCCATCTTTAGTGGGTTTCCAAGTAATATACAATTGGTTTGTCTGAAGAATGCAGTGCGTCTGGTATACTGATTGTCTCTTCTTTTCTTTCGATGAATCTTCTATTTAGTTGTTGGCAAAATTCCTGAATCTCCTTTATTGTATCTCAACTTCTCAAGCCTTTCCAACTTATGGTAATTGTCTCCTTAACCGTGCTCTTTAGATCTGTAGCAGTGTACAATTCCTTCCCTGGAGACCTTGGGAAGGTATTTCTTGCTTGTTTTTGTAACTCTTTCAAATGCGTAAATTTTCTTCTCTCTCCCCTTTCTCTAGTGTGTGCGTGCATGGTCATGCCTACTTGCACTATCTTCATTGTAGGAAATTAATGTATTGATATTATTGATAGATTGATATCAATATACATTTTTGTGTGTTTGCAATGGAGAGAATGATCTCTCTTTTATAGGAAGAATGAGTTACAAATGGAGGAATTAAATTAACCTAAAATGGAGCACTAAACAACTTAATGGAGCATTAGGGTAAATGGAGCACTTGCTTCTTGTGGAGCACTAATGGAGTGGAGTAGGTAGGTGGTAGTAGGTGGTAGTGGTAGGTGGAGTAAGTTATAGGTTTTTACATTCAACAGCCCCCCTCAAACTCAAGGGGGTTAGGAACTAACCAACTTGAGTTTGGAGAGAGTAACAAAACAGGAAAAATAAAATGACAAATAAAATAAAAGAGGGTAGGAGACACTGTATGGTCGTGTCAGACCGTTGTAGAAGACAGTTTATGGGGTCATGTCGGACCGTTGTAGAAGATAGTTTATGGGGTCATATCGGACCGATGTAGAAAACAGTTTACTGGGTCATGTCGGACCGTTGTAGAAAACAGTTTACGGGGTCATGTCGGACCGTTGTAGAAAACAGTTTACTGGGTCATGTCGGACCGTTGTAGAAAACAGTTTACTGGGTCATGTCGGACCGTTGTAGAAAACAGTTTACGGGGTCATGTCGGACCGTTGTAAAAAAAAGTTACGGGGGGTCATGTCGGACCGTTGTAGAAAACAGTTTACTGGGTCATGTCGGACCGTTGAAGAAAACAGTTTACGGGGTCATGTCGGACCGTTGTAGAAAACAGTTTACGGGGTCATGTCGGACCGTTGTAGAAAACAGTTTACGGGGTCATGTCGGACCGTTGTAAAAAACAGTTTACAGGGTCATGTCGGACCGTTGTAAAAAACAGTTTACGGGGTCATGTCGGACCGTTGTAAAAAACAGTTTACGGGGTCATGTCGGACCGATATAGGAGCTAACCGGAATCAATGTCGGGACAGTTTACAGAGTCTTGTCGGACCCATATAGAAGCTAACCGGAATCAATGTCGGGACAGTTTACAGAGTCTTGTCGGACCCTTAAAAGGCGTGCCATCAAAAGGTGTGCCCGACAGCCATCAAAAGTCGAGTCATCAAAAGGCGTGCCATCAAAAGGTGTGCCCGACATCCATCAAAAGTTGAGCCATCAAAAGGCGCGCCGCTTTGTCGACTTGCGCTGAGAGGCGCGTGAGGCGCGTGTCTGCCTTGCCTATTTAAACAAAGGCGAGGCTGAGGCTGAGGCTGAGACAAACCAGTTGAAACCTCTGAAAAACTCTCTGAAAAAACTCTTCGTTTTCTGAGAGTTGTATTGCTGAAACACTCTGTTGCCCTGAAAATGGCTTCTTCTTCCCGCCCCGTGACCCAGAACATAGCCTCTTCGTCCCGTGGTCTCACTCTCTTTCCCGACCTCAACGAGGCCACAAGAGAGATAACCGGGGCAGTTGCCCTTGAACCGCAACCAAGCGCCCTTGGACCAAGCCCCCCTGGTTTTGCGCCGTTGAACTATCCGATGGTGGCAGTTGAGCAGATAATGGCTGCTCAATCTGATATTGAGGCCAATTATTATACATTAAGGTCATGTGTTGAGACCATGACTGCGGTAAACAACCTGTCACACCGGCTTCAGAGAAGAACAAATGAGGTGCAGCAGTTAAACGCCCAACTGGCTCTGCTCCAGGGCATGTATAAGGATGCCCGAGCAGAGATATGTGGGCTGAAGGCAGAGAACAAGGAACTGAAGCGGAAGGCCACCGTGATGCTCAGATTTGGAGGGCCGCCATATGTGACGGTTGAGGAGCAACGGGAAGTGAACGTGCTCGGCGGCGTGGGAAACACGGAGGCAGCACCGGCAAGGGCCGTCCAAGACAAAGGCAAAAAGAAGAGAACAGCTGAAGAGGCGAACAAATAAGGCCGGTTTTTGTTGTGGGGTTGTGGTTGATTTGTTTTGGTGAGGATTTTTTTTTTTTTTTTTTGGTGTAAAAATGTGATCGGGGTTGATCCCCGAGATGAATAAATGACAAGTTTGGAAAAAGTTGTTGGTGGTGTTTTGTTTAAGAATAAAAATAAAATAAAAGAAAATAATGGATAAAGAAAATAAAGAAATAAAAAGATGATCCTTGTAGAAAAATTTACCACTTCTATCACAGAGCCCACCTTCTCAAAAAACTGTTGTCAGCTGCAAAATCAATTTAGCAGGAATAGTACAGAAGTTGTTCAGAACAAGCTTCCTTAACAACTCTGGATGCATCATGTCCTCCGCTGATATCAGATTATTAAGCCAAGACAAGACATAAGGAGGACGAGATGAAAGAGGATAAGCTGCTGCCAGTAAAGTCCCTAAAGGAACAACAGGAACATTGAGAGCCTGTGCAGGATCAGCAAGAGGTAGGAGCAGTTTTAGTGATGATTTTGAAGATGTATAGTCAAGTGATGATGCCAAAGTAACAACAGCTGCCAATCCAGGGTCTCTTCCTTCACAACCACATCGTGACAGCATAGCATACAGCAAGATACCTCCCATGGAGTGTCCGATTGCAAGCAATTTACCATCCTTCGGTTTGGTTTGGGCCCTTATATATTCCATCGCAGCAGGAATGTCCTCTTCCAGGTAGTGATCAAAGTCCCAATCATACGTGACCATTAAGTCAAGTTGCTTCTGGAAATCTTCAATTGTTGTGAAAAACCGCTCTTGTAGATTAAAGTAGATGCTCTTTCCAGCCAGGATCAGAAGCAGAATCTGCAGCTTGACTGTGATGATGCAGAGGGCAGATTGCTACCTAGCTGCTGTTGATTTGGAGCCAAGCGACTCTGTGGCCGACCCACTGCAGATAGATAATTTTGCTGAAGCTGCTGTTTGCTGTTGCTTGCGATCTACAGAGGCTGAAATGAGGGGTAAGAGCTCAGCTATGGAAGAAGGTATGTGTAGAAACACAAGTGGAATAGGTTGAGGTCCGGCGGGCAGCCAAGGCGAGGTTGCCGCCCGCCGGTGAAGCGAAAAATACTAGGTGCTAAACCCGCTCTGATACCATGTAGGAAATTAATGTATTGATATTATTGATAGATTGATATCAATATACATTTTTGTGTGTTTGCAATGGAGAGAATGATCTCTCTTTTATAGGAAGAATGAGTTACAAATGGAGGAATTAAATTAACCTAAAATGGAGCACTAAACAACTTAATGGAGCATTAGGGTAAATGGAGCACTTGCTTCTTGTGGAGCACTAATGGAGTGGAGTAGGTAGGTGGTAGTAGGTGGTAGTGGTAGGTGGAGTAAGTTATAGGTTTTTACATTCAACATTCATCTACTTGCAAATTATAAGTCAACAGGTAACTCAACACTGCACTCAAAAAAAAAAAAAAAAAGGTCTAGTCAGCCTGGTTTGTCTGCCTTTTCATCTTGAATTCGTTCTTAACAATACTAGTATACTACCACAAACACGGATTATTATTCTAAGCATAATGGGATCATAAATGTGGCTGGCCACATACTCCCCAACAGGGAATTTTAGGGGAAAGCCAATGGGGATGACATTGACAGCATGCCTAAGGTTGGTCAATCTTGAGGGTTTTTTATTCACATAAGAAAGGAAAGGAAAATCTGTATTAGTAATATATTCAAGTTTTTAACTTTCTTTTAGGATTTTGTTTTGTACCTCTGTTGGGATATCATGGGAAAAAGCTTTGAGTATCGCATATATTATCTCATTATTGTTAAAAAAGGTGTCATGTAAAAGATTTTCTTCCAATCTATGTGCAATATGAAGGAAAAATAATATATTACATACTTCCTTGCATGCAAAGTTTTTGTTTTTTTGTCAATTAAACAATCAAAAGTAAAAATTATTTACATGTTAATTTTATGTCATAATTGCAAATGCGATGAGTTTCAGACATCTTAAAATATGTGCGTGAATTTATTTTTATTGATTAGCATTTTGTGTGTGGTGTTGTGTTGCAGTCATTACCGGTGGACTTGATTCAAAGCTTGTGATGTGGGATTTCTCCAAAGGACGCCCACAAAAAATTGTTGACTTTGGTATAAGTCTTAATCCTTTTGTCTCCTTGTGTGCTCCTTGTTACTCTTTGTGTGAACTAATTACATTTAGGTTTGCTTCCACAGAATTAGTGGCCTTTAGAAAAATTTAGGTTCGAAATGCTAGCATGGATATGATCTTTTTGTGCTTCCAGCTCTGGAAAGACATTGCCCAATTTTATGTCAATTTGTTCTGTTTAAATTCTTGTCAATATTACAAAATTGTGTTTCTCTATCCAAAGGATCCTGATCAACAGAATATATTGGTCATGAAAGTTTCGTGGTTAGTATATATTTTTATAGAAAGCTCGTAGTTGTTATCTAAAATCTTCCAAGTCAGAAATTCAGTTTGTAGTATATCAGAAGGATATGAAGTGACACAACAATTAGGTTTTTTGGGTGGTGGATGGCAGTCTAGGATTTTGCGTAATGCATTACTCACGATCACAATAGTATAACTTCATTAATGATGAAGTATTACGCCTCATTCAACATCTTCGATAGACTTGGCTTGGTGTTTGTTTTATTTTCTATGGAAACAAATAGGGTATTAATATGGTCCTAATGGTCAGATAGATTGATTTAAGTACTCTTGTCATCTTTCCTGTCATTCAGGTGTGCCTGACGCGGACAGCGGAGGTAGTGCAGGACAATGCTTGAATCCTGCATTTGTCCATGCAATTGCCGTTCCTGAAGTTGATATGGTAGATAGATTAGGCAAAGTATGTGTCGTAGCTAGGGGCGATGGTGTTGTTGATGTGATCGATATTGAATCAGAACTTGCTGTTATTAAGTTGAAAAGTTCTTTAAAACCTCGGAAAGGCACTCAATCAAAAGCAAAAGGCAATGTCTCATCTGCAAATACTGAAACCCAAGATCAGAATGGGCGAAAGAAATTGCGTTTCGATTACACTTTGGGAGGGCACACTTCTGCAGCATCGTGCGTGTAAGTAATTTTAATAGATCAATTACCAAAATTTGATTGCTCATTAATGTTCGTGTAATTCAATTAGGGCATTTTCAATGTTTGGGGAGAAAGGAAAGTATATAATTTCTGGTGGAAACGATAAATTGGTGAAGGTTTGGGATTGGGCCAGATATTTTGATGCTACTCAAACTAGCAGCAACAGTGATCTGTTACATTTGAGCATTAGTTTGAGCAAGAAAGTGAGTTTACCCTGCATTTTTTTTTCACTGTCTTGGTTGTCGGTTTATTAATTATGTATTCTTATTTACCGTTTAAGCTTCTCACCATTCACCTTGTATACCTGGTCAGGTCAATTGGCTCTGTACCACTCCAGTGGACTCAGACAACCTTATTGTCTGCGACACATCAAAAGTGGTGAAGGTTTATACTGTTGTTTAGATCATTGCACAGTTGTTGACTCTGGATTAGTTTAACCATAAAGTAACGCCTATCCGGGTATACTAGAACTTTATTTTTTTGTAAGGTTGTGAAGAATGTGTTTTTATTTCTTTGCATTTCGGAGTTTGGAATTTGAGCACATCTGGGCTATATATATAATTTCTCAACTGGGATAACTGTTCTTGAGAAACATAATTGGGCAACCTTTTGTTTCAGGCACATGGAGGACACTCAGGACGACGATGCCTGTAGGCCTGTCAGAGTTGAGTGAAACGGGTTGGCCCTTTTTAATCTGAGCAGAATGTACATTCAAACGATCTAGGTATCTGTTATGTTTCTGAATCATAAATTTGGAACCGTGAAGTCAAATCATGGTTTAAACATTTTACAAGTGGAGAGTGCTGTATGATGAAAGGGATGGAACTTTATCGGATAGTCTAAATTTTTGTATCTTAGTGATTGCAACCAAACATATATCTAAATGATCCGGGTTTGTATATTACAATTGAAATTATCTAGTTTTAATTTTGTTCAATCTTTAAAATAAAGACACTCACAATAACCCTAAATGCAACTTTCATGTTCTTGGTAAGATATTTCTGAGATTCACTTGAATTGACCTGCATATGTTTTATACATAATGGGGCTGTTTGGTGCAGTTAATGGGGCCCTGCATAGTGGTTGATGCAACTCCTACTTACAGTTTATTAAGTCGAAATAGTTTAAATAAGTAGGAGGAGGTACTTTTTAACTTCTTTCTGAATCTGTACTAAACAGGCCAACCTCTTGGATGCCTACTACCACTTACAATCCTGAGGATGAGGTAAGACAGGGAATCACCAGCGTGAGTCAGTTTACAATATGGGTGTAACCAAGAAGTATTCATCCCCCTGAAACCTAAACCGAGGGAATAGGTGAAATGGACATTGATCTATGGTCAGGAATGAACTTCTGGGCATAGCCATCTTTCACTTTGCAGATGTTGTATCCCTGTAAAAGAGTGGTGGTGGTGGTGGTGGGTGAGCTACAATTGGGATAATGGTATGGGGTCAATTTAGACTGTTCACAATATTTTTGTTTTACTGGGGAGAGTGAATCATTCAATGTTAAAATTGCACCAGAAATGTAATATTCAATTTCAATTGGATTGATAAGATGGCCTAAAAGGTCAGAATCTGGATGAATATTGGGGAAGATCTATATCCCATTGTTTGAGAGTGATTGAAGCATATTGGAGAAGAAACATACCATATCCCATTGATTGACACTGATTTTGTGAGGATATTGTATCATAAATCAGTATAAAATGATTTGCAACCATAGATGTGAAATCTATGTAATGCTTGTTCAGTGGTTGATTCTATAGTCGATTCAACATCCATAGTACTAGCTACACAACTTGAATTTGGTGCTTGAATTCTATACAATGTTCGACTTGTGGGGGGACTGAAATGCTAGGCATTTTCAGTGGTTCTCTGTGGAGACCTCACTCTATACTCCGATCGAATTCTGAGTTTGTCTGTGGCTTATGGTTGAGTTACGTTGGTGTTTCGGTGGTAGGTCCTTTTCTATGGATTGGGTTAAATCAGGTTGGCAAATAGTTATTCCGGAATTTGAGCCACAGATACAGTGATGACATCTTAGAACATCTTTTTTTTTTTATGAAAAAAAAAAAAAGAATTCTATACAATGTGTAGAACCATATCTTTTGCATTGTCCTACAATCACAAGATCAGGACCCCATAGCCGTGTTTAATTCGCAGATAAGGGGCGGGATGGATAATACCGTGTTTGGTAGCACAAAATTGACCTGAGATGTAAAAATTTTCTGATGCTACCCTTTTATCCTCTTGCATATGAAGAATTATGGGAGCTTCTGTTTTGCACCCTAAAAAGTAGGTTGAGCATCATAATTTAATGATATTTTTTTTTTATTATTATTAAGTCTCTATTGAAAATGATTAAAAAGTACTTAATTTTGAAAAAAAGTGTAAGTAAAAGTATTTTGGACATTCAATTCATCATCAGTGCCAATATTCATTTTCTCTTCTCTTCCTACTTTCATCACTTTCCATCTTCATATGCAACTTTAACCTAACCCTATTTGCTTTAATCCATTATTCTTTCATTCTATTTCATATTGAAATCAATAATGGATAACAAAGAAGATGTTTCCAAACAATTTTCTATAGAGAAAATAAGGGTTTGTTTGGTTTAATTTTAGAATTATGATTTGAGTGTAGAATTGTATTTTGAGTTTTGAGTTTTTGAATCACGATTTGAAAATAAAAAAATTGTTTGCTTATGAGTTTTGAAAATAGTTTTGGGATGATTTTGTAATTTTTTTTTTGATTGATTAATGTATAAAATGTGAGAGAATGTGAGAGGAGAGAGGAGAGAAGAGAGAGAAAAAGTGATTAATTAATAATAATAATAACAAGAAAGAGGAGAGAGGAGTTTTGAAAATAATTTTGAGTTGTATTTTAAAGACGGTCCAGCTTGTCTCCAATTAGAGATCAAGACTGGACCATCCATTTCGGCCTATGGGCCCATATTTGGATCTCGTTTCAATAATCTGAACTGCTCAATGTGTAAAACTTGTCAAGTACTATTTTCTTATAAAAAATCACATTGATCGGATATCAATAGCTATTTGATCAGATCAGTTTTGTATTATAAAAAATGAACGGTAAAAAAATAAACAGTTGACAGAAATCTGATCCGATCAAATAGTTATCGATATCCGATCAACATGATTTTTTACGGGAGCATAGTACTCGGTGAATTCTATATATTGAACGGTTCGGATTATCGAAAAGATGGCCAAAAATAGGCCTACAGGCCAAACTGGACGGTCCAGTCTTGATCTCCAATTGAAGACAAGCTGGACCCTTCTAAAAATATGTTTGGTTAATATGTTGGATTCAAATCATGATTTAAAAATAGAGTTGAGTTTTGAAAAATAAACCAAACGATACCTAAGTTTTTAATTGTTATCTATTGTTTTTTGTAGGTTGGTTTTCCCTAATTGATTCAGCATTGAGCATTCGAACAAACTTCACATGTTTAAAATTAAGTATCCAAACAAATATATTTTATTTGCTACTAAGTATCCATATGAAACAACTGGAACCAATTTTCTTATGTTCGACACTGAGTATCTGAACAAATTTCACATGTTTAGAATTAAGTATCTAGATAAATATATTTTGTTCAACACTAAGTATCCATATGAAATAACTAGAACCAATTTTCTTATGTTCAACATTGAGTATCCGAACAAACTTCACATGTTTGGAATTGAGTATCAGGATAAATATATTTTGTTCGGCACTGAGTATCCATATGAAACAACTAGAACCATCAAATCCCTGTCATTGGTCTACATGTATAACTAACCTTCTATTCCAAATGTTCTTCCTTAGCAAGACCTAATTAAAATAATGGTGAAGGAAGATTTTTGATCAAGTGAATCCCTCACATTAAGGCAAGGAAAATATTAAAAATAATAATCTTCTATATTTATATACAGCATTTTATATATATCATAAATGAAATATATCTAATAATAATTTTCTTTCTCCTAAATATATGCTATAATATATATATATATATATATTATCATAAAAATTTATAAAGGTAAAATAGTCCACATAATACTTTCAATATAGGAAAAAGGAATTATTGGAATATAAGTTCAAATGTGTAGGACTAGGTAGAACACAAGAATGCTTTATAGATTTATTGGGTTATAAGGCCTCGTTTGACAAGTGACTTTTTTAGTCAAAAAGTTACTAAAAAAATTAAAAAGTCAACAATGCATATCAAAAAGTCAAAGATTCCATTTTCTCTCTACTTTTTGCACATCTTTTCGTAAAAAGCCAAAAAGTCATCCCAAACATACTAGTTTCTTTTACATCACATTTTAACCAAAAAGTCAAAAAATCACTAAAAAACCTATTCCCAAACGAGGCCTAAGTCCTCTAAATAGGATTTATAAATAAATCTCTCTAACCTAATATTTGTTTCTTGATTTCTACAAGTGTAACACATGGCTTAAATTCAATCATCACAAAGTATCATGTCATGTGTACATAATTCTCATATTACAAAAAAAAATTCGGGTAAGAGAATATTGAGAGATTAAGAATGACTTATTTAATATATTTTACAATTCCTCATTTATTAGGACATAAACAATACCACGTAATACTCCAAAATTATCAAACAATTTCCAAAATTTTAGATAATGATAGTAATAATTTATACAGATGTGTATCTATGTATGTATGTATGTAAGGTTTGTTGACACAGACAGTAAGGTGTTGCAGGCTCAGGTTGAGTCTTTTTTGAAGGGGGTCAGGCTCAAATATGGTATATATGGCTAGGATGTACCAAGCCCAACCTTTTACTCCTTTCTTCAAACTCCCGCAATTTTTTAAATCTTCCAAATAAAGCCGTTACTCTCTCTCTCTCTCTCGCTCAACACATCATGACATCAACCTCCACCCTCCACCCCTCTCCACCACTACAAAAATGGGTGCACCACCACCACCACTATCATTGCATTGCAACCAACATTTCCAAATTTGGGTCACTGTTTTCCATCCTAGTGAGGACAAGAAGAAGCAGGAAACCCAAGTTGGGGTTAGGGTTTTAAAGGGGTTTTATAGAGGAGGGGAGTGATGGAATCTGGGGGGATACCCATTTGCAACACATGTGGTGAAGAGGTGGGGTTGAATTCAAATGGGGAAGTGTTTGTGGGTTGTCATGAGTGCAATTTCCCCATTTGCAAGTCCTGCTTTCACTATGAGATCAAAGAAGGTCGTTCTTCGTGCTTGCGGTGTGGGGCTCCATTTCATGGTTTGTCTCTCAGATTTCAATCTCCTTTTAAGTTGAATTATGGTCAAGTTTGTGATATTTTTAATCATCCAATTTCGATACATCCCAGTATACTGATGGAAATGAAAATCAGTTGTATATGGGCCGGTTTGGATTACTAAAAAGCCTTTTTTTTTTTTTTGGCAGCTATACGTAGCACTCAATACTCTCGTTAATCATGCTCTCAGTTGTTTTTTGATGTACTGCCCAAAAAAATTTCAATTTTTTTTCCAGCTAACGTGACGGTGTCAAATTATGCTGTCTATTCTGTTTGTTGAGTACTTTGCATACCGATTACTTGTTAATTTCAATCTTTTTTCCGACTAATGTGAGGGTGTCAAATTATTTTTCTAAACAAGTATGCATATTCTCTTATACTATATATATATATATATATATATATTTTTTTTTTTCCTTTTATAACTGTTATAATTGTGTTTCTTATGAGTTAATACTATAGACTGAATGCATGGTTGAATTGTACAGAGAAATCCACAATGGCTGATGTTGAAACAGAGGTATCTGGAAATCATTCTACAATGGCTACTCACCTCAATGACATGCAGGTACTAGTATTTGTACGATCCTCTGACATTTCCATATGTGTTAAGAGATGAATATTTATAACAATTGCTTTCCGAGGAATCATTTAATCCCTTCCCCACTTCCCTTATTTTTTGCTTTAAAAGTATTGGTTAAGAATTTAACGTGTTTCTGTACAATACTTGGTACAGGATGTTAATCTCCATGCTAGACACAGTAGTGTGTCTACGGTGGACAGTGGTGAGTGAATTGAAAGCATCTTGTGATTGATTTGGCCTCTCCATTTTTGTTTATCGAGAACAGTTTCTAATTTACCTCTCTGGTGTAATCATTTTCCCTTGTGAAGAACTACATGATGAATCTGGGAACCCGATATGGAAGAATAGAGTGGAAAGTTGGAAGGACAAGAAGAACAAGAAGAAAAAGGCTGCTAGTAAAGTTGTTGAAGAATCTCAAGTTCCACCTACACAGGAGATGGAAGAAAAGCAGCAGCAGTAAGTGCATGGAAAATTAGTGTAATTTCAAATAGCTAAAAGCATTTTAAATTTAAAACAATTTTTTTGTAAGCCCATTTTATTTTATTTTTTCAAAAAACATAAGTTGGTTTAGGAATGGAAAATATTACTTTAGGCAATGGTTTAAATTTTTTCCAACATGCTTTTGCATTTCATGCATTACATCAAGCTGTTTATGATGTTGGAGGTTAGTGAGATAAGGTATTTTACTTGGATGGTTATTGTTTTTAACGTGTTATTAGCTTACATTTTAGCTGAAAGGGGAAAAAAATCATCGAATATCACCATTCCATTAAAATTCCAAATAGAATGAAGTCCTGTCCTTTACACATTAGAGAAATTGTTTGTACAACATGTTCCAAATTTACGGAATCAACTTGATTTGATTTTAGTAATATACATGTCTTATTGAGATGTAATGATTGCTTGTGCAGGTCAGGAGATGCGGCGCAGCCACTTTCGAAAGTAATTCCAATCTCGAAGGGCCAACTCTCATCATACAGAGCTGTGATGATTATGCGGTCAATTATTCTGGTCCTTTTCTTCGAATACAGATTAACACATCCCGTTGATAATGCATTTGGTTTGTGGCTCACTGCTGTCATTTGTGAGGTCTGGTTTGCCATTACCTGGGTGTTAGATCAATTCCTCAAGTGGTGTCCCGTTAATAGGGAAACATACATTGACTGGCTATCTGAAAGGTATGCATTTACAGCTGCCAAACTTCAAAGATAGGGTTAAGGGTAAAAGATCTAGCTCTCTGAAAATAATTGATTTCTTTGTATCTAAAGCTCTGTTTGGGATCTCGTAAATAAGCTGTTTTGGGGATAAAAAGCCAAAAGCAAATAAGGCTGCTTGTGAAAAAGAATATTTTACCCTCGATACTTAAAATAATTCCACGTATCTCTGTAAGGGCTCCACAATACTATAAGGGTAATATGGTGATTTCTCACCAAAAAATAAATTTGAAAAGAACCCCCCCTCCCAAAAAAAAAAAAAAACAAATTAGTAATTACCATAGGGCATGAGTTATTTTAGATGCTAATTAAAAAAACAGTTGTCAAACCCCACTTAAGTTTTAGCTCTATATGTAAATTTATCTTTTGGCTTATAAGTTGAACACATCCTCCTACGGCGACTGCACGTGCTCATTCGCCTCAGCAAGGTAAGTACCTATAAAGCGGGAGCCTTGTGCACTGGTTGCGACTTTTACTTATGCTTTTCACATAAAATAATTTGTTCCAATTAGAATATTTCTTCACCGGTTGGTTTTATTTTTTTAGTGGCTCTAATAATCTAATTGAAAACTCAACCATAAATCTCAACATTAGGACCTTGGTACTGTGAACATATGATGATTTTCTCACTTTCAATCCAGATTTGAAAGAAAAGGTGAACCCTCAGAACTGGCTGCTGTGGATTTCTTTGTCACTACAATAGATCCAATGAAAGAACCACCTTTGATAACTGCAAATACTGTTCTTTCAATCCTTGCCGTGGACTACCCTGTTGATAAAGTTTCCTGCTATGTATCTGATGATGGTGCATCCATGCTTACATATGAGTCTCTTGCTGAAACCGCTGAATTTGCAAGGAAGTGGGTCCCATTTTGCAAGAAATTTTCAATTGAACCACGTGCACCCGAGTTTTACTTTTCACAAAAGTTTGATTACTTGAAAGATAAAGTGCAAGCCTCTTTTGTGAAGGAACGTAGAGCAATGAAAGTAAGCATCCAAATCATATCAATTTAATATCTAATCATTTGGATGCTACATGTTAAACTTATGAGCACCGCTACATCCACACAATGTGCTCAGCTTGAATGCACACAATTGAGACTCTGACCAGTAAGAGTCTTAATTGTGTGCATTCGAACGGAACAAATTGTGTGGATGAATCATTAATCTAAACTTATGGTGTCAAGTATTTATATACTATTAATTATCTAAAATCATAAATTTCGCCATTGGCTTTATTTATTATTGCAGAGGGATTATGAAGAATACAAAGTGCGGATAAATGGTTTTGTAGCCAAGGCTCAGAGGACACCAGAAGAGGGCTGGACCATGCAAGATGGAACACCTTGGCCAGGAAATGACACAGCACACCACCCTGGCATGATTCAGGTTAAATCAGTTGGTCAATTATTATGTTTTAGTTTATGCATTTAGTGATTTTGAAATTTTATTAAACTTGACTAATGATAATTAATTCCATGTAGGCTTCTTCAGCTTTTTGTATAACTGAGGGAAGATTTTTATTCCAAAGTGTGTCTAGATTTTGAATATATATGGAAGTGCTTAGTGTAAATATGAATAAATTCACATATATATATTTGGATATTTTGGCATATCACATTTCTTATTTTCCTTTAATCAATTGATTCAATGATTCAATAGCTTTGTCAAGATGCATTTACTTTAAATTCTTAGTACCGATCTTCCTACTAAAGTAATCCATAAAGTTAATATTTTGAATTTCAAACATATAACTTGTTTTTCATCTTCCAGGTTTTTCTTGGACACAGCGGTGCCCATGACGTAGAAGGAAATGAAGTTCCTCGACTGGTTTATGTCTCAAGAGAGAAGAGACCTGGCTACAACCCTCACAAAAAAGCTGGTGCCGAAAATGCTTTGGTATATATCTTCATAAATTATTCAAGAGAAGTCTCTTTTTTTTCTTTTCATACAAAATTTCCAAGTGCTTCATCTCATTAATACTCGATGATAATTGGTGTCTTACAGGTAAGGGTGTCTGCAATTCTAACAAATGCACCTTACATCGTCACCCTTGATTGCGATCACTATGTTAACAATAGCAAGGCAATTCGGGAGGCAATGTGTTTCTTTTTGGATCCACAAGTTGGTCAAAACGTATGCTTTGTGCAGTTCCCTCAGAGGTTTGATGCTATTGATTGCTATGACAGATACACAAGTCGCAATACAGTCTTCTTTTATGTAAGTTTAAGATGGCATAGTAGTTTTGTAAATCTCAATAATGATTATGTTACAGCTTATAGCACCTTATAGCAGATGATAAAAAAATGAGCAATACTACGTACCTCGAATTTGAGCTTGCCTTGGCTTAAATTTCATTTTGCCAATCGTCCGGCCGGTCATCCGACAAAAAGATTGATAGCTGCGGTCGACAAAGTAACAACCGCGGTAGACAAGTGTTTCACCGTCATCCGGGTGGTCGTCCAACAAAAAGACTGATAGCTGCGGTCGACAAAGTAACAACCGCGGTAGGCAAGTGTTTCACCCGGTCATCCGGGTGGTCGTCCGACCAGTCGACCTGTGAACACAAATTCAAGCCATTCGAGAGAGCTCAATTTGAGGCACCAAGGATTTCTGTAAAAAAATACACAAACCAACACAACCATGTTGCATAAAAATACTGCATCTCAAATTAGGTTTGTTTTGGGAAATAGGTTAAAAGTTGACTTTTTAGTTTTTTTTAATTTTTTTTGAAAAAATGTATAAAAAAGTAAAGAGATGATATGACCAAAAATAGGTCAAAAGTCAAAAAGTGGCTTAGCCAAGTTCCCAAAATAGGCCTAAAACTGTTGTAAGCTATTATTCATTTAGGGGTGTTTTGGGAAGTTGGTAAAAAGCTAGCTTTTGGCTTTTTACCAAGTTTTTTGGCTTTTTTGAAAGTGATTTGGGAAGTTAGTAAAAAGCTGGTTTTTTTGATTTTTGGTTTAATATTTTTTAAAAGTGTCACATCACTCTAAAGTGACCAAAATATCCTTACTTTTTGATTTTTAAATTAATTAATTAAAATGTTTTAGAGGGTAGTTTGGTAAATTTGGGTGTTGTTTTTTTGGATCTTCCCAAATCACCATTTCAGCGTTTTGGCCAAGCTTGGCATTTTTGGAGTGATGGCAAAACGCAGCTTTTTATTGTTGTTGCCAAAACGGCACTTAGTGGTCAATATTTCACAAATTTTGGCCATTAAAAATCACAACAACATATAAGAATTTTAGAAATTAAATTTTTTGATTTCTAAAAGTGAAATTTTGTTACAAAAGACATTTAAGGACCAATTTCTATCGTCGTAAAAATAGTTACTAAAAGGTCGCCTCGAAAAGTCAAGAACAAAGCTTTTAGCGACAAAATTTTGAAAATATCACTAATAAATACACTTTTAGGGACAAAATAATTTGGTCTAAAAATAGTTTATTTTTTGAAACAAAAAATTTGGTCTCAAAATGATAATAATTCATAACTAATGTCCAATTTTCGTTGCTAAAAATCTAATAACGACATTTTTCACAACAAAAATATTTGGTCCTTAAAAAATAATTTTATCCCTAAATTTTAATCTCTAAAACTTTAATTTTTTGTAGTGAATGTTTTACTGTTGGTAAAATAATGATGCGACTATCTTTGTTTGGCAACAGTTTAAAAAGTCACATTTTTTTCAAACTTCTTTATATTTGGTGATTTCTTTTTCTTTTATTTGTCAAAAAATTCAATTTTTTAAGTTTGTCTAGTCTAAAAGAATCTAAAATGTAATTTGCTTTTGAAAAAATCTTAAAAAAAAAAAAAAAAAAATCACTATAGACAACAAAAAGCCAAAATAAGTCCATTTTTTAGCTTCTTTTTTTTTTTTTTTTTTAATGGACTTTTTAAAAGGAGATATATATATATTTTTAATTTTCAGATTCTTCTAGTCTAATCTAGTAGGACTTAAAAGTAAAAATTTTCTTTAAAAAAAAAAAAAAAAAAAAAAAAAAAGACCGAAAAAAGTCAACAAAAAAATTGCTGAAAATGCAATCGTTAATCCCACTCTCAAATCTCTAATTTTGCTCTCCCAATTTCCCCCTTAATGATGTGGTATTAAGGAGGCTAAAATGAAAGGAGAGAGAGAAGAGTGTGAAACCGTATCACATAGGATAAGGCATGTCACTGGGGTGGAATTGAGAGGGCAAAATTAAGAGGGGGGGGGGGTTGTAGTATCACTCTTTAAAAACAGATGCTATTGTGTTTCTCTGTGGTTGATGTGACAACGAAAGTTACACATTAAGACATTATAAAGATCATGAGTTGTTGTGGAATTCAAGAATTCTTTGTTTTTGGGTTCAGGTTAACATGAAAGGATTGGATGGCATTCAAGGACCACTTCATGTGGGGACAGGTTGTGTTTTCAATAGGCAAGCACTTTATGGCTATGCACCTCCTTTTTTGCCCGGCTTACCCAAGTCTTCTTCATCTTGCTCATTGTCCGGAAGCTGTTGTTGTTGCCGGCCCAAGAAGCCCACCAAAGATCTCTCAGAGGTTTATCAAGATTCGAAAAGGGATGATCTAAATGCAGCCATTTATAACCTCAAGGATATCAACTGTAAGTCTTAAGACACTTGGCGAATACTCAGCAACATTTTTCCCATAACATGATATACTTTCGGCTGTCTTTTGCAGCTTATGATGAGTTTGAGAGGTCACTACTCATCTCCAAGATGAGCTTGGAGAAGACTTTTGGCATGTCATCTGCATTTATTCAGTCGACACTGATGGAGAATGGAGGAGTGGCTGAATCTGCCAACCCAGCGACACTGATCAAGGAAGCAATTCAGGTCATTAGCTGTGGGTATGAGGTGAAGACTGCATGGGGAAAAGAGGTGGGACTTTGTATCCATGTTGTAGAATTAGAGTGTCATATAGATTCTAGCTTTGCTACATTAGGCTGTGTTTGGATTTAGGATTTGAGGAGGGAAAGGATTTTAGGTGGGATTTTTTGTTTCAGTCACTTTTCCCTTCCCATTTCATTTCCATCCACAAATCCTTCATACAAACACAGCATCAGCAAATTGGATTCGGATTACAATCCTCATCTACCTTTCGTATTTCTGTTCCAGTCAATTTTCTTGCAGGCTTGGTACAATGTGGCATTTTGATTTTACTCCCTAACTGCCTTATCTTTTTTTCTTTTTTCTCTTTTGTGAACAAGTGTCCCAGGTACAGCAGAAAAGAGAAAAACACAAGGCACTTTTCACCGATTTCATAACACTATTTAGTAAACAATTTTCATCACAATCTCGATGCAAACCAATGCCCTGGGACCACTGATTAGCATTTGCTTATATTTTTCATTGTTATGATCTTTTTGTTGTTAGTTTCACCGCATCAACCTTCATGTCTTTTAGACTTTCACCATTTATGATTCAGAAAACTTTTTGAATGTATTTGTACCATTTTGTCTTCCTAGATTGGCTGGATATATGGGTCAGTGGCTGAGGACATTTTGACGGGTTTCAAGATGCACTGCCGCGGATGGAGGTCTATTTACTGTGTGCCATCGAGGACTGCATTCAAAGGTTTGGCACCGATCAACGTGCCTGATCGGCTCCACCAGGCTCTCAGATGGGCCCTTGGATCTGTCGAGATTTTCTTGGGTAGACACTGCCCTCTCTGGTATGGATATGGAGGAGGCCGCCTTCACTGGCTTCAGAGGATGGCATATATTAACACCATTGTTTACCCGTTTACATCTTTCCCTCTCCTCACTTACTGCACTCTGCCAGCGATATGCCTTCTCACTGGAAAATCCATCATTCCCACGGTAATTATTCCTTTGCACTTTCAAACATTTCAAAAGCATGTTTTGGTTGTATTTTGATTTTTTTGCTCTTAGTTTGTGAAAAAAACCAAACTTGTTTGGCAAACAGTTTTCGGAAATTGTTTTTGAAATGTTTTCAATTTTTCGAAAACTGTCTTGTTTTTTTCACAAATATGAAAATAATATGAAAAACAATAGGTATTTAAAAATTTTCATTGTTTTTGTTTCCAAAAACATGAAAAACAAAGAAAACCAAACAGATAAAACTCATGCAAATAAAAAATATATATATGGACATCCATCTAACTATTTGAAATACGAACATGTATGAGATATTTTCTTGTTTAACTTGAACTTTTGGGACAAAAAACTGTCTATTTTCAAATTTTAAAAAATCTGTGTTTTTTTTGCACAAATGTGAAAATGATATGAAAAAGGATATGTATTTTCAAAATTTTCATAAATTTTTTGTTTCCAAAAACAAGAATTATCCATTAAACTTACTCCAAATATCATTCTTATTACCTTGATGCAGCTCTCAGACCTAGCAAGCATATGGTTTCTTGGCCTCTTCATCCTCATCATCGTGACCAACGTGCTCGAACTAAGATGGAGTGGTATCGGCATTGAAGATTTGTGGCTCAACGAGCAATACTGGGTGATTGGAGGTGTTTCAGCCCATCTCTTTGGTGTTTTCCAAGGTCTTTTCAAGATGGTTACCGGCCTCAATGCAAACTTCACCGCAGCTGAGTGGACAACAATTTTGATCCCTCCAATATCACTTCTTGCTCTCAACATGGTTAGTGTCATTGCTGGATTTTCAGATGCATTGAACAGAGGGTATGATGCTTGGGGTCCTCTTCTTGGCAAGGTCTTCTTTGCCTTTTGGGTGATCCTTCACTTGTATCCATTCCTCAAGGGTCTAACGGGTCGACAAAGCCGGACTCCCACCATTGTTGTTCTTTGGTCGGTGCTTTTAGCTTCTGTTTTCTCTCTCGTTTGGGTCAAGATAAATCCATTTGTGACCAAAGATGATAGTAGTGCAACCTTGGTGCCAAGTTGCATTTCCATTGATTGTTGAGTTACCAATAAGAAATTTCAGCCACATTTTGGTGCCAAGGCCCGGGCGGGCTTGGTCCAATACTCTTGGTCCTTGGCAAAATCTTAAAAAAGGGTTTGTTTATATTTAAATCTTAATTTAAATAATATTTATTAAATTTTGGGCATTGTAATTTTTTTTTTTTTTTTAATTTATGTTTCACTTTCTTTCCATATCTATTCTTGTAAATTAAGTCAACATTTACTGAATTTTATTTAGCCTTTATTATTGAGGGCCTATATACAATGAGTTTTATTTTGCTGAATCTTTAGAGAAGGATTTTTTTTGTCTTTTTCTTTTTAACAGGCCTTTGGATAAAAAACTACTTTTTTTGTTTTTTTGTTTTTTTGACAAAGATAAAAGAGGGGGAAGATATTGAGCTGGAGAAAATTGGAGACTTCAAGTGAGACTCGCCCAAGGGATGGGTTGGGCTTGCTAAGACCAATCCATTATTAGTTGGGAAAATGGCATTTTAGTGGAACAGTGACAAAAATATTACATTTTTATGATGGTATAACTCTTTTGTGTGTGTGGTGTAAATTCAACCATGTGCTTAATGTAACTCTTTTTGTGTCAGAATTGCACTAAAAAATTCTCATATTTGTAATACAATTATTTTTAACTATCTCACATATTTGTAATTTTCTCTTTTTATTATTATTATTATTATTATTATTATTTTGACAAATTTCACTTTATTCCTGTGGTTTAGTCCATGTGCAAATTGTCCCCATCTCATTTAGAAATAATCGTATAACCTCTTTATGATTTGTGAATTGAAGTACACTGTTAGACTAATTAATGATTTAATAAAAAAACTAAAATACTAGTCACATATATAAGTAACTTGAATGTGTGAATTACCAATATTTTTGTTGTTTGTTTAGAAGGCGAAATGCACTTAACTCCATATGCTTCATTCCATGTACAATTTATCCTTTAAAATTTGAAAATAAACATGTAATTCTCTTATTTCTATCACATGTTTTACACATACTGAAATTTTTAACAGTGTACTTCAATTCACAAATTATAAAAAGGTTCAATAATTATTTCCAAATAAGAAAGGATAATGTGTACATAGATAAAAGTACAAGGAAAATTCCGTCCTATATAAATATAGAATAAAGATTGAAGATTCTAATTTTAAAGTTCTAGAGGAGTTCTAAATGGCGAGATCTATTTGTGATATGATGTGTGTACTTATGTTTTTATTTTTTATTTTTTATTTTTTTGGGACTTGCGACATAAGTAGAGTTTTCTTTAAAATTTTAAAATTAAAACTCTCTATCATTATTGATATCAGGGGTGGAGCTATGTGTAATTTAGTAGTATCAATTGACACCACTGAACTTTCAAATTTTGTTTAAATATATATGAAATTTTGTTTAATAGTTTTGGATTTTAACAAAATGACCCCAGTATTTGGAGCTATTTATTGTTTAGTGGTGTCAATTTTAACAAAATGACCCCAGTGAATCTAGATAAATATCACATATATCACATATATCACATATATTTGGAGCTATTCATTTTAGCTCAGTGTTCGTTCATTCATTTGCTCCATCAACGCTTCATTCTCTAACAACCATTGTTGCATTGCCATTGATGCATTCCTTCATTTGTTCTCTCTCTCTCTCTCTCTCTCTCTCTCTCTATGAATGACCCCACTGAGGGGAATTCCTGGCTATGCCCCTGATTGATATATATATATATATTGTGTGTGCTGTTTTCTGACCACACTGCCAAACAAGTACTCAGTTAGAGAACACCGACAGAATAGATTGCACTCGAATGACCTGTTACAGAAAGCTGAGACTCCGACGGTGGTTCGTCCACCCGAGAGCACTCCGACGATCAAGTTAGTAATCAATATCTCTCAAAGATAACCAATTGTGCTTAACTCATGAGCCAGAATACAAAAAGTGTACCTTAAACCCACGATGGTGCCCTTCTTTTATAGCCAGCACTTACCTGATCTCTATAGAAGCCTAGCTTCTCTTGGACTTTGGCTTAATGCTTATCCTAGACTCTTCAATAGATAAAGGTAAACTCCCTAAGAGCTTTATCTTTATCCAAGCTGAAGTCCTCCCCCATTCTAGGACTCTTATAGCTTATCCGTTTATCCCGGATTCCGGTATCTCCGCAGATAACCTCAGCCTAGCCGAAATCATCTCGACATCATGACCAAGACACGTGGCACCTCGACTGGCACTTCGGTGCCACCTTGGCCACGTGTTGCTATTCAAAAAATATGTCCCCACAACTGCCCCCTAGGTTTTATTACCTCGACATCCTAAGGTGATGGAACCTATATCACTTGACCATATAGCGCGTCGGCTAAGCTTACTCTATCCTCCATTACCGAGGTCATCATTCGACGGCTCCATATGATCCAGACTTGTAATCTATTTTCTCAATGCCTTAGAACCAAAAAACCAAGTCTTTTTCAAGTTCTTTAGCCGAAATCATACCCATAGCCAAGATCTTTGCTTCATTAAATCAAGAACTCCAAGAGTTTGTACACGCGTATGAGCTGTCACGCATAGTAACTCAACCATTTTTACTACGTGTCTCCTCTTTATTGATCCGTACCTAACACGTGCCATCAGGTCACGTCGCTTCTGCGTGCGCCGTCTGACAGGCATGTCATCTTAGGCACATTCAATGAAACTTTGCCGTCTTTTCATGTTTTAACAAAAACACTTCCCTCTCTCTCCGTCTTTTCACCTTTGCAACATCACTTTCGCTCAAGCTTTCTCTCTCTAACATTTCTCTCCCTAACATTTCTCTCCCAAATCCTCTATTTTTGTTCGCGAAGCTTTCTGCAACTACTTTCATTCTTCCCCTCCAGCGAGGCTTTCAATGTTCTGCCACTCATACCACCAGCGTTCAACTTCGGCATATCTCACACCGGCATCACTTATTCTAGTAAGTCACTGTTTTCCCTCTTATCAATTTGTGTTTTTCTTAAGAAACTCCACTGCATTATTTGCTGCCATTGCCAACCTGTTCATGTTCTTGATTATTAATTTGTGCGTTGAATTCTATCATGTATTGAGCATGTTTGTTTCATGATTTTGCTTCTGTCCAATCTCTTCCTGAGTACACACACAATGCTCACATACTTGTTTATTTTGCCACTGATCTTGGCCTCGCACCTTTGTACACATTTTGTCACAGTGTTCTTTGAATTCTTGCTCGTCTTCTTAAGTCTGAATTACTGTTGTTTTCTGTTTTCTTTCTGCATTTTGCCAGATTCTTGCCTTCAACTCCTGTTCTAGTAATTCTAGGTTTTGGGATATACCCTAGAACTCCAATTCTTGGGAAGAATAAAAACGTAGTCCTCCTAAATCCTGAAAACCCTTGCCCCAGCTTCTGATTTGAGTTTAAGCCAAGGTCCTTTAAACATTAACAAACCACTTTCTTCTGAAATCCAACACCTTCCCCACTTAGTCGATGTCATGGATATGTTCAGGTGGAGGGTAGACACCCCAACTATACTAGAATACTTCAGGCAGGAGTTTGTCATTCCTGCCGATGTCCACCTTAGGTTGGCAGGGGAGGCAGACTCCATCATGCCTGATGGGGACTCCATGCCTTTCCTAATAATAGCCTTTATTGAGTATGGGCTTAGGTTCCCCCTTGACATCCTCTCCCGCGAAGTCCTTCACTATTACAAACTGAACCCAATGCAGCTTGCCATTAACTCTTATCGAGTTATCAACGGTATAATTGCCCTAGCTAGCCAAGAAAACGCTAGGGTAACTCTAGCCGACATCCAATACTGCTACACCATGCGTGGTCTGAAGTCAGAAAAGGGCTACATATATTACCTTAAACCGAGATCCACAGAATACAAACTCGTCGCCGACCTCCCAGACTCCAATGAAGGTGCTGGAGATGATTATTTCATCGTCTCAGGCAACTGGGAGTTCCCTCCAGAGGATGACCTTCACCTCTACCCCTTAAGCCAAACAGTGTTCAGAGAGGGAGATGGTAAGCCAAGTGTTACTTTACTTGCTTTCAAGTCTTTTTTTATTTTGATATTTTTGTATATTCTAACGTCTGTTTGTTGTTTGTTGTTTTTTACTTGCAGTCCTTCCTCAACCACCAAAGGACTTCCGCAAAACATTCTATCCCAGCAAGGATTTCAAGAAATTGTTGGGTTTGCCAGTTGACAAACGGAAAGCCCCTCTGCTGCTCAATTACATTCCTACATACAAATCCACTCTGCTTGACGTCCCGAAGAAGAGCAAGTCTCCACCCTCAGCAACAACTCCTCAAGCCGAGTCATCGTTAAGGCCAGTGTGACAACCCTCACTACTGATTAGTGCTAATCTATGATTAAGCATGTTAAATGATTGATTGACTGAAATCCTAAACTGATTGATTGAGTGTATAGCTTAAGTGCATTTCTATCTGTTGACTGTTGAATGATCTGTTTATGTTTTAAGTTTCAAACTGCGAATTGAAGGCCTTATCGGCGGCCGAATCCGAAATTGATTAATGTTTTATGCTAATTGGAATTTATGTGATTTTATGATAAATTTAATTGAAATTTGATTTGGTATGATTAAATTAGATTAAATAATGTTGTATTGCATGAGTTAGACTTAACTACCATTTTGCCACTTAGTGGCTTGACACTAGACCATCCATTTTCTACCTCATTCACGTTGAATGCATCTTTTGTTCATCTTTGAAAGACAAAACCGACTAGAGAGAGGGAGAATGGGAGATAGAGTGATTTCATCTTATTTTTGCTTAGAATTTGGAAGGAATTGTAGAAGATTTGCAACATTAGACTCCCATACTTTGAATTCAAGGCATAAGGTAGGAGGATCATCTTCTTGATTGTTAAATTAAGTCATATGTTGCATGGTTTAGAGGATTGTTGGAGTTTAGAGCCAAGTTATGGCTTAAATTGTTGAATTAAAGCTTGAATCATGCATGAATGTACATATTCTTGCATTTTAGAGTTGATTTTCATCAAATCTTGCATGCAAGTTTACATTCTTGTTCTTGTCCATGAGTTCATCATGGTTTTGAGTTTAATCTTGCTTTGGATCATGTTTTGAGGCATTAAAATTCACTAGAATTCATGCATGTCACATGTTCTTCATGTTCATGAAAACTTCTTTGAAATTGTGTTTAATTGAACTACCTTTGGGCTTTGATTTCTCAAATTGATCTTCAAAAAATGTTATACTATGAGTTTGCAAGAGTTTTCTAGAAAATTAGCCCAAGAGAATCGAAATTGATGCTTTAAAAGTTGATTTTGAGCTTGTAGGTTCAATCTGGAATTTCCAGAATTTGGACCCACGCTCGAGCGTAGGACTCCACGCTCGAGCGTACACTCTGAGTTAATGCAGTATGCTCGAGTGGGGAAAGTGACGCTCGAGCGGGAAATGCGTGTATCCAGTACTTTGCATGTGTTTACAGTCCGCTCGAGCGAGAGAGTTCACGCTCGAGCGAGGACTTGTGTCCCACGCTCGAGCGTGGATCGAGCGCCCGTCGAGCGTGATTTTTGTGCATCCAGTATTTTTACTGTAGCTTACAGTCCACTCGAGCGAAGGAAGTCACGCTCGAGCGGAGATCCTTGTCTGCATGTCCACTCGAGCGTAGAAAGCCACGCTCGAGCGAGACCCCTATTTTCTGAAAATTTTAAAAAGTGTTTTAAAGTACATCTTTGCATCCTCTTTTCATCCTAGGCATTCCTAGGGCATGTTTAAGGCATTTTAAGGAGGATATTGATGTAGAACCACACCGAGGCAAATTAGGGATTAAGTTATTATTTTCCCGACTGTGTAGCTTAGTGTGTGTTCGTTCTGTAACTGTGTAGGGTTGGCATCCGAAGACGCTCTAGCCGCTTATAGCCCAGTGCTCTATGAGTAACAATGTTGTAAAGATATGTTCAATCATGAATATTTTCTGAATGATCAACTGTACTGCTTTCTGAACTGATGTATCTTACTGAATGAATGCTTGTCCTATTTGCGAACTGTATTCGTGGCATCCATAGCAATTTACTGTCACTGTACTGTACTGTACTGTTACTGTCACAGAGATATCTGTCGGTTCCCATGTTTGGAACCATTACTGTTTACTGATATGATGGCCATCAACTGACTGTTCGGTCTGTTAAGACCTACTGTACTGTTTTGCTATTGGATGTACCACATATGACTATTATAGTTTCCGAATGACTGTTATGGCATGAAATATGAGCCACAAACTGAATGACTGATATACTAATAAATGACTGTTTTCAATACTGAAAGGACATTTATTCTTAACCTCTTTACGCATATGTTATTCACTAGGCTTTAGCTCACTGCTCATATATATATATATATATATGTAGGTGTTCAGGCACCGAACCATTGCTAGAAGCGTCAGGCTAAGCTCCTGTTTTGTCAAGCCAACCTTCGTGCCTCACTGCGAGGTTCCAGATCTGTTCAAGCTAAGGCTGCCTAGGGGTGTTGTAGACGTCCCCGAACGTCCCGGGAGATGAATCCCGTTTTGTTCGTCTGTGGGTCTACTACAGTTCAGGACTCAAATTGTCACGGTTCTTAATCTGAACCAAAGAGTCCAAATCCGGCAACTCGTTTTGAGAAAACATATTTTTGAAATAAGTGCCAAACATGGACTGCTTTGCCAGATACAGAGTCGCCACCTAAATATTTTTTAATGGGAGAATTTAGAAAACCCTGACTCGGTGCCAAAGGCCACGTGTCCGTCATCACCAAAGTTGCCTCGGCTCGGGAACTTGGGTACGATTGGGAAAGGTCAGCTATGAGCACCCCTTCTCGCCCGATCAAAGATCGGCCTCTACTAACCGTGATATCTTGTTTTGAAAACATTATACGCTCTTATTCCGGTTATTAGCCTAGAATTACTATGTTATGCGTGCAGCAAACAAGTATAGACCAAATCGCCTAAATTGGAACAAAACATTTCATGTTTGTTTTGAAAATGATTTGCTACTCGCAAGTAGGCTAAAATGCAGGTTTTGCCACCCTCGAGTGGGCTTTAGAAAAGATGGTTTTGCCACTGTCGAGTGGGCTTAAAACTCATAGTTTTAATGTATTATTCCAATTCAGGTAATTCAACCTCCATCCACAGGCATTCAAGCAGTTATATCACATAAGCAGCTAGCCTCATGGTAATCATGCCATTATGACAAAATTCGCACGCATGCGGTATGCTAAAGCATAAAAGCTTACCTAGTACTCCAAGCCAAAAACAAACTAGTTAGTAATCATATGCATGATCCTAGTTCATGTTAAGATGGCTAATGCAACATATGCAAGATGCAGCTAGAATAGGCTCGGCTACCCTAAAGATGGCATGTGAAATGTTGCAACTAACAAGTACTCAATTTGGAATTGAAATACAAGTGCAATTAGCATGATGTACCGAGCTCGGTGTATGTAAGAAAAATGTATGGATGCACGCATGCATAACATAAGGTATGCTAATTTAAATATGCCCTAGTCTAACCATCATAAGCGGGTAAATAAAAGGGAAGAAAGACGTGGGATTGGAAGACATACACACACTCACACACACTTATTACACAATTGCCCTCACTCGGAGGGTCCGAATAAATATTACACAACCAAATAAATAATTAACTACTTAATTAATTATTACAGAACTCCTATTTAATTAACAAATTTAATGCAGAATTAAAGTGGCCACAGCCCCCGCCTCAAAATGTTTGGATGATGCATGCTTGACTCGTACTGCCCGGAAACTCGCTGCCATAGCATTGCTGCCTCTGTTTACACTGCCTAGCTCCTCTGAAGACTGCACAAGTCTTGGGTTAGGTTCTCTGCACACTGTAGAACACCACCGGCTAGGAGGAATGGCCACCGGCCATGGGAAATGGTCACTGGCCGCTGATGAAGTTATCGACCATTGATGGATGGCCGGTCGGCACTAGAGATGGCCGGCCGGCCAAAGCTTCCTGCAGAAACTGGTTTTGACAGCAACAGAGGGCAAGCAGTGTATGGCATGGAGTTTTTAAGCAAATATAAGCATGACCACACTCCCTATCATGCAATGGACTCAAGGGAGCATGACCCTCGACCCTCGGGCCATCAATTGTGCATTTCGATGCATGATGGCCTAAGAGGCCAAACTTGCAACTCGATGTAAATGCATGCAACAAAAGAGATGAGTGCCAACACCCTATCATGTTGAGGTCAAGGGGATTGACGACTGAGGGTTGAGACGTGTTACATCACTTGGAGTATGACCACTTCTCAATCCTCATACTTGGTTTGACACCCCAAACCAAGCAAAGTGTAATGCAATGTATGCAAGGTGGCTCAAGTATGCAACACGAGCAATGCAATGTGCCAAACATACAAGATGTAATGCCATGTAACTCATCATGCAAACTATGACATGAAATGCAACTAGCTAACAATATGCAAGCATGCAATTGTGATACTAGGCAAGCATGAAATCAAAGCAATGCAATATGATCATGCAATGGCGGACCAAAAAAACACAACGGGGCAGACCTCAGCCCACCCCAAAACAGTGACAAAAGATGCCTTAAATGATGGATAAATATTCATGTAAGCATGCACACCAATAGGCCCAAGATTAAGGCATAACAAAGGAGCATTCTACTACCACTACCCCAAGCAAACATGGCATGAGCTATACAACCAAAAACAGAGTTTTAGTGCACCAAAATAAGTCCCAAAACCCACTGTTATGACAACTCAAATGACCCAAACACATAGGCATGCACAATGCATCATTTCAAGGCATAAAAGGAGACTTCTTCAAGGCATGGAAGGAATGATAGATGCTAACATTTAAGCACAAAACATGGACTGAAATGGCATGGTAAGTGATTCCAAATCACTGAAATAACCTAGCCAATGCATGCTAATGACTCACACACCCGTTGCTAACATGCTAGAATGCTAAGGAGCCATACAAAGCATATCAAATACGACCAAACCAGCACCTAACAGACCTCAAGCATGGCAAAATATGACCGAGAACTTCACAAACCAAAGTCAAAACATGAGAGCATGGTGGTCAAATGGCATGATACACTTCTAGGCAAAATAAGGGAATACAAAGCAAGTGCAATATGCATGTAAAGGAGCATAAATCTAACCAAAGACAGAGGCAATATATGACTCAACAACAACTAAAAACCTCTGAAATGGGGCCTAAAACAACCAAGCATACATGCTACCCTTATGAGCCAAAAACATTGATAAATGGGACACAAAGGAAAGAGGGGTGTCCCTCCCCTATACAAGACCTCAAAACCTCTTCTTCACCACTGAAAATCCACTGGATTTCAGTGGTGAGAAGACCAATACACCAAGGTAACCAAAGCTCAACAAAGGAAGCACCAAAAGGGCCAAACAAGGCCTAAGAGGGGGAGGTCGACCCCAAACAACAAAATGACCTTAATGAAATATCTTAAGCATGCAAATATAAGATTTTTTTTCAGTTATACACAAGGTCTAAAACAGTAAGCAAGATAGGCAAAAATCTAGTGCAAGATTGGGGAAAAAAAAGCAAGATTGTTACCCTTGAAGAACAGTCCAAGAACAACAAGGTCAGGCCCCTTTTTGTGATCAAAACCAGCTTAAAACTTCAAGAACAAACCCTCAGGACCTCCCAAGTCGAAGTATGGTGTAATAGTGTGTGTCTTGGTGCAATACTATGAACTAAACACACTTTTAGGCCACAAAACACACAAAAGAGGAGAGAGAGGGAAATATAGAGAGAGAGGAGGTGATGTATATCAGAATGTATATGTATAAGCTCTGGTTTTTTGTTCAACCCTTAACAATGGAGGAGGAGGGGCTCTTATATAGACAATGCAAATGACTTGAAGCTTCTCAAAGAAGCTAAACAAAAAGAGGTCAAAGGGGGCAAGGGGGGCAAGGCTTCCTGAGGAAGCTGGGACAGCTGGCAAGCTTCTTGAGGAAGCTAAGACAAAGATCCAAGCTTCCTCAAGAAGCTAGACCAAAAGGGTGCAAAAGGGGCAAAACAGCCACACTTATGCACGGGGGCAGGGTTTGTGCATCCCTGCTGGCACAATGGCATTGCACCATACCTGAAAGGTTCAAAAGGGTAATACCGGCCAAGAAAGGAGGTCACCGGCCAAACAGAGTGCCGGTCGACCATTTAAAGTGCCGATCGGCCATTGGTAACAGGAAAACAACGGTGATAAAAGGGGAAGGCCGGTGAGGTATGAGGATGGTCAACAAGCCATTCCCTGCCCTCCCAAGGCAAAAAAAACACAAGTGTTTGGTGCAAAACCAAACACAAAACAAACGAGTTGAGAGATGCTGAGGCAGGGCGCGGAGCCGGGACCTCCAGGAACTCAAAACGAACACAAACATGGATGATCATCGAGTGTCCCAACGGTGACGTCCAAGTCTTGAGGACAGTCAAAAATGGGGTGTCTACAGGTGTTTTAGATTTCCCCCTTTGTATCTGTTTTTGTAATACTGTATAGACTGTAGCTATACTGTACTGTCATGGTAGGGATTCGGTCCATAACCGAATATCTGTATATGATGTATGTACATGCTGTTTTGTTTCGAATGTGAATATGTTATAAAAAGTCTTTTTGCATACAGACTGTCACAGCTCATTGGACATCTTTTAATTACTATTTTGGCTTCCGCCAGCCCCTGTACTCTGTATTACTGTTTTACTATTAAGCAGGCCTTCGGTAATCTCGGATTACTGGCCGGTTACGGTGCTAAATCCATAGGGGCGGGTTTGGGTCGTGACAGCCAGACCAGGGATCAACCTCTAACTCAGCAGAACAGCCATCAACCTCTGCTCCACAACTGATTCCACTTTCTCAACGCCAACGCCGATGTCGAGCTCCACTGCTCGCACCAGCAGGTAGGGCTCGTAGCCGAAGTGCCAAGGCGTCTTCTTACGATCCAGCCAACCCGCCAACTGCACTTCCAGCGATTTACTTCGGTACTAGAGTCACTGTCGCCGTTGCCGCTGATGAAATGGGTCGCAAAAAGGGTGTTGCTGATGATCTTCTGGCCGACATCCCCAACGTTGTCACGGTCCAGTCCTCACCTTCCCAGTCTCGACCCAAACTGAAGCCAAAGAGGCTGAAGAAAGCCCAAGTGAAGAAAACGGTAACTCAGATCGACTCTGAGGATACCTTGCCGATCTCAAAAATAGTTGAGGCAGAAAAAAGTGCCTCTGTCGTCGAAAAGAGGCCCGCAGAAGCTGCTCCCTCCGAATCCACCCGGTCAAAGAAACCGAGGTCGAAGTCTGCTACAACCTCGGGGTCCCTGAAATTTGATGCCCCCTGGGCCCCTTCAATCATAATCGAGGACAAGCCAGCCAGAGTCGGCGACAGCGCGACTGACATTGAAATCGGTGTTGCCCTCTCTACTGCCTTGCTCCTTCCCCAAGACCTCAAATGCAACGCTGAGGTCAATGAATACGACAATTTCGCTCTGATGTTGTAGCACTCTATACAGGTAAGCCCCTAACACTTGGTACTCTTCATTCTCTATTTTTCCATACTTAGAGAGTTTTATTAACCTTTTTTTTTTTCATTTCTTCTAGGCGATCCAGCATGCCCACTCCTTCGCGATGCAGGGCTTCGACATTAAGAAAGAGTTGGCCCGTAAGACCAAGGAAGTTGCTGGTTTGCTCAAATCGCTAAACAACACCGAGGCCAAGATGAGAGGGTTGATAGACCAGGCCAAGGTAGCCAAGCAAGCTCATGACGAGGCCGAAGAAAAGGCCGAGGCCGCAGAGTCTGTTGCTGAGGTCCTCAAGGTCAAGAAAAAAGAGGCCGAAGCAAAAACTGCCGAAGCCCAAGCCAAGCTCCTCGCTGCCTCGACCACAAAGGACGCCAAGATCAAAGCGGCGGACGAGAAGGCATATACCGATGGGGCAGCCGACGTCCGCGAGGACTACAAGAAGCAAGTGAAAAAGGCATGCAACAAGGGTTACACCCTTGGCTGGATGGCTGCCTTGAAAGAGTTGGCTGTCCCCGAGGACTCAACTCTCCGAGATAACAACCTCCTCGTCCTGCCATTCCCCCCCACTCCAAACTAATCCGAGGACGAGGCTGAGTCCGAGGAAAATGCCGGGGCCGACAAGTCTGAGAAGGCCGAAGCTGCTGGGGCCAAGTCCCTAACTCTGAATGAGCAAGTCTTAGACTTGACTCGGGATGAGGGGGATGAGGTCTCAAAAGATGCCTCCCCGGGAAAACAACATCCGAGGCGCCTATCGCTGAGAAGAGACTCGACCAAACTCTTGAAGATATCGATGCCGAGCTCGCGGCTGAGAAGGCTGTCGAGAAGAGTTCGCAGATGTCTTCTAAACCCCAAACCCATCCAGCCGATGACGCCGAATAGTCTAGTTTTGAAGCTTTTCCTTATTTCTTGTACCTTGTGCTTTTTTCTTTTGAACAATGTCTAGCTTTTATTTGGCCGATGTGCTTTTTTGTACTCTGAACAAGTAATCTTCAATGTCAGGCCGAAGTGCCTTTTTATACTTGAACTTCCTTATCTGAATGTATTCTATAATTTCTTCTTTCAAGTGTTTTGTATGCTTGTAAGCTCTACTGCTTCCATACTTAGAATATTTTGCATGTTTTCAGTTTATGCCTTTAGTTGTATAGTCTCCTCGAATTAACATATCTCGGACATAACTTCCAATCTTGTTCATCTCGGCCTTGGCTTAACACTTAAAAATATTGTAAAAAATATTTTTACAAGTGTTATTTAAAACTTGTCACTTTACTTTTACTTATCAAGACTTCTGTCTTCCCTTATCTTCCAAGTCTCAGCAACATGGTAATCTCGGCAAGTACGTAGATACTTCTTTCAACATAACCTTGGCTTAACTTCAACTTGTAAATTTTCCTTAAAACATTTCACCAGGTGTTAAACCAACCTCTTTCAATATAACATCGACTTAACTTCAACTTGTAAATTTTTCTTAAAATTTCAACAAGTGTTAAACCAACCTTTTTTCAACATAACCTCGGCTTAACTTTAATTTGTAAATTTTTTTTAAACTTTCAACAAGTGTTAAACCAACCTTTTTTCAACATAACCTCGGCTTAACTTCAACTTGTAAATTTTTCTTAAAATTTTAACAAGTGTTAAACCAACTTTAGCTTGTAAATTCCAACTCCCAAGTATTATTCTCCAGCTCTCTGCCCCCTAATGTGAACTTAAGTTCCACTTGGGTTCTCATTAAGCATGTGGCTATGACCTCATCGCCGAAGTTTATTTTAAACAGAGACTAGCCGAGGTTCTTAACCTTGGTTTCTCTGTTAATCTTACCCAAATGCATTTAGTTTCAATCTGTGTTTGACTCTGCCGATATGGCAAGTCCAGGTTAATTCAACTTAGTTCAACTCTACTATATGCAAGTATAATTCAACTCTGTCATATGATGAGTTTAAGTTATTCGTTATGTTTCAATCAGAAACATCGCCAACTTAGTTCAACTCTATTATATGCAAGTATAATTCAACTCTGTCATATAATGAGTCTAAGTTATTCGTCATGTTTCAATCAAAAACATCGCCAACTTAATTCAACTCTATTATATGCAAGTATAATTCAACTCTACTATATAATGAGTCTAAGTTATTTGTCATGTCTCAATCAGAAACATCGCCAACTTAGTTCAACTCTATTATATGCAAGTATAATTCAACTCTGCCATATAATAAGTCTAAGTTATTTCTCATGTTTCAATCAGAAACATCGCTAACTTAGTTCAACTCTATTATATGCAAGTATAATTCAACTCTGCCATATAATGAGTCTAAATTGTTTGTTATGTCTCAATTAGAAACATCGCCAAGGGACTGGTCAATCGTTTTACACAAGTTTGAAAAAAAAATCGAGCTAAAATTTTGTTATTACTTCGGCTAATAACAAAAAACAAAAAAGAAATCTAATGACAGAAAAACTTCAGGTTGCAAGTATTCCAGGGTCTTGGCATCTCTTTGCCTTCACTATCTTCAAACCGATATGCCCCATTGCCCAGGACCGAGATGATTCTATAGGGTCCCTCCCAATTTGGGCCAAGCTTGCCCTCTCTAGGATCCTTCTTGTTGCCGACGACCTTTCTCAGGGCGAGGTCACCAACTTGAAACTCTCGTGGGTTGACATTTTTATTGTAAGCCCTGGCAAGCTGCTGCTGGTATGCCTCCAGTTGAATTGCTGCCTTCTCCCTTCTTTCTTCTAACAGATCCAGATCTCGAGCCAAGAATGCATCATTGGTCCCATTTTCTACTCCCTGGGTTCTGACCCCTGGGATGCCGACCTCCAGAGGAATAACTGCTTCGATGCCATAAGCCATGGCGAATGGGGACTCCCCAATTGATCTTCTCGACATAGTCCGATATGCCCAGAGTACATTGGGCAACTCATCAACCCACTTTTCCTTTGCTGCTTCTAGCCTCTTCTTGATCCCATTCAAGATAACCTTATTGAATGCTTCTGCTTGACCATTACTCTGAGGGAAGCTTGGAGTAGAGTAATAATTCTTGATCTTGTACTTTGCACAGAAGCTCTTGATTAGCTTACTGTCAAACTGCATACTATTGCCTGCCATTATTGCCCTTAGGATCCCAAATCTGGTGATGATGTTCTTCCATATAAAGTTCTTTACATCAATGTCCCGAATCTTTGCAAGGGGTTCAGCTTCAATCCATTTGGTGAAGTAATATGTTGCCACTAGCAGGAACTTCCTTTGTCCAGTTGCTTGAGGCAGTTGTCCAACAAGATCCATGCCCCATTGGGCAAATGGCCAAGGGCTAGACACTGGGTTCAAATCCGCTGCTGGTTGGTGTATCAAAGGTGCAAACCTCTGACATTTCTTATACCTTCTGACATAAGCTTCTGCATCTTTCTGCATGTAGAGCCACCAGTACCCCTGAGTAATGGCCCTATAAGCAAATGACCTGCCTCCAGTGTAGCTTCCACATACTCCTTCATGTAATTCATACAAGAAGTCTTCAACTTGTAAAGGATGCACACACCTCAAAAGGGGACTAGTAAAAGATCTTCTGTAAAGATGCCCTTCTGTTGTCAGACTGAATCTTGCCAACTTCAGTCTGATCTTGTGTGCTTCTTTATGATCATCTGGCAGCTTTCCATCTCTAAAGAATACTATTATCGCATCCATCCGGCTTGGTTCCATCTCCACACACATTGCCTCATGCTCTGTGTTTAGTGGTTCTACACTTGGACCTAACAAGTAGTCAACCATTATTGTTCTTGTCTCTCCTGGTTTCATTGCACTCGCCAGGTTGGCCAAGGCATCAGCATGGTTGTTGTCATCTCGACTAACTTGCTGTAGTCGGCAATTTTGGAAAAATGCTATCAGTCTACCCACCTCTTTTGCATAGGCCATCATCCTTTCATCTCGGGCCGCGTATTTACCTGTGGCCTGGTTGACGATAAGTTGGGAGTCACAAAAGACCATTACTTCGTCGGCTTCCATTGCTGCTGCCAATTTCAACCCTGCGATCAGTGCTTCATACTCTGCTTCGTTGTTTGAGGTTTTAAACCCTAAACGAATGGATTGTTCCAGCATCTGCCCATCTGGTGATACTAGCACTAATCTTGCCCCATTCCTTGTCGGTTTGAACTTCCATCAACAAATAGGCAGAAGGAGTCGCCGACATAAATGCTGCAAGGCCTGAGTTTCTCTTCTTCCCTCTGTTCTGCTATCCCTAGCTGGGTTTCTCCTTGTTCACCTGGACATCGTATACCCCGGCTCAACGGAGCCCGATGTATAATGGCACCTGGTGTGAACTCAGCCACGAAGTCGGCCAAAACTTGGCCTTTGATTACTGTTCTAGGTCTGAACTCCAGGTCATATTGGCCTAATACCACTGCCCATCTGGCTATTCTGCCTGTCAAATCTCCTTGCTGCAACAAGGAGTTCAAAGGATGTTCAGTTAACACCACAATCTTGTGGGCTTAAAAGTAATGATTCAGCTTCTTGGATGCCATTACTAAAGTCAGTGTCAGCTTCTCCAAGGGTAAGTATCTGGTCTCTGCATCTGCTAGGGTTTTACTTACGTAGTAAACTGACATTTGTTCTCCATTTTCTTCTCTGATTACCACTGCACTCACTGCATGCTCTGAAACTGCCAAGTATAAGAGTGTAGAAACCCATTTTTGATCGTCCTTAAGACTTGGGTGCTACTGATTGCTTACTTGATGGTGCAGGCTATCTTGTGCAAAGGGTTCGATTTCTTCGGCAAGGAGAGCATCAAATCCCAAACCTCACACCCCTTTTTGGACCAAAGCCTTTTGACCAAAAAAATTTTAGACCTTAAAACCCTCTCTTTCAAAACATTTTTGAAAGAAATTTCTACGATGTTCCGAGACTTGCATTTCGTCAAATGTTACACTTTTCGGTAAACTGAGCAAGGACAAAGTAGAAATGAATGAAAGAGAGGTGAACTCTTTGAAAAAAATCTTTAAAACATCTTGTTTAGAGGTTTGGAGTTGAAAAAAATTGGAGGAGAGGGAAGAAACCCAGTTGGGAAAGAAGTTGGGCATGAACCGTTAAGAGACAGTCGAACAGCCCTCGCTAAATCAGGCCAATCCGTTTGTACACTTGGATTTCAGCTATGAGGCCACCACCGTTGGAAAGTGAACTTCCAGGGCTTCATTTTACACTCAAGAATCTTTTCAAGCCGAGGCCAGATGAGGGAGATATGACTGGTTGAAATTAGGCATCAATCCGGTTGAACCGAAACTGAGTAGTCTGCACTAAAAGAGGCATATCTCTTAGCACACTTGGAATTTTGATGTGAGGCTGCCACCATTGGAAACAATACTTCCGGGGCTTCAATTTAGGTATAAGAATGACCTGCAAATGAGTCCAGATGAAAGAGATATTCCCATTTGAAGTTGGACATGGAGAGTAGATTTTTGCTGTCGGCCACAAATGTGGGTTTGTCGGCCACTTTAAGTGGCCAGTCGGCCACTGGTGTCCCAAACTCAAATTTTTTGCAGATATTTCCCCTCCAGCTGTTTTCATATTGCTCCAGCTGTCCTAATTCAGATATTTTTGACCTGAAGCCTCATTCTTCTATATATAGAGAGCCTTCTCTATTGTTTTAAAGGTTAGAACAATTTAGGAGTGATATATTTTGGGAGCCTCTCTCTCTACAATCCTCTCTCTCTAGAATTCTCTCTCTCCTTATTTTGTGCTTGAAAGTGGGAATTCTCTACACATTTGTTCTAGGACCCTTAGCCAAACACCTTCACCTTGGAGCTGAGGTTCTTGGAGGTCTTGTTTGAGCTCTCAAAGCTGGTTTTAGCTCAGAATTGTTACTGTTTGTGGCTGTGCTTCAAAGGTATAAGGCTCACCCCTTTTAAGCTTTGTTTTAGTACCTTGTTTGGCCACCTTTGCATGTTGTTTTTGGCCTAGTTCTCAACTACAAAAACCTCTGTTTTTAAGGTTTAAAAATGTTGGTTTAAGGCCTTTTTGGAGTTAGGGGTGGTCCACCCTCTTTTGTAGCTTGTTTGCTAAGTGTTGTGCTTTTTTTTTAAGCCTTTTGAAACAACTTTTTTTGGCCTTTTAACCATTGAATTCCAGGGGAATTTCAGTGGTAAAAAATGTGTTTTGAGGTCCAAAATAGGAAGGGGTGGCATCCCTTCCTTGTGTCTTGTTTGCAAGTGTAGATGGCCTAGCATGTGAGCATGTTTTTCTACCCTTTTGTGACTTAATCTCAGCATGTTTTGGCTACTGATTTGGCCTACTTTAGCTCTGTTTTGAGCCTTCTTGGTCATATGAGACTTGTTATGCATAGTTGTAGTGCAAATACCCTCACTAGCTTAGTGTTTTGAGGCCTCTAACATGTTGTGCATGTATTGATTGCATGTTGTAGCATCATTTAACATGTGATTTCAGTTCATATATCTCTGTCACACTCTTACTTATTTCACTCTTTCATTACTTTTGAGAGTTGTGCATTGAGCCTTGTTTGTGAGCCAACACATGAGCATGTTTTTCTTGCCTTTTATGCTTCAATCTCAGCATGTTTTGGCCACTGTTTTGGCATGTCTTAGCTTATGACAACCCTCACCTTTGATTGCTGCTAAACTGTGACTGATCATGATAAGTAACTGATTAGGATGAAATCCTAAACTGATTGCATGAGTATGTTGCTTGATTGCATTTCTATCTGTTATAAATTGATTGATCTGTTCATGTTTTAAGTTCGAACTGTAAATTGAAAGCCTTATCGGCAGCCGAATCTAAAATTGATTGGTATTTTGTGTTAATTAGAATTCATGTGATTTTATGGTAGATTTAATTGAAATATGATTTGGTATGATTAAATTAGATTAAATAAGGTTAATTACATTAGTTTGGCTTTATTACCAAATTGCCACTCAGTGGACAATCCTAGACCATTCTTTTTCTACTTCCCTCATGTTTGATATGCCATTCATTTCCTCTAGAGGCCAAAAACGTGAGAGAGAGCTAGAGAGTTGGAAGTAAGCTTGAGTTCATCAAAATTTGCTTGAGAATTAGAAGAATTGAAGAGTAGATTGCATAATTGAGCTTCTAGACTTGGAATTGAGGATCTAAGGTAGGATATTTATCCTTTAGTTTATGAATTCAAGTTGGTTCTTGCATGGACCATGAGTCATTAGTGATCTAAGTCAAGAATTGGTTCAAAATGTTGAATTGAGTAGTAATCCATGCATGCATGTTTACATTCTTGAATTTTGAGGTTGTTTTCCTAGAATCCTCACATGTATGTCCATATTTGGGTTATAGTTCATGAATTCATCATGTTTTTGAGTGAATTGACTCATTTGATCAAGTATTTGAAGCTTTGATTTCAATTGAACACTTGCATGTTACATATACATTATGTTCATGAAGTTTTGTTGGATTTGTGTTTAATTGAACTACCTTTGGGCTTTGATTTTGCAAATTGATCTTTGAAATATGTCATATTATGAGTTTTAAAGTGTTTTCCAGAAAATTGACCCAAAAGAATCGAATTTGATGCTTTTAATGTTGAAATTGAGCTTGGAGGTTCAATCTGGAAATTCCAGATTTTGGACCCACGCTCGAGCGTAATACTTCACGCTCGAGCGTACACTCTGAGTACATGCATCCCGCTCGAGCGGGGAAAGTAACGCTCGAGCGTGAAATGCGTGTATCCAGTACTTTTCATATGGTTACAGTCCGCTCGAGCGAGGGAATGCACGCTCGAGCGAGGACTTGTGTCTCATGCTCGAGCGGAGGTCGAGCGCCCATCGAGCGTGAATTGCATACATCCAGTACTTTTGCTTGATTTACAGTCCGCTCGAGCGAAAAGTCATGCTCGAGCGGAGATCCTTTGTCTGCATGTCCGCTCGAGCGTAGGAAGCCACGCTCGAGCGAGACCCCTGTTTTCTGAAAATTTTGAAAAGTGTTTTAAAGTACATCTTTGCATCCTCATTTCATCCTAGGCATTCCTAGGCCTAGTTTAAGGCATCTTAATGAGGCTATTGATGTAGAACCACACCGAGTCAAGATAGGGACTGACTTACTGATTCCCAAGTGTGTAACTTAGTGTGTGTTCGTTCTGTAACTGTGTAGGGTTGGCATCCGAGGACGCTCATTAGCTGCTTATAGCTCAGTGCTCTGTGAGTAACAATGTTATAAAGATATGTTCAATTATGAATATTTTCTAAATGATCAACTGTTCTGTTTACTGAAACGTCATTGTTTAATGAATGAATGTTTGTCCTATTTGTAAACTATATTCGTGGTATCCATAGGAATTTACTGTTACTGCACTGTCACTGCTACTGTCACAGAGATCTCTGTCGGTTCCCATGTTTGGAACCACTACTGTTTTCTGTTATGATGGCCATCAACTGACTGTTCGATCTATTAAGACCTACTGTACTGTTTTGCTGTGGGATGTACCACATATGACTGTTATGGTTTCTAATGACTGACATGACTGCTTAATGACTGAAAGGACATTCATTCTTAATCTCTTTATATAATTGTTATTCACTGGGCTTTAGCTCACTGTTTATATTTATATGTAGGTGTCCAGGCACCGGATCGGAGTTAAGAGCGTTGGGTTAGCTCCCTTTTTGTCAAGCCAACCATCGCGCCTCACTTCGAGGTTCCATGTCAGTCCAAGCCAGGGCTTTTTGGGGTGTCTCAATTCACCCTTTTGTTTCTGTTCTGTAATACTGTATAAGGCGTGTACTGTACTGTTATGGTAGGGATTTGGTCCCTAACCTGAATGTTGTACATATTGTATGTATATACTGTTTTGCTTATGAATGTGAATATGTTACAGAAAAGTCTTTTTGCATACAGACTGTCACAGCTCATTGGACATCTTTTATTACTGTTTTGGCTTCCGTCAGCCCCTGTACTCTGTATTACTGTCTTTACTGTTAAGCAGGCCTTCGCTAATCACGGATTACTGGTCGGTTACGGTACTAAACCCATAGGGGCAGGTTTGGGTCGTGACATAGCTTTATTTTGAGCTAGCTTGGCCATTTGAGCCTGATATTACATGCCTCTAGTATAGTGCTCTTCACTAGCTTTAATGATTTTGGCTCTTAACATGTTGTGCATGTGTTGCTTGCATGTTTTAGCATTATTTTTCATGCCATTTCAGCACTGAAAAGTCTACAACCTCCCTCATTTCTTCATTTTTTCATTTGTTTTGAGGGTTGGTTAACATTATGATTGCATTTAATCTTGAGATAGAGCTTGTGCTCAATGGTTTTAACCCTCTTATGAGAGTTCCTCCTAGCCAAAGGCATGATCTCTCTCATGTCTTAAACCATCCTTTGGTTAACCCCTCTCTCATTAGAGGACAATCACTTTGGACTTAACCGGTTAAAGAATGGCTTGGTAATGCTAAAATGTGTAAACAAAATGAGCAAAGTAAAACATGAACAAGATAAGCATTTGTGTTGTATTGCATGTGTTTGGATCAAACGTTAATCCAAACACAAGAAGTGTGGGATGTTTCATACTCAAAGTGATGAAACGTGTCACGTTTCTTGGTCGTCGTCACCCTTGATCATACATGATAGGGTGGTGGCCTTTTGAGTCTTATGTGTGCATTCATTGACTTTGTACAAGCTTGGTTCTTTGGCCATCATGCATGAAATGCTTGGTTGGTGGCTTGAGAGCCAAGTGCCATACTCCTTTGAGCTTGAGATATAATAAGGAAGGTGGCAGTACACACATTCCTTGAAAAATACATTGTTGTGCCTCTGTTGTTCTCTGTTGCAACAAAAACAGAAGTCTGGAAAAGCAGTGGCCGACAGCCACTTTTTGTAGCCGACCGGCCACTAGTCCATGCTTATGTAGAAATGTCCCTGTTTTGGAGCAGAGGCAGTCTGGAAGCTGGTACAGTGCTCAGAAATCAAGGCGAGTGCAAACAGAGGCAACAGAGATCATGGCGATGGATTTTCGGGAGGACGCAACCGAGCATACATGTCTCCCTCGCCTACAGGGCCCTTTACAAACTTTATTTAAACTGTTTTAAATAGCTTAGCGTAGCTAGTTATGTAATTCGTTTTGTAATATCATAATTAGTTTGTGTAATGTCACGACCCAAACCCGCCCCTATAGGTTTAGCGCCGTAACCGGCCAGTAATCCCTAGATTACCAAAGGCCTCTGAACAGATAAGCATATGATAAGGGGCTAGCGAAAGCAAATACAAAAAATATAATTGTCCAATGAGCTGTGTTGACTTACATGAAACAGTATATATTAAAACTTTAATTACATAACCAAATAGTCAACCATACATTATATTATACCACACACACTACAGTATTTTCCGTACAGACAACATGATTAAAATAAAGTCCCATGCATAAACAGAATTAATCAACCCTTGAACCCAAGACACTTCGGGAACCTCCACGTGAGGCACAAAGGCTGGCTGACAACAGAAACACAGTCTCCCACAAAACCTTCGGGCTTGCACTCCAGAATGCTCACCTATAATATATATATACAAACAGTGAGCTAAAGCCCAGTGAATAACATTAAGGTAAAGGGTTTAGTGAACGAAATCCGAACATTTTATACGTACAAAACAGATCATAGCATAATCATAGTCATCTCATATTAGAACATAATAATGGCATATCCCATAAAACATATCACATATCACATAACGTCTTCCGACTAGAGTAACCGTCCCAGACACCGTTTAAACAAACACCACAATGAAGTGGCTAACGAGATCTCGTAACTGTCATGGACCCGCATTTTCATGCCGTCCCCATGACTTGGGACTATCTATGGATGCCATAATAGATTTCAAGCATGGATCTTCGTTCACAGAAACATATATCATTTCAGAAATCATAGCTTGATATATCACATTTGGAACATAATTTCATATGAACGTATCTTTACGATAACGTTACTCACAGTGGTTCCGTAGATGGTCAATCACTTCTCGGACGTTGACCTACAATCACAAAATACATAACACCAACGAATCTTATCATTACTTATTCATATGGCCAGTAGGGCTTAGCTTACATCACGTTGGTTCATGTTCATTCTTGTTACATGACTTAGAACACACACACCCTTGCATTCTCTTAATGTGGTTCATACTTATTACAATGCTCAACTCACACACACACACTTGTCGCTCAATATCTTGTTACATTCTTTTCTTAGTGTGTGTTTCTAGCCCATAACCTCATTACTATGGCTTAATTAAGGCTTAGGAATGCCTAAGATGCAATGAGGATGTCAAAACATGCCTTGGAACACTTAGGCAAAATTTCAGAATTTTAAGTCCTCGCTCGAGTGAAGCTTTCCTCGCTCGAGCGAGCATGCAAAATGTGACTGGTCGCTCGAGCGCACATTCCTTCGCTCGAGCGATCTGTAAATGATGCAAACTTCTGGGAGCTCGAAATTTACGCTCGAGCGGACTCTTGGTCGCTCGAGCGAGGCTGCAAAATCTGGAATTTCCAGATTGTACCTCCAACTTCAAATTCGACATGCAACCCTTCAAAACTCATTTTTCTGGGCCCCAAGTTTAAGAAAACACATGAAGACTCATAAAACAACATGTTTTAAGAATTAAAACAAGAAATCATGGCCCAACGACTTGTTAAAAACCCACATTTTCAACTTAAATCATGAATGATGTTTATGAACACAACATGCAAAGATTTCTTTAAATTCAAACCCTCCAAAACATAATTAAACTTGATAATTTGATGGAAAACAAGATGAACTCATGGATTAAAGCAATAATATGGACATGCATGCAAGAATCTCCATGAAAACAACTTGAAACTTCATGATATGCACATGCATGCATGAATTGTTACTCAACTCTCCCTTCTAAGCTCATTACACACCTATAAACACATAATCCTCATGTTGATAACTTAAATTTATGATTTAGGGGTTGAATTCATACCTATAGTCTTCAATTAGCTAGATTTTTGCACAAAGTTTGATCAATTCAAACCATAGGCTTCAATTTCTCATCAATTCCTCTTGAATCTCCTTCTCCTCTCTCTAGAGTTGCACTCTCTCTCACTCTAAAATGTTTCCTCAGATTTTTTACACTAAGGGACCAACGAATTGAACAACAAAAATAAGGCTCAAAGGTGTTGGAGAAATAAGCCACTAACATGGCAAAATTGTAATTTACGCCAACTATTTAATTAGCTTCATTTAATCTAAATTAATCATACCAAATCACATTTTAATTAAATATGCCATAAGGTTCTAAAAATTCCAAATAACACAATGGTATAATCAATTCCGGGTTTGGATGCCGATAAGGCTTTCAAGTTTCATTTTAAAGTGGGATTCTAAGCAGATATTTTTATAAGTGACAGATAGAAAGCCAATTATGTCACAAATTACCTATATATCCCATCATCAATCTTAATCACTTAATTAACATCTTTAATTACCGGTAATGAGCTAATTACGGGTCGGGGTTATTACATGTAACTAGTTATTCAATTTCATTTGTTGTAATTAATTAGCTTAGAATAAGTTAGTTAATTAGATTCAAATTGGTTTGTAATAATTAATTAAGCTTAGCATAGTTAATTAGCTGGTTTGTAATAATTAGCTTAGCTTAGTGTAGCTTAGCTTAATTATTCGGACCCTCCTTCGCGAGGGCACAATGTTGTAATAAGGGTGCGTGCGTATGTGCATGTCTTCCAACCCCATTTCTTTCTCTCTTTTACTTAACCACTTTTGATGATTAGTTTAAGGTCATTTTCAATTAGCATACCTTATGCTTGCATGTTTGCATCATTCATTTGTATTGCATGCACCGGGCTCGGCGCATCATTTAAACTACATCATATTTCAATACTTATTTGAATACGTATATCAAATTGTTGCATTCATATGCCATCTTAGATAGCCGAGCCTACTAGTTGCATATTGCATGTGTTGCATTAGGCATTCTGTATAGTTTGGATCATACATATTTCTAACCAGCTTTTGGTTTTGGCTTGGAGTACACTGTAAGTGTTACGCTTTAGCATACTTGCATGAGTGTGAGTGTTGCCATGATAGCATGCTTGCCATGAGGCTATGTGTTTATTTGTTAAAACTGCATGAATGCCTGTGGATGAAGGCTTTGTTGCTTGGATTGGAACAATTCGATGATTGTGAGTTTTAAGCCCACTTTATGAAATAGCAAAATCATATTTTAAGCCCATCATGTTTGGTGGCAAATCCGCGCTTTAGCCCACTTGCGAGTGGCACTTTCAAACCATTTTTGAAAGCAAACATGAGTCAATTTGTTCCAAGTCTTGGGACTTAGTCTATACTTGCTTGTGTGCGTCACATAGTAAAGTTAGATTAATGACTGGAATAAGAACACATGAGGTTTATAAAACAATATATCATGCTTAGTAGAGGCCGATCCTTTGATCAAGCGAGCGGGAGTGCTCATTTCAGGACCTTTCCTTCTCGTACCCAAGTTCCCGAGCCGAGGCAACTTTGGTGATAACGGACACATGGCCTTTGGCACGAGTCAGGGTTTCCTAAATTTTCCAAAAATAAAATATTTAGGTGGCGACTCTGTAATTTGGCAAAGCAGTCAGGTTTTGGCATTATTTGATTTAAAATCAATTTTCCAAAATGATTTGCTGGATTGGACTCTTTGGTGTTTATCAGTCTCACATTGCACTTTGTGAGATTAGATTCAAAACCGTGACTGGAGTCTGAACTGTAGGAGACCAATTCGCCTCTCCAAAAGGGAGGCGCGCGAAGAAAGTCGAGTCTACAAAGAGCAGCTCCTCTCCAGGTACTAGATTCGAGAGAACTGGAGCGATGGTCAAGTACTTTTTTAAGTCGGCCAAGGCGACTTCGCACTCTTCTGTCCATAAGAAGTCTGTGGCTTTCTTCACTAAACTGAAGAAAGGTTTGCATTTGTCAGAACTTCTGCTTATGAATCTGTTTAGGGCCGCAGCCCTTCCAGTCAATATCTGCACTTGTTTTGCCGACGTTGGGCTCTTTAACTCCAAGATGGCCTTGATTTGATCCGGGCTTGCCTCAATGCCCTTTCTGGTGACCAAGTATCCCAGGAACTTCCTTGACCCAACTCCAAATGCGCACTTTGATGCATTGAGTCGGAGCCGAAATGTCCTTAGGATATCAAAGACTGTCTTCAGGTCAGCCAGATAATCCTCAGGTTCCTTGGTCTTCACGACCATGTCATCAATATATACCTCCACTGTTTTGCCTATTAGATGTCTAAACATCTTAGTCACCAATCTCTAGTAAGTTGCTCCTGCATTTTTCAACCCAAAAGGCATCACTCTGTAGCAATATAGCCCTTTTAGGGTGATAAATGCAATCTTCTCCTCATCGATGAGGTACATGGCTATCTGATGGTACCCCCTGTAAGCGTCTAGGAAGCTCATTCTTCCATGCCCTGAAGTGGCATCCACCAATTGGTCAATCTTGGGTAGTGGGAAACTGTCTTTGGGACAAGCTTGTTCAGCTGGTGAAGTCCACACAAACCCTCCACTTCCCATTCTTTTTCTTCACAACAACCGTGTTTGATAGCCATGTTGGGTAGTTTACCTCTCGAATGGCTCTGGCCTCTAGAAGTTTATCTACTTCCTCTTCTACTGTCTCAACATGCATCAATGTAGGCCTCCTTGCTCGCTGGATGACAGGTTTGGCCGACCTGTCGACATTCAGTTTATGGCAAGTGACCTCGGGGTCAATGCCAGGCATCTCGTATAGTGTCCAGGCAAACACCTTAAGGTTTGCTCTCAAGAATGCCTCTAATTCCTTTTCCTCTTCCTCGGCCAAGCCAAAGTCGAGAAGGAAGAAGCGCTCCTCATCTCCTTGCTAGACTAAGATCTTCTTTAGGGCTTCCTCACTTTTCTCGAATGGTTCTTGTCAACGTCCTCAAGGACCTCCATGTCCTCATCTTCAATCTCTGCTGCTTCTGCTTCTCGTATGTTGCAGGTGAATTTCATTACTGCCATAGAGCAATTCTTTGCCTGCACCTAATCCCCTCTGACCTCCTCAATTCCATGCTCTGTTGGGAACCGCAACAACTGGTGCAGTGTTGAGGGACTACTCCCATTGCATGCAGCCATGGCCTTCCAAGAATAACATTGTAAGGGGAGGGGTGTCAATTATTATTAACTCTGTGTTTACCTTCTTGGTGCCAGCCTGCACCTCCAAACTTACTGCTCCCAGGGGCCATGTCGGCATTCCATTGAACCCGACCATTGGATTGTTCCAGATCATCTTGGTGAAGGCCAAGCTCCTTGTAACACCTGACATATATGATGTCACAAAAGTTGTCCTGGTCAATCAATATTCGCTTTACATGGCACTCTCCAATCTGGAGGGATATTACCAAGGCATCATTGTGTAGATGCTACACCATCTCTAGGTCGTCTTCAGTAAAGGACACCATTGGTCCCTGGCACTCATCTGCCCTAGGCCTCTTCTACTGGACCTGATACATATGCTATAAGTGTTTTACCTTCTGAGTTTCCCCACGTATCTCGTTCTCATTGACCTTCGAGTGAATCACATTGATCACCCGAGGTCCACCTACTTGCGGTTGTAGTGCTGGAGAAGGTGGTGTTGCTGGTGCTTGAGGTAGTCTCGCTTGCTCTTCCCTTGTCTTGGCCTCATCTACCAAGTCCCTTAGATGACCTTGTCTTTCCAAGTCTTCCAGATGTGCTTTTAGGGCTCTGCACCCTTAAGTTAGATGCCCATCCTCATTGTAGTAGGCACAGTGTTTCCCCAGACTTCTTCCCATAAATTCTCTAGGAATCTTCTCTAGTGCTCTATAATAGGGCTGATTCCGGATTCTTTCCAAAACTTTGTAAACCGGAATTCGGAATACGGTTGTGACTGCCTATGCAGCTCTTAGTCCTGTCTCCTGCTTATTGTATCCACTATTACCTTAGCCTCGCTTTGACGAGCCGTTTTTCTTCTCTTGTTTTGACGCCTTTGTCCCTGGTGTGTCCTTCTCGACCCTCGCATACTTCTCTATCCTGGCCAGTAGTTCATCCATACTTTTTGGCAATGTCTTTGCCAGTGATTTTTGAAACAGACAATCATCGTTCAGGCCGTTCTTAAAAGACACAACCACAACCTCTTGATTGCATCCTGGTATTCAGTTGAATACCTCATAATACCTCTTGGCATAAGCCCTGAGGCTTTCATCCTCGCCGATTCTCAAAGCCATCAGGGAGTCCACCCTCAACGGTTGTAGTTTGTTTGTCACAAACCTGGCCACGAACATTTTGGCCAGGCCTTCCCAGCTTTTCACAGTTCCTTTCGGCAACTTGTGAAACTAGTCTGATGTGATTTCCCCAAAGGATGAGGGGAACACCTTGCAGAGCAACAGCTCGTTCTCGGTGTATAGTGCCATTGAGTTCAGGTACAAGCCGACGTAAAAGTTAGGGTTAGACTTACCATCGTATATCTGGAATCTCGGCATGTGGAACCTCTTTGGGGCCTCAAATTTGTTCAATTCTATCGAGAACGGCGTTCTTGGCTTGACCGGAGAGGTTACCTTGGCATCTGGTCGCTTCCTCTGGAGGTAATCTCTCAGATCCTCTTTGGTCCGTCTAGGAGCTCGGCTATCAACGGATTTTAGCCTTTTTGGTGTGCTACTCTCGGTGTCGTTATGGGTCCTCTTGGACCTCCCTCCATTGGTCGTGTCGAAATAGAGCTCCTTCCCTTGAACATGCCGATGTTCTTTGGGGTTAGCTTCTTTGGTACGATGTGTCCTCCAAGAATCTCCCTTTATTGACTCTCCTCGCCCGACCTCCCGTGAAGGCCGGTGAAAGTGTTCCTTGGTCCTAGTGTGCTAGGGGACTGCAGAGACTGTTTTCTGCCCTACTTTCTGGGCATCGTTCTTTGCCGCTGGAATGGGCGTGTCTTGTAACGGAAACGATGGTTGCATGACGTTGTTCTGCATCATGAAATTGACGACCGATTGTAGGTCCACCAATTTATTCGACATTCCCTTCATTTCTCCGTCCCTCCGCAAGCATCTCTCTTTCCATACCTGGAGGTCATCCTCGTTATAATACCCGCCTCAGTCTGCCTTCTTTGGTACGTCGCCCTCTTGGCCGACGTATTTCTCTCCGAGATTCTGATCCCGAGTTTCTTTGCTGCAGTTATCCTCCTCTACGTTAGGATTAAAGTGTTTACCACTTCCAGAAGGGATGTCATCCCCAATCTTCTCTTTTTGTTCGTCGTTGGCCATCTATTCTTCTTTCTTTTCCACAGACGGTGCCAAATTGTGTGTGTTGTTTTCTGACCACACTGCCAAACAGGTACTCAGCTGGAGAACACTGGCAGAATAGATTGCGTCCAAACGACCACAGAAAGATAAGACTCCAACGGTGGTTCATCCACCCGGGGACACTCCAACGATCAAGTCAGTAATCAATATCTCTCAAAGATAACCAATTGTGCTTAATTCACAAGCCAGAATACAAAAAGCATACCTTAGACCCACGAGGTGCCCTTCTTTTATAGCCAGCACTTACCTGATCCCTGTAGAAGCCTAGCTTCTCTTGGACTCTGGCTTAATGCTTATCTTGGACTCTCCAATAGATAAAGGTAAACTCCCTAAGAGTTTTATCCTTATCCAGGCTGAAGTCCTCCCCCATTCTAGGACTCTTATAGCTTATCCGTTTATCCCGAATTCTGGCATCTCCGCAGATAACCTCGGCCTAGCCGAAATCATCTCGGCATCATGACCAGGGCACGTGGCACCTCGGCTGGCACTTCGGTGCCACCTTGGCCACGTGTTGCTATTCAAAAAATATGTCCCCACATATATATTGGTATGATTTGAATAATGAATTTTTGGGAAACGTAGAAATGGAGAAACCAATATCGCTCCTTGGGATGCAATTGTATAAAATTATATGTATGCATGTGTAGATTTTTGGATTACAAATATATATATATATATATATATTTAGTGGTCCGCCGGAGGTATTCATTTGGTATTTTAACTTAAAAATTGTTGGTTAAAATAGTAAAATATAATACTTTTAAAGTACTGCTATTAGTATCCTATGAATTCTTTTAAACCCTTTAATTTTTACCTTTTTTTAATTACAATAATAATCTCAAATAAAATTACTAAAAATGATATCATTAATTTTGAGACACCCCATCTTACAATTAAACTCACACACCACTATATCATGAATTATGATTTATGAGAGCACCTACCTTCATCACCACCTATCCATCTTCCTCAAATCTCACATTCAAAACTTTCTCACCTTCAAAATCTTGAAAACCCTTTGACGGCAATATTCTAGTGATAACGGTAGCATCCATTTAATTACCTACACTTCTCCAGCAATGATAATGAGTGAAAGCTTTTTCGGCAACCACAACTCTATGAAACGAAAAGAGTACAACAATAAAAGTTTAGAGGAAGTTCATATTTTTTATAGTGTTCTTAACTCAGAGGAGATTAGCTTTGTAAAGGTAAGTTTCTTAAAAAAAAAGGCAAAAATAATAAAATATGTTCGTCATTTTTTCGAGACTGAACTCCCGAACATATAATTGAAATTCAGAAATACAGGCCCGAACATTATTTATTTGTTCAGGACCCAGTAACCGAACATTTATTATTTGTTCAGGAACCAGTAATCGAACATTAATCACAGAAGAAAAGAATGAGACGGCAGAGAGAGAGAGAGAGAGAGCAGAGACAGTAATCACACTTGGTTCTTCTTCTTCTTCTTCTTCTTCTTCTTCTTCTTCTTCTTCTTCTTCTTCTTCTTCTTCTTCGTGAGTTTTGTTAGAGTTTTTAGAAAAGAGATTTTTTTGAAGTGTAGGGGTGTGCATTCAATTAAATAGGTAAAATATTTTTACAAGGATAATTTTGGTATTATTTTAAAAAGGAAAAGAAATTTTAAAGATTTTAAAATTTATAAGTAAGAATTTAAAGAAATAAAATATCTAAAATAATAGATAGGGTGCTAATAATACCATTCTACTTTTATTATGTTTTGAGAGACAATTTAACCCCCGATCAAATAATAAATAATGTAAAACAATATCACAAGAGTACCAAATAACTACTCCAAAGGAACAAATTAGTGGTCCACGGGAATAATTTGAAGGGGTTCCCAATCCAACGGAGAGTATATAGCTGGCACTCACCACATGGTCAACACATTGGATTTTACACCTTTACACAATTACTGTTAAATCCCCTTTCTAACAATTATATTACATTACCCTTTTGCTGATATACAAAGGTAAAGTGCTAACAAGTGATCATCTATATGAAAAAAAAAATAAAAAATAAAAAATAAAAGACATCATTTATTTCAAAATATTTTCAATGATTTCTATAACAATTATATTACATTACCCTTTTGCTTAAATTGCTAACAAGTGATCATGATTCATGCATATGAAAAAAAAGAAAAGAAACAAGACATCATTTATTTCAAAACATTTTCAATGATTTCATTTGTTTTTCTAATTTTTCATTGTTTCTAAAATATTTTTATACAAATTTTAATATTAAATAATTCTTCAAAAACACGGCGAGTAAGAGTTGTAAGTGGCCGTTAAGTTGAGAGTCCAAAGCAAAGATTAAAGATATATAAGCTTCATGATGGTTTTTATTTGAACCATCACTCAATTGTTATAAGCTCACATGTTCTCATTGTTTAGTGGCTCCCTTTCATCATTTTAAGAGTAAGTTATATATATCTTATACTTCACTCCTCCAAAAAAAAATATTAAATAAAATATAGAGCCAACACATATCAATTCCCACATCATGGTATGAAACATGCCTTTATGAGAGATTATAATTTATGTGGTGAAAAATATGGTAGCTGCAACATTATTGAGGTTTAGTTTGGAAAGTGTATTGGCTTTTTAGTTTTTTGACTATTTTAGCGTAGGATTAAAAAGTTTGTTTGGAATGACTTTTTTGACTTTTATAATAAAAAAAAAAATGATTATGATTTAGATATGATATTTTATCTTATTGACTTTTTAATTTATTTCATCTTTTTAAAACTAAAAAAGCCACCAACCTCATTTTAACGCATTACCAAATGAGGACTGAATAAGTCATCATAAATCAAAATTAAAAAGTAAAAAATAGTTGTCATGGTGATTCTTATGGACTGATTATTCAGTATTCCCGGAGTATTGAGACATGGTGCTCCATAAGATTTTGATTGGTGGAGAGACACAAGGGCCCACGATTTATGTTAGGGATGAGAGAATAATATGGGGCTAACTAATTGGTGATTGATTTGGAGTATGGACACATGGTGTTCCGGGAGTATTGAATAATTTTCCGATTCTTATGTAGCATGGTAAGTCTTTAAATATGATGAATTTTACACAAATACATTACTTTTATTGCATCAAGACACTTGAAACGTAAAATAAAATGACAAAATAAAATTAATAATGCATAAGTACTTCTCAAAATAAAATTAAAATTGTTGGAATAAGAAGGAACTTACTGAAATTAGGGGTTGGCCATTTGACCTTTGTAGGTCATGACTTCATTTCCATGGAACATTTACCATATGAGTTGCTAAGAAGAAAGTATTGATAATTCATTTTCATTAATGCCCTTTTTTCTTTATATGTCAGTTACATTGTTAACCCCTTAAAAGGTTGATGATGTTTGGCCCTTGGACTTTTGAACCGCATGTGTGATTTTTTACATAAGCAAAAATCAACACATTGCCCATGAATCTGACATATATCCATGTGATGTTCACCATGATCACTTGTGAGTTTTTTTATTTTGTCAATTGCATGTTAGGATCCAAATCTGTGAACAAAAGCAATTAGAATTCTTAATTTTTTTAAGAGAATTTGATACTTTCAGTGTTTGTTGTATGTAATTTCCTTTTCTTTTGATCAATCCTATAAATTACATATATTATAAAAATTATATCAAATTAAATATTTAATTATAAAAGAAAAAATATAAACACATGGTGACAAACATTTAACAATTTCAACGAATGTAAGAAAACAAAAGAAAGACCACAAAGGAATAAAATGGAAAAGATTCACGTAGGTAGAAAAATTGAGGGTATGTTTGGTTTGGTTTTGAGATAATAGTTTTGAAAAATTGTTTTGGAGAGAGAGTTTAGAAAATTTTTTAGTTTGTTTAGTTATGTATTTTGAAAGTAATTTTAGAGTTTGGGAGTTTAGAATAATTTGATATTTTATTATAATTGAGTAAATGTGTGTGAGAGAAATAGTGATCGAGAAAGAGAGATGAGAGAGAAAAAATGATTGATTGATGAGTAAGAGAGATAAAGTGATTTTGAAAATTGTTTTAGAAAAATTACAAACCAAATAAATTTTTTAGAAAAATTTTCCCAAAATCACTAAAAATATTATTCGCAGACAAAACCCATAATGAGATTAATGGGCTAGTTTCATATTGACTTTATCATGTATTTTTAGGAAAAAATTTCAAATCAGTGATTAAGTAAAAAATAATAATTACATTATAGATGAAATTTTTTATACAATTCTGACACACATAAAAAAATTTGTACCAAACACAATAAATACTTGCACCATTCAAACCGGAAATTTATACTATTATGAAAATCTAATATTTTTTTACTATCCTACTAATTTATAATTTATCCTATTTGTCATGGGGTCTAAGTAATCCAAATCCATGGCCTATTCTGTAAAAACGTTCAGCACGTCCGGAAACAAATTGGACGGTGCTGTTGGCCGCGGTAGGCTTGACTCCAGGCCTATTAAAATGATTCAAATTGTTGAATGTGTAAAATTCGTCACGTATATTATTCTTACAAAAAATAAAATTAATCGAATATTAATAGTTACTTAATCAGATTTTATTTGTTTTTGTGATTTATTTTTAAAATCATAATTGACATTAAAACAATCAGATCAAATGACTATCGATATCGATTTAACGTAATTTATTTTAATAATAATGTACTCAAGAAACTCTATATATCAAACGTTTAAAATTATCGGGATTGATCCAAAAGCGGGCCAACCACAGTCCAATAGTACCATTTCAGTCCAATTTCGGACCGAAGAAAAGCTGTGGGCTGAGCAAAAAAGGAAAAACTAGTTTTGTAGTTGTATCCAAATCAAAGGGCAATAATGCAATTTTAGGAACTTGACAAACATACCCTCCATGATCTCAGTTCAGTTCGCATTTCAATTTTAGTTATGTCTCCTCACTTCACCTTTCACACTCTTCCCACTGCACTCTCCCTTCTCTCCCTCTCTCTCTCTAGCTCACCGATGGCACCATGGCCCCCCTTACTCTCTCTCCTCCTCCTCCTTGTCTCCTCCCCCACCTCCTCTCTCTCTCCTCCCACCAGCACCACCACCATCTCCCCAACCCAATCCCCCTCCTCATCTCCATCCCCACCCTCCACCCCCTCATCCTCCTCCTCCTCAACCCTTGACCCAAAACAACTCAGAGCCCTCCAATCCCTCAACGTCCCCACCTCCACCGACCCCTGCTCTCAACCACCCTCCCTCCACAGCGCCACCGTCTGCGACGCCGCCAAACCGTTCCGCCACCTCCTCTCCCTCCGGCTCTCCAACTGCTCCGCCGACCTCTCTCTCTCCATCACCGCCCTCTCTTCTCTCTCCTCCCTCACCTCCTTCCAATTCATCAACTGCCCCACCGCCCCCGTCCGCTTCCCCTCCTCTCTCTCCACCAACCTCCGCTCCTTCACCTGCCTCAACAGCCTCCGCAAACTCACCGGCGTTTGGCTCAGCCGCTTCCCAAATCTCACCGATTTAACCGTCTCTGGAGTCACAATCAACGCCAGTGGACCATCAATCATACTGGGAAACATGAAAAAGCTCGAATCTTTGACTATTTCTCGAGCAAATCTAACTGGGTTTTTGCCAAAACACTGGCATTTGAACCTTACCCACATTGATTTGTCTGCTAATTTGCTCAGAGGAAAAATTCCCAGTTCGTTAACTCTCCTCGAAAACCTTCAATCCTTGAATCTGTCTTCAAATGGGCTCAATGGAGAGATACCCAGTTCAATTGGGGACTTGTTGTCTCTCCAAAACGTTTCTCTCTCATCGAATTCTCTCTCTGGTTCGATTCCAGATTCAATGGCGGCTGTACCTGGATTGGTTAATCTCGATCTGGGTTCGAATCAACTCAATGGGACAATCCCAAAATTCATTGCAGATATGAGAGATTTGAAATACTTGAATCTTGAGAAGAACAATTTCAATGGTGTAATGCCATTCAATGCCTCGTTCATAAAGAGATTGGTTGTGTTCAAGATTGGTAGCAATATCAATCTCTGTTACAATCATTCAACAATCTCTCCCAAAGTGAAGCTTGGGATTGCACCTTGTGACAAGCATGGGCTGCCTCTCTCTCCGCCGCCGTCCAAGGACTCCGGTGGTGGTGGTGGTGATAGTATTGGCGGTAATAGTCCGGTGGATGATTACAGTCTTGGTGATGAAAGTAATAGTAAGAGCAAGCAACACACTCATGGACCAAGTAAGGTTGTTCTTGGTGTAGCAATTGGGCTTTCTTCAGTAGTCTTTCTCATTATTTTCTTGGTGCTAATCTCAAAATGTTGCAGATGAAAAAGAAAAAAAAAAAAAGATTGTTGGTTCATTTTAGATTAGAGTAAAATTGTTAACTGGAAAGTTGAATTGAATTTCTTTTAATTTATTATACATTTTACTCATGAAGAAGAGTAATTGAAGAGGGAGACAGAGAAGAGAAAATTGGTGTGATTGGTGTTTTTTTTTTTTTTCAAGCTCTTTTTTGATGTTTTGGTGGGGGAAGAAAGCTCTCTGTTTTCCACTTGTTTGTGGGGGTGTATGATTAGCTGCTGTGGAGGAGGAGAAAAGTGTTTTGATTTCATGTGGTAACTTGATTTGTTATATACTATGTATATGTGCTTCTGTTTTTCTTAATTTCAGCTTCTCCCTGTGTTCATGTCTTTTTCGTGTGTGCTTTCCTTTACTTTTGGTTTGTTATTTTATAGTAACTTTAAGGTGGAATTTGGTGGTGTTAATTATGCTTAATTTTGTAGTTGGAATTGAATTTGTGTAATAATAATTTTTAAACAATTAAATATAATTTGTAATATAATGACTGCAAATATTTTAGAACATAGAGATAGAAATTTGGGCGCTGAGGATTGTTTGCCCTAACCCTCCGAGCACTAGAGAGAAAAATTCAACAATGCTACACATCTCCTGTCATGACTTGCTCCCCGTATTTAAGGGTTAAGTATCGTGATAACTAGTAACTGAGGTTATCTCCGGTTAATTCTTAAACAAATCATTTAAGTAGCAGAAACTGAAATACATATATTATATAAATATATATAGATATATATAATTTTCAGTTCAGCATTGAAAAAAAAATTTATTTATTTGATGTTTTTTTTAAAAAGTAGGTTCAAATTTTAAAGATATTAATTTTGAAATAATTTCCCATCAATGAAAAGTTTATCTCAAAATTTTCAATTATTGCATATAATTCTGTCATTGTGTTTCCATTTTATTTTTTTTATTTTTTTTGATCTTAAACAAAATGAGTAAAAAAATTTTAAAGTCGCTCCTTATTTCTTATTTTGGCTCAAAACAATTTTTGACAACTAGACAGTGAATTATTTTTGGTAAAGTTTTTTTTTTTTGAGGTACAATTTTTTATCAGATTAATCATCTAATATATATATTTATCAGAGTGCGCAGCGGATAGCTTACACATATGACAAATTTCGAGGACGAAATTTTAAAAGGGGGGACGATTGTAACAATCTAGATTTCTAATTATTCTGTAGAATTTATACTAATATTATTTAATCTCAGCTCGGAAAATATATAATTTATTATATATTATTATGCGTAATTTTATAAAATAATATAATTATTAAAAGTTTAGTGGTCAAAATATAAGTAATAATAATATAGATAATATAAATAATAATAATAATGGGTGTAGTACTAAAATAAATAATTTATTTTCTATTGGTATATGATAAAGTATAATTTAATTAAAAATTAATTAATTTATATAATTATATTAAAATATTGGGTCAAAAGGTAATTATCTTAAATATCTATTAAGGATAAGAACGAATCTATATAATTATTATTAAATTTGAGGGAGAGGGAGAGGGACGCTCGGCCACGTGTTGGCCAAGCAATGGTCTCAACTCCTTATAAATAGGAAGTGATTCGCCTGAAGAGCAAGAAAAGAAGAAAGAAAGGAAAGAAAGGAAAGAAAAGAAGAAAAAGGAAAGGGTAGTGGAAGTTGAAAGGGTCTTTAATAGTAGAAAGAAAGAATAAGGTATTGAAGTTAAGATGAGTTATATTGGGTGTGTTTGATAACGTTTACGTTTTCAGTTTATATTTACAAAAATTTTATAAACTGGTTTTTGTTTATTTTTAAAAAAACATAAACTACAAACGCGTTTGGTAATTGAGGAAATGTTTAAAAAATTTTAAAAATATAAAAAAGAGTGAGAAATGGCAAGTGATGACAAGTGGCGCGGAAGACGGTGGTGGAAAATGGTGACGGTGGGTGGTGGGTAGTTGGTGGTGGTGGGTGGGTGATGGTGGTGGGTGGTAGCAAGTGGGAGGTAGATGGCGGGAGGTGGTAGGTGGTGGTGGCGGGTGGTGGTGTGGCAGGTGGGTGGTGGGTGGTGGGTGACAGTGGTGAGTGGTGGGTGGTAGCGAGTGGGTGGTGGTGGTAATGGTGGTGGTGGTGGTGGTGGTGGCGGCGGGTAGTAGGTGGTGGTGGTGGTGGTGGCGGCGGGTAGTAGGTGGTGGTGGCGGCGGGTGGTGGTGGTGGTGGCAGGTGGGTGGCGGATGGCGGGTGGTGGCGGATGGGTAGTGGTGGCGGCGGCGGTGGTGGTGGTAGGCGGATGGCGGGTGGTGGTGGGTGGTGGTGGTGGGTGACGGTGGCGGTGGTAGTGAGTGGGTGGTGGTGTGGTGGTGGCGGGTGGACGGTGGGTGGTGGTGGGTGGATGGGTGACGGTGGTGGGTGGTAGCGAGTGGGTGGTGGTGGTGGTGGTGGTGGTGGTGGTGGCAGGTGGGTGGCGGATGGCGGGTGGTGGCGGATGGTGGGTGGTGGCAGGTAGGTAACGGATTGGTGGTGACGGTGGTGGGTGGTAGGTGGTAGCGAATGGGTGGTGGTGGTAGATGGGTGACGGGTGGGTGGTGGGTGATAGTGGTGCGGTGGCAGTGGCGGTGGGTGATGGTGGTGGTAGCGGGTGGGTGGCGGGTGGGTGGCAGGCGGCAGGTGGTGGATGGTGGTGGCAGGTGGGTGATGAGTAGTGGTGGCAAGTAGGTGGCGGGTGGTGGTGGCGGGCAGTGGATGGTAGTGGCGAGTGGATGGCAAGTGGGTGGTGGCGGCGAGGGGTAGGTGGTGGTGGCGAGTAGGTGGCAGGTGAGTGGTGGGGTGGTGGTGGGTGGTGAGTGGTGGTGACAGGTGGTGGTGGTGGTGGTGGTGGTGGTGGTGGTGGGGGGTCAGTGGTAGGTGGTGATGGCGGAAGACGGTGGTGGAAAATGGTAACGAGTGGTGGCTAGTGTTGGCTAGTGTTGGGTGGTAAAAAAAAAAACTGAAAACTCAAAATAGAAATACATTTTTTGTGTTTTCATTTTTTGGCCAAATTTATAAACTGAGACCACTGATTTATAAATCAAAAATTTTACCAAACAAGTTTTTATTTGAGTTTTTAAAATTTTTGTAAATATAAACAGAAAACTGAAAACGTAAGTGTTATCAAACGGCACCATTATACCTTGAGTTACCAAAATGTATTTTAAGTATGTTTTGACTTACCATACTTATTTTATATAAGTTATGTTTTATTAGTATATTAATAAAATTTATGTTTTATAAAAGTTTCAGTTACGTGGTTTAATTTCTGAACCCTATTTGCTTAAAAGGAAACCCATGGATATGTTTGTTTATATTTTAAAGAATATTTGGTTATGACCTTATATATAATTATGTTTTGTAAGTACCACCACGGGAGTCCCACGCCTTGGGGGACTTAAATAACCATTGCCTTCTGTTTGACCACTTTGTAGTCCTCTGTTTGTCATGGATCCATTGACCTCTATTCTGTGCGGACCAAAGTGCTGTGCGGAGCTAAGTGCTACACTATTGTGGGAGCCACCTCTAGAATCCGTACGAGCCACCTCTTGAATCCGTACCTCTGTTCTGACTGTCACTTCTGTGACCTCTGTTCTGTACAGTGGTTATGGTTATATATTTATATAATATCTGTATTTCAGTTTCTGCTACTTAAATGATTTGTTTATGATTTGGCCGGAGGTAACCTCAGTTACTGGCCATCACGATGCTTAACCCTTGGGTACGGGGAGCGGGTCGTGACATCTCCGAAAAAACAAATCTTCATAATTTTTATTTTCTTGTGATTGGTGTAAGAAGGAAAGAACAAAAAAAAATAAAAGGGTAAATTATAACTTAACCTCCTGTGGTTTATCCAAAAAATAAGGAGCCCTCCTATAGTTTTATTTGTAACACTTAAACCGCCTATATTTCATACCAAAGTGTAATTTTGGGCGGACGTAACAAAAATTGTAAAAAGTCTAAATTACCCTTATTTATTTCTCTAATTTTCTTCTTAATGCCATTATAAATCACCATTATAAACCACCAGTCAACAAGCTGAATCTATCATTGATAAGTTAACATGTAGACACTTGAGGAGAAGGATAAATGGTGAACCCAAGTTTTGACTTCTCTCTCTCTCTCTCTCTCTCTCTATATATATATATATATCTTCTCTCTCACCGTGACCACCATCATCACCACCCATTGCCCAGTTCCGTCAACCCTTTACAAAATGCTATAGATGAAGCAACAGAAGAGAGTGGATGATGAAAAAGAAAGAAATAGATTTTGAGATATTTCTTTGAAATGTGTAACGTTAGTTTTCGGACAACTTTCGGTATGCCGAAACCACCCATTTCAGGAAGAAGTGAGAAAACGAGGTAATGTAGGATGAAGTATAAAGCAAGGTGAGGAGATTGGTGAAAGAACGGGATAAAACTGTTAAGAATCGCAAAAGTTATGGAGTCTGTAAGATGGGCCGAAGAAATGTCGAAAATGGGAAGAAAAAGTGGGTTTGGTTGGTATGAATCCCATCAATGCTATTTCAAAAATCTAAATGTTTACACATATTAATTATTTGATTTCATGGGTTGGGTTTGTTACTAATTTGAATTATAAGAAGAAAAATGGGTTTGGATAATTTTCAGAGAGAGAAGTTGTGGTGGTGATTTTAAATGGTGGTTTTGCATGGAATAAGAAGTTGGTTGTGGATAATTTTTAGAAAGAGAAGTTGTGGTGGTGATTTTGAGTGGTGGTTTTGCATGGAATATTTTTAGAGAGAGAAGTTGTGGTGGTGATTTTGAGTGGTGGTTTTGCATAGAATATGATGGTAGTGATGGTGGTTGGTTGTGATTTTGCATGGAAGGTGATGGTGTTGTATACTTATATAATGAGAGAGAGAAAGAAAGAAAGAACTTGAGGTAATGAAACAAACAAAAGAATATTAATGCTTAAGGTAAATGAAACACATGCTCAAACCAATGCTCAAAGGATGTTAATGCTTGATGTAAATGAAACCCATGCTCAAATACTGAATTTTGTTTGGGAATAAAGATGTTAATGTTTTGCCAAGAGTGTAATCCATGCTCTATTGCACTATACCATTTTGTGTATATATATGGCAATAAGGGTGTTTGGGTCATTTGCCATATGTTTTTGGGCGGAAAAAATTGTTCCACTCACCATTCATGGTCGTGCAGCACACGTTCTGTTTAAACAAAAGTTCCGTCGAAAATTGCATTTTGGTATGAAGTATAAGGGGTTTAAGTGTTACAAATGAAACTATAGGGGGGTTCTGTATTTTTTAGGCAAACCACAGGGGTTAAATTATAATTTACCCAAAATAAAAAAAACAAAAATACATGACTAATCTACATTATTTTAAAAGCCACAGGAGTCCCTAACTTTGCAAGTTGGTTCGTTTGGGAAATGGTTTGACTTTTTAATTTTTTGACTTTTTAGCTATTTTAATCTAAGATTAAAAGTCTTCTTGGGGAAGGATTTTTTATTTTTTTGACTTTTTGTGAGAGAAAGAATATAATGATTATGTGTTGGATGTGGTGTTTTGCCTTATTAAACTAAAAAGTTTATTTTGTCTTTTTGTGACTAAAATAATCTCAAACTCAATCCAACCCTTCTTTGCAAATGAAACCTAAGTATTTTTGCATCATGTGGTGGTGACTAGAGCATCCACAATGGACGTGTTAGTGAGTGTGTTAGTGTCAGTGACCAAAATTTAAGGCAGATACGGTAACTTTTGGATTCACAATGAAAGTATTAAGGAGTGTATTAGTAGAGTATGTTAGTGTCAGCTGTTAACTTCTTTGTTTGGGTGATTATTCAATACTCCCGAAGTATGGACACATGGTACTCCATAAGGTTTTGTTTGGTGGAAACACACAAGGGCCCACGATTTATGTTGGTAATAGGGGAACAACATGGGGCTAAATAATTGGTGATTAGTTTGGAATATGGATACGTGGTGCTCCGAGAGTATTGAATAATTTTCCTCTTTGTTAACTGTAGCTAGCATTTTAGCTAACGAGAGAGAGGAGGGACGTGGGAAAGAGAGAGAATTGTGTGCCTGGGGAAGTCCTCCTGGACATCTGGTTGGAAGTTCCCCCGGACATCCCGCCGGAAGTTCACCCGGACGTTCGGATCCTTCAAGAAAAGGAAAAAAAAAAAAAAATTTGCGTATAACCAGTTGACCGACGGGACGTCCGGGCGGTCAACTGAATTTTTTATTTTTTTTACTTTTTGGGATTTTTTTTTTTGGTTTAAAATTTAATTTTGGGTTTGAAGTTTTTGATTAAATTAAATTATTTATTTATTTTATTTATTTTATATATATATATATATTCTTAACACACACATTAACACATCTCTTAATACATTCATTGTACTACCCCTTACTTTTTAAAATTAACAAACTCTTAACACATCTTCACACACATTTTTTAGCTCCACTTTTTACTTTTTGTTATAATGTGGATGTTTGGAAAGTGAGTTTTTATGTAGGTTTTTTTAGTTGTAGGATATTATTAGATAATTTTTTTTTTGTGTTTGGAAAGATAGTTGGATGTGATATTTGTGAGAGAAAAAGTAAAATAATTATGAAGTTTGATGTAATATTTTGTTTGGATGTATTTTTTTTATTTTACAAAAATTTATCTTTTTGTAAAAAAAACAAAAAAAAAAAAGTCTCAAACTTCTCAAACACCACCTTAAGGTAACTTAGAGAAGACAAGGTGGAGGTAGATCACAAACTAGCCTTTCCATATACTATTTTGAAAAGTTGGCTAAAAGTCGCTTTTTAATTTTTAATTCATTTTTTTCTCTTAAAAAAAAAAAATTTTAAAAATTAGAAAGTAATTTTTAACCCTGTCATTCTCACGCTGGCAGTTCTCTTTTATTCCTAGTCATTTTTAACGTTTTGCCACTCATGTTGCTGCTACGTATAATGAGATTTATGTTTATTATAATTTTTATTTTTATTTTTTGAAAATTATATTTTTTTTTTTGAGATTTAAAGTTTCATTACAAATTCTCCCTCAGCAATTTAATTTTTTTAAATACCAATTTCACCCTCATTGGGTAAATTATATTGACATCCCTCACATTTTAGAAATTACAATCCCCTTCCTAAGATTTAAAGTGGCATTACCAATTGCCCTCTCAGTTAGTGATAGTTGGAAAAAAAATTTCATTGAAAAAAAAAATTATTTGAAAAAAAAATTAATCCAAAAAAAAATTTTGTTAGTAAAATTTTTAAATTTCTATTTAAAAACCAACGTAAACTCATTTTTTTAATTTACGTTTTTTTCTCAAATTTATAAACTGAGACAACCATTTATAAACTAAAAAAATTATTAAATAAGTTTTTATGACAATTTCTTAAATTTTTGTAAATATAAATTGAAAACTGAAAATGAAATGGTTACCAAACAGGTTTCATGTGGTAAAAATGTCGTAAATTAACAAATAATTAAATAAGTTACCAACATAAGAAATGACTTATCAAAAGATTCTTAGGCTATGTATGGTTTGATTTTTAGATTTTTTTTTAAAAAAATTAAAAATTAATTTGGTTAAGAAATAAAAAATAAAAAATAATTATCACTTTTATATAATTTTTATCTTTCAAGTGGTTAGAAATAATTTTTTACAAATTAAATTGAAATAGTCATACGTATGTATATAACCTGCCCAAAAGTTAAAATGATAATTATTTTTTATTTTTTATTTTTTATTTTTTATTTCTTAACTAAATTAATTTTTAATTTTTTTTTAAAAAAATCTAAAAATCAAACCATACATAACTTAAAAATCTTTTGATAAGTCATTTCTTACATTAGTAACTTATTTAATTATTTGTTAATTTTACGACATTTTTACCATTTGAGACCTGTTTGGTAACTATTTCGTTTTCAGTTTTCAATTTATATTTAGAAAAATTTTAAAAACTGTCATAAAAATTTGTTTGATAATTTTTTTGATTTATAAAATTGCTGTCTCAGTTTGTAAATTTGAGGGAAAAACGTAAATTTAAAAAATGAGTTTATGTTGGTTTTTAAACAAAAATTTAAAAATTTTACTAACAAATTTTTTTTTCAATTAATTTTTTTTCAAATAATGTTTTTTTCAATTAATTTTTGTCTTCAAATAATTTTTTTCCCAATTAATTTTTTTTCAATAAATTTTTCTTTTCAAATAATTTTTTTTTCAATTAATTTTTTTTCAATGAATTTTTTTTCAACTAATACTAGTTGAGGGGGCAATTGGTAATGCTACTTTAAATCTTAGGGAATGGATTATAATTTCTAAAATGTGAGGGGTGTCAATATAATTTATCTAGTGAAGGCAAAATTGGTATTTAAAAAAAATTAAATTGCTAAGGGAGGAATCTGTAATGAAATTTTAAACCTCAGTAAGGGAGATGTAATTTTCAAAAGGTAAGGAAGGAATTATAATAAACATGAACCTCAGGGGGTGCCAGTGTAATTTACATTAATCTAAATTATTTTAAAAGCCATAGGAGTCCCTAACTTTGGAAGTTGGTTCGTTTGGGAAGTGGGTTGACTTTTTGACTATTTTAATCTAAGATTAAAAAGTCTCGTTTGAAAATGATTTTTGACTTTTTTGATTTTTTATGAGAGAAAGAATATAATAATTATGGGTTAAATGTGATGTTTTGTCTTTTTGTGACTAAAATAATCCCAAACTCAATCCAACCCTTCTTTCCAAACGAAACCTAAGTATTTTTGCATCATCTGGTGGTGACTACGAGCATCCACAATGGACGTGTTAGTAAGTGTGTTAGTGTCAGCAGCCAAAATTTAGGAAAGATATGGTAACTTTTGGATTCACAGTGGAAGTATTAAGGAGTGTATTAGTGGAGTGTGTTAGTGTCAGCTGTTAACTTCTTTGTTAACTGTGGCTAGCGTTTTAGCCAGCGAGAGAGAGGAGGGATGTGGGAAAGAGATAGAATTGTGTGCCTGGCGAAGTCTTTCTGGACATCTGGTTGGCAGTTCCCCCGGACATCCCGTCGGAAGTCCACTCCGGACGTTCGGATCCTTCAAGAAAAGGAAAAAATAAAAAATAATAACTAATAAAAATAATAAATAAATAAATAAATAAATTGGGTATGACCAGTTGACCAACGGGAACTGAATTTTTTTTTTTACTTATTGGGATTTTTTTTTTGGCTTAAAATTTAGGGTTGGTTTGGCATAACCTGTATAATCCATCTTTTTATCTTTTTTCCATCACATCACCTCTCTACTTTTTTGCACATCTTTTCGTAAAAAGATAAAAAGTACACTTTTTTAGGACACCCCAAACCAATCCTTAATTTTGGGCTTGAAATTTTTAATTAAATTAAATTATTTATTTATTATATTTATTATATATAGACACACATATATATATATTCTTAATACACATCTTAACACATTTATTATACCACCCTTCACTTTTTTAAATTAACAAATTTTTAACATATCTTAACCACATTTTTTAGCTCCACTTTTTATTTTTTGTTATAAAACATCTTAGCACACTTTTTGGCCATTTCACTATGATGCTCTCATAATAAAAGGTGACTTAGAGAAGACAAGGTGGAGGTAGGTCACAAACTAGTCTTTGTCTGGATTATTTTGGGAAGTAGGTTAAAAATAATTTCTCAACTTTTAATCTACTTTCTTCTCTCACAAAAAAATTTAAAAAAATCAAAAAATAATTTTAAACCATGTCATTCTCACACTGCCAGTTCTCTCTTATTTCTAGTCATTTTTAACGTTTTGCCACTCATGTTGCTGCTAGGTATAATAGTAGTAGCTTTATGTTAGGGTAAATTACACGAACACCCTGAGATTTATATTTATTACAATTTTCTTTTTCATCTTTTAAAAATTACATTCTCTCCCTGAGGTTTAAAGTTTCATTACAGATTCCTCCTTCAGTATTTTAATTTTTTTAAATACCAATTTTACCCTCACTGGGTAAATTACATTGACACCCCTCACATTTTAAAAATTACAATCCCCTCCCTAAGGTTTAAAGTGGTATTACCGATTGCTCTCTCGGTTAATATTAGTTGGAAAAAAAAATTCATTGAAAAATAATTAATTAGAAAAAAAATTAATCGAAAAGAAAATTTTGTTAGTAAAATTTTTAAATTTCTGTTTAAAAACCAACGTAAACTCATTTCTTAAATTTACGTTTTTTCCTCAAATTTATAAACTGAGACAACTATTTATAAATCAAAAAAATTATCAAACAAGTTTTTATGACAGTTTTTAAAATTTTTGTAAATATAAATTGAAAACTTAAAACGAAATAGTTAACAAACAGGCTTCAGGTGGTAAAAATGTCGTAAATTAACAAATAATTAAATAAGTTACTAATGTAAGAAATGACTTATCAACAGATTCTTAGGCTATGTATGGTTTGATTTTTAGAATTTTTTTAAAAAAATTAAAAATTAATTTGGTTAAGAAATAAAAATAAAAAATAATTATCACTTTTATATAATTTTTATCTTTCGAGTGTTAGAAATAATTTTTTACAAATTAAATTGAAACAGTCATACGTATGTATATAACCTGCCCAAAAGTTAAAATGATAATTATTTTTTATTTTTTATTTCTTAACCAAATTAATTTTTAATTTTTTTAAAAAAATTATAAAAATCAAACCATACATAGCCTAAGAATCTTTTGATAAGTCATTTCTTACGTTAGTAACTTATTTAATTATTTGTTAATTTTACGACATTTTTAACATCTAAGGCCTGTTTGGTAACCATTTCATTTTCAGTTTTCAATTTATATTTACAAAAATTTTAAAAATTGTCATAAGAACTTGTTTGATAATTTTTTTGGTTTATAAATTATTGTCTCAGTTTGTAAATTTGAGAAAAAAACGTAAATTCAAAAAATGAGTTTACATTGGTTTTTAAACAAAAATTTTAAAAATTTTACTAATAAATTTTTTTTTTCAATTAATTTTTTTTCCAATTAATTTTTTTTTCAATTAATTTTTTTTTAACTAATACTAATCAAGGGAGCAATTGGTAATACTACTTTAAACCTTAGGGAAGGGATTGTAATTTCTAAAATGTGAGAAGTGTCAATGTAATTTACCCAATGAAGGCAAAATTGGTATTTAAAAAAATTAAATTGCTGAAGAAGAATTTGTAATGAAATTTTAAACCTCATGGAGGAAGATGTAATTTTCAAAAGGTAAGGGAGGAACTGTAATAAACATATACCTCAGGGGGTGTCAGTGTAATTTACATTAATCCACATTATTTTAAAAGCCATAAGAGTCCCTAACTTTGGAAGTTGGTTCGTTTGGGAAGTAGGTTGACTTTTTTATTTTTTGACTATTTTAGTCTGGGATTAAAAAGTCTCATTTAGAAAGGATTTTTGACTTTTTTGATTTTTTGTGAGAGAAAGAATATAATGATTATGGGTTGGATGTGATGTTTTGTCTTATTGGACGAAAAAGTTTATTTTGTCTTTTTGTGATTAAAATAATCCCAAACTCAATCCAACCCTTCTTTCCAAACGAAACCTAAGTATTTTTGCATCATGTGGTGGTGACTAAGAGCATCCATAATAGACGTGTTAGTAAATGTGTTAGTGTCAGTGGCCAAAATTTAGGGAAGATACAGTAACTTTTGGATTCACAGTGGAAGTATTAAGGAGTGTATTAGTGGAATGTGTTAGTGTCAGCTATTAACTTTCTTTGTTAACTGTGGCTAGCGTTTTAGCCAGCGAGAGAGAGAAGGGACGTAGGAAAGAGAGAGAATTGTGTGCCTGGGGAAGTCCTCCTGGACATCTGGTTGGAAGTTCCCCCGGACATCCCGTCGGAAGTCCACCCTGGACGTTCGGATCCTTCAAGAAAAGGGGAAAAAAAAAAAAAATTGGGTATGACCAGTTGACCGATGGGATGTTCGAGTGGTAAACCGGCGGTCAACTGAAATTTTTTTTTTTTACTTATTGGAATTTTTTTTTTTTTTGGTTTGAAATTTAATTTTGGGCTTGAAATTCTTGATTAAATTAAATTATTTATTTATTTTATTTATTATATACACACACACACACATATATATAATATATATATATTCTTAACATACACATTAACACATCTCTTAACACATTTATTGTATCACCCCTCACTTTTTAAAATTAATAAACTCTTAACACATGTTAACGTATTTTTTTTAGCTCTACTTTTTATTTTTTATTATGAAAAATGATTTGTGGCTCTAAAACTGCTGGCACTAATGACACTAATTTTTTGTTTTAGTAACTTTATTTTTTATTATTATTTTTTTTACCTAATATAAAAATTCGAGACATTAATACCCCTAAATTTCGAGCTCCATATCAGAGCTGTTTTATATAACCCTTCTTAACACATTTTTTAGCCGTTTCACTATGATGCTCTGAAGTCATAATAAAAGGTAACTTAGAGAAGACAAGGTGGAGGTAGGTCACAAACTAGCCTTCCCATGTCATTCTCACACTGTCAGTTCTCTCTTATTCCTAGTCATTTTTAACGTTTTGCCACTCATGTTGCTGCGAGGTATACTGGCAGTAGCTTTATGTTATATGAAATTTTCCGAATGACTCCTTCGCCAACTTAATCTTTTAGTTTAAAAATTAAAAAATTATTTTAAAAAAATAGAAAATCAATAATTTATAACAAAAAATCAAAAAAAAAAATTCTCTCTATTTTTTACGAATCTTTTCATAAAAAATCAAAAATTAATCTAAATATATTAATTTTTTTCTCATATTTTAATTAAAAAGTTAAAAATTATTAAAATATCAAATTTCGACACTTTGACTATTTTTGATTGGGATTAGGGAGGGATGATTGGACCCACCTAACCCTTATTTATGTGTAATAAAATGCCATGAGATTAATTATTGTGTGGGAGTATCATCCCTCCCATGGTGGGATTAGCATTCTCATGGGAGGATTAAGATTGCTAATCACCTCACACATATTGATGGTTAAAATACCACTTTGCCTCCACTTTACAAAACCAACAAAGTTGTATTATGTGGTGTTTTAGGAAGTTAGTAAAAAGCTGGCTTTTTGACTTTTTTAGCTTATTTTGTCTTTTTGTGGGAAAGTTTTGTGAGAGGTGATGTGACTATTTTGTTTTTTTGTGGGTAAGTTTTGTGAGAGGTGATGTGACTCAAAATTGGTAAAAAGCTGGAAGCTGGCTTTTTACCAGCTTCCCAAAATGGCCCTATATGTGAGGAGGATTTTTAGGTAATTTTGTTGATTTAAGTCTTAACTAAATAATACCATCACACTAGTGTACAAACAAACACATTTTATCTTTCATCTTTAACCTAATACTACTATCTTAATAATTTCCTCACTCAATTCTATCGTGTTCATAATTTCATCCAACTTAATCCGCCACTACATACTTGGATATAGGTATGAGAAGTGTCGGATATTTTTTATCACATACTTTTTATATATTTATATTTAATACTATTATTATATATACATATTATTTTATAATTGTTATAAATGTCTTTTTGACACTATATATTATATATAACACTATTTTATTTCTCGTAGTAGATTAAAAATATAAAATTTTAACATTTTTTTATTTAGTTCGCATACTCTTAAATTTAAAGTTGGATGAGTTTGACCTTTAAATACAAAATAGAGTGAGCCACCATTGGGCTTGGCACAGGCCCACTTAGATAATTCTCTCTCTTCATTTTTTAGGTTTCTAAATGTAGACTATTTATGAAAAATATTAAATTCTTTAAACCAATGCATAATAAACATGATTTTATAAATAAATCATCTACTTTCTTTTTTAACACTAAGATAATAAAATCATCTCATTATAAATTTAATTTTTTATGTGATATCCACCCAATAAGCCAAACTGGAAGATGCAATCCACTAATGTGGGGAATGGAGGGAATCTAGGTTCATTGTGAATTGTTACCACATTGGTCTTTCACTTGCAATATTGTTTTCTTATGTGATTTGTCCCAACACTTTGGTTAGATTTTGGATTATGTTGTTGCTTTACACTCTTCCATATGATTTTTGACAAACATTTGTGGAACTGTATTTTAAGTCAGGTGATACTGACAGCAATTTGGGCACACCCCCAAGCTATAAATATAGGACTAAAGAGGGAAGATGACAAAAAAAAAAACAAACAAACAAACAAACAAAAAAAAACAAAAAAAGGCGACTTTAAAGACTGGATGTGATGTGATATCTCAGGTCCAACCATGCATATATATGGCTCATATTAGGTTCTGGTAATGAAAATGTAAGTGTACTTTATGGTGGGTGTACAGAATTGGGATCCTCTAGAGTGGTTTTTTTTTAAAGTTTTTTAGAGTGTTATATTGTGTGATTGAGATTTATTAGCAAGTCACATTAATTTTTCTAATGTGACTTGTCAGTAAATCTCAACCACACAATATAGTACTCTAGGAAACTTTAGAGAAATTTCACTCTAGAGGATCCTTGTTCGTGTGTACATATATATTTACTGGCTTGTTTTGGCAAGTTAGCTTTTAACTTTTCTTAATTAAAAAAATTAATTTTTTTACCCAAGTCATTATTTAAAAAGTTAATTTTTTTTGATTAAAAAAGGGAAAAATTATTTAGAAGTCCTATTAGGGAGACTTGTACTACATTTGGTCCCACAAAAAAACTTATGTTCCCATAAGTCCTGTGGGAAGTTTCTTGACATATTTACCCTCAATATTAGTTGTTAATATCATAAATAACAATAAAACCATATATAGGGAAATTGATATAAACGTAACGTAACGTGACACCTACATAAACGTAACGTGACACCTATACGTAACGTGACATCTACATAAACGTAACGTAACGTGACACCTACATAAACGTAACGTGACACCTATATAAACGTAACGTGACATATCTACATAAACGTAACGTAATGTGATACCTACATAAACGTAACGTGACACCTATGATCTATCAAATACACTGACACACCCAAAGAAAAGAAAGAAGCAGAGGAAAACTTGAAAAAAACAATGGAGCCCAACATGGTCCTGTTTTTTCCACCCCTATTTCGTATTCGTCCTCTTATTCGCTAACAAAGTCTCAATTCCACGTCATTGTGTTACGTCCTAAGTTCCTCTCTTCCTGTATATATAGAGATATAGATAGTTTCCATTTAACTTGGGTTTGCATTAATTAATTTAAAATTATAATTTTTATGAATTAATTTAAATTTCACATATATTATTGATAATTTTTAAAATTTTACAATTAATAATACAAAATAAAAATATATTAAGATTATATATCTATTTCAAAACAAACGGATTAAAAAAATAAAAACTTATTAAGTTTGCGAAACGTAACGTGACACGTTATGTTACGTTTATGTAAGTGTCACATTACGTTTATATAGGTGTCACGTTACGTTTATATAAGTGTCATGTTACGTTACGTTTATGTAGGTGTCACGTTACGTTCATATTGGTGTCACGTTACGTTACTTATATATAGATGTCACGTTACGTTACGTTTATGTAAGTGTCATGTCACGTTAGGATTTTGTAGAATACATTCTTATGAAAATAGGACTTGAGACTCTATAAGAAATTACACAGGACTTAGCCTAGCATAAGGTTCTGAAAAAGGACTTATAAATAAGTCTCCCTTAAAAAAGTCAAAAGTTAATTTTTTACTAACTTTTTAAAACACTAAATTATGTAAGTTGGGCCCATTTTTTTTTTTAAATCAAAATTTGTTTTTTTAATTTTAAGATGGTGTTTTTATTTTTTTATAGGAATATAGTGGAGTGATTATTTGGTAGAAGTTAAAAGAGGAATGATTATATAATATTTATTGTTTTAGAGATGTGTATTATGTTGGAGAAAAATGGTTGAATGAGAAATTGCCTTATAAATGTGTATATAACTCACAAATTTAAGGCTCATCAGTTTTACAAAATTGATTGGGCAGTTTTGCTAGCATTAGTCGCCAGCCTTGATGGCTAGAGGCTCCTCCTCTCTCCCCCATGGTGTATAAAAGGAGGCCCCATTCCTTGAAAAGAGATATAGAATTTTTCCTTGACATCCATACACTGTCAGTCTACTTCTCCTATAATTTTCTTCTTGAGAGAGAGTGCTGCCGTTGTCCGTTCGCTAAGCTAAACAGAATGTGCTTCTGTTATAGCTGGTAAAAATCGTCGTATCTTAGGAAGTAGACGCCGGCGTACCTCCAGCACCCAACGTTGAGGTGGCGAATCTATTTTAAGGAGATTGTGGTATCACACAGGCTTCAGTTTGCTTCCTTTAACCATTTTATATTTTATCTGTATTTTATTCAGCATGTTATTTTTTCTGGGATTGAACGTTTGTTTTGTTCATCTCATAATTTTGCGACATGCAATGTGAAATTATGTAATGTGAGTAGTTTTTCATAACAAACTTAAAATAGATTCGACGTTTATCATAGAATTAGATTAATAGATTCATAGGTGTGTGTAATAATTTTTCATGTAATTGGCCACTGGTAGTACTAGCGAGTTAATTGGTTTATTAGATCCATGTACACAGGGTTAAGCTTTTGATTTTGCCATTTTGTGTATGCTACTGTTTGGTCTTCCCATAGCATGGAATAGGCTATTGTTATCAATAGGGAAGAAGAGTTCCATTGGTGCAACGTTAATTCATTGTATTTTCTAATTAATTTATTAATTTATGGTGTACCGGTTCATGCCTTGTATTTCTAGATTTACATACTTCTAGTTCACATGCTTCTAGTTTACAATATAAATTACATGTTCATTCGATTTTAATTTTTAGTGTAATTTACATTTCTAGCATGTTTATTAGGTAGTAAATTTACATGTAACTTGTACCTATTAATTTTTAATTTAGGTGTGGAGTTGTAAAGTGTATAACTTGCCTATATTTAAATTCATGTTAATTTCTCTAGAATTATTTGAATGTTAATCATGTCATTTGCAATTCTTGCCTAGTAATGTGATTTAAGTGTTTAGGAGTTATAAAATGTTTGTAACTTGTCTCAATTAATTACATGTTTAGTGTACCATAAGTTCATATATAACCTTTACCAATTCAAAATATGGTTTAATTATATTTAATTTTGGGTTTGTAACTTGTATAGTTAATTACATGTTTATTATGTAATTACTTTTTTTACAGTTTTTTTTAGTTTAAATTCTAGATGTGTAACTTAAGGGTTGGTTTTAATCTTTACTTACAGTTATTTATTATTTTGTTTGCTAGTACCCTCCCCTTCAATCACTACTTTGCCAAAAGCAAAGAAAAGCTGAGGGAGGTTTTGTTGTATTTTGCTGCTAACTCTTTATTGCAGGAATACTTATGGGAATGGGAAAAAGGATTAATTTGGACTAAATATTTGAAGCAATTGTTTGCTTGAGTGTTCATTTGTGGTTATTCACCAATATGTAAAGCACGTTTTTTTGCTTGTAATTATTGTAGCAATTTTGTTGTAATTGCTTGTACAGTTTGGAACTTGGTATGTTTAACCTAGTTCATCCCTTGGAAAATTTAATTCTTAAAGTTTTTTCCATGGACTAGGAGTCAACATGCTCTTGAAAGTTTTGTCTAAGGTTAACTGGGTTTTAAGTGGGACCGGTGTGACCCCTCCAGTCTTCCTGGAAACTTTCCTGACCATGTTCGATTCTAGGTTGCGTGGTGAGACTAGTTTTGAATTAAATTTCCAATTGTGGGATTTTCTAGTGTTAAGTTTGATTTCTGGAAATACAGAATAGTGAAAATTCTGCTGTAATTTTTCAAAAATGGCAACTGTCTCTGATGCTGCTGCTGCTGCTGCTAATGTTGGTGGGGATCCGAACCCCGGGGCGACTGGCTTGCCAACTCCTGCTGTGACCTCTGTGGTCAATCCTCCTGTTGTTACTCCGGCTGTTCCGGGAGGACCGCTCAATCATCACGAGCGCCCAGAGAAGTTCACGGGAGTGAATTTCAAGAGATGGCAGCAGAAGATGCTGTTTTATTTGACTACTCTAAGCCTTGCGAGGTTTCTGAGTGAAGATGTACCAGCCGTAGAGGAGAATGAGCAAGATAAACTAAAGCTCATGGCTCTGGACGCTTGGAAACAAGCAGACTTCTTATGTCGGAATTACATTCTGAACGGCTTGGCGGATCCGCTTTTCAACGTGTTCTATGCCAAGAAATCGGCTAAGGAGTTGTGGGATGCCTTGGACAAAAAGTACAAGACCGAGGATACTGGGGTAAAGAAATTTATCGTCGGCCGGTTCCTGGACTTCAAGATGGTGGACTCTAAAACTGTCCTGAGTCAAGTCCAAGAGTTCCAAGTGATTCTACACGAGATATATGCAGAAGGAATGGTCCTAAGTGAGTCATTCTAGACAGCTGCTTTGATTGAGAAGCTGCCTAACGGCTGGAAAGACTTCAAGAACTACTTGAAGCACAAACGAAAGGAGATGACAGTCGAAGAGCTCGTTGTCAGGCTCCGGATTGAAGAGGACAACAGGAAGAAAGGAGGGAGTACCTCCACTGTCAAAGCCAACATGGTTAAGCATGGCGAGTCCTCGAGGGCAAGGAATAAACCATCAACAGGCAAAAGCTTAAAGTTTGGGGCTAGAGGAGGAATCTCCAAAAGGCCAGCCTACAAGCCAAAGGAGCCTACTTTTAGGTTCAATGGCAAATGCTTCAACTGTGGAAGTGACGGGCATCGGGCAGTTAATTGTCTGAAGAAGATGCCCTACAGGAAAAACCCTCCCCAACACAAAAACCGGGCACATATGGTTGAAATGGAGGAATTGTCACACGATATGGACAACATGCATCTGTCAGCCGTCGTGTTAGAAGTGAACATGGTGGGGTCAAACCCGAGGGAGTGGTGGGTGGACACTGGGGCCACTCGCCATATTTGTGCAGAGAAGAGAATGTTCACAACTTTCGAACCGGTTTCAAACGAGGAGAAGTTGTTTATGGGAAACTCTGTAACCTCAGCTGTTGAGGGTAAAGGCAAGGTGATCCTGAAGATGACTTCAGGAAAAGAACTGACTTTGAACGATGTCCTTTTTGTGCCGGACATTCGTTAAGAACCTTGTCTCGAGGTCTCTCCTAAGCAAGCATGGCTTCCGCATGGTGTTTGAATCAGACAAGGTCGTGTTGACCAAGGGCGGGGTCTATGTGGGGAAGGGATATATGTCAGGTGGTATGTTTAAATTGAATGTAATGACACTTATCCCTAAGATTAATGAGAAAGCTTCTTCTTCTGCTTATATGCTTGAGTCCCCTAATTTATGGCATGGTAGATTGGGTCATGTAAATTTTGACTCTTTACGTAGATTAATCAAGTTAGATCACATACCATCTTCCAAGATTAATCCACAACACAAGTGTGAAACTTGTGTAGAAGCAAAATTGACAAGGTCTTCTTTTCATTCTATTGAAAGAAGTACCCAGCCTTTGGATTTAGTGCATAGTGATGTGTGTGACTTGAAAGTTCTACAATCACGTGGTGGCAACAAGTACTTCATCACTTTTGTTGATGATTGCACTAAATACTGTTATGTGTATTTGCTTAAAAGCAAAGACGAGGCTATTGATAAATTTATTCTTTTTAAGAATGAAGTTGAGAATCAATTAAGCCGGAAAATCAAGGCATTGAGAAGTGATCGTGGTGGTGAGTATGAATTCCCGTTTGCCGAGACTGTGCTCAATTTGGGATTATTCACCAAACCACAGCGCCTTATTCGCCTCAGTCAAATGATGTTGCTGAGCGGAAGAACAGGACGCTGAAAGAGATGATGAATGCAATGTTGATAAGTTCTGGGTTGCCACAGAACTTATAGCGAGAAGCCAATTCTCTCCGCGAATTATATTCTTAATAGAATACCACGGAAGAAAGTGGACAAGACTCCATATGAGTTGTGGAAAGGTCACAAGCCTTCATATATTTGTGGGGGTGTCTTGCAAAAGTGGCGGTATCTACACCTAAACGGGTTAGGATAGGTCCGAAAACCGTGGACTGTATATTCATTGGTTATGCACAAAATAGTAGTGCATATAAGATATCTTGTGCACAAGTCTGATATTTCAGATATACACAAGAATACTATCATGGAATCTAGAAGTGCATCTTTCTTTGAAGATGTATTTCCGTGTCGTCCCCAAGACAGGGTTCCGAGTTCCATGAAAGAAATAGATGATCACGAAGACGATCACATAGATGATCACATGGATGATCAAACAGCTGATCAAATAACTGATCAAGTAGATGATCAAGCTGATGAAGTAGATGAGCCAAGAAGGAGTAAAAGGGCTAGAACCACAAAGTCCTTTGGTCCAGACTTCTTGACTTATATGTTAGAAGGAGAACCTCGAACGTTCCATGAAACTGTGACTTCACCTGAAAGTCCTTTATGGAAAGAAGCAATTAAAAGTGAGATTGATTCCATCTTACAAAACCATACTTGGGAGTTGGTTGATCTACCCCCAGGCAATAAGGCCTTGGGGAGTAAGTGGATCTTTCGAAGAAAGATGAAAGCGAATGGGTCAATTGACAAATATAAAGCTCGGCTAGTTATCAAAGGATACAGACAGCGAGAAGGCCTGGATTACTTTGATACGTATTCACCGGTGACAAGGATTACATCCATTCGCATGGTGATTGCAATAGTAGCTTTACGTGGTTTAGAAATACATTAGATGGATGTAAAGACAGCTTTCTTAAATGGAGATTTAGATGAAGAAATCTACATGGAGCAACCCGAGGGGTTTTCAGCTCCAGGAAAAAGTAAGAAAGTCTGTAAGCTTGTCAAGTCATTGTATGGTTTGAAGCAAGCTCCCAAACAATGGCATGAAAAGTTTGACAATGCTATGTTGTCAAATGGGTTTCGAATCAATGAGTGTGATAAGTGCGTATATGTTAAAGACACTGACAAAGGTTATGTCATTTTGTGTCTATACGTTGATGACATACTCATTGTTGGTAGCAATGATGAAATGATTAAAGCTACCAAAAGATTGTTAAACTCTAAGTTTGACATGAAGGATATGGGCCTTGCAGATGTCATTCTGGGTGTTAAGATCACCAGAACATCTGGTGGTATTGTACTTTCTCAAGCTCATTATGTTAATAAGATACTTAAGAAATTTGGAAAGTCAGATACAAGTATGTTTAGGACACCGGTAGACTTAAGTCTATATTTGACCAAGAATAATGGTGAGAGTGTCTCTCAACTAGAATATTCTCGGGTCATTGGGAGTTTGATGTATCTGATGAGTTGTACAGGTCGATATCGCCTACGCTGTTAGTAGGCTGAGTAGATAAACGAGCAATCCTAATGCTACTCATTGGAAGGGCATTATGCGGGTGTTGGGGTATATCCGTTACACCCTAGATTATGGGCTGCATTATACCAGATACCCAGCGGTACTAGAAGGGTATAGTGACGCAAATTGGATATCTGATATAAAAGATTCCAAATCCACTAGTGGTTATGTGTTTACCCTCGGAGGAGCAGCCGTGTCTTGGAAATCTGCCAAGCAAACGTATATCTCGAGATCAACGATGGAATCTGAGTTTATTGCTTTAAATAAAGCAACTGAAGAAGCTGAATGGCTTTGCCAGTTTGTTGAGGATATTCCACGTTGGCCGAAACCTGTGCCAGCTATCAGTATTCATTGCGATAGCCAATCAGCGATTGGTCGAGCACAGAGTAATATGTATAATGGAAAGTCTAGACATATCTGTCGTAGACATAATTCCATACGACAACTACTCTCAAATGGAGTTGTCTCTCTAGACTATGTTAAGTCTAAGGACAACATTGCAGATCCGCTAACCAAAGGGTTAACTCGAGAGTTAGTAGAAAAGTCGTCAAGAGAAATGGGGTTAAGGCTTTTAGTAAAGGTTACCGGAACGGCAAACTCAACCTAGTTGACTGGAGATCCCAAGATCTAGGTTCAAAGGGACAACCTAACTTCGTGTAACGGGTGAGTCACTGAAGAGGTAAATCCTCTTGCCCATTTCTTTATACAGTGATGCCCTGTGGGGGTGGAAGGTTAAGATAATGCTTTTAATGATCTTAGTGATGTGGTATAATGAAATACCGTATCTAGGTCACCTATGTGAGTGCGAAGTGGGGCCGCTTCTTTAAGAATTGCCAAGGCCGAATTCTTTTAAAACACTCACAGAACCAGGCTAGTGTTCCAGGGCCATACCAGACACACCAGTGAGAACAAGAACAATGGTTGGACTAACTCCTGTGTGAGGTCTATTGTCTCGGTTTACATAAACGGCAGAACAGTTCAAGACATCACGTTCACTGGTCAGCCAGTAAAACCGATAGGCTTTCACTACGAAAGGTTCAAGGCCAACAGCTACGTTTTCTGATGCAGGGTTAGCCTGTGTGCTCTCTCTCTTTCCGAGTCTTTGTTGATAAACGTTGAGCGTTTGCTGTATTCGGTCAATTTTTATTCATGTGGGGGATTGTTGGAGAAAAATGGTTGAATGAGAAATTGCCTCATAAATGTGTATATAACTCACAAATTTAAGGCTCATCAGTTTTACAAAATTGATTGGGCAGTTTTGCTAGCATCAGTTGCTAGCCTTGATGGCTAGAGGCTCGTCTCCTCTCCCCCATGGTGTATAAAAGGAGGCCTCATTCCTTGAAAAGAGATATAGAATTTTTCCTTGACATCCATACACTGTCAGTCTACTTCTCCTATAATTTTCTTCCTGAGAGAGAGTGCTGCCGTTGTTCGTTCGCTAAGCTAATCAGAAGGTGCTTCTGTTGTAGCTGGTAAAAACCGTCGTATCCTGGGAAGTAGACATCGGCGTACCTCCAGCACCCAACGGTGAGGCGGCGAATCTATTTTAAGGAGACTGTGGTATCACACAGGCTTCGGTTTGCTTCCTTTAACCATTTTATATTTTATCTGTATTTTATTCAGCATGTTATTTTTTCTGGGATTGAACGTTTGTTTTGTTCATCTCATAATTTTGCGATATGCAATGTGAAATTATGTAATGTGAGTAGTTTTTCATAACATATTATTGTATCATCCGTATATATATTTATTTATAATAAGAAAGCAAATATATAGAAATAGTAATAACAACTGAAACTAATAGTTGTTATGATTTTTAATTTTATTTTTAATTTTTAATTTATATGCAAAAAAAAAATGAAAAATTTCACAAATAATTTTTTTATGATTTGTAAAATTTATGTTACCTGAGACTTTATTTGTTAATATTTTAATTGTGTCAACTAAAGTAGTCAATTTTTATAAAATTAAAAATTCATAGTTTAATTTGTTAAAAGGGTCGAATTGTAAGATTTTCTTTGTAATTTTCCCGAAAAGAATTACAAATTTATGGAAAAAAAAAAAAACACATGTCTATTGGATTTGATTTTTTAAAATTGTTGTTTAGATGTTTTTTTTTGTGCTTATTTTGTAGTTTACTTTTTTCATATTTTAATTAATTTTTTATTGCATTTGGCTGTTTTGTTTGGTAACTTGTTACCAATGAATGAAAACAATCAGAATTTAAAATTAAAAAATTTAGCAGCAAAAAACCAGTAGCATTTTGCCTCAATGATCCAAAGAATGCAAGATGAAATGAATAGCAGTAGCTTGCACCCAAAAAATAAGAATTGGGAAGAACTTCATACAAACTATTATATCATTTTTTGTTGGTGACAATTACAAATAAAATAACAAAAAATACAAATAATAAAAATTACAATAACTATTGAAAGGGTTGAGGCGCGGGAAATTCGCTCTCTGTAAAGAGATTCAAACCCCTTTGCGGTTAGGCAAAGTCTCATACCAGTGCAGCAGAAGAAAGAAAAAAAAAAACCCTTGACTTGTCCTCCTAGGATACAACAGCCCGAGTAAATCGTATGGTTCACCAATACTGCACAATTGGTTGAATCCAAAGTTTCATCACATACACCCTTTATTTCTTTGCCTGATAATTTCACACAAAAGTAATAAAATAACAAAAACTTCTTTTTTTCAAGATAAGAGATTAGCTCAATTTATAGGAGAGGAAACTTGGGGCAAAAGAAAAGGAAAAAATAATAAAATAAGAGTTACTTTGTGGACAAGAAAAAGGGTTTACTTGGAGGAAAAGAAAAGAGAACTTGGAGGGAAAGAAACTTTTTTTAGAAGCAAAGAAAGGTAACTTGGAGAACAAATTGCTTGGAGTCCAAGCAAACAATATAATTTATAACACATTATAATATTAAAATATCTGCTAACATTGCCCCACCTATTTTAATATTATAGGTAACAAAATCTGAGATTATTAGGTAAATAAGGATATTATGCATCATGGTATGTGTGCTCTGCATTGAACCTCCGTTAATAAAATAATAATATCTACTCCAGAATCAATAGTATGCTCAGCATTGAACTATGACTGCGTAAGGAAAATAAATAATTATTGCACAAACATAATATTTTAGGTGTTCGCATAAGCTTTAATAGCCAGCACATTACGGCCTTATGCGATCCCATGATTCATGAGTGTGTTTGAGAATTAACCCCAATCTCATAAGTAGCGACCCCACTACCACACTCACATATGTGAATTCTGTCAAGGATGCTCTTGTAACTATGACACGTCACTTAATAAGAGTTATATAAATTTATTAAGAGTTTTTTTTTTTTTTAATAACTCAAACTCTACAACATTACAAGATAAATGCACTTACATCACAGAGATGGGTAAAAATTAATTCAGTGCATTTCTCATGGCCATCATATAATCGTTTTTCTCATTGAACCCAGTTACAGGATCTTTGGTCTCTGGGTTGAGTATCCTCATACATGGCTCTCGCTATATTCAATGGGCTTCAACCCCATCTCCCTCGATATATTCTAGACTCTATCTCTTGCTAAAGCCTTAGTTAATGGATCTGCAAGATTATCACCAGATTTAATATAATCCACATTTATGATGTCATTATTCATATAAGATCTCACAGTACTATGTTTTCTTCTAATAGGTCTAGATTTACTATTATAATAACAGTTATTAACTTGACCAATTGCTGCGGTGCTATCACAATGAATCAATATAGGTAGAATCGGCTTTTCCTAACAAGAGATTTCATTTAATAAATCTCTCAACCAATTTGCTCATTCACTAGCTGTAGCTAAAGCAATAAGCTCAGCCTCCATTGTTGAATTAGCAATAATGGTTTGTTTTTTCGATTTCCAACTTATAGCACCACCTCCCAAGGTAAATAAGTAACCAGTGGTTGATAATGAATCACCTGACAAGGTATTCTAATCGGCATCACTGTAACCTTCAAGTACTGTAGGATACTTATTATAAAACAAGCCATATTTTATGGTATCAGATAAATATTTCAAAATCAGCTCAATGGCTAGCTAGTGATCACTGCCAGCCTTGCTAGTAAACCTGTTAAGTACTCCAACTGCATAGGCAATGTCAGGTCTAGTACAGTTAGTCGCATAACGCAAGCTACCAATCATACTAACATATTCCTTTTGATTAATTACATCTTCATCATTTTCAACAGGAAATAAATGCACATGAGGATTAAAATGAGTAAGAACATGCTTGCACTTATAAAAATTCTATTTTCTCAAAATTTTCTCAATATAATGCGACTGATCAATAAATATATCATCACAAGTTTTGGTAATTTTTATTCCCAAAATATAATTAGCCTCGCCAAGATCTTTCATATCAAAATGGGTACTGAGCATATTTTTAGTTTCCATGATGATATGCAAATTAGAGCCAAATATAAGTAAATCATTCACATAGAGGCTAATAATGACATGTGAATTTTCTTCAGATTTATAGTAGATGCATTTATCACATTCATTAGTTTTATAGCCATTCTTAATCATGCAAGAATCAAATTTTTCATACCACTGTTTAGGGGCCTGTTTTAAGCCATATAGAGATTTAACTAGCTTGCACACTTTTCTTTCTTGATCGGGTTCCACAAAACTCTTAGGTTGATCCATATAGATTTCTTCATCCAGGTCTCCATTTAAAAAAGGCTGTTTTAACATCAATTTAATGAATTTTTAGATCATGAATTACAGCCACTACAATTAATAATCTAATTGATGTAACTCTAGTAACCGAAGAAAATGTATCAAAAAAGTCAAGATCTGCTTATTATTTAAAACTTTTTGCAATAAGCCTTACTTTATATTTATCAATAGTTCCATCCGGTTTAAGTTTTTTCCTCAAAACCCATTTACAGCCAATAATTTTACAACTTGGTGGTAAATTTACTAATGCCCAAGTTTTATTGGATAATAATGATTCCATCTCATCATTTACAGTCTCGTTCTAAAAAAAAAAGTCAGAAAGATCCCAAAGCTTCTTGTAAAGTTAATGGAGTTTCCTCCACATTAAAAACATGATAATTAGGGCCAAAATCTTTTTCTAATTTGGCTCTTTTACTCCTTCTAGGTTTAAAAACTAAGTGCCTTGGTTTTGTAAAAGAGGAGTAGAGGAACCGGTTTCAGATAAAATATTTTCTTGATAATTTTGACCCCCACCATTTTTAAATTTAAAAGGAAATTTTTCTTCATGAAAAATTGTATCACCTGATTCAAAAATTATTTTGTTTTCAATATCAAAAAATCTATAAGCTGTACTATTTATTTCATATCCACGAAAAGCACAAATTTCTGCTTTCACACTTAATTTAAGTCTTTTAGGATCCACAACTCTAACAAAAACTAGACAATCTCAAACCCTTAAATATCCCAAATTTGGCTTATGCCCTTTCCACAACTCAAAAGGTGTGACTTTTGTTTTTTTTATGTGGCACTCTATTCATAACATAACATACAGATAAAATTGATTCTCCCCACAAATTTGAAGGAATACCTGCTTCAATTAGCATAGCATTTGTTAAATCAGTTAAAGTTCTATTTTTCCTTTTTGCTACACCATTAGATGCAAGTGAATATGGTGGAGTAGCTTCATGGATTATTCTCAAAGACTAAGCAAATGAGTTGAATCCAAAAGATTCATACTCACTTATATATCTTTTAATCTTTTTACCGAATTAATTTTCAACTTTAAGAAGGAAATCTTTAAATTTTTCAAAAGTATCACTTTTATTTTTCGGCAAGTATACATAAGTGTATTTTGAAAAATCATTAATAAAAGTGATAAAATATGTATTTCCACCACGTGTTGAAATTCCTTCAAATTTACATAAATCAGTGTGAATTAATTCTAGCAATTTAGAATTTCTCACCACACTTTTATGAGGCCTTTTAGTTCTTTTTGCTTGACTGCAAACTTCACATTTCTCGAAATTATTTGTTAGTCTGGGAATTAATCATAAACTACTCATGACTCCTACATATCAGCTATTAATATGACATAGCCGAGCATGCCAAAAATTCATAGAAGACAACATGTAAACAGAAACATGTGCTTTCTTATCTCAACATTTAATTTAAACATTCCATCACATGCATATCCTTTTCCCACAAATATGTCCTTTTTAGTGATTACATATTGATCAGATTTAATAGTCTGTTTGAAACCAGTTTTGTTGAGCAAATAACTCAATATCAAATTTTTACTCATGAACGGTGTGTACAACACAGCTTTTAAAGCAAGCACACATCCAGAGGTAAATTTCAGCTCAATATCCCCACACCCGAGCACCTTGGTTAAACTGGAGTCACCAAGCATAACAGTCCTTTTCTCATTAAAATGAGTAAAATCTTTGAACCAATCTTTATCATAGCAGACATGCCTATTGGCACCAGAGTTCGCCCACCACCCTTCCACAGATTAAACCATAAAAATATCTGTAATCATAGCCACAAATGGTTCCTCGGTAACATTAGCCTGTGGTCGAGACTGTTGTTTCTGAAATTTGCAAGTTTGAGCAATATGCCCACTTTTGCTATACACAAAACATGTCACATTTGTCAGATCTTGTGAAGGGGGTTCATGGTTCCATTTCTTTTGCCTCGAGTAAATTTTATTTTATGGCCTTCCAGTATTTTTCTAAATTTTCTTAACTGGCTTCAAGTGACTATTTTTATGAAATCGACCTTTAGGTAAAGTATTTCCAAAAGTTAAATTTACCTTTGCAGTGGAATGGTCTTGTGTCATAAGCACATCTTATCCTCGTGCTTCCTTCTCCACCCAAATCCATGTGATTAGAATCTCCAAGGATGTCTCTTTTTTCTTGTGACGCATTAACTTCTGAAACTCTCTCCAAGATAATGGTAGTTTGTCAATAATACCTACCACGACAAGATTGTCTCCAATTTTGATGCCTTCGGATCTAACTTCAGCCACTAGCATCTAAAAATCTTGAACTTGCTCCACCACTAATTTTTCATCTATTATCTGACAGCGGAAAAAACAGCTTACATCATATTTTTTAGCGTCTGCCTCTTTAGTGTCATATTCATTCTGCAAGACTTTCTAAATTTTTTTGGTAGTGGTGTAAGTAGTATCATAATAATCATAAAATTGATCCGAAAGACAATTCAAAAGATAATACCGACATTTATACTCATCTATATTGTATTTCTTGATTTTTTCAAGATAAGCGGCATACTCCTCATCGGTCATCTCTTCAGTGGAGAATTTGTTCGGATTTTTCTCGGTCAGGATATAGGCCCCCTTGAAGAGACTGAGGTAGAAAAACACCTTGCCAATAAACCTTCTCGTATAATCCTTTTGATCAACTCTGCGCTCCTCCGTACGTCGTCGCTTTATTCCCTGAAAACACAAACGTGAGCTAGCCGGCGGGTGTGTGCCAGAAACCTCTCCGATGCCTAAGTCAGCAAAATAGACAAGTAGACAAAGGCTCTGTGTATTTGGAAATCAAAGTTCAATTACCTCTCCATAGGTGATGTTATGCTTTTATAGGTTTCGCGTGACACATTTCTAGTAGGACTTTTACTCCTCCATGTAGAGTCCTCCTACGATTCACACTCCTAAAAGATAATACTTATCCTCCACCACCCCCGTCACTGCTTAAACCAAGTGAGATGGTTCTACCACGGTCGGATTCTAATAGGACCGAGGTAATCATGGCTATGCTGAGCCGCAGGGTAGGCCGAACTATATTTAGTTCGGTTCTTTCTTTCACTACTCCTTATCTTGGTTTCTTATATACAAACCATGGCGTGATTAGACCGAGCTACCGAATAGTAAGGTTCTGACCGGTCCAACCACAATACGCCATGACCAGGCTAACTCTGAGATCGGACTAACTTCAAGTCTCTTCCGGACCGGACTAACTTCGAAGCCTTTTTACTCAGCCCTTCGTATTGTGGCCCATTACGGCCCATTGCCCATCTCGGCCCAATTTTCATATAAATTACCCTCTCAGGCCCCCTTGAGGAGACTGAGGTAGAAAAATACCTTGCCTTTCCATCTCTTGAAATGGGCTCCCCTGAACCGAAAGTGCTTGTTGAGATAGTCAATATTCTCGTTGGACTTCTCCATTACTGGCTTCATGAATTTTACTGATTGAATCTCCTTAAAATTATTGGTGATAATTACAAATAAAACACCAGAAAATACAAATAATAAAAATTACAATAATTATTGAAAAGGCTGAGGCGCAGAAAATTTGCTCTCTTTAAGAAGATTCAAGCCCTCTACAGTTAAGCAAAGCCTCACACCGGTGCAGCAGAAGAAGGAAAAAAAAAAAAAAAAAAACAAAAAAAACTTGACTTGTCCTCCCCAAGATACAACAGCCCGACTAAGTCGTATGGTTCACCAATACTGTACAATTGGTTGAATCCAAAGTTTCATCACATACACCTTTTATTTCTTTGCTTGATAATTTCACACAAAAGTAATAAAATAACAAAAACTTCTTTTTTTCAAGATAAGAGATTAGCTCAATTTATAGGAGAGGAAACTTGGGGCAAAAGAAAAGGAAAAAATAATAAAATAAGAGTTACTTTGTGGACAAAAAAAAGGATTTACTTGAAGGAAAAGAAAGGAGAATTTGGAGAGAAAGAAACTTTTCTTAGAGGTAAAGAAAGGTAACTTGGAGAACCAGTTGTTTGGAACCCAAGTAAACAATATAATGTATAACACATTATAATATTAAAATATCTACTAATATTTCTAAAATAAAGAATTGCATAAATTTTTTAATTTATTTTATTTTACATACAAAAAATAACCTCATGCACTAAATTGCCCTTTTAATGTGTATGATATGATAATTTTCATAAGCACAATAATTCATAGATAAATACATGCAAAGCATTGGGAAATCAAGATTCTATTTTTTTTCCTTCTGTTTCAAATATTGTAAATTGTCTTCTACATGTGAATGCAAATCTAATTGAGAATTTCTGATCAACATAGGCAAAACTGTGGAAGAGGGTTTTTATTTGAGTATTTGGTGTGCTGATTTAAATCTAGAAAAGCGGTGGTTTAAAAAAACAATAAGGACTCAACCGTCTACACCTACCAAACTGAGGCAGAGCAATGACCAAGAATGCAGTCCTGCCATATGAACTCACTACACTCATAGAGTTTTTTTGTTTTAATATTCTAAAAAAAAAATAAAAAAAAAAAACTATTTAGAGAATTAACCCACTTTTTAAACTATTTGGGAAATTAACCTGTTTTTGAAATCGCATTTTGAAAATGTGATTTTGAAATTGAAATTGCATTTTCAACATGCAATTTCACCTTGAAATCGCATGTTGAAAATGTGATTTCACCATGTCATCATAAATTACATTTTCAACCTGCGATTTCAAAGTGAAATTGCATGTTGAAAATGCAATTTCAATTTCAAAATCGCATTTTTAAAATGCGATTTCGAAAAGTAATTTAGTTTTCCAAATAATTTAAAAAATGGTCAATTCTCTAAATAGTGTTTTTTTTAGAATATTTTTAAAAAAAAACTCCTCATTCATATGTTAGTAGTGTAGAACTGTCCAGACTAGTTTTTTTTGTTTAGCTAGACACTTTGATTTAACTGGAAAATGTTAAAGTCATGTTTGGGTGGAGTTTTTTTGTTTTGGGGGTTCTTTGTTTAATATGATTATATTAAATGAATTTAAGCCTGTATAAATAAGTTCGGGTGCTAATTTTATTTTTATTTTTTTGACATTGCTGTCATATATATGTTTTAAATTATATATATTTTATATACTTCATTAATACATAATTAATATAATTACAAAATATTTTGGGTTAATTACATGTGTAACTATATTTTCGGTTAATATAATTATATATTTTTTGGTGTTATTTTAGTCTTTATAATTTTAAATAGTTTAATTGTGATTCTGAACTCTTAATTTTGTGTTAATTTAGTTGATTAAGAATAAGTAATTGAATTTATCAAGTTCGTAATTTAATTTATAAAACTATAAAATGTGTTGTTGATATGTGTTTGTTTTTATTATTTATGATTGGCTAAATAAAGGGCCAAACAAAAAATAGGAAGACAAGCTGAAGGACAAAATCGAGAGATAAAGACAAGCCATTTGACCAAAGTAATTCTTTTGATGATTTTTTTTTTTAGCCTGTTAATTGGCAAAATGAAGGGACAAATAGAAAATAGGAAGACAAGCTGAACGGTAAAATGGAGAGACAAAGACAAGCCAATTTAAAATAACATATTTGTATAAGAAAATATAGATTAATTAAATTGATTATTTGTGTATTATCTTTTATAAGAGTTATAAACGACTTAATTTTTTATAAATTTTAGAAATTAAAATTTAAATAGAGCATTTATATATATATTATACATATTAATATTTTAATTTAAAATTACTTTCATCTTTTCTTAACTTCAAATTTAATCTTGAAGAACTCGAAGGGATCATGGAGCCAACCATAAGTCTCGTTTTCATTATTTAAATTGTTTATTTTGTAAGATTTTCCATGTATATCATCAATTAAAAAACATGGGTGATTTACAGCTAAGTTCCGTTTTAGAAATAATGGTACATTGAGTCCTACTTCAAAAACTTTTTACCAATAAGTCCCATCATAAGTTTAAAAGACGAAACTACCCTTACCAAATCAAAAACACAAAACATAAATCGCACATTCACGATTTCATTCTCACAGTTCATCCTGCCATTTCTTACTCTCACAGATTTCATTCTCACCTTCATAAATTTCGCATCACATTTCGTCTTACTTCATCAATCTCGTCTTAGATTTTAGAAGAGCAAAGTAGATCATCAAATATTCTGAGATCCGAACAACCAAAAATGGTGAAAACAAATAAGATTCAAGTATCTTAAACCCTAGTTTTTTCGAAATCTTTCATTTTCGAAACTTCTGCTTTTGATTTCCATTTCAATTTGAATGTTGAGTTCGAAACTCTTGTTTTCGAAACTCTTGATTTTGTTTTTGTTTGTGAATCTCAAAACATTCACTGTAATGGCACCAAAATCATGTTCTCATTCTTTCAGTTTAGGTTTCATTGTTGATTTTGGTACAATTGCTGTGAATGTTCTCAAATTATGAATCAATTTGAGTGAAAAACCCTAGTTAATCATATTCTCTTACTTTCAATTTAGGTTTCAATGTTGATTTTGGTGCAATTGCTGTAAATGTTCTCATATTTTCAATCAATTTGAGTGAAAAACCTTAGTTAATCATATTCTCTTACTTTTAATTTAGTTTTCAATATTGATTTTGGTACCATTGCTGGTAATGTTCTCGAATTCTTAGTCAATTTGAGTGAAAAACCCTAGCTAATCATATTCTCATGCTTTCAATTTAGATTTTATTGTTGATTTTGGTAACATTGCTATTAATGTTCTCAGATTCTGAATCAATTTGAGTAAAAAACCCTAGTTAATCATGTTCTCATACTTTCAATTTAGGTTTCATTGTTGATTTTGGTAACATTGCTATTAATGTTCTTAGATTCTGAATCAATTTGAGTGAAAAACCCTAATTAATCATGTTCTCGTGCTTTCAATTTAGGTTTCATTGTTGATTTTGATAACATTGCTATTAATGTTCTCAGATTCTGAATAAATTTGAGTGAAAAACCCTAGTTAATCATATTCTCCTGCTTTCAATTTAGTTTTCAATGTTGATTTTGGTACCATTGCTGTTAATGTTCTCAGATTCTTAGTCAATTTGAATGAAAAACAGTAGTTAATCATGTTCCCTTGCTTTCAATTTAATTTCAATGTTGATTTTGGTACCATTACTGTTAATGTTCTCACATTGGTAGTCAATTTGAGTGAAAAACCCTAGCTAATCATATTCTCATGCTTTCAATTTAGGTTTCATTGTTGATTTTGGTAACATTGCTATTAATGTTCTCAGATTCTAAATCAATTTGAGTGAAAAACCCTAGTTAATCATGTTCTCGTGCTTTCAATTTAGGTTTCATTGTTGATTTTGGTAACATTGCTATTAATGTTCTCAGATTCTGAATCAATTTGAGTGAAAAACCTTAGTTAATCATGTTTTCGTGCTTTCAATTTAGGTTTCATTGTTGATTTTGGTAACATTGTCATTAATGTTCTCAGATTCTGAATCAATTTGAGTGAAAAACCCTAGTTAATCATATTCTCTTGCTTTCAATTTAGTTTTCATTGTTGATTTTGGTACCATTGCTGTTAATGTTCTCAGATTCTTAGTCAATTTGAATGAAAAACCGTAGTTAATCATGTTCCTTTGCTTTCAATTTAATTTCAATGTTGATTTTGGTACCATTACTGTTAATGTTCTCAACTTTTAAATCAATTTGACTGAAACACCCTAGTTATTCATGTTCGCTTCCTTTTGATTTAGGTTTCATTGTTGATTTTGATACGATTGTTGTTAATGTTCTCACATTGTTAGTCAATTTGAGTGAAAAACCCTACTTAATCATATTCTCTTGCTTTCAATTTTGGTTTCAATGTTGAGTGTGGTACCATTGCTGTCAATGTTCTCATATTTTCAATCAATTTGAGTGAAAAACCTTAATTAATCATATTCTCTTGCTTTTAATTTAGGTTTCAATGTTGATTTTAGTATGATTCCTGTGAATGTTGTTAGATTTTTAGTCAATTTGAGTGAAAAATCCTAATGAATCATATTCTCTTGCTTTCAATTTAAGTTTCAATGTTAATTTTGGTGCGATTGCTGTCAATGTTCTCAGATTCTGAATCAATTTGAAAGTAATTGGTACAATTGATTAACTAGGTTTCATTGTTAATCATGTTTGGTAGCTTTAGCACCCTGATCATGTAGGTTTCATTCTCATATTTTGAATCAATTTGAGTGATAAAAACCTAATTAATCATGTTCTCATGCTTTCAATTTAGGTTCCATTGTTGATTTTGGTAACATTGCTATTAATGTTCTCAGATTCTGAATCAATTTAGTGAAAAACCCTAGTTAATCATATTATCTTACTTTCAATTTAGTTTTCAATGTTGATTTTGGTACCATTGCTGGTAATGTTCTCGGATTCTTAGTCAATTTGAGTGAAAAACCATGGATAATCATATTCTCATGCTTTCAATTTAGGTTTCATTGTTGATTTTAGTAACATTGTTATTAATGTTCTCAGATTCTGAATCAATTTGAGTGAAAAATCCTAGTTAATCATGTTCTCATGCTTTCAATTTAGGTTTCATTGTTGATTTTGGTAACATTGCTATTAATGTTCTCAGATTCTGAATCAATTTGAGTGAAAAAACACTAGTTAATCATATTCTCTTGCTTTTAATTTAGTTTTCAATGTTGATTTTGGTACCATTGTTGTTAATGTTCTCAGATTCTTAGTCAATTTGAATGAAAAACCCTAGTTAATCATGTTCCCTTGCTTTCAATTTAATTTCAATGTTGATTTTGGTACCATTGCTGTTAATGTTCTCAACTTTTAAATGAATTTGACTAAAACACCTTAGTTATTCATGTTCTCTTCCTTTTGATTTAGGTCTCATTGTTGATTTTGATATGATTGTTGTTAATGTTCTCACATTGTTAGTCAATTTGAGTGAAAAAACCTACTTAATCATATTCTCTTGCTTTCAATTTAGGTTTCAATGTTGAGTGTGGTACCATTGCTGTCAATGTTTTCATATTTTCAATCAATTTGAGTGAAAAACCTTAATTAATCATATTCTCTTGCTTTCAATTTAGGTTTCTGTGACAACCCTGACTCATGATCAACGGTAATTCATGATTAAGCGTGCTAAGTAAATGGTTAAGATGAAATCCTAAATTAATTATGTGAGTGTGTTGCTTTAAGTGCATTTTTATCTATTTGCTATAGAAAGATCTGTTCATGCTTTAATTTCGATTAGCGAATTGAAAGCCTTATCGGCAACTAATTCAAAAATTGACTTGTTTTATATGCTAATTAGATTTATAGAATTTTATGGTAGGTTTAATTGAAATTCGATTCGGAACGATTAAATTGGATTAATTTAATGCCATTTGATTAACTTTGGTATCTACCACTTAGTGAGTTACTTTATTGACCCCACTAGCTCAACTTTATGCCTCTTTTCTCCCTAATTTGATGAACAAATGTGAGAGAGGGAGAGAGTAGGAAGATTTGGGTCTTAGGCTTGAGGATTAAACTTAAACAAGAGAAATTGCTAGGGGAAAGAAGAAGCCTTGGACATTTGATCATCTAGCTCAAGAATTTATCACCTAAGGTCCAAATTGAACATCTAAAGTAAGAAGTTAAGTCTCTAGTTTTAAAATTAAGTTGATTCATCTATGAATCAAGTGAATTGAGCCATGAGATGTAAGAATTAAGCTTAAGAGATAGGAAGGAAGATTAATCCATGCATGTATGTTCATTTCATTACATTTGGAGCATGTTTGCTAGGAATTCCCTCGTGCATGTCATAGATTGAGCTTGATTGAAGGAAATCATCATGTTTTCTATTAATTTGCCAAGTTTGATCATGTTTTAAAGAAGTGGGATTCAAGAAAATTCATGCATGTTACATTCTTGAAACATTTACAAAGTTTAAGTTGAATTTGTGTTAATTGACATGCTTTTGGGCTTTGATTTTATGAAATGACCTCTAAATCATGATGTGTTATGAGTTTCTAAGTGTTTTGCAGAATTTTGGCCCAAAAGAATGTGTTTTAGAATGTTGAATTCATGGTTTGAACTTTGGAGCAAATCTGAAAAACCCAAAATTCTGCTTCCATGCTCGAGCGACCACCATTATTTTCACACTTCCGCTCGAGCGACATAAGGTTGGCTCAAGCATGCATTGCATGTTCTTAGAAGTTGCGTGTTTGGAAGCACGCTCAAGCAACAAGACTTGCGCTCGAGCGAGGACCTGTGTCTCACGTTCGAGTGACTGTCGAGCGGCCGTCGAGCGGAGATTGCACGCAACCAGAACTTTTTCACATTTTGCAGACTACTCGAAGCGACCACTCTCATGCTATATGTCCGCTCGAGCGAAGAAAGCTACGCTCGAGCAAGACCCTTGTTTTCAGCAAGTTTTGAAAAATATTTTCAAGTACACTTTTGCATCATCTTTCCGTCCTAGGCATTCCTAGGCCATGATTAAGACATCATAATGAGAAATGATGAAACAGAACCACACCAAAACAAGTAGAAATGACTAAGTTATCAATTCCGGGTGTGTAATTTGGTGTGCGTTCGTTCTGTAATTGTGTAGATTCGCACTCAAGGAAGCTGAATAGCCTGCTTACAGCCCTATTATCTGTGAGTAACAATGTTGTAAAGCTATGTTAAATTATAATTATTTTCTGAATGATTAACTATACTGCTTTCTAAAATGATATTATTTACTGAGTGAATGTTTGTCCTATTTTATGAACCGTACTCGTGGCATCCATAGCAACTGACTGTTACTGCTACTGTCACTGTTACTGTTATTGTTACTGCTACTGTTACAGAGATCTCTGTCAGTTCCTATCCTTGGAACTACTGTTACTGTATTGATGGCCATCAACTGACTGTTCGGTCTATTACGACCTATTGAACTGTTTTGCTATTAGATGTACCACGTATGACTGCTATGATTCTTAACTGAATGATATGACTTGAAATATGACACATTGAATGAATAACTGTTCTACAGATACAAATGACTGTTTTAATTACCGAAAGGGCATTCATTCTTAACCCCTTTACACATTCGTTATTCACTGGCTCACTAGCTTTACTAGTTTATATATATATATGTAGGTGGCCAGGCACCGGATCAAAGCTAGAGGTGTCGACCCGAGTTCACATTTTGTCAAGCCAGCCGTTGTGCCTCATAGCGAGGTTCCGAACTTGCACGAGTCAAGGCCTTTTGGATGACTCATAGTTGTCTTTTGTTTTTGCTAATGTTATGAATGTTTAAGACTCTTGGTTATACAGCTTTTGTTGATGGGATTATGTCCCTAACTTACATATTGGCTTACATATGTATTTTTTTTTTGGTATCAGTGGTTGTGAATACGGTTGCGCATGAAAGTTTATTTTCTATTCAGGTCTCCACAGCTCATTGGACATTATCTTATTATTGATTGGCTTTCGCCAACCCCCTTTATACTGTATTATTGTCAATGCTATTAAGCAGGCCTTTGGTAGTCACGGATTACTGACCGGTTACGATGCTAAACCCTTAGGGTCGGTTTGGGTCGTGACAGTTTCAATGTTGATTTTAGTATGATTCCTGTGAATGTTTTTAGATTTTTAGTCAATTTGAGTGAAAAACCTAGTGAATCATATTCTTTTGCTTTCAATTTAAGTTTCAGTGTTGATTTTGGTGTGATTACTGTCAATGGTCTCAAATTTTGAATCAATTTGAAAGTAATTGGTACAATTGATTAACTAGGTTTCATTATTAATCATGTTTGGTAGCTCTAGTACCCTGATCATGTTGGTTTCATTCTCATATTTTGAATCAATTTGAGTGAAAAACCCTAATTAATCATGTTCTCATGCTTTCAATTTGGGTTTCATTGTTGATTTTGGTGACATTGCTATTAATGTTCTCAGATTCTGAATCAATTTGAGTGAAAAACCCTAGTTAATCATATTCTTTTGCTTTCAATTTAGGTTTCAATGTTCAGTGTGGTACCATTGTTGTCAATGTTCTCATATTTTTAATCAATTTGAGTGAAAAACCTTAATTAATCGTATACTCTTGCTTTCAATTTAGATTTCAATGTTGATTTTGGTAACATTGCTATTAATGTTCTCAAATTCTTAGTAAATTTGAGTGAAAAACCCTAGTGAGTCATATTCTCTTGCTTGCAATTTAGGTTTCAATGTTGATTTTGGTACGATTGCTGTTAATGTTTTCAGAGTCTTAGTCAATTTGAGTGAAAACCCAAACTTAATCATATTCTCTTGATTTCAATTTAGGTTTCAATGTGAGTTTGGCATGATTGTTGTGAATGTTCACAAGTTTTGAATCAATTTGACTGAAAAACTCTTGTTATTCATGTTCTCTTCCTTTTGATTTAGGTTTCATTGTTTGTTTTGATACGATTGTTGTCAATGCTCTCAGATTCTGAATGAATTTGATTCAAAATCCCTAGTTAATAATATTCTCTTGCTTTCGATTTCGGTTTCAATGTTGATTTTGTTTTATAGGCTGTGAATGTTATCAAATTTAGACTTTCATGAAAATGACATTGGATTGATTCTTTTAGGACACATTCTCAGTGTTAATATGTTGTCCATGTTGATTTTCCGTACAGGAAATCAACTCATGAAAACGCGAAAACTGAAGAGCAATGCAAGGAAAACAATAAGAAAGCATAAAGAAACAACTTCAAGGGAGAAAAAACTAAAGGGAAAGCATAGAGAATGGAAAGTAACTTTCAGATCAAATATGGTGACAATAGTGAAACTATTATAGCACATCAAACTCAAGAACGAGCATATTAAAGGGTTAAAGAAAACCCCATTCTGGTTATTATTTGAGGCAATATTGAAGAACAAGTTGAATTATAAACAATGTAGAAAATATGATGATATTGCATTCAAAATAATTCAATCATATCGGCCAGGCAGCAATGGTTCTTTCCAGTTAGGACCAAAAACTATAAAGCTAACAACATAAGACATCAAGTCCATCTTCGGTATATCTTGTGGAGATGAGCCGATGCATCTTGGTTATGGAAATAAAAGTATATCATCATTTCTAAGAAGAAAATCCACACAAACTGAAAGGCTATCAAGCACAACCATCGTGGACTTGTTGCAAAAAGCATTGAAAGGCAACAAAAAAGAAGACACCGAAGATGTAATTAGGATGTTGTGTATGTATACTTATTTGAAGCTTTTTTTCTCTACATCAGGAACAACAGTTGAATGGGTATTTCTTAATTACATGGAAGACATAAACTCAATGAGAAAATATAATTGGGCAGAAGCAATAACGAACACACTGATGTCTTCAATTGAAAAATACCATAAAACTTTAACAAAAGTCACAGGATGTGTTATGGTTCTCTTAGTAAGTACATCTTTACTATTTTCTATTAGTTTGTTATTAATAACAGAAAGTATTATTTCTTATTCAAATGACAAAAATTCTTTATATTTGTTTGTAGTATTGGTTGTGTGAGCACACACTGATCATCCACCCCGAAGTTAGCGAAGCATGCCCAAGGGTGATCAAGTGGAATCTTATCAAATTACATAAACGTATGAAAGTCATATCACTACATGACCTGACAACAAGACAGGTCACATCCTCATCTCATTTGAATTTCAATTCAAGTTGGGAAAATTCCCTATTTTTATACACTGAATTATTATTGAGAAACTTTTTAGTTTCCTAAACTACAATTATTTCAAAAACTAATATCTATTGTATGTTGACCTATAGGTAACTAGTGCTCAATTGAGTGAGAACAGTGATGAAGAACTTAATGACACTAAAGAAGAAGAAGAAGAAGAAGAAAAAGAAGAAGATGGTCAAGATGTTGAAGAACGCCACCAAGAACCAAAGGCAGCAAATAAGAAATGGAAAAATTCTGAAAGCACGGAAACTGCCAGCTACATGAAAATGAATGGGATGTTAATCAACAAGACACAAATGAAGACTTTGATGGCTTGTGCAACATTATGATCAATGATGCACTTGAGGGAGAAGAACACATTCATCAACAAGCACTTGAGAGACTTCAAACTGAGAACAACAGTTTGTAACTTGACAACACAGTGAAGACCATCTACATAAATAAACTTGAAGAGGATAACAGGCTACTCACTGCACATATACTGTTGGAAAAATGGTTTAATATAGGCATATTTTTTAGCTAAATTTGAGTGGGCCCCAAACGTCTTGTGGGGTGGGTCCGAAGAGGTGAAGTGTTCCTTGCCGCGTGGTAAGTCACACGGTGAAGACGGTACGTCAAAACCATTTATGAGTGAATGGGAAGTTGACGTCGTTTTCAGGTCTAACATTAATTTTTTAGATAAAATTCTTTTGAATTTTTTCAATAAAAATTATTGTGGGAATTTAATTTAATTCTAAATTCAAATTTTTGGTTCCTAAGTGGTTTCCTAAAGTTTGTAATTGTGGGAATTTAATTTAATTCTAAATTCAAATTTTAGGTTCCTAAATGATTTCCTAAAATTTATACCTCTTTCATTATTTATTAAACTATTCAAATAGTTTAATATATATATATATATATATTCAAATAGTTTAATATATATATATTCCATATAGTTTAATTAATAAAGCTCCATCAGTTTGGAACAAGTTGCACTAACGGACAAACTTTTCAAATTTCTCTAACGGAACTTTTTTCAAGTTGTTTGAATTTTTTGCAACGGTCAAACCTTGTTTGATATAGTGGTGCACCTTTTCTTTTCAAATAAATACCTGTTCGGGTATGTTTGAAAGGTCACCAAGTGGGCTATATATACATATCACTTTTCCAGCAGTCCGGATCTGGAAAAAAACATTGAGTCTGAAATTTTGTCCTTTTGCTGTCCATTTCCTTTTAGTGCATTATTCTTCATATATAATTTTAGGGATAAATATTCAGAGAGTTAGAACACAGGTTTGGTTCGCCGAACAATTTATTTTGGAGTGCTACTACAAATTGGTTAAGATCATTGTATCCTGGGAGATAGACGCCACTCAACCGTAAGCACCGTAGCGGGGCGAATCTGTCTTAAGGACAGAGTGTCACACATTCGACTTGGTCTTTAATTATTGATTCGGTTCAACAAAATAATTTCTGTAAGTTTATTATATTTTGTTTGATTTATTTTCAGTTTATTTTATTTACACAGAAGATTGTTCCAATAATCATAAGACAGATTCGAATTATTCTGTTTACAGAATTTTTCATTTGTTTCCTTTTCCCTTTCTTCTTTTAAGAAAATTATTTTCTGTGGATTTACGAAATAATATTCTGGTTGGAAAAATAAATACTGATTATATGCTATTTGACAGATAGTAGTAATATACTGTCTCTTTTCTTCGACAACTAGTAGTACGATACTGGTGTCATTAACAATTCAGAATATATTTTTATGAAATTTTGTCAGAAAATTAATTTTGATTTTTAGAATTTATTTTCTGAGTTTTCATTAATTAAAATTCTGTTTCAGTATTTTAATTATTGGAGTGTAACAAGAGATTTAAATTTCTGTGTGAAATTAATTTGGTTAAATAAAATTTTATTTTATTTCCAAATTAATTGAAAAATAAAAGTTATATTCTTATTTCTTTTTTTTATTTTTACAGAATTTAATTTCTTGTGTGGAATTAATTTGGTTAAATAAAATTTTATTTTATTTCCAAATTAATTGAAAAATAAAAGTTATATTCTTATTTCTTTTATTTTACAAAATTTAATTTTCTGTGTGGAATTATTTTGGTTAAATAAAATTTTATTTTATTTCCAAATTAATTGAAAAAAATAAAAGTTATATTTTTTATTTCTTTTATTTTACAGAATTTAATTTTCTATGTAGAATTAATTTGTTTAAATAAAATTTTATATTATTTTCAAATTAATTGGAAATAAAAGTCATTCCTGTTTCTTTTACTTTTTACAGAATTTAATTCTGTGAATTTGGTTTAATTTTCTATGTTGTGTAAATTCTAATTATAATTTTGTTTTATAAATTAGAATTGATGGCTACTGAAACTAATGCCCAAACAAGTACTACTGTGGTGGGTGCAATGACGCCAACCCCCTCTCCTATTGTAACAGTACCGGTAAATCACGGTGAAAAGTCAGAGAAGTTCTCAGGAACTGACTTTAAAAGATGGCAACAGAAAATGTTGTTCTATCTTACAACTCTGAACCTGGCTCGTTTCCTCCGTGAAGATGCTCCTATCCTGAAAGAGGATGAACCGACCGGCAAGTGGTTACTGCGGTTGATGCCTGAAAACATGCCGATTTCCTTTGCCGAATTACATCTTGAATGGACTTGACAACAATTATACAACGTCTACAGTCCAATCAAGACAGCAAAAGAACTTTGGGAATTGTTTGAGAAAAAGTACAAAACGGAAGATGCCGGCTCAAAAATTTGTATTTGGCATATTCCTAGATTTTGTAATGGTTGATTCAAAAACTGTGATCAGCCAAGCTCAAGATTTCCAACTCATTCTGCATGACATTCACGCAGAAGGCATGTCTCTCAGTGAATCCTTCCAAGTTGCAGCCTTAATTAAAAAATTACCAAAAGGCTGGAAGGAATTCAAGAACTACCTCAAACACAAGCGCAAAGAAATTTCTATGGCTGAATTAATTGTGCGTTTGAGAATTGAGGAGGACAACCGCAATTCTGAAAAGCGGGCTGGTAAGCATCCTATGGAGTCTAAGGCAAATGTGGTGGAACATGCTTCAAAAACCAAGAAACGAAAGTCTTCTGGAGAAAGTTCATCACAAGGCTCTAAAGGGGGGGATAATAAAAAGTACAAGTTTAATGGCAAATGTTACATCTGTGACAAAGAGGGACATCGGGCCAAAGATTGTCGTAACAAAGGCAAAAGCAAAAGAAGAACAAGCAAGAAGCCTGCTCAAGCCCATATGATCGAAGTGGACAATATTTCCAATGGTGTCGAAAACATCAATCTTTCTGCAATTGTTTCCGAGACAAATCTTGTTAGAAATCCTAAAGAATGGTGAGTGGACACTGGGGCTACTCGCCATATTTGTGCCGACAAAAAGATGTTCGCATCTTATTCTACAGTGGACAATGATGAATAACTTTTTATGGACAACTCCTCAACTTCCAAAGTTGAAGGACAAGGAAAGATTGTTCTCAAGATGACATCAGAAAAGGAACTCACTCTCAACAATGTGCTGCATGTACCGGACATTCGCAAGAATCTTGTTTCTGGATCTTTGTTGAGTGAGAATGGGTTTAGGCTAGTATTTGAGAGTCATAAATTTGTTCTTACTAAGAATGGGATGTATGTAGGAAAAGGTTACATGTCTGATGGCCTTTTCAAGTTAAATGTAATGACCGTTGTACCCTCAGTTATTAATAATACTACATCTTCTTCTTACTTGCTTGAGTCTTCAAATTTATGGCATATTAGACTAGGACATGTTAATTATGGATCTTTGCGTAGATTAATTAATATGGAATGTTTACCTAAATTTGACATTGATTCAAATCATAAATGTGAAATTTGTGTTGAGGCAAAATTATCTAAAACTCCTTTTCATTCAATTGAAAGAAGTACGGAACCACTTGAATTAATTCATAGTGACATTTGTGATTTTAAATCAATTCAAACCAGAGGTGGGAAAAAGTATGTAATCACTTTTATAGAGATGACTATACTAGATATAGTTATGTTTATTTAATTCGAACCAAGGATGAAGCTTTGGAAACTTTCATTCAATATAAGAATGAAGTTGAAAATCAACTTGGTAAGAAAATCAAGAAACTTAGAAGTGATAGAGGTGGTGAATATGAATCACCTTTTGGATTTTCCGATGTACCCAAAAAAAAAAAATGAATCACCTTTTGGTGAATTTTGTAAAGAACATGAAATAATTCATCAAACCACCGCTCCTTACTCACCTCAGCAAAATGGAATTGCTGAAAGGAAAAATAGGACTTTAAAAGAAATGATGAATGCCATGTTAATTAGTTCTGGATTACCTCAGAACTTGTGGGGGGAAGCAATACTTTCTGCTAATTATATTTTAAATAAAGTACCCCGAAAGAAAATAATCAAACACCTTATGAATTGTGGCATGGAAGAGTACCATCCTACAAATACTTAAAAGTGTGGGGTGTTTGGCTAAAGTGCTATTCCTAGTCCTAAAAAGACTAAGATAGGTCCTAAGACCATTGATTACATTTTCATTGGTTATGCCAAGAATAGTAGTGCATATCGGTTTTTGATTCATAAATCAAAACATTCCGAAATGCATGTAAATACTATTATTGAGTCTCGGAATGCATCATTCTTTGAACATGTATTTCCAAATAAGACTGGACAAGAGACTAGTAATAATAAGAGATCTTTTGATGCTACTACTAGTAATGATCAAGAACATGATCAAGAGCAAGAGTTAGATCAAAATGAGGAAGAGGAACCTAGGCGTAGTAAACGTGCTAGAACTTCAAAATCTTTTGGTCCAGATTTCCTAACATTTTTGTTAGAAAATTAGCCTTTAACTTTTAAAGAGGCTATGTCCAGTCCTGAAGCTCCTTTATGGAAAGAAGCTGTCAACAGTGAAGTTGAATCCATATTGCAAAATCACACTTGGGAATTAGTGGACTTGCCACCAGGTTGTAAACCTCTTGGGTATAAGTGGATTTTCAAAAGAAAATTGAAAGCGGATGGATCAATTGACAAATAAAAGGCAAGACTTGTGGTCAAAGGATTTAGACAAAAATAAGGTCTTGATTACTTTGACACATACTCACCAGTTACTAGAATAACATCCATTAGAATGCTAATTGCCATTGCATCTCTATACAATCTAGAAATTCATCAAATGGATATGAAAACCGCTTTCTTAAATGGTGAGTTAAATGAAGAAATTTTCATGGAACAACCAGAAGGTTTTTCTGTTCCCGGAAAAGAAAAGAAAGTGTGTAAATTGGTTAAATCATTATATGGTTTAAAACAAGCGCCAAAGCAGTGGCATGAGAAATTTGACAAGGCAATGATGTCAAATGGTTTTAAAATTAATGAATGTGACAAATATGTTTATATTAAAAACACGGACAAAGGTTATGTCATTGTATGTCTTTATGTAGATGATATGCTCATCATAGGTAGTAATAACAACATGATTAAAACTACCAAGAAAATGTTGAATAAACATTTTGACATGAAAGATATGGGCATTGCTGATGTAATTCTTGGTATAAAAATTACCAAAACATCAGAAGGATATGCTTTGTCACAATCTCATTACATTAAGAAAATACTTGACAAATTCAGCAAAGATAATGATCATCTTGCCAGAACTCCTATAGATGTTAATTTGTATCTTTCTAAGATGTACAAGAAGTATTTCTCAATTAGAGTATGCCCAAATTATTGGAAGCTTAATGTACTTGATGAACTGCACTCGCCCAGATATAGCTTATGCAGTAAGTAAATTAAGTAGATATACGAGTAACCCAGGAGTAGAACACTGGAAAGCAATTATAAGGGTTCTAAGATATCTCCGATTTACTCGTAACATTGGGTTAAATTATACTAGATATCCAGCAGTACTTGAAGGATACTATGATGCAAATTGGATATCGGGTACTAGAGACTCGAAGTCCACCAGTGGGTATGTCTTTACTCTTAGTGGGGCGGCTGTATCTTGGAAATCTTCCAAACAAACTTGCATTGCTAGGTCTACTATGGAATCAGAATTCATAGCTTTAGACAAAGTAGGGGAAGAGGCAGAATGGCTTCGCCACTTCCTTGAAGGTATTCTGATTTGGCCAAAACCGGTGCCTGCTATATGCATACATTGCGATAGTCAATCAGCTATAGGTAGAGCACAGAGTCATATGTATAACGGTAAGTCACGACACATTCGTCGTCGACATAACACCGTGAGACAACTACTCTCTAATGGAATTATTTCCATAGAATATGTTAAGTCTAAAGACAACATAGCGGATCCACTAACCAAAGGGTTAGCAAGAGAGTTAGTTGAGAATTCATCGAGGGGAATGGGACTTAAGCCTATTAAATAAGAGTTACCACAACGGCAACCCAACCTAGTTGACTGGAGATCCCAAGATCTAGGTTCAAAGGGACAACCGAGTTGTGAATAACTCAGAAGGATCACTGGGGAGTCTAACTCCTACCCATTTCTTTGATGAAATAGTGATGTCTGCAGCGTTTGAGGTTAAGTAAAATTTTAATGATTCTTATATCTAGGTAAACCTAGTGGAGTATGGCAGGATACTCTTCATAAGAATGACCTATGTGAGTGTGAACTTAGGGGTGAGCATGGTCCGGATTGGTCCGGATTGGAATAAAACCAAGACCAATCCGTCATCTACGGTTCCTGAAAAATTGGAACCAATCCAATCCGTTTAAATCGTAGAACCAATCCGAACCAATCCGTCTAAATACGGATTGGATCGGTTTAGGACCACGGATTCACATATTAAATAACAAAAAATATATATAACATTTTAACCATAGACAGCAGCCTTACAGCAACCAAACACAGCAACATTTCTAGCAAGCTAAACACAACAGCATAGCCATACACAGCAACATAACCCACAAATCTGACAAACATATTGTTGGGCTTTAAGAAGTTTATAAATTTCAATAACACTAATGCCTAATAATTAACTAAAATTCATTTTCCTATTTATATCCTCAACCCTACAAATAATTCTGAAACAAAACATAGTTTTTCAATATTTTGAACATATAATTCTCCAAATATGTATGTCATTATCAACATAACTTCCATAGATTTTTTACAGAGAAGGGGAAGCACTGAATCATAAATATTATCAGCCACTGGATAACATAAATAATTTTGCATAACAGAAGGGGAAGCACTGAAACCTAAATCGAGCTATTATGTATATCAGATGAACAATCATTTGCATAATGTATATCAGAATGAGTTAACCTCAATTGTGTCGAGCTATTATGTATATCAGAATGAGTTTACCTCAATTGTTTGGACCAATATATATAAATAAATAAATAAATAAAAAATGGATCCAACTATGCCTAATACAACCACTGACCTAATACAACCACTGACCTTGGTGGTTGTGTGATTACAAAGAACAAACAACAAATTATATAATACAATGAGGCATTTAAAGCACAAAATCAAAGGAAAGAGAGAGAGAGAGCTCACCGAGATGGATGATCTGAGATGGAGAAGAACTTCGTCTGAGATGGATCTGAGATGGAGAAGAAGAAAAACAGGGTCAGACTGAGTTCACCGAGAGCGAGAGAGAGAGAAAGAGAGAGAGCTCACTGAGATGGATGATCTGAGATGGAGAAGAACTTCGTCTGAAATGGATCTGAGATGGAGAAGAAGAAAAACAGAGTGACTGAGTTCACCGGGAGAGAGAGAGAGAGAGAGAGCTCACCGAGATGGAGGAGAAGAACTTCGTCTGAGAGAGAACAGCGCTGAGAGATGAGAGTGTGAGAGAGAGACAGTGTGGGGCGGCTAGGGTTAGGTTTAGTAATTTATATGACACGAGAAATTATCTTATGTGGGAGGGTACATAGTATAAATGTAGACTAAATCTATACGGTCCGGATCGGTTTTAATCCGGAACCGTGGGGTTCAATCTGGAACCGATCCGTGACCTACGGATTTGTAAATTTTCAATCCGGAACCGAACCACGGATTCAAAAAATCAATCCAAACCTATTGGATTGGACTGGACCGGATCGGATTACGGATTATACGGATTCCTTGCTCAGCCCTATGTGAACTGGGCCGGTTCTATGAGATTTGTGAAGGGCTATAATTCTCTAGAGCACTCATGAAAGACCAGGTTGTTCAAGGCCAAAATGAACACAATAGTGAGAACTAAACTGTGTCTGGGGATATACTGTGTGAGTTCTATTGTCTTGGTTTACACAAACGGCTGAACAGTTCAAGACATCATGTTCACTGGTTAGCTAGTAAATCCGATAGTGTCTCACAAGGGAAGGTTCAAAGCCAAAAGCTACCTATCCTTTGCAGAATATTTCCAATTTCTGTACTCTCTATATTTAGATCATGTTGTTGCATTTTCTCTCCGTCAAATTCCATTCATGTGGGGGATTGTTGGAAAAATGGTTTAATATAGGCATATTTTTTAGCCAAATTTGAGTGGGCCCCAAACGTCTTGTGGGGTGGGTCCGAAGAGGTGAAGTGCTCCTTGCCGCGTGACAAGTCACACGGTGAGGACAGTACGTCAAAATCATTTATGAGTGAATGGGAAGTTGACGTCGTTTTCAGGTCTAACATTAATTTTTTAGATAAAATTCTTTTGAATTTTTTCAATAAAAATTATTGTGGGAATTTAATTTAATTCTAAATTCAAATTTTGAGTTCCTAAGTGGTTTCCTAAAGTTTGTAATTGTGGGAACGGAACTTTTTTCAAGTTGTTTGAATTTTTTGCAACGGTCAAACCTTGTTTGATATAGTGGTGCACCTTTTTGTTTTCAAATAAATACCTGTTCGGGTATGTTTGAAAGGTCACCAAGTGGGCTATATATACATATCACTTTTCCAGCAGTCCGGATCCGGAAAAAAACATTGAGTCTGAAATTTTGTCCTTTTGCTGTCCATTTCCTTTTAGTACATTATTCTTCATATATAATTTTAGGGATAAATATTCAGAGAGTTAGAACACAGGTTTGGTTCGCCGAACAATTTGTTTTGGAGTGCTACTACAAATTGGTTAAGATTATTGTATCCTGGGAGATAGACGCCACTCAACCGTAAGCACCGTAGCGGGGCGAATCTGTCTTAAGGACAGAGTGTCACACACTCGACTTGGTCTTTAATTATTGATTCGGTTCAACAAAATAATTTCTGTAAGTTTATTTTATTTTGTTTGATTTATTTTCAGTTTATTTTATTTACACAGAAGATTGTTCCAACATATACAACAATTGAAAGATGAAAATTCTCGATTGCATAACCAATTGGTTGAAAAAGAGGTCCATAAGATAATTGAAGAAGTTTGTGGAGGAAAGAATTCTAGGACAAATGCAAAGAACATAGGCCATACTATAAAAGATGAAAATTCTCAAGTGGTGCAGAAAGAGGTTCATGAAAATTCTGAAGTGGTGGACAAAGAGCTCCATCAGAAAGAGGTCCATGAGATAACGCAACGACCTTTTGCAACAAAAGATTGTGAGACAAATACAAATGCAAAATATTGTCAAAATTCTCAGTTGCAGAATCAGTTAGTGAAGAAAAAGGTTCATGACTTAACCCAACAAGTTTGTGCAACAAAAGTCAATGATTTGACAAAATCAAGACAAACAAATCTGTAGAATTCCATGATTAAAAACATCAAAGATAAAGCAAGGAAAACTACTGAGATATCAGATTATGAGTATGGAGGCAAGAAATTTAAAGTTGAGAAAAAAAAGGAACACAAAGATGAGACAATTTCTAACAAGTATGTTGTGGCTCAATTGCTACCTCCTAAAGATAAGTATAAACTACAAATTCTTTAGAAACAAAAGCAAACAGAATCAAGGTATAATCTTACATAAATCTTACAATTTTTCATGTAGTATAAACTATGAAATGAAACTGAGAAATAGCATTGTTTTCTAAAAATATTTTGAATTAATTATTAATACATTTTTTCTTGTTTCTTAGTGCTTGTATATGGTTTGGTGCAAGATGTGACAATTGTGTCTTTATTAATGATATCAAGAGCTTGGTAAAAAAGAACGACATATCCAGCTGTGTACGTATAAAATTTGCAATATTTTAACACTAAAAACTTCTCATTGATTTATTAACATCACTTTTGTGTTCCAATTTGACAGACAATTGATGTATATGCTGAGATTCTTGAAAGAGAACCACAAGCACAGAATTCTGATGATGGAGTAGAGCACAATGGCAAGTCTTTTGTACTGTCAAGTCTATATTGGGTAAGGAATAAATGTGCATGTGTTAATTCTATACTTTATCTTCCTTTCGATTTTGGTTTCAAAGTTCATTTTTTTCTGTTTGTTATCATTCCTGTGAATCTTTCCAAAATTTGAGTTTGGTATCATTGCTGAGAATGTACTTAGATTTCGAAACAATTTGAGTGACAAACCGTACTTAATCATATTTTGCTGCTTTTGATCGAGATTTGAATATTGAGTTTTGTACCATTAATGTGACAACCCTCATCCCTGATTAGGCTTAAATTGTGATTAAGCATGATAAGTGATTTATTAAGATAAAATCCTGAATTGATTGCATGAGTGTGATGCTTTAATTGCATTTTTATCTGTTTGTTGCTGAATGATCTGTTCATGTTTTAAATTCGGATTCCGAATTGAAAGCCTTATCGGTGACCGATTCAGAAATTGATTAGTGTTATATGCTAATTAGGATTTATATGATTTTGTGGTAGGTTTAATTAAAATTTGATTTGGAATGATTAAGTTAGAATTGTTAATGTTTAATTAATTGAACCTAGTTATTTACGAGTGTGCCATTGAGTGGGCCACCTTTACAAACATTGTTTGGGGCTAATTCATATATTTGATGCATCATCTTCCCTTCCTTACAAAGACCAAAACCGTGAGTGAGAGAGAGAGTAAGAGGAATTTGGATTCAACAAGAAATTGGCTTGAAATTTAGAAGAAATTGAAGGAGAATTGCTTTTTGAGCTAACACACTTGGAATTCAAGACTTAAGGTAGGAAATTCATCCTCTCAATTGTGAATTTAAGTTGTTACATGCATGGTTCATGGAAAATTGGTGATTAGAGTCAAGAATTAACTCAAAGTGTTGTTTTGAGAGTGAATTCATGCATGCATGTCCATATCATAGGATTTTGAGGTTGTTTTCATGAAATTCTTACATGCATCTTCATATTTTTGTTGTGGTCCAAGAATTCCCCATGTTTTAGAGTTTAGTCTTGCATTTGATCATGTTTTGGAGTATTAGAGTTCATGAGAACACATGCATGTTATGTTTTTGCATTGTTCTTCAAGTTTCATTGAAATTGGTATTCAATTGGCATACTTTTGGGCTTTGATTTTACAAAATGATCTTCAAAACATGTTGTATTATGAGTTTCTAAGTGTTTTCCAAAAAATTAGCCCAAAAGATTGAGTTTTAGCATGTTTGATTCTTGGTTTGAGCTTTGGAAGCAAATCTGGAAAACCTAGATTTTGGCTTCCACGCTCAAACGAAGGATTCCACGCTCGAGCGACCACATTTGTGTTCAGAGCTCTGCTCGAGCGGCAGAATACTGGCTCTAGCGTAGATTGCAAGCTCTCAAGTTTTTGCGTGTGCAGATGCACACTCGAGCAACGAGACCTACGCTCGAGCGAAGAACTGTGTCTCACGCTCGAGCGAGCATCGAGCGGAGAATTTCAACAACCAGTACTTTTTGCATTTTTACAGATTGCTCGAGCGAAGGAGTTCATGCTCGAGCGACCCCTCTGTTTTGGTAAGCTCGCTCGAGCGGAGAAAGCCACACTCGAGCGAGACCCCTATTTTCAGCAACTTTTGAAAAGTGTTTTAAAGTACATTTTTGCATCCTCATTTCATCCTAGGCATTCCTAGGCCACGTTTAAGGCATCTTAATGAGAATAATGTTATAGAACCACACCAAGTCAAGTTAAGGGACTAAGTTATTAATCGCAAGTGTGTAACTTAGTGTGCGTTCGTTCTGCAACTGTGTAGGGTCGGCACCGGGGGACGCTGACTAGCTTGTCTATAGCCCAGCAATCTGTGAGTAACAATGTTGTAAAGATATGTTCAATTATAATTATTTTCTGAGCAATTGACTGTACCGCTTTCTGAAGTGACATTGTTTACTGAATGAATGTTTGTCCTATTTTACGAACTGTACTCGTGGCATCCATAGCAACTTACTGTTACTATTACTGTTACTGCTACTGTACTATTACTGTTGCTGCTACTGTTACAGATATCTCTGTCAGTTCCAATGTTTGGAACTACTACTGTTTACTGTATTGATGGCCATCAACTAACTGTTCAGTCTATTAAGACCTACTGTACTGTTTTGCTATTGGATGTACCACATATGATTGTTACGATTCCTAATTGACTGGTATGGCAGGAAATATGAGTCACTGATTGAATGACTGATCTACTGATGCAAATGACTATTTTTAATTACTGAAAGGACATTCATTCTTAACCCCTTTACACAGTTGTTATTCACTGGGCTTTGGCTCACTGTTTATATATATATGTAGGTGGCAAGGCACCGGACCGAAGCTAGGAGCGTCAAGTTAAGCTCATGTTTTGTCAAGCCAACCATTGTGCCTCACTTCGAGGTTCCGAGTTCGTTCGACCCAAGGCTGTTTTTGGGGTGCTTCAGATTCACCCTTTTGTCTCTGTTTTGCATCGACTGTTTTAGACTTGACTGTACAGTTATGGTGAGGGGATTTGGTCTCTAACCTGGATGTTATGGAATATGATGTATGTATATATGTTTTGGTCATGAATGTGGCTCTGTTCATAAAAGTCTTTTTCCATTCAGATTTTCACAACTCATTGGACATCTTTTATTTACTGTTTGGCTTTCGCCAGCCCCTTACTCTGTACTATTGTTATTACTGTTAAGAAGGCCTTTGGTAATCGCGGATTACTGGCTAGTTACGATGCTAAACCCTTAGGGGCGGGTTTGGGTCGTGACAATTACTGTGAATATTCTCATATTTTTTGTAAAAAAATAGCTAATGTTGAAGAAGAAAACTTCAGAAAAAAAAGGAAAAAGATTTTCAAAAATACTTTGTAAGAATCCCTCACATGTAGATACATCCATATCCCCATCCACAATTCCAATCATTGGACATTACTTGTTATCGACAAACACTTGGGGACTTGGAAACATTTCAACTCTTTGAGACCAAGAAAAGGAAAGGACAAGCACTACAACTTTGCATATTAACTGGTAAGAACAATTTCAGATTACCATTACAATAATCAAATGTAAATCATTACATACTCTATATTGATGTTTTTTACAGCAAACAATCATCAGTGAATACATGAAGGATACACCTTGTCAAGCAGAAAAAGTATAGAATCCTGATGTGAAGATTGAATCAGTCAAAGACAGCCCTCAACAAGAAGCAATGACGTATGTTATGTTTATTGTAACTAACAAATTTTAATATCTTTTTCAAAAAAATTTGTTTTTTCCCTAACTGTGTGAATAATGATTTCTGTAGGGCTAATTGTGAAATTATTGTTTGCTACATCATAAGACAATACATAAGGCATCAACTAATTCCAAACACATTACCACCAGGCACATGCACAACACTGAGAGTAGACATGGTACATGAGTTCCTCAGTGATCCACAAAGATCAATCAGAGTCAAGTACCAAGATTGCAACATTCAATGAATCTTTTTGATGTGTAACTCAGTCAACTCTTTTTTGTCACACTCCGATACAATGACTAATGTTTTTGTTAATAGTTGCAAGCATATTGCCTCACAAACATATTACAATTTTGTTGATGTGTAATGGAATATTTTGTGTCATACTTTCAAAGATATATGCACCAGGGCTTCTCTTGATGTTTTTTTCTATATTTTCAGTTTCCATTATCCTCTTCCTCACACTACTATATGGGAAAAGTGAAAATAGTGTTACATGTGAAAATAGTGGACACAATACTTTACTGTATTACAATCAGTGCTTTGTTGATGTTTTTGTTTATATTTTCAGTTTTTATGCAATTTTTTTTGCCTCACAATATTATCACATTCACTTATTTTGAAGTTGAAAACTTAAAACTGAGAATATTTTCAGTTTTATATAGTGTTCGCTCAATTTCCAAAACAACAATATTATCAATACAAATTTATTTGCTGTCTCACAATATTATCACAATTTGAAAAACTAAAATTCAAAACAAATAATATTTTTACTTTCAGTCCACTGTTACTTTATTCAAAGCATAGAGTATTGATCACATCTATTTAGAATATTAATTCACATTCATTCAATTGATCACATTTATAACTAGCTCCAATTCATAACAAGAGCCTCACACTATTATCACAAAATCAGCTATTTTGAACTAAAAACTTAAATTGAGAATATGTTCACTTTTTATACAGTATTCACATAATCTTCAAAACAAACATTCAACAGTCAAGTTTATTTCCAAAAGCCAACCAAACAAATAATTCACATTAAAAACAAACACAAAGCCAACCAAACAATATTATCACAAACAATTTCCAAACTAAAATTCAAAACTGAGAATATTTTCACTTTCAATTCAATATCACTTTATTGAAAACATAGAAGATTATTATTCAGCTCTCAACAGTACAAACTGTTACTTCAAGAAATTTATGAATATGAAATTTTTACAATCACAAACCACCTACAAAAAATCACAAAGCCTTCTTACACGATTTCTTATTGTGATTGCCAACCTTCCCATATCTACCACAAGTAATTTGCCTTACTTTCTCACCATTGGAACGAATCCTCTTCTTATTTGGCCTTCCTGGTTGCTTCCTAGACAAAGAAAGAAGAACAACATCACTATCACCATCAACATTACAATCTAGTTTCTAAATTGAAGGAATAGGATATATTGGAAAAGAATAGGACTCTCGATTATTTTGAACATAGAAGTATTGATCAACAAAATAACTCAAATCATGTCCACTCTTTTGTATAGCACCAACTCTATGTGCACATGGAAACCCTTTCAATTGCCACTCGCCACAAGAACATATTCGTCTACTAATGTCAACTGAAACAAATAGATGTGAATGCATCTCATAGACATCATTCCCAGATGAACTAACAATCCATGGCATTGAAGTATTAAAAGCATCATGCAACTTGGACTCCATTTTGGGGCATGTCACACCATTCTATTTATTAACAAGCTCCCTTCTTTTAGCAATTTTCCTCATCAACTTAATTCTTACACTATCAATCAACTTTGCAATAGGCAGATGGCGTTCCTCTCGTACCCACAAATTGAAAGATTCAGCTATATTCGACCGTATCTCTCTAAAACGTTGCCCTCGAAAATATGCATTACTCCAATGATCATATGGTATGTCATCTAAAAACTTTTCAACTCTTGACCCACATTTAATCTTTAACTCAACCAAACATTGATGAAATGTTTCTTCAGTTGGAGCATATGCACATTTCCCAAACAAAGTGATCAGCTTTTCTTTCAATCCATGAAACATACCACACAAATGATGCCTCAAGTTCATCTTCAAATGATATAAACAATAAGCATGGAAAGCCGTTGAGAAAACCTTTGGCAAAACTTCAACTAATCTAAGGTTACGATCTAACACGAATGTAATATTTCATTCTGCTAAAACAATTGTACTCAAATGCTCCAAAAACCAATGCCAGTTGTCTTGATTCTCTGAGCTAACAATTCTAAAACAAACAAGAAAGAAACCTGCATATACAAAATAGAAAAAATGAAAATATTCTATTATTCTTAGAAAATGGTAACACTTTAACATTCAAAATATCAAACACTAAAATGAATAATTGTACAAATAAAAAATGCATATACAGCAACAATATTATATAAAATTTTAAAAATTCAATCATATTTCTAAATTGAGAACTTTCTCAATTCCAGAACAGAGAAAATAGATTTCTTGTGTACCTTGATTTCCATCTTTTCCTGTAGCGGCAAGTAAATTTCCTCTAAGTCTTCCCTTCAAAAATGTGCCATCAAGGAACAAGAGAGGTCAACAATAATTAAATCCGCTAATGGAACCATGAAAAACAACAAATAATCTCTTAAACCGTTTAGTATCATCGTCACACTCAAACTCAATGTAACTCCTTGGATTGCAACTCTTTGCAACATCAACATACCATCTTAACTGGTCAAATGACATTAAGTAGTCTCCAAAAATATCACCCTTTGTTTTCTCTACCCCCAACCAAGCTTGATGATAACTAACTCTCAGCCCATACCCCAACTTAAAATCCCGAACAACATGAACTGGACATGTCAATAGATTATCACGAACACCTTCAACAATCAAATTAGCAACTCAATCAGAACTCATACGAGAATGATTCATTGTACATACTTCAGCACCACTTGTGTGGACATTGTTGAGCTTCCTTATATAAAAGAGCCCATTAGCATTCTCCACTCTACCATGAACATTCCACATACAACCTTTTGTCTCTCTAAACAAACATTGTGCGGTAACACGAACTATATCATTCTTAACAAATATGAGCTCAAATCCACACTCAATAGAAAACTTCGACAATGCCTTACGAAATTCAACAATTCCACCTTCAAATTTATGTCCTACATGTGTAATACTAACTGCCCAACTAGCAGACAACAGTACTTTTTCCTTGTGTCGACAAAATGATGATAACATATCAACCTCTTCTTCAACCTCCAACCTCGAATTCCTATTGGATGATGTAGATGCTCTGTTTGACAAGTTCACAGATTTATTGTTGTCATGAGACAATGCAATATCACAAACTTCAAGCTCCAATATTGACTCTCTTTCTCCATAATCCAATCTTTTGTTGAGATTACCACAATCAATGGTTGAGTTTTTTCCTCTCACAACAACATCAGTACACTTTGAATCAAAATGCACAACTAATGCCAACAACAATTCTAACTCCTCATTGTTGTCCAACGTACAACTAGGATGTCCAAGCAATGAGTAAGATAGGCAAATGTTATCAGATTGCAAACTATCCCATTTCAAACATAGTTTATCAAGCAACCGATCATATGTAACATTCCGATCAATCTTAATTGCAAATGTGCAACCATTATACTTGCACAACAAAAAAATCAGGACACTCGTAGAACCTTTACTCATCTTTCAATCTAAAAAAAAAATTAAAAAAATAATAAAAAAAGATCACATCAATAAAAGCTAGTACAATACTCAGTTTATTGAAACTACAAAACCAGAACAAATACTTCAAACAATACTAACAACTTTCTCAGTTTTCACAAATCACGTTTTCAATTCATAAAATACCAAACCAAACTGAGAAATCATCCAGTAAATCACGTCTTCAATTCGTAAAAATCCAAATTATTCAACATATTCTCATAAATAAATTCAATCAAAACTAAAGAAAATTCCAAAAACACATAACAATTCTTCAATTTATAAAATCGACACAATACATACCTATAAACCATACATACCTATAAAATCGAAACAATACATACCTATAAACTGGCAGATTAATTCTTCAATTTATAACTCCAAATCGCACATAACAAACTCCAATAGATTTCAACTCAAAAGGCCTCAATTACGAATCTGTCAAAACTGAGAAATCACTTTACCTATAATAGCGAACCAAGCCAAGAAATCCCTCAAGATCCTTTGTGATTCGAATCTTCATCTACTTCCATAACTGACTTGTTTTCCCTTCCTAGTAAATAACGTCAATGCTATTATATATATACTTGTTTGGATTAAAGGGCAAAAACGTCTTTTTACCTGTAAATGCAACTTATTGGTTCAAAAACTTTTTGCTAGGACCAAAGCTACTACCAAATATGTAGATAGGACTTTTCGGTAATTATTCCAAAAAACAATTATGTTGATCAAATAATTGTAACTTTTTTTATTTTAATTGGGTTTGTCTTTAAAAAAAAAAAAAAAAACTCTATTTTAAAACAGTAATGCTATAAACAGTAATTAGTATACCATTAACACACCAATTAGATACAATAATAGGTACGAGCACGTTGAGTGGTGGAACCCACATATATGTTTTGTGTCTTAGTTAGAGACAAATGTGATTAAAAAAATAAAAATAAATAAAAAAGTGCTAGAGTTATCAGATCAACCTAATTTTTCTATTAATGATATATTGGTACCTATAAAATGAACTATTTAAATTATGAAAATAGTACCTGTGATGTAACCCACTAATCCCTCAAATTCAGATTGTAACTTGGAACAAATCCAAACCTTATTTTTTAGTATTGATATTTTACGAAAAGACAATCATTTGTTTGGTAAAAAAAATGCTATTCATCCACCTTAGGAATCCATAATTTATCTCTAATGGATTGTGTGGTAGAGATTAAATTGATAAAATATGAAATCCATGAGTGAAATGAATTTGAATCGTTGATTTTTTTTAGGTAAATTTTGAATTGATAAGGGTAGATTTGTAGTATTATTGATCTTGTAATGTAGAAAGCAACAAGAAATTGTACATTCTATAAAACTAAAGCTATCCGAATTTTATAAACACCTTGCAAAACCCAAAAAATTACAATGACACAATAAAGTTGGAGTTGTAATATTCTCAAAGTAGAAAGGTTAAGAAAGTAATTTCTCTCAAAAGTAATAATTAAATCTTATATCAGGTTGAAAGTGGCTAAAGGAAGAAGTGAATTTACCAACAAATCCAATGAATTATCAAATTGCCTAAAGCAATAGTAGGAAATTTCAAAATAGGAATAAATAGATAATCCAATGAATGATCAAATTACCTCAAGCAACAGTAGAAAATTTCAAAACAACTGAGGGTTAAAATAGGAATAAAAAGACAAGCCACCAACACTAAAGCTATTCTTATATATATATATAGGCATTCATATTTGCTATTTAGATGGTGAAATTATATATTAGATAGTCCAAAAATAGCTCTAGAGTTACCATATGCCCCCAAGATGCCCAAATATTTTTTTTTTTTTCCAGATTTACGTGTAAGTCTTAATAGGTGAACTTATTATTTAAGAGGTCATGTGAGAATTAATGACGTTTTTCATCAACACTACTAAAAAAAGTCAATAATTGTTAATTTTCAGCGACGGTTTAAAAATTTTGTTACAAAAAAAATTACTAATTACAAGTTTTAGCAACCGTTTAAAAAAATTATTACAAAAAAAGTTGTTAATTCTCAACTTTCAGCAACAATTTGCAAAATTCATCATAAAAAAAGTTGCTAATTATAAGTTTTAATGACAATTTATAAAAATTTTGACAACAAAAAAGTCACTAATTGTTAATTTTTAGCGACATATGCAAAAAATCGTCACAAAAAATTATTTTTAGCGATGATTTTACTAGGACTTATTTTCAATAGGACTTGATAGAAATTAAGTCCAACTATAGGACCTATTAATAGTTTATCAAATTTTTTTGAGTGTTGCCATTTACCCTTACCTTTTTACTTTGCCCCCCCCCCTGTTTGCACCACATTTTATTTTTCTGTCGATTATGGCCTGATTGATTATGGTCAAGTTCAATTATGGTCTACCGATTAAGACCAAAGACTATTTTTAAAAATAACCTTGGCTACATTTGTTTTTATTATTATTATCTCTGTCGACAAGCATGTTAACGTGGCGTGATAGATGTGTTAAGGACGTGGCATGATAACATGTTAAATGGAAGGCCAAAAAGTTAACAATTGTAACAATTTGAAAGTTAGTTGCTAAGATCAAAGAGCTAAGATCAAATCAAGCACCAAATCTGCAAAATGGTTCTTATCAAATATGGGATATAGTTGAATGGAGTAAAGATCAAGGAAGATCATGGATTCTATGAAGATAGGATATGGTTGAGTGGAGTAAAGATTAAGAAAGATCATGGATTGTTGGTTACAACATGAGGTGGCCAAGCAAGTATAAAAGGAGGACTTGAAGAATCAATCAAGGGACATCTCTCAATCATCAAACACTTGCAAAAAGTTTATATAGGAGTAGTTTAACGTATCATTTTTAGGAATAGAATAATGATAGCTTTCTCTAACCCCCCCCCCCTCCCCCTCCCCATCCCCATCCCCATCCCCACTTCTCTTTTCTTCTTCTATCGATTGTTGTATTTCTTCAATCTTTTGTTCTTGTTTAAGTTCTTGTAACTAGTGACAAGTGACAATTCATTCGAATTAATACATATTCTACTCGGTTCCGTTTTCTTCTTCATTCAATCACCTCCAAGGAAGTTCTTAATCTGTTTAAGCAAAGAACTCAACCACAGAGCCTGATTTTTTATTTGTGTTTATTGAAATATGTTTAGGCCTGTCAATCAATCACTGTTGACTGGGCTTGAACTGAATTTTTACCAACATAAATTGGCACGCCCGGTGGGACTATTCTAACTTGGAGTGATGATGGTGAAGAAGCAGACTTATCCTTATAGAATCATGCCTTCAATAGGTATGTTTATATCTTGTGAACCCATGGATGCAAACTGCCAATGGAGTGACAGTGTTCCCATGGATACAAATTATCAGTGAAATACCTCATATTTTGAAAATTATCAGTGTTATGATGGGGGGTTTTACTGCTTATTGCCAACATAATGGCATGACAAATGATGTGAAAAGAATGATTTGGCATTGTGATGATGAAATTTATTGGTGCGAGAGTGAAATCTTGGCTCTAAAAGAAAAAATTAATTCTCTTTATAGGCAAAATTTTCAAATAATTTCGTCATCTCCGTATTAATTTACACACAGAGATTTAAATTACTGTGATAAAAAAATTCATCGACTTAAAGGCCAAATTTTCCTAATTGATGAAGAAATTATATATTGGAAGCAAAAATTAGAAGACATAATGGCCAGTGAAAAATTAAAATATGGAAATAATGTGGCTCATAAGATTAATACACATAGTTTTGAAGAGCCAATCATTCATGAAGAGCCAAGGTATGTCGCTTGAAAGGTTAGCACATCAAGTCATGAAGATAATATGACTTTGAAAAAATTTCATAGGCCATTAATGACTAAAATTAAAAAACAATCCCTTCTCTAAAAAAATATTGAGAATTCTAATGGTAAAAGTTCACTTGGGGGGCACGACGTTTTGCCAAACATAGCAAAAAGTGACAAACCATTAATGGCTAAAATATAAGAACAACCCCTTCTTTTAAAAAATGTTAAAAATTCATCACAAAATAATGGTGAAGATTCACTTGGGGGGGGGGGGGGCATAATTTTAAGCCAAAGATGGTTGAAAATTATGAACGTGGAAGGCATGATTTTAAGTCAAGCATGGCTGAAAATTATGAACTCACATTTGTTGAATTTGAATTTTTTGACATTGTTAAATTTGTCAAAAGTTTTAATTTTTTAAAACCATTTAATATTATGGTTTCTGCTACCCAACAACCACTATGGGTTTGTAATTCACATCAAAAGTTAATTTTGATGAACTAGTTAACAAAAACATCTTTGATGGAATAAAAAAAAAATGGTCATATAATAGCCAATACTTGGCCAAACTAATAATGGCCAACGGCCAATTGGTTATACTTTGCATGAAGACCAATTTAATGGCTAATTGTTTAGTGTCAACACATGTCAGTTTAATAGTCGATGGCCAATTGGTTATAATTTGTATCGACGGAGGGCTAATTAATTATTTTAACTACATTTTATTTTTCTGTCGATTGTGGCCTATTAATTATGGCTAAATTCAATTATGGTCTGTCGATTGAAATCATAAACTATTTTTAAAGAATAACCTTGACGACAATTGTTTTTATTTCTGTCGACAGACATACTATCATGGTTTGAAAAACAATAATGGTTGAAAAATGCTATATCTAGTGAATTATCTTTAGCCAAAATATGGTTAAGAGAGACTTGTTTTGTTTTAAAAATAAGGGATGTGGCTCTTTGTTATGTCACTCGGCAAAGCCAAAGATGGAGTGTTCACAAATCGATAGTGATAGATTACTATGGGTATAATAAAACTTTTGAAGAAGTCAAATTATTTGTACCATAAAATATTTTGTGTCGATTGTGGTAAAGCGTCTTATAAATCATTTAATTGGATTTCATTCTTCAATTCATTTAAATGATGGGGCATTGTTTGCACCACATTTTATTTTTCTGTCGATTGTGGCCTATTAATTATGGCTAAATTCAATTATGGTCTGTCGATTGAAATCATAAACTATTTTTAAAGAATAACCTTGACGACAATTGTTTTTATTTCTGTCGACAGACATACTATCATGGTTTGAAAAACAATAATGGTTGAAAAATGCTATATCTAGTGAATTATCTTTAGCCAAAATATGGTTAAGAGAGACTTGTTTTGTTTTAAAAATAAGGGATGTGGCTCTTTGTTATGTCACTCGGCAAAGCCAAAGATGGAGTGTTCACAAATCGATAGTGATAGATTACTATGGGTATAATAGAACTTTTCAAGAAGTCAAATTATTTGTATCATAAAATATTTTGTGTCGATTGTGGTAAAGCGTCTTATAAATCATTTAATTGGATTTCATTCTTCAATTCATTTAAATGATGGGGCATTGTTTGCACCACATTTTATTTTTCTGTCGATTATGGCCTGATTGATTATGGCCAAGTGCGATTATGATCTGTCGATATAGACCATAGACTATTTTTAAAAATAACCTTGGCCACATTTGTTTTTATTATTATTGTCTCTGTCAATAGACATGCTAACGTAGCGTGATAGATATGTTAAGGACATAGCATGATGACATGTTAAATGGAGGGCCATAAAGTTAGCAATTGCAGCAATTTGAAAGTTAATTGTTGAGATCAAGGAGCCAAGATCAAATCAAGCACCGAATCAGTAAAATTGGTTCCTATCAAATATGGGATATGGTTGAGTGGAGCAAAGATCAAGGAAGATCAAGGATTCTATGAAAATAGGATATGGTTGAGTGGAGCAAAGATCAAAGAAAATCATGGATTGATGGCTACAACATGAGGTGGCTACGCAAGTATAAAATGAGGACTTGAAGAATCAATCAAGGGATATCTCTCAATCATCAAACACTTGCAGAGAGTTTATCTAAGAGTAGTTTAACGTAGCATTTTTAGGAGTAGAATAGTGATAGCTTTCTCTAACCCCCCCCCCTCCCTCCACACACACACACACACACACACACACACACATACTCACACACTTCTCGTCTTTTCTTCTATTGATTGTTATATTTCTTCAATTTTTTGTTCTTGTTTAAGTTTTTGTAACTAGTGACAATTAACAATTCATTCGAATTAATACATATTATGTTCTGTTCCATTTTCTCCTTCATTCAATCACCTCTAAGGAAGTCCTTAATTTGTTTAAGACAAAGAATTCAACCACAAAACCTGATTTTTTATTTGTGTTTATTGAAATTTGTTTAGACCTGTCGATCAATCACTATCGATTGGGCTTGAACTGAATTTTTACCAACACCCTCTCATTTCTTTGAACCCACACTCAACTAAATGAGTCCTTTTCATTTTCTCTTTAAACCCCCACCTTAATTCCAACTAGGGCTGTAAATGAACGAAGCTGTTCACGAACAAACTCAGCTTGGCGTGTTAAAGGTGGGGCTCGACTCAGCTCGGCTCGTTTAGTAAACAAGCCGACCTCGAGTTCGAATATTAGGCTCATTTAATAAACGAGCAGAGCTTGAGCTTGAATAAGCTCGGCTCATTTGTCTTTATTTAAATTATATAATGAATATATTATTTCTAGGACACTCAAGTGAAAAATCCAATTCTATATTTCTTATGTCCAAACGCCCACACGCTACTTTATTATGTCCATAAGAATAAGCCTTTGCGAAATGACAAAAATACCCACGCATATATATATATATATACATGGTTCCCAAATCAAAACCCGAAGCAAATCATTTTTCTCACTCAATCTTCCTCTATGCAACTCTCTCTCTCTAGATTCACAGTAAGCTTCGATGCAGTTTCTCAGCCCTGATCAAGTCTTAATCAACGGTTGTGAGTGACGGACCACCAGTTGCGTATGATGGACCACCGGTTATGCGTCAACTTCCATAAAAACACCTCGATCTACTTTGATCTGATTGCCGGCTAAAGATAGAGAGCGATAGTGTTGTAGAAAAAAAAGAGAAGAAGATTTGTCTCACCTTCAAAACAATTCTTCGTCCTTCATCTCATCAGCAGCGGCGCTTGGGGATTCGGTCGAGGCAGAGCTATCTGATCTCTCTCTCTCTCTAAAACCCGAGGTCCGACTTCCGTTTAATCAACGCCGACTCTCATCTCAACCACCAAACACAGCCATACAAAACCATTCTCTAACTCAGCACATTCATGCGAGACAGATTAGGCGATGATCGAGGCCGACTCGTTATGTTCATAAATATATATGAATCTGTGTATATATATATATATATTTTTTGAATAAATGTGTACATATATATCCATTTATTTTTCTATATATGAATCTAAAGTGTTTGGATTGAAATGGAAGATGATATTGGAATGGTTGAAGAAAATAACCTCCAATGAAGATTTCGCTAATCTCATTGAGAAATACGATCGAATTTCATCACCGCCTCCTAATTTTCCTCTCCCTCTCTCTCTCTCTCTCTCTCGAGATATATATATATATATATATGAATTTGGTTCTTGGTTTGAAATCAATTTCAATAGATAAAATTTATACATATAAAATAGGCTCTGTGAAATTAAATAGGCTTGAACAAATAGCGAAAAAATTGTAACAGATAAAAATTTGAACAGATAAATTAAAAAAATTTGAACAGATAAAAAAATGAACAAATAGAAAATAATTTGAATAGATAGATATAAGTTTGAACAGATAAAAATAATTTGAATAGATAGTTGAAAAAATTAAAAAATTAAACAAGTAGGAAAAAACTAAACAAATAAAAAAATTGAACAAATAAAAAAAAATTCAACAACTATAAAAAAAAATTTCAACAAATATGAAATTTTTTTGAATAAATAGTCAACGAAAGTCAGCAGATAAAGAAAAGTCAACATGGATAAAATTGGAAACAAAATGTCTTTCAGAACTAATAAAAAGATTTCTCACCAAACTATTTAACAAATGGTGGACCTTTCACTAACAAAAAATATGTATTAGACCTATTGCCTTAAACACTCTAAATTGGATTTATCACAAATTTTCTCTTATTCATATATTAAATAATATAGAAATATATATAAATAACAGTATAAATACATTTTTTATATATTAAATAATACAAATAATATTTTTATTTAAATAATATAAATAATATTTTTAAAAAAATCTTATCAAACCAAGCCGAGCCAAACTCAAGTTTCATTAATATTAATGAACTAAGCCAAGCCCAAGCCCAAGCCCAATTACTTATTGAGCTCAATAAACAAATGAGCCGAATTTGAGCTCAACAAAACTCGACTCATTTATAGCCTTAATTCCAACTATACCCTCTTCTTTTGGACCCCAACTTTTCTTCTATTAAACTTTTCTATCACCTCGGCCCTCACCACTGGCAGTCCCTAACCTCTCCAACGACTTTCCCCCGACAACCCTCCCCCTCTCTAGGCTCTCCCATCTCCGACACCCTCTATCCAGCAACTCGACATCTGCAACGACCCCTTTAAACCCTACCTTTAAACCCTACATTACAAATATATACATCCGCATCCATGTCTATATTCATATATTACAATTAAAAGAGTGAAAATTTGAGTTTTGATCACAACTTGAGTCATTCAATACATGATGCGGTTGAAGTTTGATCGACTGTTTTCCAGAATTTTTTCACATAGTTTTAATTTTTCAAAATTTATTTTCACAAAAAATGGAAAGTACATGAAACAATAGGTGTTTTTAAATTATTTGTTTCCAAAACACAATGAAAACAAAAACAAAATACAGATACCGATAGCCTAAGGGCACTGTGCAACTGTGAACACTCGAACTCAAAATAAATCAGTATCAAAAGTAAAATCTCATCAAGTTGTAAAAATAAATCAGTTACCGAAACCAGAAAATGACAGCTTCTACTCCCATATTAGAAAAGCTACAAGAGTAAACATGAAGAGCACTAGATATAGTATTTAAATTCAACCAAAGCAAAAAACAAAAATGTGATGCTACTCCTTGCTCATAAAACAGCAAATGAAAACTCAGCTTAGCAAAACTTGGAATTTCAGATATCCAAGGATGTGGAGGAAAATCCTCTTAAGCTCCAATTGTTTGAGATTTGTTGAGGATGACTCCCTCATATTTGACCTGGAACCACTTCATTGAGTCCTCCTTCGTAACTCTATGTTGGATTCCAACACGTGACTTGCATCTGCGGCGACGACCCACACGGTACCCTGGGCGTTCTAGAACAACATAGAAGTCCATCCCGTAAATGCCAGTTGAAGGGTCATACCTATCATGAGCATAAAAGAGATATGAAAGGTCAGGTCCAGATGCAATTTCATGGAAAATTAAAATGAATTATGCCTTCCAAGCCGGGGAAATCAAATCCCTAGCAAATGGCAAAACATTAGCCCCACATTAATATAACAGAAAACAGAAAAGTGGAATATCCAAAACTAAAACCTAATGTAGCAGATCGTAATAGAAAAGGAATAACTATCAGTAGCTCAACAAGTATTAATAAAACCTAAAAACCTATCTTAAGTACCCCGAGTTCAAAATAACATCTCCACAGCCCTTGCGTCATCACTGAGTTGCTTTTCTCCAAAACTCCAAGCCCAACACACATTCACTAATCCACCCATGGGTTGCAAAAATATCCAACCAAACAAAAATGCTGACTTCAAATTACAAACACATCTAATGCATGGTTTATGCTCATGATATGAGCAGCACACTTAACTTTCCTAACGAATGTATCAAAAAAAATCTAAACCAAACACAACAGATCAACATATAATTAATTGCAAAACCCCCAAAATACTTTTATATATTATCTCTGAAACCGTGAGACCATCTGTATGTAGTATGTGTTTCTAATCCATGATGAAATTACTCAGAGTTTCCCAAACAGTCTTGCTCATTACCCTCCTCTGCTAAAAAATTATAAGCACAAAAAATATAGACCAAGCACACTTGCCCAACAGATAAATTAATTGTAAACACCCAAATAGTCTCATACATTGTCACTCTGAGATCATGAGACCGTCTATAGTATGAGCTATCTAATCCATGACAAAATTACTAAAAACAGATCAGTTTTTAAAAACAAACAAATCTCTAAAATCTTAAACCAAACCATTTATATAATTCATGCGAGGGGGTTCAATCATCTAATAAAACAATATTGACTATCTGCCTCACTCCCACAATGAAGAAAAGGGTAACAAATCGTTCCCAGATAATACTTGGGCCAAATTAGACATATAGATCATGTACCAAAGTCAATGATTCATCATCACAAACAAAAGTTTCTAATCCATAGCAAACTGAGAAAACCCACTTAATAATAAAATGAACAAAATGTGAAAAACTAAACAATTTACTATACAATATAAATGTAAAAACACATCGTAATTTAATGCGTCAATGTAGACTCACTTGATACCAAGATCAATGTGTTCCTGAATACCAAACCCAAAGCAGCCAGTATCACTGAAGTTCCGGCGCAACAACTCGTATTCCTTTACCTTCAACCCACTCTCCAGAAGCTGCATCGCTTTCTCGCCCCTCACCGTGACATAGCAAGCAATCTTCTCATTACGCCTGATCCCAAATGACCGAACAGTGTACCTCGCTATTATCACCAACACAACACAAATCAAATCAATAATCACACAAACAAACAAACACATCAAATTCAAGAGAAAAAAATAAATAAATAAAATTTGATTGTAGTACCCTACCCTTGGAGAAGACAGGTGTTTGGCCACTCAGTTGTTCCAAAACCTGGGGTTAGAAATGAAAAGAAATTAAAATAAAATGAGTGAATGAGAGATGGTGTGAGAGAGAAAATTCTAGAGAGAGAAAGGAGGGGGGGACCTTGGCGGCGCGGGTGAGGCGATCGCCGCTTTCGCCGACGGAGATGTTGAGGACGAGTTTCTGGACTTTGATCTCTCTCATTGGGTTCGAGAGCTTCTTCTCCGAAGCCTGTATTCATTCATATTTTCCATTATTCACACACAAACACAGTCAGTACAACATACATCTATATATATTCATAACAGAAGAGAGAGAGAGAGAGAGAGAGAGAGAGACCATTGCGAATGCGGAGGAGGAGCAGAGAGGTCAAGGAAGCGGCAACAGGAGGGATTTAAGGGTGGATGGAGATGAAGGAAGAAGCTCCTAGGGTTTTGTTTAAAATGACGATAATGCCCTGTCAATGCTCCAATCTAATAATCCCGTATTGAATTGGTAGGGAAGGGTAAAATGGGTAATTCATAAATGAAAAACGAAAAAGATATAAATAATATTAAGGATCATAAGAAGAAAAAAAAATCATAAAAATCGTCTTTAAAAAAATTCTCTACCTGGGATTACACATATAATAAAACACTACATTTTAATTAAAAGATAAAAATCATCATAATACATTTCATGATTCCTAATATTATTCAAATATATTCTCTGTTGCCATGAATTTTTTTTTATGATCCTTAATATTATTTTTTCATAATTTTTAATATTATTCAAAAATATTTTCATGATCCCTAATATTATTTAAAGATATTTTTATGATCCCTAATATTATTAATTCTTTTCGCAGTCCTTAATTTTTTTTATAATCCCTAATATTATTCAAAGATATTTTCATGATCCCTAATCCCTAAATTTTTTCATAATCCCTAATATTATTCAAAAATATTTTCATGATCCCTAACATCATTAATTTTTTTTATAATCCCTAATATTATTTTTTCACAATTCCTAATCTATACTATATGATAATACAGTTCTTCTCAGTGGATGGGTCGGACTGATCCTAGTTCTTCGAGCTCCAGTCCAAATGATCGAGCCCACCAAGTGACCTGCAAACAAGTTCAACGAGGAATGGAGTAGTCCCCCAGTGAACCCTCCGACGAGCAAATTAGTAGTGGAAGTAGGGAGTGTAGAGAGAGAGAGATGGAAATAGAAAGCTTAACCTTCTTCTTGTCTTCGATGCTTGCTTATATCCTTTGGTAATCATTTCATTGTCTCTTCCGACGTGCCCACCTCGCCGAAAGCCTGCGTTGTAGCTTACCTTGTTCAGAGTAAGGGGGCGTTGTTCCGACGGGAGGTGTTGTCCTAATAAATGCTGTGATGGGCTGCATTAATGGTGATGTGTTGTGGCAATAACTTTGCAGATCTTTGTCTGCTGATGTGGCCTGTCCTACACCTGTCATATGTCCGAATGCCATTGGTCCTTCACGCCCAGTTGGCCTCCAACTGTCTTGGACTTTACCAACCGGGTTATGCAATGGGGTCCAAATGGTGGGTTTGGGTTTGTTCACTGTGGGCTGTGGCCTTTATGGGCCTATCCATGTCACTATATATTAAGCAAAAGGGGATTTTTAACCCCAAGGCCTGTGGGAGCTTCAATATCCCAATCTGAATTTTCTAAATTTTTATTTTTAAAAAAAAAAAAAAAACTCAGTATTTATTGATTTGGTCAAAATCCTCTGATCAGCATTTATTAACTTTTTTCAATCCACATGTCTTTCCACGTGCTTGCATTTATTGATTTGGTCAAAATCCTCTGATCAGCACATTTAAAATTCCCTCATACAAATAATTATAGATACAATCCGTGTATAGTTACTGCAGTACCCTTTTCAATTTCTCTCATACACTATGGTTAGTGATAAGATTGTTAAATTATTTTTATAAAAATCTTTAAAAACATAATTTATGTATTAAAAAAATCTAAAACAAATATAAATATCTATAATTATCTCGTGCATAGCACGGGTGAAAGGCTAGTATTATTTAAAGAAATCCCTAATATTATTCAAAGATTTCATGATCCCTAATATTATTTTTTTCATAATCTAATATTATTCAAAGATATTTTCATGATCCTAATATTATTAATTTTTTTTGATGATCCCTAATATTTTTTAAAGATTTCATGATCCCTAATATTATTTTTTGATGATCCCTAATATTTTTTTGATGATCCCTAATATTTTTTAAAGATTTCATGATCCCTAATATTATTTTTTCATAATCCCTAATATTATTTAATTCACAATCCCTAATATTATTCAAAGATATTTTCATGATCCCTAATATTATTCACTTTATTTGGCTCTGGTTTTCAGAAAATTCTACATTTTTATTTTTTGTATTTTAATGTTTTCAATGATTTTTTTAATATTTTAAGCAGTTTTTTTAATTTTTGGACATACCTAACATAAATACACTTAAAATATATAATATTTCTGAAAAATATTTAAAAAATAGATTAAATACCAAAAATACAAAAAAAAATGAAAATTCAGTATATATTTCATATTTTGTGTATTTATTAATTTTTTCAAATATTTTTTCACAAATATTTTACTATTTAAATACATCTAAGTAATACATCTAAACAATTAAAAATTGCTTAAAATTTAAAAAAATATTCCCTAAAAACAAAAAAAACACGAAAAATAAAAAATTCAATTTTCAAAAAACTGAATTCAGAAAATTAAAACCAAACACAGTAATTAATTTTTTTTCATGATCCCTAATATTATTTTTTCATAATCCCTAATATTATTAAAAGAATCTATACTATATATTAAGCAAAATGGGGTTTTTAACCCCCAAGGCCTGTGGGAGTTTCAATATCCCAATCTGAATTTTCTAAATTTTTTATTTAAAAAAAAAAAAAACTCAGCATTTATTGATTTGATCAAAATCCTCTGATCAGCATTTATTAACTTTTTTCAATCCACATATCTTTTCATATGTCTGCATTTATTGATTTGGTCAAAATCCCCTGATCAGCATTTAAAATCCCCTCATACAAATATTATAGATACAATCCGTATATAGTTACTGCAGTACCCTTTTCAATTTCTCTCATACACTATGGTTAGTGATAAGATTGTTAAATTATTTTTATAAAAAATCTTTAAAAACATAATTTATAGGGTGATTTAAAGGTAAGTCCCGTTTTAGCAAATAATGGTCCATTAAATCCTAGTTCAAAAACTTTTAACCAGTAAGTCTCATAATCCATTAATATGACAAAACTACCCTTACCAAATCAAAACACAAAACAAAAATCGCAGATTCGCGATTTCATTGACAGTTCATCCCGCCATTTCTCACCCTCGCATATTTCATTCTCACCTTCATGAATTTCGCCTCACATTTCGTCTTCATTCATCAATCTCGTCTCAGATTTCACAAAAACAAACTAGATCATCAAACATTCAAACATCCGAACAACCAAAAATGGTGAAAACAAGTAAGATTCAAGTATCTTAAACCCTAGTTTTTGCGAAATCTTTCATTTTCGAAACTTTTGTTTTTCATTTCCATTTCAGCTTGAATGTTGAGTTCGAAACTTTCATTTTCGAACCTTTTGTTTTTTATTTCCATTTCAGCTTGAATGTTGAGTTTGAAACTTCTGTTTTCGAAACTTTTGTTTTTGTTTTTGTTTGTGAATCTGAGAACATTCATTGTAATGCCACAAAAATCATGTTCTCTTGCTTTCTATTGAGGTTTCAATGTTGATTTTGGTGCGACTGCTGTGAATATTCTCACATTCTTAATGAATTTGAGTGAAAAACCCTAGTTAATCATGTTCCCTTGCTTTCTGTTTAGGTTTCATTGTTGATTTTGGTGCGATTGCTGTGAATATTCTTAGATTCTTAGTGAATTTGAGTAAAAAACCCTAGTTAATCATGTTTTCTTGCTTTCTATTTAGGTTTCAATGTTGATTTTGGTGCGATTGCTGTGAATATTCTCAGATTCTTAGTGAATTTGAGTGAAAAACCCTAGTTAATCCTGTTCCCTTGCTTTCTGTTTAGGTTTCATTGTTGATTTTGGTGCAATTGCTATAAATATTCTCTAATTCTTAGTGAATTTGAGTGAAAAAACCCTAATTAATCATGTTCTCTTGCTTTCTGTTTAGGTTTCAATGTTTATTTTGGTGCAATTGCTGTGAATATTCTCAGATTCTTAGTGAATTTGAGTGAAAAACCCTAGTTAATCATGTTCCCTTGCTTTCTGTTTAGGTTTCATTGTTAATTTTGGTGCAATTGCTGTAAATATTCTCTAATTCTTACTGAATTTGAGTGAAAAACCCTAATTAATCATGTTCTCATTCTTTCTATTTAAGTTTCAATGTTTATTTTGGTGTGATTGCTGTGAATATTCTCAGATTCTTAGTGAATTTGAGTGAAAAACCCTCGTTAATCATGTTCGCTTGCTTTCTATTTAGGTTTCATTGTTGATTTTGGTGCGATTGCTGTGAATATTCTCAGATTCTTAGTGAATTTGAGTGAAAAACCCTAGTTAATCATGTTTCCTTACTTTCTATTTAGGTTTCATTGTTGATTTTGGTACAATTGCTGTGAATATTCTCAGATTCTTAGTGAATCTGAGTGAAAAACCCTAGTTAATCATGTTTCCTTGCTTTCTATTTAGGTTTCATTGTTGATTTTGGTGCGATTGCTGTGATATTCTCTAATTCTTAGTGAATTTGAGTGAAAAACCCTAGTTAATCATGTTCTCATTCTTTCTATTTATTTTGGTGCGATTGCTGTGAATATTCTCAGATTCTTTGTGAATTTGAGTGAAAAACCCTCGTTAATCATGTTGCCTTGCTTTCTATTTAGGTTTCATTGTTGATTTTGGTGCGATTGCTGTGAATATTCTCTAATTCTTAGTAAATTTGAGTGAAAAACCCTAGTTAATCATGTTCTCATTCTTTCTATTTAAGTTTCAATGTTTATTTTGGTGAGATTGCTGTGAATATTCTTAGATTCTTAGTGAATTTGAGTGAAAAACCTTAGTTAATCAAGTTGCCTTGCTTTCTATTTAGGTTTCATTGTTGATTTTGGTACAATTGCTGTGAATATTCTCAGATTCTTAGTGAATCTAAGTGAAAAACCCTAGTTAATCATGTTTCCTTGCTTTCTATTTAGGTTTCATTGTTGATTTTGGTCCGATTGCTGTGAATATACTCTAATTCTTAGTGAATTTGAGTGAAAAACCCTAGTTAATCATGTTCTCTTACTTTCTATTTAAGTGTCAATGTTGATTTTGGTGCGATTACTGTTAATATTCTCAGATTCTTAGTGAATTTGAGTGAAAAACCCTAGTTAATCATGTTTCCTTGCTTTCTATTTAGGTTTCATTGTTGATTTTGGTGCGATTGCTGTAAATATTCTCTAATTCTTAGTGAATTTGAGTGAAAAACCCTAGTTAATCACGTTCTCTTGCTTTCTATTTAAGTGTCAATGTTGATTGTGGTGCGATTATTGTTAATATTCAGATTCTTAGTGAATTTGAGTGAAAAACCTAGTTAATCATATTCTCTTTTTTTCAATTTAGTTTTCAATGTTGATTCTAGTACATTGCTGTTAATGTTTTCATATTCTTAGAATTTGAGTAAAAACCTTAATTAATCATTCTGTACTTCAATTTAGGATTCAATGTTGATTTGTACGCAGTTAATGTTCTCAGATTCTTACAATTTGTAAAACCCTACTTAATCATATCCTATTCTTTCAATTTAGGTTTCAATGTGAGTGTGGTACATTGTGTCAATGTTTCATATTCATTTGTGTTAATGTTCTCAGATTCTTAGTCAATTTGAGTGAAAACCCGGACTTAATCATATTCTCTTGATTTCAATTTAGGTTTCAATATTGAGTTTGACATGATTGTTGTGAATTTTCTCAAGTTTTCAATCAATTTGACTGAAAACCCTAGTTAATCATGTTCTCTTGCTTCCAATTTAAGTTTCAATGTTGATTTTTGCTGCGATTGCTGTGAATGTTCTCATATTCTGAATCAATTTGAGTGAAAAACCCTAGTTAATAATCTTCTCTTGCTTTCAATTTAACTTTCAATGTTGATTTTGTTTTTATAGCCATGAATGTCATCAAATTTAGACTTCATGAGAATGACATTGGATTGATTCTTTTAGGGCACATTCTCAGTGTTTATATCTTGTCTATGTTGATTTTCCGTACAGGAAAGCAACTCATGAAAACCCCAAGACTAAAAAGTAATGCAAAGAAAATGATAAGAAAGCATAAAAAATCAACTTCAACGGATAAAAAGCAAAAGGGAAAGCGTAGAGAATGGAGATTAACTTTCAGATCAAACATGGGGACAATAGTGAAGCTATTACAGCACATCAAACTCAGGAATGAGCATATTAATGGCTTGAAGAAAACCCCATTTTGGTTATTGTTTGATGCAATATTGCAAAACAAGCTGAATTATAAACAATGCAGAAAATATGATGACATTGCATTGAAAATAATTCAAACATACCAGCCAGGCAGCAGTGGTTCTTTCCAGTTAGGACCAGAAACTGTAAAGCTAACAACAGAAGACATCAAGTCCATCTTCGGTATATCTTGTGGAGATGAGCCGATACATCTTGGTTATGGAAATAAAAGTAGATCATCATTTCTGACAAGAAGATCCATACAAACTGAAAGGCTATCGAGCACAACCATCATAGACTTGTTGCAAAAAGCATTGAAAGGCAAGAAGAAAGAAGACACTGAAGATGTGATAAGGATGCTGTGTATGTATACTTGTTTGAAGCTTTTTTTCTCTACATCAGGAACAACAGTTGGATGGGTATTTCTTAATTACATGGAAGACATAAACTCAATGAGAAAATACAATTGGGCAGAAGCAATAAGGAACACACTGATGTCTTCAATTGAAAAATACCACAAAAATCCAAAAGTCACAGGATGTGTTATGGCTCTCTTAGTAAGTACATCTTTACTCTATTCTATTAGTTTGTTGTTAATAACAAATAGTATTATTTCTTATTCAAATGACAAAAATTCTTTACATTTGCTTTGTAGTATTGGTTGTGTGAGCACACACTGATCATCCACCCTGAAGTTAGCGAAGCATGCCCAAGGGTGATCAAGTGGAATCTTATCAAATTACATAAACGTATGAAAGTCATATCACTACATCAGCTGACAACAAGACAGGTCACATCCTCATCTCATTTGAATTTCAATTCAAGTTGGGAAAAATCCCTATTTTTATACACTGAATTATTACTGAGAAACTTTTTAGTTTCCTAAACTTCAATTATTTCAAAAACTAATATCTATTGTATGTTGACCTACAGGTAACTACTGCTCAATTCAGTGAGGAAAGTGATGAAGAACTTGATGACACTGAAGAAGAACAAAAAGAAGATGCTGAAAATACTGAAGACGAAGAACAAGAAGATGCTGAAGAAGAAGAACAAAAAGTACAAGAACAAACTTTCAGATCAAACATGGTGACAATAGTGAAGCTATTACAGCACATCAAACTCAGGAATGAGCATATTAATGGCTTGAAGAAAACCCCATTTTGGTTATTGTTTGATGCAATATTGAAAAACAAGATGAATTGTAAACAATGCAGAAAATATGATGACATTGCATTGAAAATAATTCAAACATACCAGCCAGGCAGCAGTGGTTCTTTCCAGTTAGGACCAGAAACTGTAAAGCTAACAACAGAAGACATCAAGTCCATCTTCGGTATATCTTGTGGAGATGAGCCGATACATCTTGGTTATGGAAATAAAAGTATATCATCATTTCTGACAAGAAGATGCATACAAACTGAAAGGCTATCGAGCACAACCATCACCGACTTGTTGCAAAAAGCATTGAAAGGCAAGAAGAAAGAAGACACTGAAGATGTGATAAGGATGCTGTGTATGTATACCTGTTTGAAGCTTTTTTTCTCTACATCAGGAACAACAGTTGGATGGGTATTTCTTAATTACATGGAAGACATAAACTCAATGAGAAAATACAATTGGGCAGAAGCAATAAGGAACACACTGATGTCTTCAATTGAAAAATACCACAAAAATCCAGCAAAAGTCACAGGATGTGTTATGGCTCTCTTAGTAAGTACATCTTTACTCTATTCTATTAGTTTGTTGTTAATAACAGATAGTATTATTTCTTATTCAAATGACAAAAATTCTTTACATTTGCTTTGTAGTATTGGTTGTGTGAGCACACACTGATCATCCACCCTGAAGTTAGCGAAGCATGCCCAAGGGTGATCAAGTGGAATCTTATCAAATTACATAAACGTATGAAAGTCATATCACTACATCAGCTGACAACAAGACAGGTCACATCCTCATCTCATTTGAATTTCAATTCAAGTTGGGAAAAATCCCTATTTTTATACACTGAATTATTACTGAGAAACTTTTTAGTTTCCTAAACTTCAATTATTTCAAAAACTAATATCTATTGTATGTTGACCTACAGGTAACTAGTGCTCAATTGAATGAGGAAAGTGATGAAGAACTTGATGACACTGAAGAAGAAGAAAAAGAAGATGCTGAAAATACTGAAGATGAAGAACAAGAAGATGCTGAAGAAGAAGAACAAGAACAACAAAAACAAGATGCTGAAAATACTGAAGAAGAAGAATAAGATTCTGAATAAGATGAAAAAGAAGAAAAAGATGGTCAATATGCTGAAGAGTGCCACCAAGAACAAAAGCCATCAAATGAAGACTTTAATGACTTCTGCAACATTATACTCAATGATGCACCTGAGGGAGAAGAACAAATTCCTCAACAAATACTTGAGAAACTTCAAACTGAGAACAACAATTTGCAACTAGACAACACAGTGAAGACCATCTACATAAATAAACTTGAAGAGGATAACAGGCTACTCACAGCACAAATACAACAATTTAAAGATGAAAATTCTCGATTGCATAACCAATTGGTTGAAAAAGAGGTCCATGAGATAACCCAAGAAGTTTGTGCAGTAAAACATTCTGGGACAGATGCAAAGAATGAAGGTCATACAATAAACGATGAAAATTCTCAAGTGCTGTAGAAAGAGGTCCATGAAAATTCTGAAGTGGTGGACAAAGAGCTCCATCAGAAAGAGGTTCATGAAAATTCTGAAGTTGTGGACAAAGAGCTCCATCAGAAAGAGGTCCATGAGATAACGCAACAACCTTTTGCAACAAAACATTGTGAGACAAATACAAATGTGAAAGATTGTCAAAATTCTCAGTTGCAGAATCAGTTAGTGGAGGAAGAAGTCCATGACTTAACCCAACAAGTTTGTGCAATAAAAGCCGATGATCTAACAGAATCAAGACAAACAAATCTACAGAATTCCATGATTAAAAATATCAAAGCTAAAACAAGGAAGACTACTGAGGTGTCAGATTATGAGTCAGATTATGAGTATAGAGGCAAGAAAGTTAAAGTTGAGAAAGAGAAGGAACAAAAAGATGAGACAATTTCAAACAAGTATGCTGTGGCTCAATTGCTACCTCCTGAAGATAAATATAAACTACAAATTCTTTGGAAAGAAAAGCAAACAGAATCAAGGTATAATCTTACATAAATCTTTCAATTTTTCATGTAGTACAAATATATGAAATGAAACTGAGAAATAGCTCTGTTTTCTAAAAATATTCTGATTAATTATTAACACATTTTTTATTGTTTTGTAGTGCTTGTATATGGTTTGGCGCAAGATATGAAATTGTGTTTTATTAATGATATCAAGAACTTGGTAAAAGGGACAGACATATCCAGCTGTGTACGTATAATATTTGTAATATTTTAACACTGAAAAACTTCTCATTAATTTGTTAACATCACTTTTGTGTTTCAATTTGATAGACAATTGATGCATATGCTGAGATTCTTGAAAGAGAACCACAAGCACAGAATTCTGGTGATGGAGCAGAGCACAATGGCAAGTCTTTCATACTGTCAAGTCTATATTGGGTAAGGAATCAATGTGCATGTGTCAATTCTATACTTTATCTTCCGTTCAATTTTGGTTTCAAAGTAGATTTTTTGTGTTTGTTATCATTGTTGTGAATGTTCTCAAATTTTGATTTTGGTATCATTGCTGGGAATATACTCAGATTTCAAAACAATTTGAGTGATAAATCGTAGTTAATCATGTTTTGTTGCTTTTCATCGACATATGAATATTGAGTTCGTACCATTACTGTGAATATTCACATATTTTTTGTAAAAAACAGCCAATGTTGAAGAAGAAAACTTCAGAACAAAGGAAAAAGATTTTGAAAAATACTTTGCAAGAATCCCTCCCATGTCGATACATCCATATCCCCATCCACAATTTCAATCATTGGACATTACTTGTTATCGACAAACACTTGGGGACTTGGAAACATTTCAACTCTTTGAGACCAAGAAAAGGAAAGGACAAGCACTACAACGTTGCAAATCAACTGGTAAGAACAATTTCAGATTAGCATTACAATAATCAGATGTAAATCATTACATACTTTATATTGATGTTTTTTACAGCAAAAAATCATCCATCAATACATGAAGGATACACCTTGTCAAGCAGAAAAAGCCTGGAATCCTGATGTCAAGATTGAATCAGTCAAAGACAGCCCTCAACAAGAAGCAATGACGTATGTTAATTTATTCTAACTAACAAATTTTAATATCTTTTTCAAAAAAATTTCTTTTTCCTGTATGATAGGAATGATTGTTTGCTACATCATAAGACAATACATAAGGCATCAACCAATTCCAAACACATTACCACCAGGCACATCCACAAGACTCAGAGCAGACATAGTACATGAGTTCCTCAGTGATCCACAAAGATCAATCAAAGTCAAGTAGAGTCAAGATTGCAACCTTCAATGAAAACTTTTTTGATGTGTAACTCAATGAACTCTTTTTTGTAACACTCTGATACAATGACTAATGTTTTTGTTAATAGTTCCAAGCATATTACCTAACAAACATATTACAATTTCTATGATGTGTAATGGAATATTTTGTCATACTCTCAAAGATATATGCACCCGAGCTTTGTTGATGTTTTTGTCCATATTCTCAGTTTCTATTATCCTGTTCCTCACACTACTATATGGCAAAAGCGAAAATAGTATTACATGTGAAAATAGTGGACACAAGACTTTACTGCATCACAATCAGTGCTTTGTTGATGTTTTTGTTTATATTTTCAGTTTTTATGCAGTGTTTTGTTGCCTCACAAAACACTGCATAAAACTAAAATTGAGAATATTTTCAAACTTATTGTTGTTTCAATCACTTATTTTCAAACTTAGAAACTTTAAAACTGAGAATATTTTTAGTTTTATACAAATCACTCAATTTTCAAACAACAATATTATCACAATAATTTATTTGCTGCCTCACAATATTATGACAATTTGAAAAACTAAAATTCGAAGCAAAGAATATTTTCACTTACAGTCCACTATTACTTTAATCAAAACATAAAGCATTGACCACATCTATTTAGAATATTAATTCACATTCATTCAATTCATCACATTTATAACTAGTTTCAATTTATAACAAGAGCCTCACATTATTATCACAAAATTAGCTATTTTGAACTAAAAACTTAAACTAAAAATATGTTCACTTTTTATACAGTATTCACATAATCTGCAAAACAAACATTCAACAGTCAAGTTTATTTCCGAAAGCCAACCAAACAATATTATCACAACAATTTATTTGATGCCTCACAATATTATGACAATTTGAAAAACTAAAATTCGAAATAAAGAATATTTTCACTTACAGTCCACTGTTACTTTAATCAAAACATAAAGCATTGACCACATCTATTTAGAATATTAATTCACATTCATTCAATTCATCACATTTATAACTAGTTCCAATTCATAACAAGAGCTCACACTATTATCACAAAATCAGCTATTTTGAACTAAAAACTTAAACTGAGAATATGTTCACTTTTTATACAGTATTCACATAATCTGCAAAACAAACATTCAACAGTCAAGTTATATTTCCGAAAGCCAACCAAACAATATCATCACAAACAATTTCAAAAATTAAAATCTGAAACTAAGAATATTTTCACTTTCAATTCAATGTCACTTTATTCAAAAACATAGAAGATTATTACTCAGCACTCAACAGCACAAACTGCTACTTCAAGAAATTTATGAATACGAAATTTTTACAATCACAAAGCAACTACAAAAAATCACAAAGCCTCCTTACATGATTTCTTATTGTGATTGCCAACCTTCCCACATCTACTACAAGTAATTTGCCTCACTTTCTCACCATTTAAACGAATCCTCTTCTTATTTGGCCTTCCTGATTGCTTCTTAGACAAATAAGGAAGAACAACTTCATTATCACCATCAACATTACAATCTGGTTTCCAAATTGAAGGAACAGGATATATGGGAAAAGAATAGGACTCTCGATAACTTTGAACATAGAAGTATTGATCAACAAATAAACTCAAATCATGTCCACTCTTTTGTATAGCACCAACTGCATGTGCACATGGAAACCCTTTCAACTGCCACTCGCCACAAGAACATATTCGTCTACTAATGTCAACTGAAACAGATGGATGTGAATGCACCTCATAGACATCATTTCCAGATGAACTAACAATCCATGGCCTCGAAGTATTAAAATCATCATGCAATTTGGACTCCATTTTAGGGCAAATCAAACCATTCCATTTATTGACAAGTTCCCTCCTCTTAGCAATTTTCCTCATCAACTTAATTCTTACACTATCAATTGTAGACACCCCATTTTTGACCGACCTTAAGACTCAGACGTCACCGATTGAGCGCTCGGTGATGTTGCATTTTGTGCTCATTCAGAAGTCTCAGAGTCGCGGCCGTGCGCCCTGCCTCCGAACTTCCGAATCCTCTTCTGTGCCTTGTCTCGGTTTGCGAACCAGACTCGGTTTTCTCTGTTTTCTTTCCTGAGGGAAGGGAGTAGTCCTGTAGACTATTTCTCGGTGGCCGCGGGCTACTTTTCGTGGCCGTAGGCCATTTTGCCCATTTCGGAGCCCGGTTCCCGATTTTCGGAGCCGTCAGGCCGTGTGCCTCGGTTCGGGATCGCCCAACCGTCTCCGATTCCTCCGGTTCTTGGCAGGTACCTCTGTTTTGTCATAACAGGGCACACTGGGGCCCCTGATGCCCACTTCGTGGCCGTATGCCACTTTCGGTGCTTCTAGCCGGTTTTCGGGCCCCGAACTGCGCGGTTTGGCCCCCGAGCATTCATTTCGCATCGGTTTTCTCCGATTTTTGGCAGGTACCTCTGTTTTATCATTCCGAGGAACACTGGGGCCTCTGATACCCACTTCGCTGCTGAACACCACTTCCGGTGCCTACAACCCATTTTCGGGACCCCGAACTGCGCGGTTTGGGCCCCGAGCGTTCATTTCTCATTAGTTTTTGTTCAATTTGGCAGGTACCTCTATTTCAACATTAGGAAGATCACTGGAGGGTAGGAGGCCAGCAATTATCCCAGATAACCAGTTTCGCTCCTCCGGCGCCCGTTTTGCTCACTTCCGGGCTAATGTTGAACACCCTAGGCCCATTTTCTTCCAACCAAAGCTACATATCTGTGATCAGGGGACATGGGAGGACCCTAAAAACTACTGGTCGGCCAGCAACTGTGGATTTCATTTTTGAGCCCCTCCTTCAAGCTCTATGTTGTGGCTCCTGCTTCAGTGTTGCCAATTTCCGACCTTGGAACCTTGTTCTATACACCTGGGAGGACACCAAAAAGTGGTGGTCGGCCAGCAATTGTTACATTCATTTTTGAGCCTCTCCTTCAAGTTCTATGTTGTGACTCTTGTTTCAGTGTTGCCAGATTCCAGCCTTGGATCCTTATTCTACACACTTGGGAGGACCCTAACACATGGTGGTCGGCCAGAAATTTTGCACTTCATTTTTGGGCCATGGCCGGCCGGCCAGGGTGAGTGGCTGGCCGACCAGGTGGGGTGGCCGGCCGGCCACCTCCCAGAAATTTACCTGGCCGGCCAGCTTTCTGCTTTCCAGCCCTTTCCAGCTGTCCGGATATTTTTCAAAATATCCCGGGCATCCGGGGGATATTTTGGGAGGGAAAGCTTGTATGCATTTCCCTCCCCTTTTACACCCTTTCTTGCCTATTTGAGGGCATGGCCTCCTTCTTTGTTGGGGTTAGACAAATTCCTCTCAAGACTCCATCTCCCTTTGATCTCATTTCCATAGCCAAAACCCTAAAAATTCTTCAAGTCCCTAGCCCATTCCTTCCTCAACCCCAAGCCTCACCTTCACCACTTCCATTCCAGCAGCAAGGGAGTGTTCCTCAGAGGCTTAGAAGCAACTTTCATCAAGGCAAGAGGAAGCAAAAGTGTAGTCTTCAAGGGTAAGTCTCAAAATCCATTTTTCTTGCATAATCTTGCTTCAAATCTTTACCCTACTTGTGTTCTGTTTTGGGCTCTGACCCCTTCTGGTTTTGTGCTTATTTTGAGCCCCTCTACAACATTGTAGAAGGGCCCAACCTCATTTGGTGTCTCTATGATATACTTGCTTCAATATCACTCTTTATGCCATTAAATTGCATGCTTTGTTGGGATTATGTGTGATCTGTTTTCAAGCATGACATTAACTGTGAGTGGGCTTATATTGAGTCCCTCTTCAACATTGAAGAAGGGCTCCATCATGTTTGGTGGCTCTAGCATGCACTTCCTTTGAAATTCCTCCATTTTACCGTAAAATTGCATGATTAATTTGGCCTATTTGTGATCTGAGTTGGAGCATGCAACATACTGTGATTGTGCTTATTTTGAGCCCCTATTCAACATTGAAGAAGGGCTCAACCTAGTTTTAATGCTCTACATGCCACTTGTTTTGAATTCATGTTCTACTTCTGTTTTGCATGCTTTGTTAAGCTTATTTGGCTTCGGATTTCAGCCTTCATCAGGCCTAGACAGAGCCTTATTTTTACCTATTTTTCATGTTTTGTTAAGGGCCTTAGGCCATTTGATGCATGCTTTTGGTACTTCATGTTGTACCCTCCATTTTTTTTCGTAAAATTGCATGCTTTGTTAGGCTTGCTTAGCTTCTGATTTGAGCCTTCATCAGGCTTAGAAAGTGTCTTGAAATGACTCATTCTTCATGTTTTGTTAAGGGTTCAAAGTTGTTTGATCATTGCTTATGGTACCTCATGTTGTAGCCCCTTATTGGCTCATTTTTGCATGCTATGTTAAGCATATCTACATACTGAATTGGAGGATGTCATCTACTGTAAATGTGCATATTTTTGGCCCCTCTTTAATTTTGTAGAACTGTGTTTTTCAGTTTGAGCATTGTATATATTACTTGCTTAATAAATCCCCTCTTTTCCCCCATTTTTGCATGCCATTGTTGCCATATCTATGCTCACAATTTGGCCATGTTTTGTACTGAAAAAATGCCATATTTGGGGGTGCCTTGCTACTGGTTTGCATGTCATGATCATGTTGTGCATGTTTAGTATGGCTATAGGCCATTTCGGGTACTTAAAATCACATTTCGGGATGATTTCATGCAGTGGTTGTCATTTCGTATCATTTCGGGGCCGTTTTCCCTTTCATTTAGGTGCTGAAATTTGGTTTGCATGCTTGCATATCATTTCCCGTGCTATTTCATGCCTTCGGGCCATGCCTCGGTTTGCGTGCCGGTGTGCACGCACTTCGAGGCACCTCTGTTTTCTCCGACGGCATCTGATGTGAGTGTGGCTGAGGTTCATTCATGTTAGTATAAGCCCAATTTGCATTTCCATCTCATTTTATCATTGCCTCGGTATGCGCGCCTGTGGGCACGCATTTCGAGGCACTTCGGTTTTATCCGATTTCTCATTTTATCATTGCCTCGGTATGCGCGCCTGTGTGCACGCATTTCGAGGCACTTCGGTTTCATCTGATTTCCATTTCATCATTGCCTCGGTATGCGCGCCTGTGTGCACGCATTTCGAGGCACTTCGGTTTTTATCCGATTTGCATTTCATATCATCGCCTCGGTCTGCGCACCCGTGGGCACGCATTTCGAGGCACTTCATTTTCATCCGACGGCCTCTTATGTGAGTGCGGCTGAGGCCCTCTCATGTTAGTGTAAGCCCAATTTGCATTTTCCATGTCATTTCATGCTCTAATCCATCGCCTCGGTCTGCGCGCCCGTGTGCACGCATTTTGAGGCACTTCTTTTTTATCCGACGGCCTCTTATGTGAGTGTGGCTGAGGTCCACTCATGTTAGTGTAAGTCCAATTGCATTGCATTTGCCATTTCATGCCTGTATGTCACCGCCTCGGTTTACGTGCCCGTGGGCACGCATTTCGAGGTATCTCATTTTTTCTCATTATATATCATTTTTCATGTCATCTCATGTTTTATGCTATCACTCGGTTTGCGTGCCCGTGGGCACGCATTTCGAGACATCTCATTTTCATAGCATTGTGCATGCTAAGATTGCATATTAGCTGCATTTCATGCATATCATGCATATTGCATCGTGTTCGGGATAGGAGTTAGTCCGGGCACGGGAAACGAGGCACGTTTCACGGAACGGGTCTCAATTCCCAATCACCGACACTTCGGATTACCCATGATGGAGTTAGGTTTTTATTGTAGCATTCATCTGCATTGCACCTTATATTGAGTTGTGCAATCCGGTCCCTCGGCCACCATGCATCGATATGCGTGATTGGTGACACGAGAATCGAGGCATGCATATATTTGTGAAATACATTGCTATGCCCTTTTCCTGCTCTTTGTTGCAGCAAGATAAGGAATCAGAAACTTTTCGGGGTTTGGCGCGCGTTTCGAGAAATATTGCAAACAGAGGCTAGATTGGGCATCCCAGTGGATTTCTACGCAACACAGTCCAGCATACATTATTCATCAGAAGCAAGGCAGTCCCTGGCTTGCATACCAGTTTTACTTTTTTTGTAGTTAATCTGTACATTAATTAGAAATCTGTATTATTCTTTCATTTCGGACTGTATATTTATTCGGACCCTCTGCGCGAGGGCATAACTGTAATAAGTGTGGGTGAGTGTGATGTATGTCTTCCAACCCCCATTTCTTTCTCCCTTTTATTTACCCGCTTACGATGGTTAGATATAGAGCATATTTTAATTAGCATACAGTATGATAGCATGTTTGCATTCATTCATCTGTTTTGGCACGCACCGGGCTCGACGCATCATACAAACTGCATTTGTATTTCAATTCCAAATTGAATACATGTTAGTTGTAGCATTCCACATACCATGTTTAGAATAGCCGAGCCTGCTATAGTTGCATTATTGCATGCGTTGCATTAGGCATTCTGTATAATTAGGATCATGCATTGATTTCTAATCAGTTTTTGTTTTGGCTTGGAGTACTCGGTAAGTTTTATGCTTTAGCATCCTTGCATGCGTGTGAGTGTTGCCATGATAGCATGCTTGCCATGAGGCTAACTGCTTATGTGATATAACTGCCTTGAATGCCTGTGGGTGGAGGCCGAGTTGCTTGGATCGGACAATTCATCAAAATGTTTGTTTTAAGCCCACTAGATAGTGGCAAAATCATGTTTTCTAAGCCCACCTGAGGGTGGCAAATCCGCGTTTTAGCCTACCTGCGGGTAGCACCATCAAACCATTTTCAAACAAACAAACATGAAATGTTTTGTTCCAATTCAGGCGGCCCAGTCTATACTTGTTTGCTGCGAGCATCACATAGTAACCTAGGCTAATAATCGGATTAAGAGCATACAATGTTTTCAAAAACAAATATCATGGTTAGTAGAGGCCGGTCTTTGACCGGGCGAGCGGGGGTGCTCACGATGTGACCTTCCCCAATCGTACCCAAGTTCCCGAGCCAACTTGGTGATGACGGACACGTGGCCTTTGGCACCGAGTCAGGGTTTCCTAAATTTCCCATTTTAAAAAAATATTTAGGTGGCGACTCTGTTATCTGGCAAAGCAGTCCATGTTTGGCACTTCTTTCAAAAAATCTGTTTTTCTCAAAACGATTTGCCGGATTTGGACTCTTTGGTTCAAGATTAAGAACCGTGACTTGAGTCCTTGAACTGTAGTGACCCCAATATGAACAGAACGGGACCTAACCCTCCCGGGGCGTTCGGGGGACGTCTACATCAATCAACTTTGTGATAGGCAAGTGGCGTTCCTCTCATATCCACGAATTGAAAGATTCAGCTACTTTTGACCACATCTCTCCAAAGCGTTGCCCTCGAAAGTATGCATTACTCCAATGATCATATAGTATGTCATCTAAAAACTTTTCAACTCTTAACCCACCTTCAGTCTTTAACTCAACCAAACATTGATGAAATGTTTCTTCAGTTGGAGCATATGCACATTTCCCAAACAAGTGATAAGCTTTTCTTTCAATCCATGAAACATACCACACAAATGATGCCTCAAGTTCATTTTCAAATGATATAAACAATAAGCATGGAAAGCCATTGGGAAAACCTTTGGCAACACTTCAACTAATCCAAGGTTACGATCTGACACAAATGTAATATTTCGTTCTGGTGAAACAATTCTACTCAAATGCTCAAAACCAGCGCCAATTATCTTGATTCTCTGAGCCAACAACTACAAAACAAACAGGAAAGAACCCTGTATGTACAAAACAGAAAAAAAGAAATATTATATTATTTTTAGAAAATGGTAACACTCTAACATTCAAAATATGAAACACTAAAATGAATAACTGAAAAAATAAAAAATGCATATACAACAACAATATTATATAAAATTTAACACATTCAATCATATTTCTAAACTGAGAACTTTCTCAATTTCAGAATAGAGAAAACAAATTTCTTATATACCTTGATTTCCATTTTTTCCTGTAGCAGCAAGTAAATTTCCTCTAAATCTTCCCTTCAAAAATGTGCCATCAAGGAATAAGAGAGGTCGACAATAATCAAATCCACTAATGGAATCATGAAAAGAAACAAATAATCTCTTAAACCGTTTAGTATCGTCGTCACACTCAAACTCAATGTAACTCCCTAGATTGCAACTCTTTGCAACATCCACATACCATCTTAACTGGTCAAATGACATTAAGTAGTCTCCAAAAATCTCTCACATTTTACTTTCTCTACCCCCAACCAAGCTTAACGATAACTATAACTCTCAGCCATACCCCAACTTAAAATCCCGAACAACATGAACTGGACGTGTCAATGGATTATCACGAACACCTTCAACAATCAAATCAGCAACTAAATTAGAACTCATACGAGAATGAGTCATCGTACGTACTTCAGCACCACATGTGTGGACATTGTTCAATTTCCTTATATAAAAGAACCCATTAGCATTCTCCACTCTACCATGAACATTCCACATACAACCTTTTGTCTCTCTAAACAAACATTGTGCAGTAATACGAACTTTATCATTCTTAACAAATATGAACTCAAATCCACATTCAATAGAAAACTTCGACAATGCATTACGAAATTCAACAATTCCACCTTCAAATTTCTGTCCTACATGTGTAATACTAACTGCCCAACCAGCAGACAACAGTACTTTTCCCTTGTGTCAACAAAATGATGATAACATATCAACCTCTTCTTCAACCTCCAACCTCGAATTCCTTTTGGAGGATATAGATGCTCTGTTTGACAAGTTCACAGACTTACTGCTGTCATGAGACAATGCAATATCACAAACTTCAAGATCCAACATTGACTCTCTTTCTCCATAATCCAATCTGTTGTTGAGATAACCACAGTCAATGGTTGAGTCTTTTACTCGCACAACAACATCAATACACTTTGAATCAAAATGCACAACTAATGCCAACAACAAATCTAACTCCTCACTGTTGTCCAACGTACAATTAGGATGTCCAGGCAATGAGTAAGATAGACAAATATTATCAAATTGCAAATTATCCCATTTCAAACATAGCTTCTCAACCAATTGACCATATGTAACATTTTGATCAATCTTAATTGCAAATGTACAACCATTATACTTGCACAACAAAAAAATAGGCGCACTTGTACAATCTTCACTCATCTTTCAATCTAAACAAGAAAAAAAGATCGCATTAATCAAAACCAGAACAATACTAAGAACTTTCTTAGTTTTCACAAATACTTCATAACAATAAACACCAGAACAAAAAACTTCATAACAATACAAATACTTTACAAATCACGTTTTCAATTCGTAAAATAAATAACCAAACCGAGAAATCATCCAGCAAATCACGTCTTCAATTCGTAAAAACAAAATTATTCAACATATTCTCATAAATAAATTCAATCAAAACTAAAGAAAATTCTAAAAAAACATAATATACAAAATCGAAACAATACATACCTATAAACAGATCGAAGATCAAATATCCAGCAAATCAATTCTTCAATTTACAAATCGAAATCGCGCATAACTCCAACAGATTTCAACTCAAAATGCGAACCAAACTAAGAAATCCTTCAAAATCCTTTCCTATTCGAATCAAAATCGAGAAATCAATTACGTATAATAGCGAACAAAGCAATAAATCCTTCAAGATCGTTCACGATTCAAATCTTCAGCTACTTCCATAACTGATCTGTTAACTGATTCCTTTTTCTTTCTAGTAAATAACGTGAATGGAATTTTATATACAGTTGTTTATGTTAAAGGGCAAAAACGTCTTTTTACCTCTAAATGAGACTTATTGGTTCAAAATTTTTTTGATAGGACCTAAGCTACCACCAAATATATAGATAGGACTTTTAGGTAATTATCTCATAAATATATTAAAAAAAATCTAAAACAAATATAAATATCGTGCATAGCACGGGTGATAGGCTAGTATTATTTAAAGAAATCCTTAATATTATTCAACGATTTCATGATCCCTAATATTATTTTTTTCATAATCTAATATTATTCAAAGATATTTTCATGATCCCTAATATTATTAATTTTTTTGATGATCCCTAATATTTTTTAAAGATTTCATGATTCCTAATATTATTTTTTCATAATCCCTAACATTGTTCAATTCATAATCCCTAATACTATTCAAAGATATTTTCATGATCCCTAATATTATTCACTTTGTTTGGCTCTGGTTTTCAGAAAATTCTACTTTTTTATTTTCTGTATTTTAATGTTTTCAATATTTTTTTAATATTTTAAGCAATTTTTTTTGTTATTTTTAGACATACCTAGCATAAATACACTTAAAAAATATAATATTTGTAAAAAAATATTTAAAAAATACATTAAACACCAAAAAATACAAAAAAAATGAAAATTCAGTATATATTTCATATTTTGTGTATTTATTAATTTTTTAAAATATTTTTTCACAGATATTTTACTATTTAAATACATCTAAGTAATACATCTAAACAATTAAAAAATTGCTTAAAATTTAAAAAAATTCCCTAAAAACAAAAAAAAAAACACGAAAAACAAAAAATTCAATTTTCAAAAAACTGAATTCAGAAAATTAAAACCAAACACAGTAATTAATTTTTTTTTCATGATCCCTAATATTATTTTTTCATAATCCCTAATATTTTTAAAAGAAATCTCTAATATTATTCAAAATATTCTTTGTTGCCATGAAATTTTATTCCTAATCTCTAATATTATTCAAAAATATTTTCTCTTATTATTCAAGATATTCTCCGTTGTCATAAAAAAATTTCCATGACTCCTAATATTATTCAAAGATATTCTCCGTTGCCATGAAATTTTTTTCATGATCCCTAATATTATTCAAAATATGTTCCCTAATATTATTCAAGATATTATGCGTTACCATGGAATTTTTTTCATAATCCCTAATATTATTCAAAGATATTCTCCGTTGCCATTAAATTTTTTTCATGATTCCTAATATTGTTCAAGATATTCTCTGTTGCCATGAAATCCTTAATATTATTCAAGATATTCTTCCTAATATTATTCAAGATATTCTCCGTTACTATGAAATTTTTTTCATGATTCCTAATATTATTCAAAGATATTCTCCGTTGCCATGAAATTTTTTTCATGATCCCTAATAATATTGTTCAATATATTCGCCGTTGCCATGAAATCCCTAATATTATTCAAGATATTCTTCGTTGCCATAATTTTTTTTTCATAATCCCTAATATTATTCAAGATATTCTCCATCGCCATAAATTTTTTTCATGATCCCTAATATTATTCAAAGATATTCTCCATTACCATGAAATTTTTTTTCGTGATATTCTCCATTTTCTTGATTCCTAATATTATTTAAAGATATTCTCCAATACCATAATTCCTAATATTTTATGATCCCTAATATTATTCAAAGATATTCTCTGTTACCATGAAATTCTTTTCCTCATGATCTTTAATATTGATAATATTATTCAAGATGATATTGTCCGTTGCGTTTTCATGATCCCTAATATTATTCAAAGATATTTTCCGTTACCATGAAATTTTTTTGCGTGATATTCTCTGTTTTCATGATCCCTAATATTATTCAAAGATATTCTTCATTACTATGATCCCTAATATTATTCAAAGATATTCTCCAGTACCATGAAATTTTTTTCCTCATGATCTCTAATATTATTCAAGATGATATTGTCCATTGCCATGAATTTTTTTTCATGATCGCTAATATGATTCAAAATATTATCCATATTGTCACGACCCAAACCCGGCCCTATGGGTTTAGCACCGTAACCGGCCAGTAATCCGTGATTACCGAAGGCCTGCTTAACAGTAATACAGTATAACAGAGTTCAGGGCCTAGCGGAAGCCAATACAGTAAATAACTAGTGTCCATTGAGCTGTGAAAATCTGTATGCCAAAAACATTTTTCATGCATTCATACGGTTCAAAACAGTACAGTCTATACAATCATACACAACATTCAGTACGGGGACTTAACCCCTCAATAACAGTACAGTAGAACAGTAGCGGTCTATACAGTGATACAAAACAGTGGGGAGACCGATGGGAAAAACCTAAAACAAAATCCCAAGGCCATAACATGGCAACACGGAACCTCACGGTGAGGCACATAGGCTGGCTTGACAAACTGGGGACCAACCCACGCTTCTAGCTCTGGTCTGGCTGCTGAGAACCTACATATATATATAAACAGTGAGCTAAAGCCCAGTGAATAACATAATGTATAAAGAGGTTAAGAATGTAATGTCCTTACAGTAATGAAAACAGTTCATTTAAACAGTATTTCAGTCTTTCAGTATTTCAGTCAATCAGTCATATGTGGTACATCCATTAGCCTATAAACAGTAGGTCCAAAGGACCGGGTCTTAACAGACCCAACAGTAATGATGGCCAATCATTCAGTAAACAGTATGGTTCCACAAGGGAACCGACAGAGCTCTGTAACAGTAACAATAATTGCTAAGGATGCCACAATACAGTTCAGAATACAGGACATAATTCATTCGGTAAACAATAAAAGTTCGATAAACAGTTCAGTTCAGTATTCAAAAGATAACCATTTTGAACATATCTTTACACAACTGTTACTCACAGAGATTGGGCTAATAGCAGCTAGAGCGCGTCCCCGAGAGCCAACCCTAAACAGTTAACAAATAGAACACACACTAAGTTTCACAGTCGGGAAGGACGATAATTAAATCCCTAAATTTCCTCGGTGTGGTTCTATGTCTAAATCCTCATTAAGATGTCTTAAACTAGGCCTAAGAATGCCTAGGATGAGATGAGGATGGAAAAATACAGTTGGAAGGCATTTTTCAAAAGTTGCTGAAAATAGGCTCTTCGCTCGAGCGAGCCTTCCTTCGCTCGAGCGAGCTTCAAAAAAAATCAAAGGCTTCGCTCGAGCGAACAATCCTTCGCTCGAGCGATCTGATGAACAGTAAAAGTACTGGTTGCTCGATTTTTACGCGCGATACCACGCTCGATACTCGCTCGAGCGAGCTTGCAAAACCAAAGGGCTCGCTCGAGCGAGGAATCCTTCGCTCGAGCGAGGAAGCCAAATCTGGAATTTCCAGATTTGTCTCCCAAGTTCGAACCAAGCATTCAACAACCCAAAACTCAACCTCTTAGGCCCAAATTCTGGAAAAATATTTCAAACTCATAGTACAACAAGTTTTAAAGCTCAATTTGTACATGCAAGGGCCAAATGTGAGTCAATTAAAGTCATTTTCAAACCCATTTTCAAGAACACTTTCAAAACATGCAATGCATGAACTTTGAACTAAAATCAAGCTTCAAATCTTGCTCTAATGAGCTCAATAGTTGGTAAACATTATGAAAACATGGACTTATACAAAAATGTGAACATGCATGCACCATTTTGCCATGAAATCAATTCAAACTCATCAATTCTTACATGCATGCAACAACTAGGCTTCAATTCAACATATATGAACAATTTCATAACTTAGCTCTACAATGATGCATGAAACATGCAAGAATGAAGTTCAATGATACAATTAGGGAGATGAATGATCTACCTTAGTCTTGTAGCTTAAGCCTAGAAGCTCAATTAGACAATCAACACTTCAATTCTTCAAGATTCAAGCAAAAATGCACAAGATGAACCACTCTCTCTCTTACTCTCTTCTTTGGTCGGTTGGAAGGAGAAGAAATGGCTGAGCAAATGTTTTAATCAAGTCTCTAAGGCTCAAGTGATGAAAGTAGACAAAGTCCACTCAAAATGGCATTTCGGTAATTATGACAAACTCTTTAATTGACTTAATTTAATCTGATTTAATCATTCCTAATCAATTTTCAGATAAATATACAATTAGAACACAAATATTCTACTGGTTATAATACACTAAACGGTTCCTAATCCGGCCGCCGATAAGGCCTTCAATTAGCAGTTTAAACATATGAATTCAAACAGATAATCGATAAATCAAACAGATGCAATATGCAATACGACAAATAAACTTATTCAATTTCAGTTTCGATTTCAATCGGTTTATTCAGTATCTCAGTTAATTCAATTATCAGTCATTATCAATTCAATTTAGCAGTAATCAGTACGTAATTCAGTAATTTATCGGTAATCGATACGAGGGTTGTTACACATATTCTCCATTGCCAATTTTATGATCTATAGGGTTCGTTTGGAAAGTGGGTTGACTTTTTGGCTTTTTAACTTTTTAGTTATTAGTCTGAGGCTAAAAAGCCTCATTTGGGAAGGACTTTTTAACTTTTTTAACTTTTTGTGAGAGAAAGAATATAATGATTATAGGTTAGATATGATATTTTGTCTTATTGTGCTTAAAAACCTATTTTGTTTTTTGGTGGCTAAAATAGCCCCAAATCCAAACCTAACCCATCTTTCCCAATAGAGGCCTAATATTATTAGGAGATATTCTCCGTTCCGTTGCCATGAAATTTTTACTGTAATCCCTAATATTATTCAAATATATTCTCCTTATCATCATGATCCCTAATATTATTAGGAGATATTCTCAATTGCCATGAAATTTTTATCATAATCCCTAATATTATTCAAATATATTATTCTTATCATAATCCCTAATATTATTAGGAGATGTTTTCCGTTTGCCATGAAATTTTTATCATAATCCCTAATATTATTCTAGTAAAAAATAATTCATAGTCCCTAATATAATGAAATTTTTTTCATAATCTCCTTGCCGGGACTAAAATTCCATAATCTCTAATATTATTATTTGAAGATATTCCCGTTGCCAGGTCTCTCACTCGGGTCTCTCGGGTGAGAGCGGGTATCCTAACCAACTAAACTACAACAGGTTTGTATGATCAATATCATAGTAAAGCCTTCTTTGATATTGGTTTTTTTAAATTTTCTACTTCTTTCTTAGGGAAATTTAGTCAAAACTCCTCTATTACTCCTTTATTTGGTAAAAAAAATAATTCAATCTATTTTGTTTCATAAATCCCTTAAAGGCGAGACTTATAATTGAGTAAAGGCAAAGTGAAATATCTTTTTATTTCTTGGACAATATTACCAAAGTGATATGTTACTGTCAAATAGATTAACATGTTACTATTTACATCAATTTCGACGGTAATAACTATTTTTTTAAAAGAATTTCATAGTCGAAATAGATTTTATTTGATAGATCTTGATAAGAGAATTCTAAAAATATTAATTTTATTAAAAATTGATATCTAAATCAAAATTTATATTATTTTAAAGTTTAATATTTTGATAGTAATAATATGTTGACTTTTTGAAGAAAAACTTTTTATACTTATCTTAATACATTAAAATTTTATTATGATAAAATTTGACTAAATCCCCCTTTTTATAAATTAATGTGTTTGAGAAATTACAATAATTAGTATTTTTTTATAGGTAAAAAAATTGACATGACATTTGATTTTTTCTTTTACTGATAATAAATACATTTTTTGTCTCTTTTTTAGTAGATCCAAACGATGCTTATATTAGCTTGTTGGTTTTGTTTTTCTAAAAATAATTTTCAGAAAATTCTACTTTCTTGTTTTTCGTAGAATTTTTTTAATATTTTAAGTAATTTTTTAATTTTTAGACACACTTAACATAAATACACATAAAAAGCATAATTTTTGTGAAAAAATCTTTTAAAAATTCAATAAATAGCAAAAATATATAAAAAAAATACGAAAATTTAGTATGTTTTTCATATTTTTATGTATTTGTTAATTTTTTAAAATATTTTTCACAAATTTTTTACTTTTTAGATACATCTAAGTAATATATCTAAAAAAGTAAAAAAATACTTAAAATTTAAAAAATATTCACTAAAAACAAAAAAAACACAAAAAACAAAAAATTCAATTATCAATAAACTTAATTTAAAAAACTCAAATCAAATGAATTAATCTCAAGCAGTTATTGATGAAACCATTTTAGTTGCAATAGTTTATGTTTGAGTCGAATTGTTACCATAAGCACATCATGACCAGGGGCGGAGCCAAAGTTCAAGCATTAAGGCGCTAAAATAATGGCAGCAAGATAAGTTCCATCCAGATGCGAGTTTAGTTAAATCTATTTTATTTGTAATAAATTTTGAATCAAATAAAGGTAAATTAATATAAAATTTAATAGCATTATTATATATCACTTAAATGTTTTATCAAAAATTTTTACTTTCATATAACTTCTCATGTGGCATGACGGGTTCTATCATAATCCTCACATATAGATAGACATTTATTTTGTAAATACACAGAAAATAAAATAAAAAGTTAAAATAAATGTGGTCATAAATAGCATATGGCTTGAAATTTAAAGAAGTAATAATAATGTAAATCTCAATGATGAATGAATGAAAGAAATATAAATGTAAATCATAACAATATCAAGACGTGTTGCTGAGTGAAAAGAGAAAGATTGAAAAGGGACAGAGGTAAAGAAAAAAGAAAAGAAAGATGTTATGAGCCATGAAAATTTATCTTGAATTTTATCCTAAAATTATGTGTGATGTAGATTTAAAGTTAGCAATATGAGAATCACATTCACAATAAATATAAACCATTGATTTTTTTTTTCTATAAATTTTTTAAAATATTTTTTTTGAGTTTGTAACATTGCTATACTAATTAAAATGTAAGAAATGAATTGTATTATAGAAAAGGTTTAAAGCCACTCCAAAAGTACATGGAGAACATGTTTAATAAACTCCTTTGAGAGTTTTGGATACCTATAAAATACAAAACAAAAAGTAAGATAAAACGGAAAATTGAGATCTTTTGAGCTTCACTTACGCTGTGTTTGGTTGAAAAATTTAGGGAGTGATTTAGAAAGGGAAAGGGAAAAGTTAGGTGAAATGTAAATAAAATATACCAACATTTCATCTAGTTTCACACACCTTTTCTCTTTCCTTTCTAAATTCCTCCCCAAATCTCCCAGCCAAACACAGCATTAGAGACAAGGAATGGATGGCCAAAATAAATTTGGAGAGGCCATTCATTGCAGTGCCATATAGAAGATGCTTAGTATATGCAGTGTATTCTCAAAAGTTGGCAGGGCCAGAACCCTCCCGACCCCCCTCTGCCCCTGCACATGACTTCATTATTTAGTGAAACGGTTCTCTGGCTCTGTTTGATTAAAAGAAAATTTGATAGAAAGTGGAAGTAAAAGAAAATGAAGTGAAAGAAAAGAAATAGAAAATAAAATATATTTTCTTGCAAATATTTGATTAAGATGAAAATTTTGTAAGAAAAGAAAGAAAAATTTAAAATTTTAGTTATAGAAAACTCAAACATTCAAATTTTCTAGTGTTTTTTCCCAAAAATTAAAAATTAATTACAATGCTAATGTGACTGTACAAGAAAAAGTTTTCTCCTACTTTTCATCCCTTTCAAGCTAAATAAAGTGAAGATTAGCAGTCTCTCCTCTTTCATCAATTTTTGTTTTGAAGAATCAATCTATGCTTGTGGGCTTGGTTTGGGTTTTTTCTTATTTTATTACTAGAAAAATTGACATTAGTGGGAAAAAGGAAAAAGGGTTAACGTTAGGCATTGATAGTTTCTTACTGGAATCACCTATTGTAAGAGTTTATTTGAATACTTGATCTCTTTCAATAGTTTGCTGCAAAACCTTAGATTGCAAGGAGAATGAAAGTATATCATACTGTGATCTTTCAAGCATAACAAAAACACTAATTTTTAGTAATTTTCAGAAAACAGTTTCAGAAAATGAAAACAAAGAAAGCAGTGATATAGCTGGATCAACTGGTATCTACACAACAGAGGAGCATGTAACACAATCTCAATGATATTCATAGTTTCTAAATGGAATCCACTACATTCCTAGAGTCATGCCATGTATGCCAGACAAAACTTGTCCTTCAACACAAGCACTCAGCACCCAAAAGCAAGACAAAAACAAAAACTCTTGCATACATAGAATTTCCACAATGAAGCTCAGAGGTAACAAAATGGAACACAAAATGCAAATTCTATTTTCACTAAAACTTGATTTGAATATTTTATCTGTAGTTTGTGTACAATGAAGACTTTTGAATAACAGAAGTAGGTGAAGCTGAAAGTCACTCGAGAATAGAGATGGTAAAGGGAAGCGAAGAAGCTCACTAAAATTTTGGCCTAACCATCATTGCTGGCCTGCAGTATTAAAATATCAATGCAAATTCAACGATGGAAACTGTAAACAGAACTGCCACACTATTACACCAATCCAGTGCTGGTTGTCAAGTTGACATCTTCGCTATTTGAACCTTCATATCTTCATGGCTAAATAATATTATGAAGCCACAATGATGCATAGTAAGAACCCTTTTAATTTTATTTATTCACTTCAATTAAAACATATTTACACGGAAAAACCACGGCAGCACGAAGGCTATAACCAGGCATGCCATCAAGAAGTTGCAAAATGGCTGTCCCCGCCAACATCCTCCGCGCCTGTTGGAAGTGTTAGTACCATTACCGGCAGTTCTTGTTTCATTCCACTCTTCCATGAATCTGGTATCCCCAACACCTGTAATGTTTTTGGCGGTCTCACCACAAATTTCACACTGTCTGCACACATGGAAAGAAAATAAATAAACAAATGACAAATATATTTACTTGAATATATTTGTTAGGGTTCAAAGAAGTTCTAGAATAATACACCATTTGTTTTAGACTTTGAAATTACTAGAGCATCACACTTCCGCAAATAACCAATAAACTAGATTAAAACCAATGAGTTATTCCATTGAAATGACAATTTCTAATTTTTAATAGTAAACAAGAATACCTATGTGTAAAACATGACTAATCCCTTTCTAAGATTAAGAAGGAAAAAAAATATACTAGAAAACCTCAAATATGATCATGATGCATATGTTGGTAATGTTCCCCTGCAATATCACAATATCTCCAATATCAATTTCGTATGTGAAGATCAAAATCACCATTATGTATGCCATACAATGAAAATCTGAGTTTGAAATTCACATAATTATATTTTATTTTCATTATACAAATATCTTTGATAAAATGTAAAAGTACATCTTTTGGACCACATAGAACAGAGCAAAAGGGTCCACATGATTGAAACATATGTGCTGTAGAAGTGTAGATTGCCTCGCAGAATGTGCACACAAGTTCAACTAATTAAAAGTATTGGCCCAAGAATGTTTCTTGAAACAAAAACGTATATAACATTTCAAATCTCAGCATGATAATGCCTTAAAATGAATAGCAGCAGAAATTGAAGCACCAAGGACAGCCTAATTTAAAGATAACGGTAATTTATTCCTATGTTTTACTGAAATATAAACATGATGAAAATGTCCCAATTGCCAGGTAAAAATAGATTCACCATAATAAAAATTTCTCCTGTATTCAAACTTGAAAGAATTCCAGGGATAAGACTAATCCTCCTTTGGTGGAATTTGTGTGCACTGGCACTAAGTCAAAACTCTTCCCAGATGTGCCGTAGAACTGCATGTTCATGTTTGACAATCAGAAACATTCCACACTTGCACACCAAAAAAGAAATGAGAATTCGCAATAGCAACCCATGTGAGGAAACAAAGCTACATCAAAGGATGACAGTACATAACAACATCAACCACAAAGTTGGAGAATATTATTTTTCAGGTGGTCCAACTTTATCTGATTTGATAAACTTCCAAACAACTTTTCTAACCCAAATATTCATTAACTTTTCATTATTTAGCTAAATTTCATCAATAGTAAATCTCGAATTATATTCAGATTCTTAGCTGAATTAACAACAAAATATTAACCAGACATCTCATTCGAATTTAGGAATCAGATATTTCCAATTTTGGATTTTTTTTTTTTTTTTGATAAATAAAATTTTCAATTTTGGTTTATTACGCTCTGTTTGTTTCGGCGAAAAACATTTTTCAATCGAAAACATTTTCTATAGAAAACTTTTTTCAGAAAATGTTCTCCATAGAAAACGTTTTCCTATGTTTGGTTGCATTATTGAAACTAATACATTAATAGTTGCATTAGTGGTGGTAATAGTGGCGGCGATGGGGTGGAGGAGGAGGTGGTGGTGGTGGAGGTGGAGGTGTTGGGGTGGTGGTGGCGGGTGCGGGGGCGGCGGTAGTGGTGGTGGTGGTGATAGTGATCGGGTTGTGGTGGCAGTAGAGGTGGTGGTGGCAATGTGGTCGCATTGGTAAAAGTTTAGTTTGAAAAATGTTTTTCACTTTTTAAAAGTGGAAAACATTTTCCGCCCAAATAGACTTGTTTTCCGTTGACCATGGAATATGTTTTCCATTGAGTTTTGTTTTCCACCGAAACAAATAGAGTGTGTGTTAATGAATGATTTATGTGTTCCACTCAAACTGAATCCCATTCTGATTCATGGTGGTGACAATCTGAATTAAATACAATTATGGGTGAAGTTGAAGCAGACACGGTCAAGTGAAGTCGACTTCACAAGTGATTCAACATAGCATATGGGAAATAATAAAGAAGAGAAGGGTCTCGCCCAGGTGGCTCCCCTCAGCGAATATTGCTGTTATTGGTATAAAAATAATAATAATAATATGCATGATGCTAGAGTTAACAACATTGTCTACTTCTGCATTGATTCATCAAATTTTCACCTATTTATGTTTTCTCAAAGAAGACTAGCAAGCAATATCACATTTCTAATTCCAATCCCATGTTAAATAAATTCCGCATTTTAATTTGATTTTAGCAGCTAGCAGTGGCAACATAGCAAAGCTCCATCAAATTTTACTGAAAATGTGTCCTCTTATTTCAAGATTATTTATTGTTCTCATAGAAACTTTTCAAACGTGGTGCCACATTAGTGATGCATAGTATCCTTGCATTGCCCTAGATTCAGAATCCGAGAATTTTTTTACTTAAATTGTTTCTAATGAGAAAAGCTGACAAATTTTCAGTTAAAATAGGATTCTTCTATGGAATCAGCGTAAATTTTGAGGTCCAAGATATTATTCCTCGTGTCCATAAAAGTAACCTTTTATTCTTGTCTAGATTGCTAATTAAAGTCACACACACTCTATGCCAAAGCTCAAAAGTAATCATCTTACAATTATACTGAATCATACCAAACTAGACAATTCACTAATTCTCAGATACATCAACAAAACTAACGACAAGGCTCGTCTTCGCGTCCAATTTCAGATCAAATACAAAACAATTAAACAAAGCAAATCAAGATACCATTAATACTTCCATTTTCGACCCATGAAATTCGAGCAATTAGTGAAAAGAAAGAGAGCAAAATTACCTATTCCCTTTTAGCTTAAACCAGGCCTCGGCACAATAAGTATGCACAATTCCAAGCTCATCTTTACAATCACAACCGAGTTCAATCAAACCAGTGTTGGCCATCATCACAGTCACATTAGTAGTTGTCGGTGGCCTTGGCGGTGTTTCCGGATCCGAACTTAAATGGCAAATTCTACAAATTCTTTCCCCATCCATATTCTCACCCAATTTCCCATTTCCACCACCACCACCACTAGACTTGACATCAATTACACAAGAATGCTTATCATCAACTTTCAAATCCCTAACTTCCCGCTCACCCACTGATTCTTTACTAGATCCCAACCCATTCACTGTTGCATTCGAATTCCCAGCTTCCTCTACTGATTTTATCACAATCACACTCTGATCAACCGAATTACTCGAATTCTCATCACCCATAACTCTCTCAAATGAATTATTACTTCAGAAACTAACCAAACAATTCACAATCAAAACATATTTATTCAAAACGCAAACAATGAACTGGGTTGAGTGAAAAACCTCCATTACAGTTCATTGAATCCAATACAATGAATAAAAATAACCCGTAAATGTTGGGAATAATAAGAAAATAGCGATCTAGATCACCTAACTAGGGTTGAAGACAATTGAATACTTCAAATCCAAGCAGAGATTGAGCAATCAGCGGAAGACAATTGGCAAAAGAAACGCGCTTTGCTATGGTAAATACACAAGAATTTTGAGATCTAAGCTATCGATATCAAGGGTTTTGGCTCTGTGTTCCAACTATTGAACCCTCTATCATTATCTATGCTAGTTGTAATCGTGTTATGCACGGCCTTTATAAATTTAAAAAAATATTATAATTATTTTGAAATAATTTAATATTTTATCTTGTATATATAAAATATATAAGTTAATTTTTATGTTTATAATTTTTTAAACTATTAGTTTAAAAAAATTAAAATATATACATCCCTATTTAGTGTAATTTTTTTTTAATTTGCATTAAAAAAAAGTTAAATTTGATTAAATGAGATTAAATGAATTATGACATCTTTTTTTTGTTATAAAAATATACAAATTTAAAAGTAATAATGAAGACAAATATATAATTTTACTATTAAATGTGAAATAAAGTGATATGTAACAATAATTGATATGATATTTCTATTATTAATTCAATAATTTAAGTTACATTTCTTTTAATTTCAATTTCATAACTAAAAATACAATATGAATATAATACACATACGGATTTCTAGTCTTTAAGAATAAAAAGGTTTCAAAATATTTTCAACATTTCATCATTTTCTTTTAATTTTTTTTTAATCTAATTTGACTATAAATTTGAATTATTTTAATTTTTTCATTAAAATTTTATCAATTTTTAGAAGAACTTTCTTTTTTATTCCAATTTTTTTTTTCTCTTCATCAATTTTGATGGAAAAAATAATAATTTCCAACACTTCATCTTTTTAAATTTTTGTCAAATTATAATTTGATAAAAAAAATATTAAGAGTTGAAGATTCTCTTAATTGGAATTATAGTGAAATAACATCTTAAAATAGTGAAAGTTTGAATATGTGGTTGGTTGAAATACATAATTTGATTAATTCTCTTCTCATATTTGTATAAAAATTGACACTTATGACTACATTATTATAAGTCGGATTATGAAAAAAAATTGAGGTGTCAAACATTTTCCATTTGTAAATATCCTACTTATTAAAAAAAGTAAAAAGAAAAGAAAAAGAAAAAATGTGTAACTTTTGGATATGTATTTATCAGTTTTGTTTTGTGGATAAAAACAACTGATGTTTCAATTTTTAAAAAATTAAAAAGTAAAAAAAAAAATGAATTTTTTTGGAATAAAAGAAGCCATCGAACTCCTCTATATACTATTTGAGATAAACTATTTTAATCACATACAAAAATAAAAATTATATTTAAAGATTATCCCTATATATTATATTATTATATACAACTATAACGTTAACAAATTAACTACAATATACATGAAGAGTTATACTAAGTTTTCATTTTTAATTAACTAAATTATAATTAACAAGCTAACAAATAGCAGTAATGGTATAATAGGATAGACGAAGGATAAAAATAAAGAACACAATGATATTTAAAAGTTTTAAATTTATCTAGTTATACAAAAATCTAATGTTATAATAAAATCTTAAATTCTCAATAAATTTTCACATTTTTTATAAAATAAAATAACAATAAAAAATAAAAAATTCGATACTCATTTTTTTTTACTTCAATTTATAGTCTTCATTGAAGAAAACAAAATCTGATCAAAATTATTGGCACGAAACGGGCATAGATACTTCAATTGCAACCATTATTGTCAATAATTCTTCTCCACCATGTAAACTTGTAAATAAACACATAAATCTCACTAAAATTGAAACTAAAACCAAACCAATAGTAGAGAAAGAGAATCACATAGGGGAAAAAATAAAATTAAAAAATAAATAAATTTATAGAGTGGTGGTATGTTACCTCCAACAACTTAGACCCCGCCTAGCCCAATTTGTCAGCTCCTGTAACAACCTGAAAATTTAAGTTGTCTCTTAAATTTTATATTATTATTATGTTATTTTGATTATATTTTTCTCCATATTTTTCTACACGAAAATATATTAAAATACAATATTTTCTGTACAACAAACGATATGTGCCCTCAAGACTGCTTGCCGCCCACGCCTCCTTTACTATATAAATAGCTATCTATCAGCAGCATCATCATCACCAAACTCTCTTATTCTCTCTCTCTAGCGTCCAAGTTTTATATATAAAACTTTGAGTTTAATTTGGAGTATTTAGTGGATCGCAGTGAGCGAAAGGTAAAAATTGGAATTAAAGTTAATGTAAGTTATATTATACCTCAAGTTACCATTATATGTTTTACGTATATTTTGAGTTATCATATTTTATTTTACGCAATTTATGTTTTATAAATTACATTAGCATTTTTAATTTATGAACCTTATTTTATATAATAAGGAAAACTCATGGATATAACTGTTTATTAAAATGTGTTTTTAGTAATTATTTTATAACTAGCACCACAGAGGTCCCATGCCTTAGGAGACTTAAATAACTATTGGTCCTCTGATTAGTCAGTTTGTGACCTTCTGTCTGTCATGGATCCACTGATACTCTGATTTCTGGTGTGGAGCAAAGTGTTGTACGGAGCTAAGTGCTACACTATTGTGGGAGCCACCTCTAGAGTTCGTACGAGCTACCTCTTGAGTCCATACATATATTCTGTTCTGTACCGTGGTTATGATTTTTGGTGTGGAGCAAAGTGCTATACGGAGTTAAGTGTTATACTATTGTGAGAGTCACTTCTAGAGTTCGTACGAGCCACCTCTTAAGTCCATACATTTATTCTGTTCTATACAGTGATTATGATTTCTGGTGTGGAGCAAAGTGTTGTACGGAGCTAAGTGTTACACTATGGTGAGAGCCACCTCTAGAGTTCGTACGAGCCATCCCTTGAGTCCGTACATCTGTTATGTTATGTACCGTGGTTATGATTTCTGGTGTGGAGCAAAGTGTTGTATGGAACTAAGTGCTACACTATGGTAGGAGCTACCTCTAGAGTTCATACGAGCCACATCTTGAGTCCATACATCTGTTCTGTTATGTTCTATACTGTGGTTATGATTATTTTGTTTATATGATTTTTGTATTATATGTCAAATGATTTCTGTATTTTAATATCAAACTTTGTTTAGCCAATAATTATCCATAGTGAATTTTATACCCTTATGCTCTTAGTATAATATTTCTCACTCTACCATGTACTTATAGTTGCTTACCAATTTTCAGGAAATGATGCAATTCAGAAATAGCTTTTGAAAAGTCTTAGACGTGGAGTTGCGGAATAGACACACATAGCACTTTTATAGTATTTTTATACGTAAATATCAGCCTTTTTGGTCAATAAATTTTGTTATAAAAGTAGAAGTTCCAATAATTATTTTAGTAGCCTCACTTAAATATTGTTTCCATTTGCGCTTATTATTTAAGAATTGGCTGAAGGTAACTTCAGTTATTAGCCATCACGATAATTAACCCTTGGGTACGGAGAGCGGGTCGTGACAGCTTCTCCGCTAGTGCTTGTGAAATCTAAGAGTTGGAATGACTAATTAGATTATTTTTTAAATAAGACTTGAAAGTTGATTAATTTGTCTCATTAAGTGATTTAAAATTTTGATAGATATACATAAAAAAAGAAGAAGATAATTTTATTACTAAATCATAATTCAAATTTAGATATTGTCATATCTTTTGGAGATTTATATCTAAATTCTTATCTTCTTTATTTTTATGTGGTTTCTATTTGTTTGTCTTTTTCTTCAATTTATTTAAGATGGAGCTGTATGTCTCTATTTTTTTAATTTAATTTATATGTGGTTTCTATTTGTTTTTAATTATTATTATTTAGGTAAGTTATGATGTGAGTTAGATATATGATAGACATGTGAGTTTTACTGATTTAAAGTATGATGTTGAGAGATATTTTTAAATTAGATTTGTTTAGATAACTTTAAAGATTTTTAAATTTTAAAATTTAAAATTGGATATTGAAAGGCAAAAGAAAGGTTTTAACGGAATAAATAAAAATCAAATTTGTTAATCTTATTTGTTTGTATATTTGATTTTAAATTTTTTTGTTATATTATAATATAATATATAAGATCAAAAATGAATGAGATCTCCACTGGAGGTGACCCCACCACCCCAATGAATGTTGATTGGTTCAATTTTATTTTTTTTTTTATCCTCCTCTCTTTGACCCCACGTGTATGTGGGGGTGGTGGGGGTCACCCCCAACTGGGGGTCTCTATCAGTTTTGATATAAGATATAGATAGATACCCACAATTTTCATAAAAAATATTATCTAATTTTTTTGGGAGAAAGAAGGAAGACAAGTTTTAATATTTTTTTTTTGGAAATTGGTGAGAGAGATTAGGATAGAGAGATTATTTATATTTTTACAATGTCATTTTTTTTCTCTTTTTTTTTCACAATGCAATTTGTTATTTTTTAATAAGAATTTATATTTGTTTTAAATATTGTTTTAATATACAAATTATTTTTTAAATTTTTTATAAAATAATTTAACAGTCCCATCACTAACCATAGTGTATATGAGAAGTTGAAAATGGTGTGGCAGTATGTATGAGAGAAGTTAAAAAGGCTTGTGGGTTAGGAGAAGTCAATAAATGCTGAGTTTTTTTTTTTAAATTAAAAAATTAATATTGGAATATTGGAGCTCTCACAAGACTTGTGGGTTAAAAACTCATTTTCCTTATATAATATATATGTAGATAGATATGATATCTATCCATTATAGAAATAGATAATTTGATGGAAATGCTATTAAATTTAATTTTTTTAAATCCTGTTATAATTTTTAACCTTTTTTTCTTTTTTTCTTTTTTTCTCTTTTGACTGAGTAAAATTCTATAAGGGCATCTTTAATGTTATATCAATTTTTTCATTAAATTTGAATAAAAAATTGAGTAAAAGCTCCCTTTGATATCAAATGCTCCAATAGAGGGTTTTGTATGTTCATCAAACTGCTAGTCGACCGGCTAGTGTAATTTTTTCACAAATTTTTGCCTTGAGGTGGTCATCCAGGAGGATATCCGGTGGTGAAAATTCAACGGCAATGAATAGTGATTTGATGAAAGACACATTAGTCCTCAATTTGATGAAAGAAAAGTAAAATTCTAGATTTGATGAACCTTTTGGAACATCTGGTGATGAAAATTTAATGTCAATGAACAGTGATTTGATAAAAAATACATTGATCCTCAATTTGATAAAAGAAAAGTGAAATTCTGGATTTGATAAACTGTTGGAGGAGTAAAAATTAACTTTTTTCATCAAATTTAAATTTGATGAACCATTGGAGATGATCTAATACACACCCTTTTACCATATATGCACCTTTTAGTTATAACCAATTTTCTTCATTAGTTATGTCACTACTTTTTTTTTCTTTTGTTGTGTCACTATTTTTTTTTTTTAATTATGACATTATTTTGATATGTTTGGTTATGTCTCATGTAGTGTTTGATTATGACATTTTCTTTTTTGTTATAACTCAAAAAGTATAAAATTATATCATTTTTTCATTTAGTTGTAAAGTACATATTTTCCTTTGACTAATTGTGTTTTGATAAGGTAGTCAGTTTCTGTTTATAATTTCATTAGGAAGCAATTTTTTGGATTTTTATAGTAATAATAATAATAATAATTATTATTATTATTATTTTGTGTGTGTGGTTTTAACCTAGTAGTCTTGTTGTCGTTGGAAGATCGTCGGAGGTTACATATGTGCTGAAGAGTCATCTAGAATCAATTGATTGGCAGTCGTAAGTGAGCGGTGGATTGTGAATGACAGTTAATGCGACCAAAGATGGTGAGAAATTTTTTAAAAAAAATAAAACCTTATTCTAATTTTTTTTTTTTTAAAATACATAATTATTTTAAAATTTGTGAAAAATATTTCATTTTTATGAAAATAAAGACAATACATCAAATAAGTTATCTTTTACAAAAATCAAAAATAGAAAGCCTGTAACAACCAAATTTAAAGTTGTTTACAGTTTTGAAATTATTGAACAAAAATTACATTTTAATTGTTCAATTAAATAATGGGAAAATGATTTGGAGCCCTAAAAAGAGGCCCCCTAATCCCCCTAATTTCCTGTTTTGGCAACTTTTTCCTTTTTTTTTTTTTTTCTTACTTGATATGGAAATTAAGGGGATTAGGGGGCTCTTTTTAGGGAGATGTAGCAAGGTTGTAAATAATGAATGTAAGATGTACACAATTGTAATAACATCCGCCAAGTTATAGGAGTAGATATTATTTATTTCTCTTTCTCTAGGGTTTATTGGCGCAAGTTAAAAGGGCATTATAGTATTAGATTAGGTGGAGAAAGATACTGCCAACAACATTGATGAATGAATAGGAATAGGGGGTCGATGCCTAGTTAGGTTTGAGTTGAGTGGTATGTTATTTAGGTTTAATTTGATAATTTAATGAATTTAAAATTATATTTAAGTTTGACTTGTTTATAGAATAATCGATTTTGAATGAATATTTAACAAACTGAATATTAGTCAAGGTCAAGTAACTTTAATTTCTGTAGTTTATATAAACTTATCAAGTTGTAAGTTGTTCAAACTTGACTTGAAAACGTATTTAAAATTGTATTAAAGTTTTACTTGTTTATATAACAAGTTGATTTTAAATGAGTTTTAAACGAATCAAATACGAATTGAGTTTGAGTAGATTAATTCGTTAAATACTACTAATGATGTACATAAATTTTTAAAAAAATTATTTTGATTTTAGCTTGTTTAAGGCACTATATTTGTATATACGCTTAAAATCTGTTTGAAATATATTGAAAAAGCGTTTTTTATAAATATTTAAGTTAAAAAATTATGAAATTGATTTTACTTTTATGAAAATAAAGACAATACATCAAATAAGTTAATTTTTTTTTAAAAAAAATGCAATAATAGGAAGCTTGTAAAAACCAAATTCAAAGTTGTTTAAAGTTTTGAAATTGTTTAACAAAAATGACTTTTTAATTGTTTGATTAAATAAGAAAAAATATCACATTAGTGATATTTTTAAAAAATTATTACAAATTAATGATAAATTTTATAAATATTTAATAATTAGATTCTTAAACATTTTTCATGAATTTTTTTTCTATTTTAATATTACCACTAATCTATGTTTTCCCAATTAAATAATACATGTAAGATAAACAATTGTAACATCGGCCAAGTGCATAGATATTATTAGGGAAAATTTCAATTAAGTGTAAATATTAAAAATAATTATAAATTGGTAATATATTTTATCAATATAATAATTAAAATTATAAATTTTTTATACATATTTAATAATTTCCCCAACTTCTTATAACAAGTAAATTTTCCATATTATTATTTATTTGTCTCTCTCACTATGGGTTTTATTGGAGTCAGATAAAAGGGCATTATATATTAGGAAAAATGTTTTGGACCTCGAATTTGGGAGGCCCCGAATCCCCCTAAGCCCAAAACGACGTCGTTTTGGGCTTAGGCTTTTTTTTTTTTTTTTTTCTTCTTCTTTTCTGCCATTTTTGACGCAGAGGAAGAAGAGGAAGAGGGAGGGAGGGAGGGAGGGAGGGAGAGAGAGAGAGAGAGAGAGAGAGGGGGGGGGAGAGAGGCGTCGTCTCGCCGTCCGATCGTCGCTCGCCGATGCTCGTCGCAGCCGCCCGATCATCGCCCGCCGTCGCTCGTCCCAGCTCCAGCTCGTCGCAGCTCCGGCTCTGCCTCGCCGCAGCTCCGGCTCTACCTCGCCGCCCCGACCTCCGCCCCTGCCTCATCCCCGAGTTTATTGGCCCCCTCCCCCTCCCCCTCCCCTCCACCTCCACCTCCTTCTCTTCCTCCCCTCCCCCTCCCCCTCCCCCTCCCCCATCTTCGTCTCCGTCTGCTGAAAAAAAAAAAAAAAAAAAAAATTAAAACCATGAAACGACGTCGTTTCATGGTTTCGGGAGATTCGGAGGACCTCGGATTCGAGGTCCCAATCGCAATTGATATATTAGGGTAGGTGGAGAAAGTAACTGCCACATTAATGAATGAATAGGAATAGGCCCAGTGGTTGTGCCTTCAAGTCTAGTTTGAAAAAATAATAATAAAATAAAGTTTTAGGTGAGAAGTTAAAAAATTATTATAAATTATAAATTTTTTAAATTTTTTACATATTTTGTGAAAAACTAAAAAATCATTAAAAGAATCTATTTTTAAACGAGCCCTTAATTTATAGGGTGATGTATAAATTTTGTGCTTTATGATTTGAATTAATAATTATTATTTTAAGAACAACTATTAGTTTAGCCGGCCTTGCTATGCTTATAGTTTTAAACTTTTTTTTATTAAAAATTTTTATTTTTATTTTTTTGCAATTTATTTAGTTAAAAATTGAGAATAAAATAAATTTTTTTTAAAACAAAATTCACTCTAGTTTGACAAATGCTAGAACAGTCACATTATTATATTTTTTTGCTTTTAGTATTTTTTTTAAATGTTTATTAAACATTTTTTTAAGTCTATATAGTTTAGAAGGATCTAAAAACTAATATTTCTAAAAAAATTACATAATTAACTAGAGACTAAAATAATAAACTAACACGTCAACTTATCTATATTTTTTCAATAACAAAAAGGATAACGTTTTTGGTATTTGTTGAATGCATAGTTTTTTTAACAACTTTATGCTTTAAAAAAAAAATAATAATTAATAAGAATTTTTTTTAAAAAAAAAAGTATATCTCGAATTAGTCCTTAATTGATACTTGAATAAGAATTTTGAAAAAGAATGAGAATGTAATTCCAAGGATTCCAGCATTTGGGACAAATTGAAATAAGAAAGTTATTCCCAATTATCAATTTTGACAAAAATTACATTCTTAAACCAAGTAGAAATCTTTTTTGCTGTTTCTCCATGAGAATCTTAGGTACCGTTTGGTTTACAACTCTATACTCAATTCTGCTTTTAAATCATGATTTGAATCAAAATTTATAATCAAACAAAATTTTAAAATACAACTTAAAGTTCCTTTCAAAACTCATCTCTTCTTGTTTATTATTATTATTATTATTATTATTAATCAATCAATTAATCGATTTTTCTCTCTCCTCTCTCCTCTCTCCTTTCACATTCTCTCATATTTTATAAATCAATCAATCAAAAAATAAAAATTAAAAAAAATTACAAATCATCTCAAAACTATTTTTAAAACTCATAACTAAACAAATTTTTTCTTTTTAAATCATGATTCAAAAACTCAAAACATTACTCTATATTCAAATTATAATTCTAAAACTAAACCAAACGTTGCATTCTTGATGAATCAAACGTTTGAATAAGATTAACACAAAATCATATTACTAGGTTTCTCATTGCTAGTATTAAAATTCTTATTTTTTTCAAGATTATTATAATTCAAACATGACCAACAAAACACAACCAAACAAGCATTTCCTAAACATGATATTTTTTTTTTCCTAATTTGCCCTAATATGATTAATACTTTAGGTTTTTAATGAAAGCAAATGGAGGAATTAGATTTATGTAATCTACTTTAAGAACACTACAAGTGTCTGATTTATGATTATGGGCTCCGTTTGTTTTCAGAGATAGAATAGAGGGGATTCATAGTGAGGAAATTGTTAGTTAGGAGATTGATAGTGAGGGGATTAAGTAAAATTGTGTTTGTTTTGATTATAGTTGTTAGTGTAGAAATTATTAAATTATTTTTATATAAAATAATAAAACAAATAAAAAAATATAAAAAATTAAATATTAATGTTTAAAAAAAATTCCCAATATGTAAAAAATAAAAAAAATAAAAAAATTTCTAATCCCTTCACTATTTTTCTAATACCACTTCCACCTCCTCCATCCTAATCCCTCTTCCAACTTCCATCTTAATCATCTCCATTCATTACACCCAAAACAAACGGACCATAATGTTTAGTCTTCACCAAATTTTAGGCAACAGCTTGCAACTATGATCAAGTCAACAATTGTTTCCTATTAAATGATCTTCTCTTCAACAATGTCAATAATTTGGGTTTATGTGGTGAATGTAACCCCAAGCTGTCTTGACACAATCGACAAAGACAGGTGTCTTGTCTGATTCTTTTACCATAAACTAACCACAGTTAACAAACAGTAATAATCTACAAATATAAAAATATAATAATATATATATATATACTAAAAAGTATCTATACTCATACGACTGTGTTTGAAATTGGCACGCACAGATTAGTAAATATAATTAAATTTAGTAGTTATAGCGACAGTTAATTTTTTGTTTATTTATTAATATAAATATAGATGTGTAATAGGCTTTTTGAGTTGAATTGGACATTCAATTCAATTTTCATGAGAGCACATGTAAATCTCAGAACTCTAAACCATACTACAAAGTCCATGTTCACAAATTGAAACTGAACTAGATATTTAAATTTTTTCACTTAAATAAGACATTCAGTTCAATTTTTGTGACACAAACACCCACTGCAAGACCTGTAAGTCCTCAAACTAAAATTGAATTAGATATCCAATTTAATAGTCATACTCATATCTATATATATAGATATATAGATGTATGGGGGCGAAATATTCTTTGCTCTCCGTACGCCTTGAACGTCAAGCTTCTGGTAACGGCGTTTATCTCTGCAACACAAAAATGGTGAGCTGCCCGGCGGTGGTGTGCCGGAAAGACCCTCCGACGATCAAGTCAGATTTCGGGAAGAAGATGATGAGGAGAGAGTGTTTATGAGAGTGAGTTCGCATACCTCCAACGTCCGTCTCCTCCCCTATTTCTAGGCTGGCCATGCAGCCTCAAGGTCGTGCGCGCAATACCTCTGCCGTCCTTCCCTGGACAGGTGGCAGTGCGCGCCTCTCACCACCTTACGCGTGTAAAGGTTTCGTCCTTTCACCAGTACACACTGAACTGTCTAACGGTATTGAGGCGTTTGTGGAGCAGATGTCCTCTCCTTCACACCATTGGCCCAGGTGGTACCCTTGACCGAGATACCACAACCGGCCTATTGCTTGCGGAAGATCACCAACCGAGCTGCATACTGCCGAGCTGTCCCTTGTCATCACGTGAAAGACAGACCACCTCGGCCAAGCTACTTCTGAACCGATTCATCAGGACCAACCGGTTGCGAGGCATGCCGGCCCCCAACCATTCTTCTAAATCATCGGTTGCAAGGAACCATTTATCTCGGTTGGCCGGTCGGAGGCATGCCGGCCTTCCCGCAACCTCGGCCCTGCCCGAGACATCCGATAGCTCGGTCACTGTCTCGGACCGTGCGAGTCTGATAGCCTCGGCTGGGGCTGGCTTGCGCTTGCTCGGTCGGGGTCTCGGACCGCGCAAGTCCGTCGCGTCAACAGGGTCAGCTCGGCGCCATGCACTCCGTTAATTCTGACGTCGCCCCAGCTCAGCCGTACTGTCACGCAAATCTTCCCTCTCAATAGATATATAAAATACCCTCTCAACCATTATTAAAGCATCAAACAATGTGGATATAAATCAAGAAATATGGATAAGATGAGGCTTGGCAGAGTTTATAACTTGTGGTTACGGGCATTAGGACATACTTGAGTGGGCAGATTTGGTGGTCATGATTTAGAAATGCTTATAGTTCGGCATAATCTTATGACATGTCTGTATATAGGGTCCAGACTGTCTTCGATCCATATCTGGATCAGTTCGGTCTAGTTCAGTCTATTGGACCCATTTTTGGGCCTTTTTTTTTTTTTTATAATCAAAACCGTTCACATTTTATAATTTGTTGAGTACATTATTCTTCTAAAAAATCACATCGATCGGATAACGAATACTATATATTCGGATCACTTTCGTTTGAAAAAAATGAACGGTCAGAAAATTAACGATTTATAAAAAAGTGATCCGAATACATAGTATCATTATCCGATCGACGTGATTTTTTTATAGGGATAATATACTCAACAAACTCAAAAATCTAATAAATTTGTGTACATCTTATTAAAAAAAAATTCAAAAATAGGCTCAATGGCTTGGACTGAACCTTCAAATCCAGATGGTAAACTGGTAGCAAGTCCCAACCATATATATGATCACAAAAATAATCTTCTTTAAAAATCTAATAAATATGTGTACATCTTGTTATTTTCAGACTTCATTTTAATAGGATTCATTTGTATGAAATAGAAATATCTTTAATGATTTCAAATCCAATATGTTCACCTCACATGAATGGTGCACTGGACCTCCAATAATGACAAATGATTGATGCCATGCCACACATTTTCAATTGACAACAAAGACTGTGAGCTGGCAATATGTAGTGGTGCCAACTCATTTGACACCAACCAACTTTGATTTTATGATGGTATGATGTGAAGTAGATTTACAAATTTGACACGTCCGCATCATTTTCCACAATAGAAGGGAAAAATAATTAGGAAAATGTTTTGTAGCTCGAAAGTTTTTTCCTCGAATCTCCCGATTGTTCAAAACGTCGTTTTGGACAAATTTTTTTTTTTTTCTCCTTTTGTCTGAAATAGAGGAAGAGAGAGGAAGAAACAGAGGAGAGAAGGAGAAAGAGAGATGATGAGATGAGAGAGGGAGAAAGAGAGAGGAAGAGAGGAAAGAGGGAAACAGAGAGAGAGAGACGGCGATGGCGGGGCAAGGCGACGGTGATGGAGGGTGCGAGCGATGGTGATGGAGGGTGTGAGCGACGGTGGATGCTCACCCTTGCGATTTCTATTTTCTCTTTTTTTTTTTCTTTTTTTCTTTTTTTTCTAGCTCTGAAGATGAAGATGATGTATTGATGATGGTGATGCTGATGAAGATGTTGTTGTTGTTGATTTTTTTATTTTATTTATTTATTTTTCTAGTATATCAAGATCTGAATCCAGATCTAAAGGGGGGAAAAAAAAATGTTAGCTGATGATGATGTGATGAAGAAGATGTTGTTGATGATGATGATGTTCTTCTTCTTCTTTTTCTTCCTCCTCTTCTTCCTCTTCTGCGTCTTCTTCTTCTTCAGACAAACGGGAAGGAAAAAAGGAAAAAAAATAAAAAAATAAAAAATAATCCCAAAACGACGTCGTTTTGGGATTTTGGGCGATTCGGGGGGCTTCCAATTCGAGTTACGTAGCACGATTGAAATAATTATGAGAAAAAAATGAAAAATAAATTTAGCTTGAAAAATTGAGATTTAGCAAATCATTTTTTAGTATATATATACTTTTTCTTTTTGTTATTCTAAAAAATGATACATTTGGTATGTGTTAAAAATAATTTTTTTAGTTTATTCAAACTTTTTTTTTTTGGTAAGAAAATATCATATTACCCTTACATATTAGCCCCGTTTGGTAGAGTTGTGGGAAAGTGATTATAGATTATAACTTAACAGATTATAACTTACAGCTGTGAACATAAGCTGGTAACCTGTTTGGTGCAGCCGTGAGATTATGGATTTAAGCAGTAGGGTAGTGTTTGGTAAATAAGTTATAAAATAGCTTTTTTCCTGTAATTTGTCATTTTTGCCCTTATAAGATATAAAATTTGTGATTTCATTTATAATACATTTTTTTCTTTTTCTTTTTCATTTTATTTTCTTTTCTTTTCTTTTTCACCTTATTTTCTTTTCTTTTTAAATTTTTTTTTTCTTCTCTTCTTTCTTTGTTAATTTTTTTAAATTTATTAATCCATTAAAATTAATATTCATGTTCTAATTTATATTAATGTTGTGATTTCATTACATATTATCTTTCATATATTCATTATCAAAATTATTAATTTTTTTCTTTTCTTCTTATCTTTTTCACCTTATTTTATTTTTTTCTTCATTAATTATTAAAATTAATATCAATTTGTCCATCAATTATTATTATTATTTTTTTTTCATATTATTATTATTCTTTATTATTATTCATTTTAATTATTTTTAGTAATATTTCATTTTTTCATTTTTAGTAATTCATTAATAGTATCATTTATTTCAATTAATGTTGTGATGTGATTATATTTTATTACAATTAAATCTGTGATGTCATTACATATTATTTTAATTAATGTTGTAATATCAATTTATTTCAATTAATTCTGTTTAATTTTGTATTAATTATGTGTAATGTTGTAAATATCAATTTAAATTAATTCAGTTTTTATTAAATTTTTTTCATTACAATTAAATTTTTTTTTTGAAATAAATTGTTTTTAATTTTATTTTGAAAAGTAAATATTAATTCTGAAATACGTTTTTTTTCTTTTTTAATTAACATTAATACTGATTTTTTTCTTTTTTTTTTCAATTTATTTTCAATTTATTTTCTAGGGTTTGAAAACCCTAGCTCCGGTAGCACAGATCGACGACGGCGTTGACAGATCGCGATGGGCTTCGCGATGGTTCAGACAAAGCTTCAGGTAGAGCTTCGCGATGGCGACAACGGCGTTGAGAGATCGCAATGGTTCAGATTGATGACGACATTGAGAGATCGCAATGAACTAAGGCCTCGCGATGGTTCAGACAGAGCTTTAGGCAGAGCTTCGCGATTGCGATGGCGACGACGGCGTTGAGAGATCGTGATGGTTCAGACAGAGAGACAGAGAGATAACAGAGCTTCGCGAGCTTCACCGGAGAGAGATAGAGAGATAGAGAGAGAGAAATCATCGGAAATCGCCAGAAATCATCGCCGGAAATCGCCTCACGCTCTTTCTCTCTCTCCGCGGACGTGAACAGTGTTTCAAAGTGAAGTTTATATATTGGCAGTTTGGTAATTTTTCAATTTTTGAAGGGGCATTTAAGTCATTTTACTACCCACCGTGCAGCTTCCCGCTAAAAATATAAGCATCCCCTCAGCCACTTTTCAAATAAGTTGAATAATAGCTTCATTTAAGCTATAATTTAATCAAAGTTGTACCAAACACAACCAAATAGCTTAAATTAAGTTAAAAGCTGAAATAAGTTGGTTTTAAGTTTTACCAAACAGGGCCAATATTGTGTGAGACCATGTTAACACAAACAAAGGGATACGGTGGAATGTTCAAATAATGAAGGGTGAAAATGTCAACAAATTTGCATTTACACTACACAACAACTGAATCTTCCACAATTTTCTCAAATACAAACATAACTAGTTCAAAAACAGTGTTCAGTCTGCATATTCTCTTCCAGAAATATCATTAGTCTAAATATTTACACTTGGCATTGTTTCTTAGACAGTTCCTAACTTGTGCTGGTCTTGCTCTATATTGTACAATGGGACTCAGTACACGAAACTTCTGCTAAATTGGGGCCAGAGAGAGAAAGACGTACAAATGATACATTTGTGTCACCTTGGTCCAGAAAGCTCGATGGGTTCTATAACGAATGAGGAATCATCGTGGACACTGTAGTTCCTAGTGAAATTACAAGTCTGCCCTTCGCACGTGTTGTTTCCACCCTGTGATTCCTCCACATGACCTGGCTGCCCGGCAATACTTTCAAGGATCTTTAAGACTTCTGACATCTTTGGCCGGAGGTTGGGGTTCGATTGAGTACAATGCAGGGCTACTTCAACTGCTTTTTCTAACTCTTCTGCACTAACACATCCCTTGAGATCCCTATCCACTAGCACTTCTAGTCTTTTTTCTGCGTACAAGGTTCTAACCTGCAAAATCCAACAAATAATTACAATCATGATTAATGGACACAATGGAAAAAAGAAAATACAACTTTGGGAAGTAGGGTGGTCTTCATTATGTAGTCAACCAGGGCAAGAAGATATAAGCTAAAGTTTTTGCAATTTAGAGACCAGTGGTAGCAGATGAACAAACAAAACATGTTTAGAATGGTTTAATTTCACGCTGGACGTCAGGTTTTCACAACTTTACTTGTCCAGGCCTGGGTCAAGTCGCTGCCCTAAACAGCACTGCATTTCATTTTCCAGGGCAACCATGACAAAAAGAACAACTCAGATAGACATAGACACATCAACTTGTGCAGAGTTGTTTTGGAGGGACTTTCCATGGAAAAATGCTATTAGAATAGAAATCCATAGGCTGAGTTTGCTTAGGATGAAAGTTGATAGAAAGTGAGGGAAAGAGGAAAAAAAATGAGTTTGTTTGGCATGAAAGTAATGAAAACGACAATAAAACTAATTTTCTCATACAACTTATATTAGCATTGTAATTAAAATTTTAATCTCTTGCAAAAAACTACTGGAAAACACAAGAAAAATTTTAAAATGTCCATGCAAAGTGTTACCCACAATTAAGATTTCAAATTTCTCTATATTTTTTTTGCAAAATTTTCATCCTAATTAAATGCTTGCAAGGAAATATATTTTCGTTTCCATTTCTTTTCTTTCATTTTCACTGGCCACCATTTTTTCTTTCCAATAAAAAAGGTAGAAAAACAAAAATGAGAAGAAAAAGGGTTCTACCTTGGAGAGGTTCCTCATCATAAATAAAAGGAAAATTAATAATAAAAAAAGCTAATCAACAATTTTGGTTATTCTCAGTGCAAGCATTCTCAAATGGGAACATTCACAGCAGCTGTTTGATTGACAATCAAAACCACTTCTACTCTGTTGTTTACACTGGTGATCTATAAATTCAAAGAGGACTTCTATCAATTCTTGTCTTACTAAAAACATGAAAATGGAAACTTTGCACCCAAAAAAATAAAAAAGAAGGAAATAGTACCAAAATATAGATATCATAAAATGCTACTTACCCAATCAAGGATCATTCCCTTCTGAACCTGACCATTTCCAGCATCTAATGCCTTCTGCCCTGTTATAAGTTCCAAAAGCAGTATGCCAAATCCAAAAACATCGGTTTTCTCAGAAGACTGCCCAGTCGAAAGATACTCGGGGGCGATGTGTCCTACAGTACCCCTCACAGCAGTAGTGACATGTGAATCCCTAAGATCTAACAGCTTAGCAAGACCAAAATCCCCAACAACCGCTTCAAATCTTTCATCAAGCAAAATGTTTGCGGCTTTGACATCCCTGTGAATTATTCTTGGATTGCACTGCTCGTGTAAGTATAAAAGTCCGCGGGCAGCACCAAGGGCAATATGCATGCGTTTATTCCAATCCAAAGATGGCTTTTCCCCACCAGTGTCTGTTAATGAGAATTCAGAGACAAGGAAGTTGTATTTGTATTCAATTAGAGAAACCATGTGAATGGAATATAACTAGTTCCCATGCAATTTTAAGCCCAATAAGGATGGAAACTTGTCTAACAATCAATCATAGTAATATTCAAATTCATCATTTACTAGCATAGTGATTATATAATGATGCACGGTGGATTTTGACCTAATTCTTTTCTTTTAGACCCTCAAATTGGTGATTTTGCCAATTTTGGAAAGTTATGTTCTAGTAATAACTTTATTTGGGGATATCCGTTTTGACATATTTCTAATATTTTCTAGTATCCAAATTTGGACTTAACCCAAATTTCTCCAATTTTTGTAATTTTTTTATTCTTTTTATTACTTTTATGTCTAGCAAGGAATTAGTTTAATTAGTTGTTTTCTTGTTGGATTAGGGCTTCTCATATTATAAATAATCATGTATGCCTTGGGGCAAGAGAACTTTTGATCAGTATTATTCAATTCCTCTTTCAAAATTCGTTTCTTCCTAGTGGATTCAAGGATTCTTTCCGTAGATTCGGTATTCTTCGTCTATTGGAATGATATCTAGTTCTATGTGATAATTCCGTTGCGTCATATACAAAAATACCATAGTTGAATAAATCAAGTGCCTGACAACTTGTTAGTGAACAACAGTATAATGGAAGGTCTATGAATAAAGAACAAAAGTACCAAGACACAATAGATTGCATGCACAAACCTCTCAAGCGATCAGCAACGCTTCCATTTGGCATATAAGGGTAAACCAGCAACCTCTCATTAGCTGTCATACAAAATCCATATAATCGAAGAAGGTTTCGGTGCAAAGCCAATCCTATCATCTCAACTTCAGTTTGAAACTGTTTTTCTCCCGTGAAATTGGGATCTCTCAGCCTTTTCACTGCCACCACTGTCTTGTTCGGTAGATATCCTTTATATACAACTCCAAATCCACCTTGTCCTAAAATGTTTTTAGGACTAAAATTGCTCGTAGCAATTTGCAGTTCACGGAATGAAAACCTCTTTATGTGATTAGCATCAAATTCGATATCTTGCTGCACTGCATATTCAAATGACAAGAGATTTTACTACAATATGCATCTCCAAATACATGCTATTAAGAAAAATAAACTATTGTCGTTCAGGAGATACCATATGATGTAAATAGAAGGCGAGATCTGTACCAATGCACCCAACTGACCAGAAGCATCATGAAAATGACAAATATGCAACTCACACCTACGGCAACAGAAACAACCCATCGATGATGATTGCTGACTTTCTGATATGAACTCGTGTCTGAAAGTGAAACACACATTATCTGTTAGTAAAAATGTGATAGACTGCTAAAGGATGGAAAAGTTATAGATATCTTACCATTAACGGGGTTTGTAACATTCTTACAAATTTGTGCAGACGAAAAAGAGCAGAGAAAACCATTCCCTGTAACACTGCAATGAAAACAAGATGAGAGAAGAAATTTGTGATGTGCATTATGTAAGGTGTCAAGAACAATGTTTTGGTTGAATCATAAAGCTTAAGTGAATGATAGTAACACCACCAATTAATTAACAGTTGAGTGCATAAAATTTCCTATAAACTTGCACTGGGGAACGTGAGCGATCCAAAGTAACCCTGTTTGGCAATCTCTAAATAAGCAGTTTTTTGGCAAAAAAAGCCAAAAGTAAAAAACATGTTTGGTTTGGCTAAAAAAGCAACTTCTCTATAAAAAAACAACTTTTTTTGGGGAATGGCAATAGAATTGTTAAAAGATGATTTTACACTCTATACTTTGAAAAATTCCACAGTGTCCCTCTGGTTATGTTAACAAAGGCTCCACAATACTACAAGGGTAATATGGTAAATTTTCACCAAAAAGCAGAAGTTGAAAAAGACTAGCAAGATTTTCTCTATAACAAAAAAGCAACTTTTTTTGGCAATTGCCATACACACCAGTTTTCTTTGGATTCTAAAAAAACAAAAACAAAAAAAAAAAACTACCAATAAAACAATTGCCAAACCCCACCTAAGTTTTGGTAGTGTTGGACCTTGGCATGCAGTGTGGAAGTGGTTATACACTAAGGATCTCACCTGTAGCCTTTAGCTTGTATTTTTGGAGTAGGACCACTAAGGTTATTGAACGACAAGTCCCTGCACAAGATTGTTGGGAGAATATTCAGCATCTGATTATGCTTTTTCAATGAGAGTTTAACAAAAAAACAATAGAAAAAAAAGAAGCTTAGATGCAATTGAATACATACAAGAATGATAGACCTGTAAGATCTGCAACAGGTCTAGGAATCTGTCCAGATAACTTGTTTCTGCTAAGCCGTCTGAAAACTTGTCATAGCAAAGGATTAAAAAATGGACCATCACACCCAGTTTAAATGAACAAGGAAAATGGATCCAATGGAATGGTCAAGCTATACTCACAAGTAACTTAGATGACTCAGGAAACCCAAAGAGCTTGGAATTTCACCGATGAACTGATTTCCTGAAAGGTCAAGAGTTGTTAGTTCTGAAAGCTTCCCAATCTCAGCTGGGACAGGTCCGGATAACTGGTTGTTCTGCAATAACCTTCAAGAAGAACAAAGGATACTGATTAGGAATAACTCAGTTTACGTTCAAGGAAGTCAATGTTAGAAATTGATTCACTTAACTAGGATAGGTGAGACGCGAAATAAAAACATGAATTGAACAAGAATCTAAACCAAGCACACAATAACACAAAGATCTACGTGGTTCAACCCAGAATAAGACTATGTACAATACAATTCAGAAAGATGCGGTACTTCAATTATAAATACGTAGTATTGGGGCAATAGGGCAAAATGGTGAAATACTAAAAATATCCTTACTTTACAGCGGTCAAGTGGTTAGTGGTCAGTATTTCACTTATTAGGATCCACACTACTCAACAAATAGGGGACAAGAAGGGAGGATAAAAAGGAGCACATATTGATAATCAGAGCCTTGCAACTAATCATAACTACAGAACACAAGTTCCTTTCCTTATCTTCCGATTGAAAGCTCAATTACATTCTTAACATTTTACAACTATTCAGTGTTGTACATTTCCTTCACATTTTTTTTTTTTTAACATTAAAAGGAAAGAAAAACAAGCTCTTGACAAAAATAACATCCTTATGGAGTAGTCGAAGGCCCTCCTACATGAGAAATTTCATAAACTTGCAGGAACTAGAATTATCCATAAGCAGATTTCAATTTTTAATTTTATCAAGTACCAACTAGGAACAACTTACAAAAATATAAACAACATCGTCTTCTATATAATTGCATGATCTAGGAATAGTTTGGTGGGTATTGGACAAATAGCCCTAATACGTTTTTAGCCACAATTACATCACTGTATCAAGATTGAGTGACAATCAATCAGACATGCTGTGTGCCCAAATTTTGCTTGCTTAGTTGCAGGGGATTGTTTGCGTTAAGCCAAATTCACACCATTGAACTAGTGAAGAATACCCAAATATCTCTAAATCTGTAAAACTTTCAATAGGTGACAATGAAAATAAAAATGAAAAATCCATCTAAAATGCAAAGAGATTAATGGGCTCACATTGTCTGAAGGTGAGTCAAATTCCCAACACCTGGTGAAAGAATCCCTGCCAATCCCATACTGGCCATGTCACTGTCAAAAATACCCAAAAACAAGAACTAGAAAAAATCAATAAAAATTGGAGTCATTTCAAAATTACCACCCCAAAAAACAAAAAACAAAAACAAGAAAAAACAGACTAATTCATTTCGTTTCTGCTGCCTCAAAACAAGAGCAATGCAAGACTTACAGAGAAATTACAAAGCCCTCTGGAGAGCACCCAACCATGTTCCAAGTGCAAGGATCAACAGAATTTATATCCCAACCATCAAGTACATGATATTCATCTATCATTTTATTCTTCACAGACATCAATGCAGCCACTGATACACACACCCAAAAAAAAAAAAAAAATCAAAATCAAAATAAAAAAAATGTTGATTTTGAACTATAATTAAATTTGTCTGGCAAACTATTTCCCAAAATTCTGAAAACAACCCCCCATGTTAAAAACAATGTGAAAATGAAACCCATATGGAAACAAGAGGGTTTTTCAAACTTTTCATTATTTCAACCAATGAAACATCAATAATGACATATCAAATAAGTACTAAAAGAGCTCAAATGAAGTCAATACTTCACCTTCAAAGTTAACACCCTTAGGAGAGAGAAGACTATCATCAGAAGCTCCACCTAGACCCACCCAAAAGAAAAGAACAAACAAACCCACCATTACCCATTCCATTGGAGCACAGAAAGGCGACAAATTGGTTGAAATTAACTCTTTACAAGTTCATGACGGCTCTGAAAATTTGCAAAATGTAGAGATTTGGGGGTTTTGAATGGAAAATAAAAGTCATCGTCAATGTTTTTTAGGAATCTAGACTAGATTGTTGCATCGAGGAGCTCTGATGATAAAACGTTTAAAAAATAATGTGAAATGAAAATTGAGGAAAATGGTATTGGGAGGGATGATGTAAAAGAAAAGAAAAATGTTTGGATGTTTGGAAAGCGGGAAAATTGCATCGAGATTTGGGAAATGACAGAAATGGTCCCCCTGTCTTTCTGTTAAAAAACGAACCGACACCTCTGCCCAACATGGCTTTAACTAGACGGGTCGAGTCCGCACCCTAAAGCTCCCTCTTGGTCCCATCTAGATTATCTAGATAAAAATTAGATTGAAAAATGAGTAAGAACACTAAAAAGAAGAATACTAATAGCACTAAAGTAATGTGGGTCTCATATGATGAGATGTTTTGCTCTTGTATTTTTTTTTTTTTTTTAATTTCCACCTCATTAGTGACTAATTAGTGCTCCCAAATTAGTGAGATGAATCATTGTTGAATTAGATTTTCTTCGGATTTGTGAGGCTAAGGTGAGTTTCGTTTTAATAATTTAAATAGATTATTTTATAAATTTTTTATTTATATTATTTATAAAAATAATTAATACAATAATCGTAACATATTTAATTTATCATATTTATTTTAAAAAAATAATAAATGACAAATATATTTTTAAAAATAAATTATTCATTTTTTAATTATAAATACAATTAAATGAACAAATTATTGAAGTTTCGTTTGACATTGACTAATATAGTCAATTTTTTTGTGTTGGGACCTTTTTAGCCTAATTTTTTTACTTTCGTTTGGTTTGAATTTTTTGACTTTTTTGAATTTTGTGAGAGAAAATGTATAATGATTATAGATTAGATGTGATATTTTATCTTATTAGCTTATTTTGTCATTTTGTGTTTTTTTTAGTCCCAAAATGATGTCAAACCCGGGCTCAATTGACCTAATTTTCTTATGAGTGATGTACACACAAAAAAAACTTGAGAAAATTACCATTTAGTGATAATTTCATAAATTTATTACAAAATAAAAAATATATATATCTAATTATTAATATATATAATTTACAATTTATTTTCAAAATCTCAATTGAATTGTAATTTTTTTTTTAAAATTTACAAAATAAATTATTTAAATTAACGAAATAAAACATGAGGGAGTTTGTAGCTACCAAACCCTTGAATTCATCATACTACAATTTGGTCAATTGGCGCGAAAAATGTTGCAGACTTTGCTACCGTGTGGACTTTCGAACACACCCTCTGACATGACACGATCAATGTTACGAAGTGAAGTCCATTTATTTCTGTTTAGCTGCTAGGAAAATGGGTATTATGGAAACATATTTCATGAAAATAATTATAAAAGATTTGATTTTTAAATTATATATGTAGTAAGTTATAATGTATAATGTAGGGATGATTATTCTTTCATGACAGTGAAGCATTTTTTTATAAAACCTATGCTGTATTTAGTTTAGAAATTTGAAGAGAGATTTAAAAAGAAAAAGAGTGAAGATATTTGAAACTAAATGAAATATAATATTTCACTTATATTTTATCTTTCTTTTTTTAAATCTTCCAACCAAAAAAAGCATTAACATTTTCCTAAAAAGATTTTCGTTCTTTTCTTCACCTTCATCAGAATATAAGAAAAACTTAATGCACTCACAATTCAAGGCAATAATTTAAATCTCGTTTGGAAACAAACTTTTTTAGTAATTTTTTAATTTTTTAGCTAAAATATAATATAAAAAATACTAATATATTTAAGATGACTTTTTAACTTTTTACGAAAAAAATATACAAAAAGTAAAAGAAAAAAAAAAATCTTTGACTTTTTAGGCAAAGTTTGGGAACTTTTGAAAAAGTCAAAAAGTCAAAAAGTTACTCAAAAAGTTAAAAAGTTAACACTATTCACCAAAAGTCAACAATTACGACTGCACAACTCCCAATTCTAATTTTCCCCTACAAACCAATTTTTATAATTTTTTATTACACAATTTTCCATAAAAAGTCAAAAAGTTAATCAAAACATCCATATTTTTTTCCTCAACTTTTTAGTCCAAAAAGACAAAAAATACACTTATTTAGGACACCCCAAATAACCCCTTAATATGAGTTGTTGATTTTTGATTTTTTTAGTAACTTTTTAACTAAAAAAATCACTTGCCAAACGAGGCCTAAATTATGTAATAAATGAAATTAAACATTGCCCCCAAGAACATTGAAATGAATTACACACGCTCTACACATTATTTTCTGGATGGGATTAAAATGAAACCAACAACATTATTTGAAGGAGGAATTACAAATCAATGAGAACAAAGAAAATTAATTGTAAAAATATAGATATACAAGTGAAAACTGTGATCTTACCTGCACTAGAGGACAAACTCCACTTGTACCTCTATATTTTCACAATTACCTTGTACTTATTCCCATTGATTCACAATTTCTCCAAAGAGAATACTAACAACTGACAAGTCTATGCATGCACAAAGACTACACAAAAATACCAAGCCATACCAAAACGCAGCAGCATTACATTCCTGTGATTCAAAGCTCAAACAAATCAGATGGCGACTGATCAAAACCTCAGCACGATCATGTGGCAGTTTCGATAGATCACTTCCAAGTCCATCATATCAGGGAAGTGAAAAACAAAAAACAGCAAATGACAAATATATATATTAGCAGAACTAGCACAAGGTAGCATAGTATAGGTACAAAGTAGAGCAACAACATTCTATGATTCAGTCAGCCACAAAACAACCAAACATTAAAAAGTACAAAACAAAATCAACCACCAACAACAATTCCCACTCCCCACCCAACCCATCTGTTCTTTTAACCGCCTTCCTAGCTATCCTTTTCTTTTCTTTTTTTCCCCTTCTGCAGAAAAAACTATATGATTATAAAGATTACTACAAAACATATACAAACAGATTCTCTCTCTCTCTCTCTCTCTCTCTCTCTCTCTCTCTCTCGTTCTCTCTAATCCTTTTTTGGGTAGTAGGGAAATTTTTGTTAGGCGGCAGAGCAAAGGAAAAGCATCGGGTCAAATGAGTGCAGCCATTGAGCCTCCTAAATCTTTAATGTCATCATAGAGCAAGATATGGTTGCTGATCAGACAGGCCCACCACAGGGTGATTTAAATCCCCATGTCTCATTCATAGATTTGTAGAAACCAATTTTCCATCACTCTTTAACTTATGTGATTGAAGGGAAGAAATTTAGACCCATATGTCGTTTCACGTGCTCTGGTATCAACTTGCTAACAAGCTCCGGGGAAGCTCCAGACAACTGCGCGATCAGAACAATACAATTGTTCAATCATTAGGAAAAACTTTAATGGCAGTTAATGAAACTTTTTGTGTAAGCACTGAATAATCTCATAGCAATTTTTGAATCCAATCAACTCAAAAAAGCCTTGTCTGGCCCATAATTATTATTGATGTTTATAAACATTGTCATAAAAAATCTAAAAAAAAATTCACAGAATCATGACAAACAAAACATAACAAAACTACGCAATTAAGAAAGAAAGAAATGATACAAGTAAAATCATTGAACCCATATCGAAACTTTGAAAAACACATTTCCAATTTTTCTTCTATTATGTTTTTTTAATCAATCCCAAACTTTCAGACCACACTGGAGTCATCACTGCCCATTGAATTTGTTAAATAAATTGGTAAGGTAGGGTCATGTTTTGCATAACTTGATGACTTAATCATCATTTAATAGTTAAAGTCTCTTTTGGGGAGTATAGAATGAAAATTCTGCTGAATTAAAACTTCAAACTAATCATTTTTTGCCAGACAAATGATAAGTACGAAATCTTTGTCTTATTTATCACATGAGAAATATTGATTTTATATTATAAAAACATATAGTTTTGCCTCATTTTTTTCAATTAGTAAGAATTTTTCAACTAACTTTTTATCAATATCAGCATTTAAGCATTGGAGCCACCCAAGGGATAAATAAAAAGGGCAACAAAATAAAACAAGTAGGGTATTGAGATATACCTCCTGCTTAAAGTTGAAAAGAGGGGGTAATGGGCGACCATTCGGTAGACGAGCACTGGGTTCTCGAAGCTCATCAAAGAATGGATGTGTGCATGCCTCTAGCTGCAATATGAAGAAAATGACCCACTCAAACAAAGGAGAATGAATACTTGAGTGAGAGAGAGTCCGGGTCATAATAACTCATAGTGACAATCCCCATTTCTATAACTAGACATTAATGAATTATTCATACTACTGAAAGTAGAATCAAACTCACTGCAGTACAGCGAAGACTTGGGGAATATTGCAGTAGCCGTGAGGCAAGATCAATTGCTTCAGGAGGCATCCGGTGGTGGAAAACCTGAAACCACAGCCACACAAAATCAGAGTGAGTCATGCTACTATAAAAACCAAAGTGACTCATCATAACTTAATAGTAGAATGGAAGTATACCTTGTGCCAAGGATGCGCCTTTATTTGTGGAAACCTAAAATCAGTATAATTCGGATTCATACAACGAACTTCTTCCCGAGTTGGTGTACCAAGAACCTGAAAGAAAGAATGTAAGAAACTATCACAGATTCACATTGTTAAAGAATTGCATATTTTTTACACTACTGATAGAACTGCACCTTGATAATCTCCACAAGCTGGTCCACTGCACTTTCTCCAGGGAACAATGGCTAGAAGAGTGGACATCATGAAAAGTCAGCTAAACATGACAGAAACGTGGAAAACATTGAAAACATAGAAAACATGGAAAATGCTGCAGACCTGGCCTAAAAGAAGCTCAGCAAGAACACAACCAGCTGACCAAATATCAATTGAGGTTGTATATTCTGTGGCACCAAATATGAGTTCTGGAGCGCGATAGAAACGTGAGCATATGTATGATATGTTTGCTTCACCCTTCACCTGTGTCAATTGGAAAAGAATAACATTGAATATACGAAACATGCTATTAGAAACCCTATGAAGTTTAATGATATTCATCAGCATAAATCTGTTATTTAAGAGAAAACAGCTTTGGTCATGAAATATACATGGACATCAGGAAACTAGATTACAATATTTTTCAACTTAAAATTCCTCAGGGAAATAGTTCGGAGGCATGGAAGAGGAATTGAAGTCAAAAGACTTCAAACAAACTATTCATCCATACATCTAAGAAAAATAGTTTTTTTTTTTTTGGGTAATCATAAGAAAAATAGTTAATATGACTAATCAGATAATCAATAATCATTATATTCAGAACCCAAAAACACTAAATAAGAATAAATCTAATTAGCCTAAATATACATGTAAATAAGCAATGTCAAGGAAAAAGATCCAAGATCATCCAGGTCCAGTTATATGATAACTCAATCTCATTATGATGTTGTTAGTTCAAAGTATCACACCAGAAAGGTTGAAGTGGTAATCACTAATCAGCATGCCAAGTATGGGTCTAATAAACCAAAAGCATTGCACTATATTGAACTCTAATTGAGAGAGAGAGATCAGCACTCCACAACCAGAAAACAAGTAGGGCATTAACCACATAGGCAATATTTGGTTTAAATAGTACCTGTTTATGTTTAACTTACTATGGTCATCAAATCAAAATTTTCAAAACTCCTGAATATAGCCAATTGTCCAAGTATACTTGCACAAAGTGATGCTGCATCTCACAAAGCAAGAAACCACAGAGCAATGGAAGGTACCACAGCAATTGAAACCATACCCTAACAGGTACAAACGCCCCAACTACAAGCACACAGTGACTCAAAAAACATAAGAAGAATAACCAATGCAGGAGTGACCAACAAGAAGTACTTCAAATGTATCAAAGTTCAAAAGATATATATCTGTCAAGAACAACGATAACCACACAAACTACGATGCATTGAAGAAAAGTGGAATGTGGACTTCCAAGAATCCATTAACAATATGCCAAGGAGAGTTCACATCAACTATGGGACATAGCTGCAGCAGAATACCAAAATTTGGGCCATTCTTAAAAGTATATCTCATTAAGTCGTTAAATGACTTATTTATTTATTTATTTATTTTTTGAAAGAATACAGAACATGTGCATCCAATAAACAATATAATATGCCCCAAGGTTTAGAAGAAAAAAAAAAAAACCATTCTTCATACAGAGTCCATGGCCCGAACATATGACAAATGAACAGATTTGATCACAATATTTTAAGTATATTATGCCCAATGTTGATATGTGAAGTACCACAATGCACCAGCATAGGACTACACATACTTGGAGCAAATTCAATAGGTAATCTAAAAGATAATAGATAGCCAATGGAGAGAGCTGAAATAAAGACTTGCACATACTAGCATTTTTGCACTTCCAAAATCACAAATCTTGACCTGGTGAGAAAGAGGATCAACCTGTACAAAGCCAATAATGACCTCAGCAAACATCCATAAAGAGTTTTCTCAAATTAATAGCCAAAAAAATGCATACCAGAACATTCTGAGGCTTCAAATCCCTGTGGCAAACTCCAGGAACAGTGTGCATATATGCAAGCCCCCTGAAAATCTGAGAAAATACCACACTAATTAATACAAGTCGAAGAAATAAGAAAACAATGGAATCTTGGACGAGCACAATGCATACTTGGTAAGTGTACAGTTTCACATAGATGAGAGGCATTGTCTGGTTCATATTGCTGTAATGCTTCAAAACCCGATACATGGTCTCGGGGACATACTCCATGACTAAGTTGAGAAAAAGCTCATTTTTACTCGTAGTGGAAAAGAAACAATGCTTCAGAGAAACCACATTCGGATGATCCATTGTGCGCATTAATTGCAGTTCACGGTTCTTGTATCTTCTGTCTTGCAATACCTTCTTTATCGCCACTGTCTCTCCAGTTTCCAAGCATTTTGCCTATGAGAAGAGTGGCATCAGCGCATCAAACGAGATAAAAAAGATTTTGCTGCACGAAAGAGCAGCAAACATCATCTCCATACCTGAAAAACAATCCCAAATGACCCCGTCCCAACAACACGCTCGGCCATATAGCTGATGGTCTGCAATAAGCATAAAAATACAATCAATCCCCCTACATGAGTAAATTTAAGAGGGTAAGCTATCAAAATCACTCTGTTTGGTTTCACTATTAAAATTTGTTTTCCGAATTATTTTCAGAAAAAAAATGAAACAAACTCGTCATTTTCCTATGATTTTCTCTTTTTGGGGGTGAAAATATATCTTTATTATTTATTTTCATCAAATTTAGTTTCTATTTTTCCAAAAGCAGATTTTGAAAACCAAACCAAACAGATATATAAATATTTATGAACTGAATTCCAGTTGATTTGAAGACTGGATCATTTGAGGGGCTATGTGAGTCTTTCTAGTGAAGATCCAGTTTTATTAAATGAGTCCCCCAACACAAACAATTATATATCCCTGAGTGTATGAATCAGTAAGAGATCTTGATCAGAGCAAGTCAAAATTGTGTTCAAGAAAGTAGAATACCTGTTTGGGTTCTCCATTTTTGCCACCAATAGTAGTGGAAATTATGTGACCAGTGACTGCATCATTTGCATCAACAACTGGGGCAGAGATCTCCTGGAAGAAATATGAGATCAAGATGTCAGACAAGCAACTCACAGATCAACTAGCTATGAATGTCAAACAACTGGTATTTAATCTTTAAATTTTTTTACAAATAAAACTACAAAAACAAGATCGGATACATCAGATCAGAAATTAGAAAATTCAAGAGATCTCTGATGAAGAACAATACTAAAGACATTCTAGTGAGCAATTTTACTAAACCAAATCAGAGAAAATTTGAAAATGAAAAATATATATATATACACAAAATAAAAAAGATCTAAAAAGTAGTTCAGCTTAAGATTCACAACATCTCAAGGAAACCCTAATCAACCCTCCGTTTGCTTACCCAGAAAACAGAAAAACAAAGAAAATAAAAACCCACATAAAATTTAACTTTTTTAGCCAAAGGGTATGTTAAAAAAACGCCAATTTAGCTAAATTATCTGGGGAACCAAACGGAAACCATACACAGCCATTAAGAGATCAGATTTGATGGGAAATTTTCCGGGAAAATGAAGACATCTTACCTTATCGTCAGCCATGAATCATCCGGCGAACGATGATGGAGGAGGAGGAGGAGGAGAAAGAGGAGAAAGAATCTTTCTTTTTTGACAAAAGTTTTCAGCTCATAATTGTCGGGCGGAGGGAGGAGGCCCCATCAACCAAACAAACTCCATGTGATTCCAGCTCTTCCTTTTTGTTCTCCTCTCTCACATATCAAAGAGTACACAAAAGGACCTATGTTTCAGCATAATTACCAGAGTGGCATTGTGGGATGTGATGTTTCAATCTTGTTTGGTTTGAGGGAAAATATAACAAAACCCGGATAGGATACTGAACTAAACCCGTTTAAGTTGTATCAGCCCAATTAGTTGATGAACCTTGTATTGGTATTAAGGATTTTTTTTTTTTTTTTTTTTTTTTGAACAGGAAAAAAAGGGTTCTGTGGTGTCATCACAGCCCCTGCGGGCCCTGACCCCGGGTAGCCGGTTGCCAGCCAGGAATTAACCCCCACCAAGTGGGGGACCCACCACTGAGGCACCAGTGGAGCTCCTGAACCTCCCTAGCCTACGGACAAGTCTCGACCGGAGTACAGCACGAGGTCTCAAAAAGAGCCCCTGGCAAAGCCAGGAATTTTCGTGCGCCCCTAAGAATCGAACTTGACTCGGGCGGGTGGAGGCAAAGGCATTCTCCACTGGGCCACCACCCCCAGTGGTTATTGGTATTAAGGATGAGATGAGACAACTAGCCGTGTTTAAAAAATATTAGACATTCCAAAATTTTTATCAAAGTAAAATACTCTTTAAAAAAAGAGTATTCGGACCATAAGTCTAAAATTTTTGGAGTAATAGCCTTAAATTCTATTTTTTTGGAGTTCAAAAATAATAATAATTTAAAAAATTATAGTATCACAACAGTTTTGTGTCATTCCATTAACTCAAATTGGGACATAACTTCAATAGCACCAAGAGGGGATGGATACCTTGTAATAATCCACAATTACAATGGCACAATATCCTCTAGAGCAAATTTCTTATAATACTTCCTAGAGTACTACCAAAACGATGTCTTTTTGAATAAATATTAATAAACAAAACACGCAAAAAAAGATAACGAAAGAGGAGCCCCATTCCCATTTCCAATCTCAGAGCCCTATCACACCTATAACTCATCTCCGTCTACTTAAGCCCATCCTCGCTTGTCCTTTTCTTCTTTAGCCATCGCGACTGCCATCCCTAACCTCCTTTATTTCCCTCTTCACTCCACTCTACTCCACCCCACCCTACCAACCCCAACCCCTATTGACCTACCATTGCTAGTCCTCTCATTTCCTCAGCTCCTCATTTCTAGCAAACTCTAATCTGCTACCGCTCTATCCTGACCTCAAAAAACTCTAGAGAGATAGAGAGACTTATATGTTGGGTTTATCGGGGTACAATCTAGTCATCATCATCATCGAGGAGTGATTTGGTCGCACTCACCTCCATCCATTCTCCTGCTACCATCGGTAATTGCCACAATGAGAAAAAGAATAAAGGTTTTGATGAAAGAGAGAGGGGGAGTTCGTCGGTCACGATTCTATAGTCATGGATGGTGGCAGTAGCGATTGCAGTCGTGAATGTGGGAATCCTTTCGCAAATGGTGGTGGCAAACTAGAGGGCAAACGACTTATATGGCGATTGCGATGGCTGGGCTCTATCTTTCTCTTTCTCTTTCTCTCTGCGTACATTTTCCTTTTAAGTTTTTTTTTTAGTGTTTTGCTCCAAATTTTTGTCAATTGTCTGATCATGTACTCTAGGAGATCACTGTAGAGAAAACTACTTTAGAGGATCCAAACTCATTACAATAATCTTGCAATGATAGTTTAAGAACTCAAAACACAATTATTAAGCAGTTTAATTTTTCAAAAAATGTGTTTTAAACTCTTAATCCAATATTACAAGATTATTATAAGGATGAATTATTACAGAAAATCCTCATTCACAATTTGAGCCCCATATATAGGGGTGTAAATCTGGCCTGACCCGACTGTGGGCTCCCGCTAAAATTCGGGCTAAGTCAGCCCACGAGCCAAAAAAATTAGGTCCAGACCCAAGCCCAGGGGTATTTGAGTCTTGGACCGAACCGGTGGGCCTGGGCCTTGCCTCAGGCTTGGGAGGGCCTGACTATTTTTTTTTTTGTTTTCTTAAATTTTTTCTACCAAAATTTTATTATTTTTCACTAAAAAAGACACTGGGCCTTGGTCGGGCCAATGGGTCGGGCCAAACGGGCTGGACCGAGCTTCAAATGATGGCCCAGGCCTAAGCCCAAGCCCAAGAGCTCGGGCTGGGCCCGAGCCTAAACAGGCCAAGCCCATCCCAAACCGCGGGCTTCGAACCGCCCACAAGCGGGCTATTTTTATACACCTAACCATACATCAAAGATTAACAAACAATTGAGTACTACTTGACCTATAAGGCCAATAATTGGTCAACAAAACACAATTGACCAAGCTATGTGTAAAGGACATATTGTTGGAGTTGGTCATCTTTAATTAGTCAACCCTATATTTATGCTTTGGTTTGATTCTTTTCTTGTGTATCAAAACAAACGGCTTGTTATATTAATACAATTTGTAAGTTTCAATTGAATTTCTAGTCTTTACATTATATTAGCGGAATATGGTTCCTTTTTTTTTCCTTAAATTTAGTTATTTCAAAATATAATTCAATAGATGTGAATACGGTAAGCAGTGATATAAGAGATTAAGAACTCAAACACATAAAAATATTGAGAAAAATAATATATTATTTATGTTATAAAATCCCTACTTAAATTGAATCTGAATCACATATTAATTTTCTAAATATTTCATTATGTTTTAGTCATTTGGTCTCTAACATTATTGTCTCGCGGCGTATTAAAGCCCTCTAGGCTGCGGTTAGTTTTTCTTCAATGAGTTAATTAGTTCAGAGACACCACACCATAGTGATTCATGGAGTTTTTATAGCATTTATGCATTTGTTGTTGTTTTTTAGAAAGTCTAGATACGGGGAAAGTATTCAAAAAATTATTCAAATATTCAGATCTATGATGTATATTAAACTTCTTGTTGATGTGAGATCACAACTTATATCTATCTATCTATATATTTTATATATATATATAAAGTGAACAACTCACTTGATATTTTAAAACTTCTTCTCTCCTTTTGTCAAGTGGATTTTTATTTTTCTCTATCGAAAACAAAATATATAAAGTGCACGAATCACTTGGTGTCTTGAAGGTGAGGTAAACAAGACTTGAACTTAAGACCATTAATTTGGTAAATAACAAATTGAATAACACATACTATATGTTTTTAATTCGAAATCAAAATTTATATTTTACAAATTTAATAGCATATTCATCCGTTAAGCACACATTCACTAGTACCATTATAAAGTGAATACCTTGGTGGTGTCATGAGGCTTTTCCCCTATATACTACCAAGTGTCTATTTTCTTATTTAAAAAAAAAAAAAAAAAGAATAAATTATAAATACATCCCTTAAATTTGCTTAAAATACGAATTGCCCTTTCTGATTTAGAAAATTACAAATATCCTATTGTTATAATTTTTTATTTAACGTAATTACTGAAAATTAAAATTCCTAATTGTTCTCCTATATAATGATAAAATTACTTATATTATTAATTAAAATAAATTTACGATATCATTAAAAATTGTTAATTGATTCTATAATTTATTAATAAAATGAGTCATTTGTTATGAAATTAGAAATTTCAAAGCGTGGGATGTAATTTTTAGAAATTTTAGAGGATATATTTATAATTTATCCAAAAAATTAAATAGATGTGAGGACTGGAACTCAAACTTTGGATTTCATCTCAGGTCTAATAAAGAATGTTCTTACCACTTGAGCAACACACAATATATAATAAATATTTTATTTTATTTTTATTTATTTAAATTACATATACATATCACGTATGCCGACCACTAGTTCATTATAAATTGCACAAATTTTGTATTTTTATTTCTGGGAGTCTATAACGGTTCTTTTTTGTTGGACTATCTTTTCTTTCCATACCATGCAACTTTTTCACTTCTACTTCCCAATGTCTTAGATTGGGTTTGGCTATAGCCAAACTCATAACCAAATTCACCGTATTTATTTCTAAATTTTTGAACTTATATTTAAAATAAAAAAACACACACACATTTCTTGGAATTGAGCTAACTCAATCCAAAAAAAAACCTCAAGTTGCTTCAAATTATAACCACAATTCTATTTTAATTTATAAATAATCATTATAAAATATTAGAAAAATAGATTGTAGAAAAATTTTATATCACGGGATTAGATAAAACGAAATTCAACAAAAACAAATCATCACAATCAATTAACTCACTACAATAAAAATAATTTTTGCAAAGCTTTTTTTTTCCCGATAAGTCAATTTTTTTTGACACCTAAGATGATATTTTTGTGATGAATTTAACAATTTGTTGCTAAATTTTACAAAGTAGCAACTATTAGCAACCATGTTACAATTTTGTCGCTAGTCTCATCATAAAAAAGAATTAGCACTAAAATTTTGGTGAAGTGTGTTGATTTTGCAAAAGATTTATTTTATTAAAATGAATATTTATGAAGTTTGTTTTTGGCAAGGGTGTTTTGGAAAGTTGGTAAAAAGTTGACTTTTGGCTTTTTACCAAGTTTTTTGGCTTTTTTGGAAGTGATTTGGGAAGTTGGTAAAAATCTGGCTTTTTACTTTTTGGTTTAATATTTTTTTAAAAGTGTCACATCACTCTAAAATGACCAAAATATCCTTACTTTTTGCATGTCAACATTTTTTTGAATTAATTAATTATAATGTTCCAGAGGGTAGTTTGGTAAATTTGTAAGTAGCTTTTTTGGGTCTTCCCAAATGAGTATAGTGGCGTTTTTGCAAGGGTGGCGTTTTGGGAAAATAAAACGTGGCGTTTTTGGGAAGTTGCCAAAACAGCACTCAGTATGAGATTATTACAAATATGAAAATTACATCAAATTGGATAATTAACCATATAGGGTGGTTTGAGATGATCTAAATAAGTGTCTTTTTTAATTTTTTATGAAAAGATGTATAAAACTAAAGAGGTGATGTGACTAAAAAAAGATAAAAAATGTGTACTTATTAGGTTACCCAAATCACAATATTGAAACAAGACCCATAATGAAAAAGAAATAAACAATTAAGAAAGAGTCTTTTAATTAATAGGCAAAAAATAATCATTCTTGCATTTCAGATAAGGACTTATCCCCCAATTTCTCAGCTGGAAGCATCTAGGAATAGACAACTAAGCTAGTCCAATTAATTGAATATTTATAAAGAAGTTGAATAGGAGTTTTAATGAATAAAATCCAAGTAAGGAATTGTCCCGATCCAAAGCCGCCCTATAGATTTAGTATCGTAACCGGCTAATAATTTCAAAATTACGAAAGACCTCTGAGAAAGATTAACATAATAAAGGCGCTAACAGAAGCAAATAACAAAAATACAACATTCATTGAGCTGTGCAAATTTATATGAGATAGAAAATTTTAAATTATATATATATATATCACATCATCATATGTACCGACTAGACAAAAAGGGACTTAGTCATATTTACAAAATAAATAAAGACTTATTTAACCAAACAAGAAAACAAAACTTAAACTTTAATCACATGGCTTTGACTATTTGACATATCTGGAACTTCCATAAGAGGCACATAGGTTGGTTGATACGACAGAGTCCAGGCAGAAGTTCTGGGCTTGGTCACGCGTCTGATCACCTGCACACATAAATAACACAGTGAGTTGGAGCCCGATGAATAATCTTGATGTAAAGAGGTTAAATAAATGATATCCATAACTTAAACAAAACAATAAAACGTTCTTGACATAATTAAAACATACTTCTGAAACATATAATAACTAATATGGATCATCAAATCTTTCCACAATTCATAGTACCCAATTGCCTTATCAAAACTTGTCGGAATACCACACAGAACGTTCACGGCGGAACAAAACATTCGGAACGCCCTCATTGGATGGCTTCATACAAAACGCCTACAAAGGACAACTTCATGTAAAACGCTCATATAGGACAACATCATACAAAACGCCCTTATTGCACGACTTATGCGAAACGTCTACTTAGGATGACTTGGTACAAAACGTCCATATAAGACGCGCTTATGCAAAACGCCCACCTTGGCAAGTTTATTCAAAACATCTATAACGAGCAACTATCATACAGATCGATACAATCGAAATCATGCGAAACGATCATAAAAGATCGGCATCATATATTATATCACAATGAGTCAATAACTTGTACTGAACGTACATGACGAGTTGAATACTATACGAAAGTCATTGGGGACCAAAGACATTTCCCAAGTTGTTATCATAGTTATCGTTTCAAAAGGAACTCATTCATTCTTAAACAAATTTCATTTTTGAAAAGCTTATCATATCTTACTCATTCATTCCTAACAAAACCTCATTTTGGAAGACATATCGTATTGTATATGTTTTAGAGTTTCAAAGTATAACTTAACGGTTCTAAGGTTCTTGTTCACAAACTTATCGTATCAACATTTCATAACAAAACATAGGTGGCCCAAATTATCAGATAATATAGTCATTCTCAAAGTAATTCAAATACGAAAATATCTTTACAAATAAATTACTCACAGTGCTTGGTTGGATGATACTCCTCGTGCAAGCGACCTACACAAACACATAACATATACACATTGAAACGCAATATCACTTCCTTGATTCAACTTGGCTTCTCTTGTCTTTTTCTGTATAAGTAATCCGAAGTTCTAGTATACTTATTCTTTTTTTATTCAAATGAATTGGATTCTCATTTCACATATTCTTTCATTATTAAATCTTTCTTTTCCAAATGGACCGATTTCTAACTTGGCTTCTTAATCATTCATTACTAAATCAGTGATTTATTCATGCAAAGATTTCAAATATTTTTCCTTGATTTTCAAAACACGAAATTAAAGTTGTAAAACTCTTAGAAGAATATTTGCATGTAATTTACGAAGCTTAATTTAACCATAATTTTCTAAAATCAAGCCCAAATTAATTACTTTCTAATTTTACTTTCATAAACTTAATCTTAACTCTAAGTCATCATTTTCTTATCAATTTTCCTAGCAAATATTGCATGTATGTAATTCAAATAAACTAACTAATTTAATATATATTCCAAAATATGGTTAGATCAAGTAAGACTCTTAAATTATATTACATGCATGGATTAAGGATTTAAAATCAAACTACATTTTAGATTTCAAATCAAAATCAAAGCCTCATCTAGCTCCATTATTAAACCCTTTTCATGAATTTCATAGTATAAGATTGAATGACTTAAATTCCCTCCAAATTTATGATACATGTAAAGATGGAGTCCAAATTCATGAAAAATAACACAAATTAAACTCAATTAGTAAATTTCCTAAATTAATTTCTTAATTCTTGAACTTAATATATATATATATATATATATTCTTTTCATTATATTCAAATTTACATACAATGGGATTCTATTTCTTCTTGATTTGAGATGTACGAGAGGATTTATTACAAGATTGGAGTTAGAAATCTTACCTAGAGTTGTTGAATGATTGAATCTCTTCACAAATTCTTGAGTCTCCTTTCTTTTCTATATTTTTCCTAACTTTTCCTTAGTTTTTCTTCCATATTTCCAGCAATTAGGAGCTAACTTGGACACTGTCTCTCTCCCCCGTACAGTTTTCTTCTTCCTCTCTTTAGAGTTCTTGAACTCAATGACAAATTATTCCCTTCACTACACCACATTACGTACATTACTCTCATCCTCTCTTATCCTCATTACATGTGCACATACCCCTTCTTGTAGGACTTCCAACACAACACTTAACATGCACACATATACACAGATTTCTCAACGCACATACACAAAAGTTCTCTGCACACCCACACCCACACCCACATACATCCTCAAATTCTAAATCATTCTACAATTTAATTTATGGTTAAGATTAATTTAATTAAATAACATTATTCTTAATACATTTTGATTAGCACATAATTAAATTAATCATAACTAATCACCAATCCCACATAATTTAATTAGTCTAATTGACTTTCATTAGAATCCAATTAATTATATTTAAATTTATCATTTTAAATCAGATTTTTAATCAAACTGCCAAAAGGCTCCAAATATTAAATTAAACTTATTTCCATTCTCAATTTTAGTTTCTTAAATCATTAAGGCTTTCAATTTCAAATTAAACTTCTAAATCTTCATCAATAAATTACATATTCAATTGAACAACTCATAAATAAATTTAATTCATAATAATCTTAATTCCCAATCCTCATAACTTAATTAACTCCAATTCAAACCTAATTAACCAAATCTCAATTTTATAAATCTGAATCAAATATTTAATTAAACTCCCATATGATCCGATATCTGAAATTAAATAATTCAATTCACGATTTGTACTCTCTTGAGCCATTTAATTAAACTCTCATTTAATTAAATCAAATATTTAATTAAACTCCCATATGATCCGATAACTGAAATTAAATAATTCAATTCATGATTTGTACTCTCTTGAGCCATTTAGGCCTTCAATTTCTAATTCCAAAATAAATCCTCAATAGAGTCATATACAAATCTGTCTCCATAATTTTCATAAATCTCAGATTAAATTAGAACAATTGACAATTCAAATTCAAATCTCCTTAATTAATTAAGTACTAATCATTCTACGTGGTGGGGTCGTCACAGGAATAAACCCCATTATATTTAATATTAGAAAAATAATTTTAATTCAACTATTTTTTATGATAAAACATGTGCTGCAAAGAAAAATTATAATTTTAACGACTAAACCGTTTGTTAAGAAAAGGTAAACGATAAATATTTTGGCCTTAAGTTCTACCTGTCATGAAAATGTAAGAAATGGTTTTTAAAAAAATAGATTTTCCCTCAACTTTGATCTAATTTTTAGGTAAGACCCATATGCCAAAGTTGGCGGGTCTAAGTGGTAACGCGTTCTTGCCGCGTTGTGATTCACATAGTAGATTTGGTTGCTCAAAACTATTATCGAGTGAATGGGAAATTGAAGCCAAAGTGAGCTCCATAGAAATGATGTTTTTGGTGAAATTTTCATTAAGGTTTGAGTTAAGGTTTGTCTCACATTGGTTTGGTGGGCAAAATTTGAGGGGTTTATAAGGCTTGGGTTTGGAACTTGGGGTAGGCCCCAAGGGGCACTCAAGTGTTGTAGAGGGGAAGGTGTAAACATGTGCGCCGCCATCCAGTCGGGCGGGCGGGCTGGCTGGGCTGGACTAGGCTTGGGCACGGGTGTGAGGTTGGGTTGGGCTTGTCCGGCCAAAAACATTTGAATTTATTTTTATTTTTTGAAAAAATAAAATCTATTCGGTTTTGATTTCAAATTTCGGTTGAAATAAATTCAAATTTTGGTTTGCATCTCTTCAAATTTTTTGTATAGTTCCATACTTGTCCGAACAGGTTCAGTATCTGTTCAAAATTCAAACCCAAACAGTTTTACCTTTTCAAACAATGCTGAACAGGAACCATACCTGTTCAAATAGGTTTTCTACCTGTTGGGTTCAAATCTGAAAAACCAAAATTTCTCCTATAAATAGACAGAGATTTGGATTTTGCACTCTAATTTTTGTTATTGTTGCTGTCATTACTCTTTGCATTTTGTTGTATTTAATTTTATGTAAGAAAGTGTATAAATACAAAGTGTGTTCGTTGTGCAAACAGTTTGTAGTACTGCTACAGTTTGTTGAAGATCATTTCATCTTGGGAGATAGATGTCCAAATTCTGTGAGCTAGAGAGGACGAATCTGTCTTAAGAAGGCAGTGTTAAACACTAGACTTGATCATTCTAAGAAAATATTTTTTGTTCTTAATTTTATTTTCTTCTCTCCTTCTCTATTTTCATTTTCTGTTTAGTTTATGTAATTAAATAGATTTTGGAAACTCTTTCTTTTAATTTATTTCTTACGTGTTTTGTTTGTTGTTGAGGACACAAACATAATTTATTCTTAATACAGTGAAGATTGTCCAACAATCTTAAGACAGAGTATTTTTTGTCTTCATTGTATTTATTTTCTGTGCTTTTACAAAGTGATATTCTGGTTGAAAAATACAAATAATAGTTATATACTATTTGACAAATATTAGTAATATACTGTTTGTCATTAACAATTTCAGAATATTAATTTGTGTAGTAATGTTGCAGAAAATTATTGTGTGGTATTTTATTTTTTTGGTTTTGGTAACTAAAAAAGTAATTTATTTTCTGGTTTTAGTAACTAGAAAATTAATTTGTGTTTTGGTTTTGGTTTTTTTTTCTATTTTTCTTGTAAATCAGATATTATGGCTGTTGAAAGTAGTACTCCAAATTTGATTGTTACAACGACTCCGGTCTTTATCCAGAACCATGTTCAAGTTCAATAAATCATGCAGAAAAATTGAAAAAATTTAATGGCATTGAGTTTAAGAGATGACAACAGAAAATGATGTTCTATCTTAAAACTCTTAATCTTGTCCGGTTTCTCCGTGAAGAGGCTCCAGTGCTTAAAGATGATGAAAGTGATCAGCAAGTTGTTGTCGCTATAGACACTTGGAAACATTCTGATTTTATGTGCAGAAATTACATCATCAATGACCTTGACAACATGCTGTATAATGTTTACAGCTCTCTAAAAACAGCAAAAGAATTATGGGATTTTTTGGAAAAAAAAAATACAAGACAAAGGATGCCGGCACAAAGAAATTTGTTGTCGGTAAATTTCTGAACTTTGTCATGGTAGACTCTCAAACGATAATTTCTCAAGTTCAAAATTTTTAATTAATTTTGCATGATATTTATATTGAAGGTATGTCTTTTAACGAGTCTTTACAAGTCGTTACGTTAGTGGAAAAATTACCACCGGCTTAGAAATATTTCAAAAATTATTTGATACATAAACGCAAAGAGATGACCATGGATGAACTGATTGTAAGACTGAAAATTAAGGAAGATAACCGTAAGGTTAAAAAGATGAATGGTAAAATCTTATTGAATCCAAGGCTAATGTGGTTGAACATGTGTCCAAACTACATAACAAAAAGAGAATTTGCTGGAGATCGTCCTAAACAAGGCGACAACAATGGCAATAAGAAGTTCAAAGGCAAATGCTATAACTGTGGCAAGACCTAACATTGAGGCTCTGATTGCCGCCGCCCTAAGAAGGATTGCAGAAGTACAAACAAGAAGACAACCAATCAAGCCAATGTGACAAAGTTAGATTACATCTCTAACGGGGTAAATGACATCAATCTCTCTGTTATGGTGTCTGAGGCTAATTTGGTTAGAAATCCCAAGGAATGGTGGGTTGACATAGGAGTAACTCGTCACATTTGCACGGACAAGAAGATGTTCAATACATATAATGAGACTGCAAATGGTAAATAACTTTTCATGGGAAATTCTTCTACTTCTACTGTGGCTGGACAAGGAAAAGTGGTCTTGAAGATGACATTGGAGAAAGAACTTACCCTCAATAACGTGCTGCATGTACCAGACATCCGAAAGAATTTAGTGTCTGGTTCTTTATTAAGTAAAAATGATTTTAGGCTTGTATTTGAGTATGATAAATTTGTATTAACAAAGAGTGGTATGTATGTTGGTATGAGATACATGAGTGATGGTCTCTTCAAGTTGAATGTAATGACTATTATACCAAAACTTTCTATTAATAAGAATAACACATCTTTTGCTTATATTCTTGAGTCAAATTTATAGTATGGTAGATTAGGACATGTAAATTTTGTTGCTTTGCGTAGACTAATTGGTTTAGATTATATACCAAAGTTTGAAATTGATCCTAATCACAAATGTGAGAAATGTGTAAAAGTGAAACTAAGGCTCTATTTAAATCAGTTGAAAGAAAAGCCGAACCTCTAGAATTAATTCATACTAATGTATGTGATCTTAAATTTGTTCAAACTAAATGGGGCAAAAAGTATTTCATAACATTTATCGATGATTGTACAAGATATTGTTATGTATATTTACTTAGAAGTAAAGATGAAGCCTTGGAAATGTTTAAACTCTACAAAACTAAAGTTGAAAATCAACTTGGTAAAACCATTAAAATGGTTAGAAGTGATAGAGATAGGGAATATGATGCACATTTAAATGAATTTTGTACACAACATGTCATTATTTACCAAACTATAGCACCATATTTTCCACAGCAAAATGGAATTGCTAAAAGAAATAATAGAACCCTTAAAGAAATGATAAATGCCATGTTACTAAGTTCAAGCTACCGCATAACTTGTGGGGGGAAACAATATTGTCTGCTAATTATGTTCTTAATAGAATACCCCATAAGAAAACGAATAGCACTCCTTATGAATTGTGGAAAGGTCGACTACCTTCCTATAAATATTTAAAAGTGTGGGGGTGTGTGACAAATGTAGAAGTTCTTGTTTCGAAAAAGACTAAAATAGGACCAAAAATAGTGGATTGTATGTTTATTGGTTATGCTCAGAATAGTAATACATATCGATTTCTGACTTATAAATCAGAAATACCTGATACACATGTAAACACTATTATAGAGTCAAGGAATGTTGTGTTTTTTAAACATGTTTTTCCTTACAAGAAAGGACAGGAATTAAGTTCACATAAAAGAACTTATGATTGTACACAGAGTCAAGAGACTAATGACAATTAAACGTAAGAGACTAGTAATGGTCTCGACCAACAAAATTTAACTGATGATAAGCCAAGACGAGATAAAAGAACAAGAACATCAAAATCATTTGGTTCAGATTTTCTGACATACTTATTAGAAAATGAACCTCAAAGCTTTAAGGAAGCAATGACAGGTCTTGGAGCACCTTTGTAGAAAGAGGCTGTTAATAATGAAATTGAATCTATTATGCAAAACCATACTTGGGAATTGGTGAATCTTCCACCTGGTTCTAAACTTCTTAGATATAAATGGATATTCAAGAGAAAAATGAAAGCAGATGGTTCAATAGACAAGTATAAAGCAAGACTTGTGGTAAAAGGTTACAGATAAAAGGAAGGTTCGGACTATTTTGACACATATTCCCTTGTGACAAGAATAAAATCCATCCGCATGCTTATTGCTATAACATCGTTATATAATATAGAAATACTTCAAATGGATGTTAAGACAGCTTTATTAAACGGTGATCTAAATAAAGAGATCTATATGGAGCAACCCGAAGGGGTTGTAGTGCCAGGGCAAGAAAATAAAGTTTGTTGGCTTGTAAAATCTCTTTATGGATTAAAACAAGCTCCTAAGTAATGGCATGAAAAATTTGATCATGTTATGCTTACTAATGGGTTTAAGATAAACGAATATGACAAGTGCGTCTATGTTAAAAACACTAACAAAGGTTATGTCATCGTTTGTCTTTACGTGGATAACGTGCTTATCATTGGAAGCAATCAAAACATGATCAAATCAACTAAGCAAATGCTGAACAAAAGATTTGATGTGAAAGATATGGGGGTCGCAGATGTTATATTAGGAATGAAAATTACTAAAACATCTGATGGATATACATTATCTCAATCTCATTATATTGAGAAAATTCTTGCTAAATATATCAAGAATGATATGAATATAGCAAGAACACCTGTAAACATCAGTCTTTATTTATCAAAAAATAAAGGTGATGCAGTGTCTCAGCTAAAATACTCCCAAATCATTAGAAGCCTAATGTACTTAATGAATTGCACTCGTCCTGATATAGCTTATGCTATTAGTAAATTGAGTAGATACACTAGTAACCCCGGAGAAAACCATTGGAAAGCGATCATTCGGGTTCTTAGATATCTAAGATTTACCTGTAATCATGGTTTGAACTTTACTCGATATCCTGCAATACTAGAAGGTTATTGTGATGCCAATTGGATATCGAATACTTAAGGTTCAAAATCCACTAGTAGATATGTCTTTACTTTAGGAGGCGCTGTTGTTTCTTGGAAATCCACGAAACAAATATGCATCGCACGATCCATAATGAAATCTGAATTCATTGCTTTAGACAAAGCAGGAGAAGAAGCAGAATGGCTTCGCCACTTCTTAGAAGACATTCCAATGTGGCCAAAACATGTGCCGACTATTTGCATTCATTGTGATAGTCAATCTGTCATAGGCAGGGCACAGAGTCATATGTATAATGGTAAGTGTAGACGTCCCCGAACGTCCCGGGAGGGAAATCCCGTTTTGTTCATTGGGCTCACTACAGTTTAGGACTCAATGTCACGGTCCTGTATCTAATCTCGCAGAGTGCAATGCAAGACCGATGAATCATCAAAGAGTCCAAATCCGGCAAATCGTTTTTGAAAAACAGATTTTTAGAAAGAAGTGCCAAACATGGACTGTTTTGCCAGATACAGAGTCGCCACCTAAATATTTATTTTAGGGGAATTTAGAAAACCCTAAGTCGTTGCCTAAGGCCACGTGTCCGTCATCACCAAAGTTGCCTCGGCTCGGGAACTTGGGTACGATTGGGGAAGGTCACTTCGCGAGCACCCCCGCTTGCCCGATCAAAGATCGGCCTTTACTGACCATGATATCAAGTTTTCAAAACATTATGTGTTCTTATTCCGGTTATTAGCTTAGAATTACTATGTGATGTGCACAGCATACAAGTATTGACTGGATCGCCTGAATTGGAACGAAACATCTCGTGTTTGTTTTGAAAACAGTTTGCTACTCGCAAGTAGGCTAAAATGTGGATTTGCCACCCTCAGGTGGGCTTAGAAAACAAGATGATTTGCCACTCTCAAGTGGGCTTAAAACTCGCAGTCAATGCATTATTCCAATTCAGATAATCCAACCTTCACCCACAGGCATTCAGGCAGGTATATCACATAAGCACATAGCCTCATAGTAAGCATGCTATCATGGCAGTCACTCACACGCATGCAAGGATGCTAAAGCATAAACACTTATCGAGTACTCCAAGCCAAAACAGAAGCTATGTTAGAAATCAATGCATGATCCTAACTATACAAAAATGCCTAATGCAACACATACAAAAATGCAACTATAATAGGCTCGGCTATTCTAAGAATGACATATGAGATGCTACAGCTAACACGTATTCAACTCGGAATTGAAACACAATGCAGTTAGTATGATGCGCCAAACCCGGTGCATGCAAGACAGAATGAATGCAAACATGCGAGCATAAGTATGCTAATTGAAACATGCCCTAATCTAACCATCATAAGCTGGTAAATAAAAGGGAGAAAGACGTGGGGTTGGAAGACATACATCACACACACGCACACTAATTATAATTGTGCCCTCGTTCGGAGGGTTCGAATAAATAATACAGCCCGAATAAATAATTAAATATTACAAAACCCTAATTAATTAACAAATTAACTAGGAAAGCAAATAAATTAATATGCAAATCCATGGACCGCCTCAGCTCTGTTCCGAATGATGAAAGATGCATGCATGCTCGAGCCGCCTCGTCGGGAAATTCCTTGCGATGCCCCGATTTGCCTCTGTTTGCAGTTAATCCCAGGATGTTGTGCAAAGCTCTAGAAGGCTGCTGATTTCTGGTTTGCTGCAACAGAGAGCAAGAAAGGGGCATGGCAAAGTATTTTCACACGTGTATGCACACCTCGATCCTCGTGCCACCAATCACGCATCTCGATGCATGATGGCCGAGGAGTCGAATTGCACGACTCGATGTGAAATGAATGCACATGACAACACAACAAGGCGTAGACTCCATCATGGGTAATCCGGAGTGTCGGCGACCGGGAATTGAGACACGTTTCGTCACTTTAAGTACAAAACGTCCCTCGTTTCCCGTGCTTGGGCTAACTCCTATCCCAAACACAATGCAAATGAGATGGCATACACAATGCGACTAACATGCGACCTAGCATATGCAATGCTATGGACTAAAATGACATACACAATGCACGTGACACAACATGGCATGCACAATGCACTAACATGCAACCTAGCATACGCAATGCTATGGACTAAAATGGCATACACAATGCACGATGGACTTACACCAATATGAGTGGACCTCATCCACACTCACATCAGTGGCCATATGATGAAAATGAGACAACCGAAATACATGCAAACATGCACGGATGCAAAGGACCGATCCTAAGGCACAACATGCAACTCTAACAAGGCATGGCAAGGAATGAAATATGGCATAGGATGGCACATGATACAGCTCTGAAATGGCATAAAAGATGGTCCCCAAACATGCAAGTATGTCACACAATGCAAACTAGATGGCCCGAATACCAAAACTAGTGAAGTGCGTTACACTAGAGGTACACAAAGCAATGCACAAATGGCAAAACCAACCCTAAACAGACCCTAGGCAGGTCTGAAACAGTGGGGAAATGGCCTAAAATGATGGCTCGGAATGCAAAGAAATGAAGCTCATTCAATGGTCCGAAAACAAGGCATTCATGCACAACTCTCAAGCACACTTAAAGAGGAGAAAACATGAGGATATGACATACATGTAGGCTTTGAAATATGATGTAAAATGACCTCAAAGCATGAAAACACCTCAGTATATGCATGCAATAGACCTCCAATCTCAAAGCTAGGCAAGTGTATTGAACTACAAGTATGCAAAACAAGCATCATTCGACCATGAGACCCAAAAACAGAGCTTGGCAGTCTGAAATATGCACAAAATCAGTTTAAGGCATAGTCAAAATGTGCTAGAATCAAGGGTCAACAAAGCATGCAAAGAAAGCTAGTGAACCATGAGTTGTACTACAACTATATGAAGCATATGAGAGCTCACCAAACCAGCTAAAAACAGAAGTATGCCATGCTAAAATATGCCCAAAAACCCATGGAAACTCAGTCAACACATGTTAGAATGAGGTGCTCCTTTGAGAGGCCAATAAGAGGGTTGTTCTACACATATAAGATAGACATGCAAAATGGAAAAACCACCTCTGAACAGAGGTTATGAGGGCCCTAAAACTCATCAAAAATGGCCTGAAATGAAGCTAGGAAGCATGCAAGTAAAAGCCCCTTTGAAAGGCCTTGAATAGGATTGCTCTACACATGCAAGATAGACATGCAAAATGGCCAAAAGGGCTCTGGACAGAGCTTATCCAGGTCATAAAACTCACAAATAATGGCCTGAAACATGGCTTCAAAACATGCAAATAGGGGCTCCTTTGTAAGGCCAAAAGGGCCAACAAACAAGGCAAGGAGAGAGGGGGTCACCCCCCTTTGATTTTGGCTCTCAAAATAGTATGCTAGCCACTGAAAATCCACTGGATTTCAGTGGCTAGAAGGCCAAACAAAGCACAAAACCAAGGCCTAGATGCAAGGCTCAAAATAAGATGCAAACAAGCATGCAAGGGGGTAGATGACCCCCAACAGAAAAATGACCTTAAACAATCTTCAAGAGGAGCTCAAAATAAGACTCTTTTCAGTTTATGTAAAGGCTCGAAAATGCTTGAAAGTAAGGCTAAGATATGAAGTAAAATAAGCCTTAAAAGAGGGATGGAGCATACAAGGGGGTAGATGACGTCTAACAGGAAAATGTCCTTAAACAAACTTCAAGAGGGACTCAAAATAAGACCCTTTTCAGTTTATGTCAAAGCTCTAAAATGCTTTCAAGTATAGCTAAAAGATGAATCAAAACAATGCTCAAAAAAAGGAAAAATGGTTACCCTTGAAGACCAGCAGAAACTAGCAACCTCTGGACCCAAAAACCCAACCTTGAACCTCTGAAAATACCCTCCAAGGACCTTAGGTTGATGATGGAAGTGTTAGGCTATGAGAGGTGGTGCAAAGGGGCCAAGAACCAAGCAATTTAGAGCTCAAAAGAGAGAGATATAAAGAGAGATAAATTGTTTAGCCCTAGCAATTTTCTGAACCCTTTCAAGTGAGGGATATGGTTTCTTTTATAGAACAAAAGGTCTAAATCTTCTCAAAGAAGCTTCAAACCAAGGGCCAAGATCCTCCATACATGTGTATGGAGGATGCAGCAAATGCCTCCCAGCAGGCACAGCTGTAACACACTCACTGAGACAAACAGGATGGGAGCTGGCCGACCAGGTCAAAAGGGTCAAGGTGGTCGGCCACCACTTAGGATGAATCCCCAGAAGTTAGCTTTCCAATGGCACAAACCTTGCATTAAAATTCCATCTGTGCAAAAAGTTATGCCTGTTTTGGTGAAGCTGCGTAGATTCGGTCCAACCGGATTGATGCCCTACTTCAACCAACCATATCTCCCCCATCCGGACTTGGCTTTAGGAGATTCTTGAGTGAAAAATGAAGCCCCAGAAGTAAGCTTTCCAATGGTGATGGCCTCATATCTTAAATCCAAGTATGCAAATGAATAAGCCAGATTCAGCGAGGGCTGCTCTTCTCTCTCCTTCCCGGATTCATGCCGAATCACTTTTGACCACTTAAGTGGTCGGATATCTGATTTTCTGGTCTTCCATGTGCCCACATTGAAGCTCCAGAAGTTAGCTTTCCAATGGCGCCAACCTTGCATCAAAATTCCTCCTGTGCAAAGAGTTATGCCCATTTCGGTGAAACCGCGCAGTTTCGGTCCTACCCGGATTCATGCCAAACTTCTCCCAAACTAGTTTTCTTTTCTCCTCTCCTCTTTTCTTCAACTCCAAACCCCTAAACAAGGTGTTTTGAAGATTTTTCAAAGATTTCATCTCTCTTTCATTCATTTCCACTCTGTCCTGACTCGGTTTACCGAAAAGCGCAACATTTAACAAAATGTGAGCCTCGGAACATTGTAAAAACTTTAATTCAAAAATGTTTTGAAAGAGAGGGTTTTAAGGTCTAAAAACCATTCAAAATAGCTTTGGTCCAAAATGGGGTATGAAGTTGAGATTTGACTCTCCCCTTGCCGAAGAAACTGAACTTTTGCCCTGCATATCTTTCTCCACCAAATGAAACATCAGTAGTGCCCAATTCTTAAGGGCGGTCAAAAATGGGGTGTCTACAGTAAGGTACGACACATTCGTCGTCGACATAATACCGTAAGGTAGTTCAAAGGGACAACTAAGTTATGCGTGGCTCGCCAGAAATCACCAAGGGATTAAATTTCCTTACCTATTCCTATAGTGAGAGTGATGTCTACAACATGTGTTGTATGCAGGGGTTTAAGGATAAGCTTCACTTTTAATGATTACTTATATCTTGATTTAGGCATGAAAGTCAAGACGAGTATAAGAGAAACTCACAATAAGAATCACCTATATGAGTGTCGAACTGGGACCGGTTCTATGAGAATGAAGAGGCTAAATTCTCTAGAAGCACTCATGAATAACCAGGAGTGTTCAAGGCCAAAATGAACACAACCGTGAGAACTACGATGTGTCATAAAATATTTTGTGTGAAATCTATTGTCTTGGTTTACATAAACGGTTGAACAATTCAATGCATCACGTCCATTGGTTAGTTAGTAAGTCTGATAGGTTATCACTAGGGAAGGCTCAAGGCCAAAAGCTACCTATCTTGATGTAAGATATTTTCGATTTATACTCTTTTGACAAATTCTGTATATTGTTGCATTTCCGTTGTCATTAAATTCCATTCATGTGGGGGATTGTAAGAAATGGCTTTGGAAAAAATAGATTTTTCCTTAACTTTTGTCTAATTTTTAAATGGGACCCATACGCCAAAGTTGGCGGGTCTAAATGATAACGCGTTCTATGCCGCGTTGTGATTCACGTAGTATATTTGGTTGCTCAAAACCATTATCAGGTGAATGGGAATTGAAGCCAAAATGAGCTCCATGGAAATGGTGTTTTTGGTAAAATTTCCATTAAGGTTTAAGTTAAGGCTTGTCCTACATTGGTTTGGTAGGCAAACTTTGAGTGGGTTTATAAGGCTTGGGTTTGGAACTTGGGATAAGCCTCAAGGAGTACTTAAGTTTTGTAGAGGGAGAGGTTATCGACAAAGTGGGCTAGACCCATTGAACCCAAAATAAACACACAAGCGCGCCACCGTTGTCGTTCATTTGGTCGGTCGGGCAGACTGGGCTGGGCTTGGGCGTAGGTGCGTGGTGTGAGGTTGGGTTAGGCTTGTCCGGTCCAATACTTATCTTTTTGGCCAAAAACATTTGAATTTATTTTTATTTTTTGGAAAAACAAAATTTGTCCAGTTTTGATTTCAAATTTCGGTTGGAATAAATTCAAATTTTGGTTTGCACCTCTTCAAATTTTCTGTATAGTTCTACACCTATCTGAATAGATTCAGTATCTGTTCAAAATTCAAACACAGGTACCATACCTGTTCAAATAGGCTTTCTACTTGTTGGGTTCAAATCTGAAAAGCCAAATATCTCCTATAAATAGACAGGCCCTCATTTGGATTTTGCACTCTAATTTTCGTTCTTGTTGCTATCATTGCTCTCTGCATTTTGCTGTATTTAATTTTCTGTGAGAAAGTGTATAAACACAAAGTGTGTGCGTTGTGCAAACAATTTGTAGTGCTGTTACTGTTTGTTGAAGATCATTTCATCTTAGGAGATACATGTCCAAATTCTGTGAGCACCCTAGAGAGGACAAATCTGTCTTAAGGAAACAGCGTTAAATACTAGACTTGATCACTCTAAGAAAATATTTTATGTTCTTAGGAAACAGCGTTAAATACTAGGATTCAGTGTTACTGTTTGTTTATAAGGCTTGGGTTTGGAACTTGGGGTAGGCCCCAAGGCGTACTCAAGTGTTGTAGAGGGGAAGGTGTAAACATGTGCGCCGCCATCCAGTCGGGCGGACGGGCTGGGCTGGGCTTGGGCACGGGTGTGAGGTTGGGTTGGGCTTGTCCGGCCAAAAACATTTGAATTTATTTTTATTTTTTGAAAAAATAAAATCTATTCGGTTTTGATTTCAAATTTCGGTTGAAATAAATTCAAATTTTGGTTTGCACCTCTTCAAATTTTCTGTATAGTTCCATACCTGTCCGAACAAGTTCAGTATCTGTTCAAAATTCAAACCCAAACAGTTTTACCTTTTCAAACAATGCTAAACAGGAACCATACCTGTTCAAATAGGTTTTCTACCTGTTGGGTTCAAATTTGAAAAACCAAAATTTCTCCTATAAATAGATAGGGATTTGGATTTTGCACTCTAATTTTTGTTATTGTTGTTGTCATTACTTTTTACATTTTGTTGTATTTAATTTTATGTAAGAAAGTGTATAAACACAAAGTGTGTTCGTTGTGCAAACAGTTTGTAGTACTGCTACTGTTTGTTGAAGATCATTTCATCCTGGGAGATAAATGTCCAAATTCTGTGAGCACTCTAGAGAGAACGAATCTGTCTTAAGGAGGCAGTGTTAAACACTAGACTTGATCATTCTAAGAAAATATTTTTTGTTCTTAATTTTATTTTCTTCTGTCCTTCTCTATTTTCATTTTCTGTTTAGTTTATGTAATTAAATAGATTTTGGAAACTATTTCTTTTAATTTATTTCTTACGTGTTTTGTTTGTTGTTGACTACACAAACATAATTTATTCTTAATACAGTGAAGATTGTCCAACAATTTTAAGACAGAGTATTTTTTGTCTTCATTGTATTTATTTTCTGTGCTTTTACAAAGTGATATTCTGGTTGAAAAATACAAATAATAGTTATATACTGTTTGACAAATAGTAGTAATACACTGTTTGTCATTAACAATTTCAAAATATTAATTTTTGTAGTAATGTTGCAGAAAATTATTGTATGGTATTTTATTTTTCTAGTTTTGGTAATTAGAAAAGTAATTTATTTTCTGGTTTTAGTAACTAGAAAATTAATTTGTATTTTGGTTTTGGTTTTTTTTTCTGTTTTCTTGTAAATCAGATATTATGGCTGCTGAAAGTAGTACTCCAAATTTGATTGTTACAACGACTTCGGTCCCTATCCAGAATCATGTTTAAGTTCAATAAATCATGAAGAAAAATTGAAAAAAATTAATGGCATTGAGTTTAAGAGATGACAACATAAAATGCTGTTCTATCTTAAAACTCTTAATCTTGCCCGGTTTCTCCGTGAAGAGGCTCCAGTGCTTAAAGAGGATGAAAGTGATCAGCAAATTGTTGTCGCTATAGACACTTGGAAACATTCTGATTTTATGTGCAGAAATTACATCCTCAATGGCCTTGATAACATGCTGTATAATGTTTACAGCCCTCTAAAAACAGCAAAAGAATTATGGGATTTTTTGGGAAAAAAATACAAGATAAAGGATGCCGGCACAAAGAAATTTGTTGTTGGTAAATTTCTGGAGTTTGTCATGGTAGACTCTCAAATGGTAATTTCTCAAGTTCAAAATTTTTAATTAATTTTGCATGATATTTATATTGAAGGTATGTCTTTTAGCGAGTCTTTACAAGTCGTTGCGTTAGTGGAAAAATTACCACCGGCTGAGAAAGATTTCAAAAATTATTTGATATATAAACGCAAAGAGATGACCATGGATGAACTGGTTGTAAAACTGAAAATTAAGGAAGATAACCGTAAGGTTAAAAAAATGAATGGTAAAATCTTATTGAATCTAAGGCTAATGTGGTTGAACATGTGTCCAAACTACATAACAAAAAGAGGAAATTTGCTGGAGATCGTCCTAAACAAGGCGACAACAATGGCAATAAGAAGTTCAAAGGCAAATGCTATAACTGTGGCAAGACCTAACATTGAGGCTCTGATTGCCGCCGCCCTAAGAAGGATTGCAGAAGTATAAACAAGAAGACAACCAATCAAGCCAATGTGACAAAGTTAGATTACATCTCTGACGGGGTAAATGACATCAATCTCTCTGTTATGGTGTCTGAGACTAATTTGGTTGGAAATCCCAAGGAATGGTGGGTTGACATAGGAGTAACTCGTCACATTTGCACGGACAAGAAGATGTTCACTACATATAATGAGACTGCAAATGGTAAACAACTTTTCATGGGAAATTCTTCTACTTCTACTGTGGCTGGACAAGGAAAAGTGATCTTGAAGATGACATTGGAGAAAGAACTTACCCTCAATAACGTGCTGCATGTACCAGACATCTGAAAGAATTTAGTTTCTGATTCTTTGTTAAGTAAAAATGATTTTAGGCTTGTATTTGAGTATGATAAATTTGCATTAACAAAGAGTGGTATGTATGTTGGTATGAGATACATGAGTGATGGTCTCTTTAGGTTGAATGTAATGACTATTATACCAAAACTTTCTATTAATAAGAATAACACATGTTTTGCTTATATTCTTGAGTCAAATTTATAGTATGGCAGATTAGGACATGTAAATTTTGTTGCTTTGCGTAGACTAATTGGTTTAGATTATATACCAAAGTTTGAAATTGATCCTAATCACAAATGTGAGAAATGTGTAGAAGTGAAACTAAGGCTCCATTTAAATCGGTTGAAAGAAAAACCGAACCTCTAGGATTAATTCATACTAATGTATGTGATCTTAAATTTGTTCAAACTAAATGGGACAAAAAGTATTTCATAACATTTATCGATGATTGTACAAGATATTGTTATGTATATTTACTTAGAAGTAAAGATGAAGCCTTGGAAATATTTAAACTCTACAAAACTGAAGTTGAAAATCAACTTGGTAAAACCATTAAAATGGTTAGAAGTGATAGAGATGGGGAATATGATGCACCTTTAAATGAATTTTGTGCAAAATATGGCATTATTTACCAAACTATAGCACCATATTTTCCACAGCAAAATGGAATTACTAAAAGAAATAATAGAACCCTTAAAGAAATGATAAATGCCATGTTACTAAGTTCAAGCTACCGCATAACTTGTGGGGGGAAGTAATATTGTCTGCTAATTATGTTCTTAACAGAATACCCCATAAGAAAACGAATAGCACTTCTTATGAATTGTGGAAAGGTCGACTACCTTCCTATAAATATTTAAAAGTGTGGGGGTGTGTAGCAAATGTAGAAGTTCTTGTTTCGAAAAAGACTAAAATAGGACCAAAAACAGTGGATTGTATGTTTATTGGTTATGCTCAGAATAGTAATGCATATCGATTTCTGACTTATAAATCAGAAATACCTGATACACATGTGAAAACTATTATAGAGTCAAGGAATGTTGTGGTTTTTGAACATGTTTTTCCTTACAAGAAAGGACAGGAATTAAGTTCACATAAAAGAACTTATGATTGTACACAGAGTCAAGAGACTAATGACAATTAAACGCAAGAGACTAGTAATGGTCTCGACCAACAGAATTTAACTGATGATAAGCCAAGACGAGGTAAAAGAACGAGAACATCAAAATCCTTTGGTTCAGATTTTTTGACATACCTATTAGAAAATGAACCTCAAAGATTTAAGAAAGTAATGACAGGTCCTGGAGCACCTTTGTAGAAAGAGGCTGTTAATAATGAAATTAAATTTATTATGCAAAACCATACTTGGGAATTAGTGGATCTTCCACCTGGTTCTAAACTTCTTAGATATAAATGGATATTCAAGAGAAAAATGAAAGCAAATGGTTCAATAGACAAGTATAAAGCAAGACTTGTGGTAAAAGGTTACAGATAAAAGGAATGTTCGGACTATTTTGATACATATTCCCCTGTGACAAGAATAAAATTCATCCGCATGCTTATTGCTATAACATTGTTGTATAATATAGAAATACATCAAATGGATGTTAAGACAGCTTTATTAAACGGTGATCTAAATGAAGAGATCTATATGGAGCAACCCGAAGGGGTTGTAGTGCCAGGGCAAGAAAAGAAAGTTTGTTGGCTTGTAAAATCTCTTTATGGATTAAAACAAGCTCCTAAGTAATGGTATGAAAAATTTGATCATACTATGCTTACTAATGGGTTTAGGATAAACGAATGTGACAAGTGCGTCTATGTTAAAAACACTAACAAAGGTTATGTCATCGTTTGTCTTTACGTGGATGACATGCTTATCATTGGAAGCAATCAAAACATGATCAAATCAACTAAGCAAATGCTGAACAAAAGATTTGATGTGAAAGATATGGGGGTCGCAGATGTTATATTAGGAATGAAAATTACTAAAACATCTGATGGATATACATTATCTCAATCTCATTATATTGAGAAAATTCTTGCTAAATATATCAAGGATGATATGAATATAGCAAGAACACCTGTAGACATCAGTCTTTATTTATCAAAAAATAAAGGTGATGCAGTGTCTCAGCTAAAATACTCCTAAATCATTGGAAGCCTAATGTACCTAATGAATTGCACTCGTCTTGATATAGCTTATGCTATTAGGAAATTGAGTAGGTATACTAGTAACCCCGGATAAGACCATTGAAAAGTGATCATTCGGGTTCTTAGATATCTAAGATTTACCTGTGATCATGGTTTGAACTTTACTCCATATCCTGCAGTACTAGAAGGTTATTGTGATACCAATTGGATATCGAATACTTAAGGTTCAAAATCCACTAGTAGATATGTTTTTACTCTGGGAGGCACTGCTGTTTTTTGGAAATCCACGAAACAAACATGCATTGCACAATCCATAATGAAATCTGAATTCATTGCTTTAGACAAAACAGGAGAAGAAGCAGAATGACTTCACCACTTCTTAGAAGACATTCCAATGTGGCCAAAACATGTACCGACTATTTGCATTCATTGTGATAGTCAATCTGTAATAGGCAGGGCACAGAGTCATATGTATAATGGTAAGTTACGACACATTCGTCGTAGACATAATACCGTAAGGCAGTTCAAAGGGACAGCTAAGTTATACGTGGCTCGCCAGAAATCACCAACGGATTAAATTTCCTTACCTATTCCTATAGTGAGAGTGATGTCTACAACATGTGTTGTATGCAAGGGTTTAAGGATAAGCTTCGCTTTTAATGATTACTTATATCTTGATTTAGGCATGAAAGTCAAGACGAGTATAAGAGAAACTCACAATAAGAATCACCTATATGAGTGTCGAACTGGGACCGGTTCTATGAGAATGAAGAGGCTAAATTCTCTAGAAGCACTCATGAATAACCAGGAGTGTTCAAGGCCAAAATGAACACAACCGTAAGAACCACAATGTGTCATAAAATATTTTGTGTGAAATCTATTGTCTTGGTTTACATAAACGGTTGAACAATTCAATGTATCACGTCCATTGGCTAGTTAATAAGTCCAATAGGTTATCACTAGGGAAGGCTCAAGGCCAAAAACTACCTATCTTGATGCAAGATATTTTCGATTTATACTCTTTCGACAAATTCTGTATATTATTGCATTTCCGTTGTCATTAAATTTCATTCATGTGGGGGATTGTAAGAAATGGCTTTGGAAAAAATAGATTTTTCCTCAACTTTTGTCTAATTTTTAGGTGGGACCCATACGCCAAAGTTTGCGGGTCTAAATGATAACGCGTTCTATGCCGTGTTGTGATTCACGTAGTATATTTGGTTGCTCAAAACCATTATCAGGTGAATAGGACTTGAAGCCAAAATGAGCTCCATGGAAATTGTGTTTTTGGTAAAATTTCCATTAAGGTTTAAGTTAAGGCTTGTCCTACATTGGTTTGGTGGGCAAACTTTGAGTGGGTTTATAAGGCTTGGGTTTGGAACTTGGGATAAGCCCCAATGAGTACTTAAGTTTTGTATAAGGAGAGATTATGGGCAAAGTGGGCTAGACCCATTGAACCCGAAATAAACACACAAGCGCACCACCGTTGTCGTTCGTTCGGTCGGTCGGGCAGACTGGGCTGGGCTTGGGCGTAGGTGCGTGGTGTGAGGTTGGGTTAGGCTTGTCCGGTCCAATACTTATCTTTTTGGCCAAAAACATTTGAATTTATTTTTATTTTTTGGAAAAACAAAATCTGTCCAGTTTTGGTTTCAAATTTCGGTTGGAATAAATTCAAATTTTGGTTTGCACCTCTTCAAATTTTCTGTATAGTTCCATACCTATCTGAACAGATTTAGTATATGTTCAAAATTCAAACACAGGTACCATACCTGTTCAAATATGTTTTCTACTTGTTGGGTTCAAATCTGAAAAGCCGAAATTTCTCTTATAAATAGACAGGCCCTCATTTGGATTTTGCACTCTAATTTTCGTTCTTGTTGCTATCATTGCTCTCTGTATTTTGTTGTATTTAATTTTTTGTGAGAAAGTATATAAACACAAAAGTGTGTGCGTTGTGCAAACAGTTTGTAGTGCTGCTACTGTTTGTTAAAGATCATTTCATCTTAGGAGATAGATATCCAAATTCTGTGAGCACCCTAGAGAGGACGAATCTGTCTTAAGGAAACAGTGTTAAACACTGGACTTGATCACTCTAAGAAAATATTTTATGTTCTTAATTCTATTTTCTTCTCTTCTTCTCTATTTCCATTTTTTGTTTAGTTTATGTAATTAAACAGATTTTGAAAACTCTTTCTTTTAATTTATTTATTGTGTATTTTGTTTTTATTGAGTACACAAACAGAATTTATTCTTAATACAATGAAAATTTCTCAACAAAAAACATTTTCACTTTTAGCATGAAATGTAAAAATCTACACCCAATTTAGTCTTGCTATATAGGAGGTAGATGTGGGGGCGGGTCGGTTGCAGCCACGGAACCTCCAATTCGCTATCCGTCCGCCAGATTGACAGATTGGAGAAAATCAACCCGCATCTGTCTGCCAATCCGGTGGATGTAGATTGAGCGGATTGGCGGATGGATGCGAGTCGTTTTGGCGGTTTAAAATTTTATAAATTTTTAACATAATTCAACTTGTGCACTTCCTCAAAAAAAGAAGAAGAAAGTATTACAGTCAACGATTTAAAAAAACATTACAATCACTGCATGCCTCATTCAAAGCAAGAAAGTTTGAAACTTTAGAATATCACAATCACTGCATGCTTCATCCACATACTACAATCACAGCATGCCTCATCCACATAAAGTATTATAATCTGTGGTTCTTAAAATATAAAAACAATTAAAACCACCAAAACCATGAACAGAACAATAGTAGAGATTGTATGTCTCTGTATTGTTATATCTATATCTGTTTTTAAAAACAAAAATCAACCAGCATATATCATATTTTCTATTTATTATTTTTAGAGAGATTTAAAAACAAAAAAATATAGATAAATAATACGTTTATTTTTTTCAATTCAAAAAAGATATTCAAGTTGAATTTTTTTTTTCAATAGAATATTTAAACTCTTTTTTAATTGAAAACACAAATAGAATATTTAAACAAACTGAAAACACAAAATTTTATAAATTATTAGGGGTGCTTGCGGTTTGGCGGTTCGGTTGCGGCCAAATGAATTTCAAATCCGCCATCTGTCTGCCAGATTGGCGGATTGGAGAAAATCAATCCGCAACCATCCGCTCGTCATCACGCATCCGTCCAAAATGCGGCGGATCGGTTCGGTTCGGTCGGCTTTGGCGGATCGGTATATCCACTGCTCACCCCTAATAGAAGGGATAGATTGGGTGCATATTTAGCATTTGGCATGAACGGCAACAAATGACTTCTATTAGATTTTAATCACAATTTAAAGGTAATAGGCTGTTTTTTTATCATCGTTAAAGTTATCCATTGTTTTCACGACCAATCGTGATAGTTATTGCAACGAAAATAAAAGCTTTAGTGATGAGATTTTGTCTTTCACCATTTTGTGATAATTTTTTTTATCTCATCATTATAGATATTACGACGATTCTTTAGTGATGAATTGTCAACAAAAGTGTGCTCTTTAGCAATGAATTTAGGTCCTTTAGCAACTAATCATTTGGTCGCAAAATATGTCCTTCTGAAACTAATCATTTGTTCGCAAAATATGTTCTTTCTATAATTTCCTGCAACATAAACACAAAGATGGGTTTGTAGCTAAATTAATTTTTTATTAGTTAGAGAAATAACAAGCACAAATAATTTTATTATTATTATTATTTTTTAAAAAAAATTTCTTACAAAATACTAAGTCCAAACATAACATTAGAATCATACTCATTCTTTTCAATTTGGCAATGGTTTGAATAAATTTCTTTTTAAAATGTGTTTTGTTTCCAAATCTTCAAGCAATCCAATTTATATTCCTCTATATTTCGTAAGTCATGTTTATGAAGCTTGACCAATGGGTTGAGTTTTGGTATTGTAAAGAGAGTATAAAATCATGTATTGTTCTTTTTTTTTTTAAATATATATATTTTTATTTCACTTTGAAAAATCGAGAACCACCATTTAATAGTGATTGCTTAGACGCATAGTGCTCTTGAAATCAATTTGATCTAAATAAATTTAACAATTTGATTTCTCAAATATTTTTTGTAAAGAATATTTGAAATTATTTTGGCCTTAAAGTCTTGTTATACAAAGTAAAATAATTCAAATTGGGAAATAGTATTGTCGTTTTATACATGTGATATTTGTAAATACCAATTTTTTAACAAAAACTCAACTGAATTGTTAAATGATCCATCGTATAATTGCAATGACATCAATCTTGCCGTTCTCAAATGCAAATTATATTGAAGTTTTTACAAATATAAGTTGGTTTTGAAATTGTCAGAGTATGACTTAAAAAAATTCTACAATATTTTAATTGAAGTCATAATTTGAAAATAAAATTTTATGTGTTTAATTTTATTTTCAAAACACAACTCTACACATAACATAAACATATTTACAAAGAAACTAAAACTACTTAGGTTTAACAAATGTGTGAGTTTAATAGAAAAAACTCCCAAAACATATGTTTATATTTTTTCGAGTGTGGCTAATAGCATCTTACTTTTTTCTTTAAATTTCCACCTCTTTCTACATTTTTTGTGTTACAATTTCATACAAATGTTTAAAAAACCGGACTGGTGAGCAAATTGGAAAAGAGATCGGATGAATGGGTCACCGGTTCAACTGTCAATTCAAACCGAAATCGAATCATCACATCACAAATATTTTATAAATATGTAAATATATTTATTTTATAATTACGTAAATATATTTATTTTTATTTATTTTTGTAAAATATATTAATTATATATAGTGTTTGAAATAAAATGTTATAATAATATATATTTAGCAAATATAAACTAATGTTAAAGGTGACATAGTGATTATATTATTATTCCACTTTCAGGTGGAATTTTTATTTTAATTTTTATTTTTATTTTTAAACTGTGGTATGAAATTAGTTTTGTAAAATTGTTATTTGGAATAAATATAATGAATATCTTAAATAATATATATTTTTTACAATATGTATACAAGGGGGTTTAGTGGCTCAATGGAAATGAGTTGCTCTTTCAACCAAAGGTTTTGTTTTCAAATATTGCAAGCTTTTTTTTTTAGCACTAAAACATGCACACACCACCCGGCCAGTTGGTTTCAAAGCTTGGACGGTACCGGTGTTGGAGGGTGTATCCAAACCATGGATTAGCCTACAGATGAATTGGCTGGCCAGATTCGGTTTTTAAAATATTATTTTACACTATAAAAATATTAAAGATTTTAAAAATTTTATCAAATGTTTTACATAAGTGTGAAAACTACATATAATTCACATTATATAAATCCTACACCCATATAAAAATCTTGATAAAAATTTTAGTAAAATTTTTAAAGTTGTTAACATTACTCTTCACACTATCACTAGATTTCATTTTTGTCCTATAACCTCCCAAAACCTTAATGCTGTGTTTAGTTGGGAGATTTGGGGAGGAATTTAGAAAGGAAAAGAGAAAATGTGTGTGAAATTAGGTGAAATGTAAGTATATTTTATTCACATTTCACCTAACTTTTCCTTTTTTCTTTTTAAATCCCTTCTCAAATCCTCTAACTAACCACAGTATAACTCTAACATTAACCTTTACCCTTACCCTATTCCTACCCACCCACCCACAGGGCCTCTCAGCCACCCCCACCCCCGCCCCCACCAAGCCCCTTTGCTACTAACCCCTTATTGCTCCATACCACCTTCTCCAGCTTTTTCTCGCAACTCTTCACCTTTGCAACCCTACCACCCCACAGTTTCCCATCACGACCTACAATCTTCTTTTTCTTTCCTTCAGCCCTTTTGCAATTTCTCTTTTCCTTCCTTCAAGGATCTGTCTGTCTCTGTCTCTCTCTCTCTCACACACATTTTCTTCCACAAATTTTCTCTTTACAAATGGGATATGGGGAAGTGATAGTTTGGATTCAAGGCTATCGGGTAAGGGGAGTGGTTGTGGCTAGGGTTTCGTGGAGGGAAGGGTTGCGGTGGTTGGAATGAGAAGGAAAATGGTAGGGGCAATCGAGAAGGAAGATGGAGAGTTAAGTGGTGGCATGAGAGGAAGAAAATCGAACTGCTAAAAGTATGGGGTTGCTGGAAGTGGGGGGTGGGAGGAAATGGGTTGTTGGAGCCTTGGAGGTGGGTCTGGCTAGAGAAGGGTGATAGAAGTAAGAAGCTTAAAGAATGTATTGAGTTTATAGTTCAAAGGAAAAAGGATTGGAGTAATTTTAGAGTGAGGGTCTAAAGAACGAGAGAATCCAAAGTAAAAAAGGACTATTAGAAGCAATTATTTTATTTTATTTTATTTTGGAGGTGAGGTAGGACAATTCCAATAAACTCTCTATATTATATTTGTTAGGGGTACTTACCAATTAGTCCTATTAACTAGACTTATTTACCTACAGGTCCTAACTAATAAATTTAACACTATAAAAATAAGAGAGTGATAAATTTATCATTAAAAATTTATTTATAAAAATAGAGACTGATAAATTTATCACTATAAATTTATTCATAAAAATAAAAGACTGATAAATTTATCTTTATCACTTAATAAATTTATCAAAATAGGACTTAATGAGTAATAAGTCTCAAAGTAGGACCTATTGAGTAATAAATTTTCAAAGTAGGACCTATTGGTAGTTTACCCTATTTGTGTTACGTATTTTACATAGTTATAGCAATCAAACAAGTTAGGCAATGTATTAAATATTATATCACGTTTGCAAAGGTTAATTATAATTAGAGAATTTTAGTAAGACAAATCTTATTAGGCAATGTAGGCAATGTATTAAATATTATATCACGTTTACAAATGGTACATCAACAACCATGCCATGAAAACTTCATGTATATATAACATAGTATTTCTTTTGAAAGTTAATTAAATTAGTTTGAATGATTAATTATAAAAATATTATTAAAATATAATCAATTAGATAAAAATAAAAGATTTTATTGATATTGCTGAAGTACCATGAACTGAACACATTAATTTATAAAGCCTAAAATAATTATATTTTTTTGACATTCTTAAAAAAAAAAATACAATTGTTTAAAATTTAATGAAAAATAATTTAGGACACTCCTCAATTAAAATTTTCTCCGTGACCTATGAGAGGGAAAGATACACCATTTCAGGAGAGAGAGAGCTCAACGGTTAGGCGTTAGTTAGAAGGCCCCCCAACTACCCAATGTCACAGTCCTCTCTCTCTCTCTCTCTGTTACTTTCTCTACACACAAACACTTCCACACACTTCTCATGTCAAATTCTCAGAATTTTCTATTCTCTTTCTCAGCCCCCTAAAAATTTTCAATTCAACAATGAAAAAACCAGAGAAAGATCAATCCCACCAATGCTCTCTCTTTCTCTCTCTCTGTTTGGTGACAAGTAGTTTTTGCAGATGTGATTCTTCTCCTGTATATTTAGTATATTCAAGGTCAGCTTTTTAAACTGTAATTTGAGTTCTCATACATTGCTTATCCTTCACTCAAACCTATATATATGTATTTCATATATATCATTGTCACCAACTTCTTTAACTTCACTTCCAATTCATGCTCAGATGTTTCCATCTCATCCAAATCATCAATTCTTTGAGACCCAACATAATTTTTTTTCTGTAAATCATGTAATTGGTTGGTGGGTTTGTTGAATTGGGAGTTAAAAGCTTTGTATTTTGGGGATAGAGAGAGTTTACCTAGGAATTGCTGATGATGGGTGGCTAGATACATAGAAATACACGTCAGTTAATAATTTTTTATGTATTGGTGTGATCATCAAAGGAATGGCGTTGTTGAGTTGAGACAATTTTGAGTACTTGAAAGCTCTAATCAAGAGCTATTCTTGAAATGGTTTAATGGGGAAGCAAGGATCTTTGAGAAGTCCACGCCCCGAGTACACGAATTTCGGGGTATCATTTGGAGCAAAGGACTCTCAGAGTAGGTCTTTGGAAACCCAACAAGGCGGTGATGCTTTCGTAGGGAGGAGAGTGAGCAGTGTCGATTATAAATGGGACAAAGATGTTTTGCTTCATGGGTTGAGGAATGTCCCTACAAAATTGAGTGCATGCAAGGGTGTCTGTGGTGTGAAAAGGCATATATGGTTTCGGAATCACCTCCAATCAATGGTTCTTACTGTTGGGTTGATGGCTTTTCTTTTCCTCTTGGACTCCCTCGTGGTCTCTGTTCTTGATCACGCAAATAGTTTAACTTTGAGAAAATCAATCAAGCCAAAGGTATGACTTTGTTCAGTGTTGTGTGGAGGATACTTAAAAGAGCATTTTTCTATGTTCTGTTCTTGAGAAGCTGTAGATGTGAGTAGTAGACTCTTGGCCAATTAGTTAGTCTGTGTTTGTATCTTGGGTTTATGGAGGAAAAAGAGAAATGCAGTAGAAGCAATCTTTAATTTTCTTTTCCCTCCAGAAATCCAAACACAGCCTAAAGAAGTCTGAATTTGAAATAACCTATCTGGGTGTAAGACAATTTTCATAATAGAATTCATTCTTCCTATGTTTGTTCTCTATATTGTGATCATAATATATGCTTATTAGTGCTTATAGCTGAAATTTGCTGTTGTTCTGTTCAGTTCCTCAAGTTGTTCTCTACCAAGTTTTATTTTTACAAAAGGAGGAAAAGACTTGAAAATGGGATTCATACCCATTTTTAGTTGAAAAAATATGATTCAATCACAAAATGTGAGAAATGGAATTAGGTCATTGAGCTTTATGATTTTTTCACCGTTGTCTGTTAAGCAGTTAGAAGATTTTCAACTCTGATACAATTAGTTAAGCCGTCAGCTGTCATTCTAGCAAACCTTACAAATGCTGTATGTGTATGGTTTTAATTTCTTTTTTTCATTGCTAATTTAGGGCAACTGTTCAATTTATTTTTTCCTGGATTATCATGATTTGATTACCCTGCATTTGCACACAATTAGTATTGGTTCTATCTGTATAGTGTTAATTTGATTTCGTGTTTGAACTTTTTTCGGAATGAAACCCATAAATTGTTGGTTCTAATGTCATAATCTAAAGAGGTTCTTGGGCATGGTTGCTTTACTTCAAATATATCATTGACCATACTAACTAACTAATGTTACTTTTGTTGCTTGTGTTTCTGAAGGAGGTTAGGACTTCTTTTGTTAATGAAGGAAACAAACCAGTACAGATGTATGACCGACTTCTGAATTTGGCTTCTAGTGCTCTTGCAGAGGTTTAATTACTATCTCAGTTCAATCCATTCATAGACAATTTGTGTGAGCGTGTGTGTTTTCAGTGTTACTAACCAAAACCATTCCGCTACAGAAGGAGTTTCGGCAAGATTCATCAAATTTCTGGGAGGAACAAAATCATCAGGCATCTCTCTGGAGACCATGTGAAAATAGAAAGAGTCGAACAAATCTAGGTATTCTTGGATTTTACTGAACCTTGTTGATGCATGAGTACTTTCAATTATTCTATTCTACTTATAACTGTCACATAACTGAAAATGGTGGCATAGATGATTAACTGTGAACAGCACTGTAATTAGTTGAAGTTGTTGGCGCAGGTAAAACCAAGAAGAGCATCGGTTTTATATTGGTCAGCGCAAATGGTGGTCTAAATCAACAGCGAGTTGCTGTAAGTTTCTAAGCTGGATTTTCACATATTCATCTTTTATGTTGTGTTTGGATCAAGGATTTGCAGAGGGAAAGGCAATAGGAAGGAAGAAGTGAATGAAATAGAAGCTAAATTTTTGTCACATTTCCTTTCCTTTTCCTTACAAATTCCTACTCAAATCATAGATCCAAACACAGACTTAGGAAAACTTCTGTAATCCAATTACAATCAACTGAGTGCAATGCTTTTGCTATATTTCATTCACCCTGAACAGCCTAGTTGACATTAAAGAAAGCTTGATAATTCTATTTACAGTTGGTAATTCCTTCATAACAGTGATTCTTCTGTTTCTTATATCGGATGTAGCAAGATTCTGTAAATAGGAAAATTGAAAATTCAAAGACATTTCATGTTAGATGGAAAATTTAGATAGTTCAACAATTGTAACATTCTTCAATTCAAGGTTGTTTTAGGATCTTGAATTTGTAGAGGGAAAGAAAAAGGGAAGGAAAAAGTGAAATTTGTGTAGGGAAAGGAAAAGGAAGGGAAGGGAAAAGTGAATAAGCTGCAATTGTATCATTCACTTTTCCTTCTGTTTTCCTTTACATCCATAAATCCGAGTTCCAAACACAACCTAAAGAATTCATTGTTTTCCATGAATTAATATGCTGTCTGACATTCTTTGAGCCTCCCTTGGCTATTTTTTGAGCCATCTCTTTTATAAACACAACTAATCTAGTTAATCTTTTTTATCTGCAGGTATGCAATGCAGTTGCCGTTGCATCTCTACTTAATGCTACATTAGTTATTCCCAAATTTCTTTACAGCAATGTATGGAAGGATCCCAGGTCCAATATTATAACCATAGTGTATCTTTCGACTGCAAATTAGTTTTGGCTTCTTTTTTCTTCGGCTTAATTTAGTTAGCATTAGCAAAGGTTATTTTCATTTTTTTTTTTAATTTTGAATTTCATAGGACCCTAAAAGATTTACTGTTTCTTATTTGTTGAGCGTGCAGCCAGTTTGGTGATATCTATCAAGAAGAGCATTTCATGAATAGCTTGAAGGATGACATAAATATTGTAAAGGAGCTCCCGTCTCATTTGAAATCACTGGACTTCAAAGCAATTGGTAGTCAGATTACAGATGCTGATATTCCAAAGGAGGCTACACCTGCTGATTACCTTAAAACTGTACTTCCTCTCCTATTGAAGAATGGAGTTGTTCACTTCCTTGGATATGGAAATCGACTTGGTTTTGATCCATTGCCATTTGAACTACAGGTTGGTAATCCTGTATCAGTCCTGTGATCATGTGACACCAACTTAGAAGCTGACTCGATTTTGTCTTTAGTGAACTCTGTTTAAAAATTACATATGTCAACTTTTTTACTATTTAGGTCTGTCTAGATTAGATGACATTGAAATGTAAAAAATTCAAAAAAAGTTCACTAAAGACAAAAAAAAAAAAAAAACCAAAATTTATAATTAAAAAAAAAGAAGCCTATAAAAGTTGGTTATTAAAGGTTGGTAGTCCCTAATATATTTATGAATTCATTGCAGAGATTAAGATGCAAATGTAACTTCCACTCTCTAAAGTTCGTGCCCAAAATTAAACATGTCGGTTCACTATTGATCAAGAGGATAAGAAACAATGATGCTGCTCGGAGTATGCTGGACAAGCAACTCCTTGGAAACTTCATCTCAAATATTCCCTTGGAAGGGAAGGATCTTGTTAGTGGACCATCCAAATATATTGCTTTGCACTTGAGATTCGAAGTTGACATGGTCGCCTACTCTCAATGTGAATTTGGAGGTGGAGAAGACGAGAGAAAGGAACTCCAAGCTTATAGAGAATCCCATTTTCCGCTTCTAATTGAACGCTTGAAGAACTCAAGGTATGCACTTTACTTGGTTATCTTGGTGTTTTTTTTTAAAATTTTTTTTTTATGCTAATCATGTTGAGATGGTGGATGCAGTCCTGTTTCTCCAACAGAATTAAGAAAGTTGGGTAGATGTCCATTGACGCCAGAAGAGGCAGCACTTGTTCTTGCTGCTCTCGGTTTTAAGCATGGAACGTTCATCTATCTTGCTGGGTCTCGGATATATGGGGGACGGTCCAGGATGAGTCCCCTAACTAGTCTGTATCCCAATTTGGTTACAAAGGAAGATCTTCTCTCACCGAGCGAACTTGCACCATTTAGGAATTTTTCTTCTCAGGTAAACAAAAATTAGCTTGATGCTTGCTATGTCATAGTAAATCATCTTTGATCATTTTTTTTTTTCTTGCCAATATTCCTTTGAATGCATATAATGTGACAATGAATTGACATTCTTAAACTCCTAATTATTCCTTCTAGGCCAATTATAGGATTGAGCAAACTATTATTTATCATTAGGAATCAAGTTAAACTTAGACATTCAAAAACTATTAGCCCGTTTGGGAACTTGGCTATTTTAGTTGGCTTTTTGGCTATTTTAGCCTAGCTAAAAAAGTTCTGTTTGGGATGATAGTTAACTTTTTTTTTTTTTTTTTAGTAGTTGATTTGACAGTTGTAGGAGAAAAAATAAAATGATGTTTTGTCTTTATTGCCTATTTTAGCCAAAAAAAAAAACCAAAAAAGCCTACTTCCCAAGCAGGGTTAGGTCTTCATGTTTGGAAGCACCATGTTCACAGAATTTGAAAACTCAACCAAAAAAGCCTACTTCCTAAGCGCTATTGATTTTTATTATCAGTTTTTAGACCAAAAAACTAATGACAAGAAGATCATTGTGGATGCAGCTAGCAGCACTGGACTTCATCGCCTGTGCGACCGCTAATGTATTTGCCATAACAGACTCAGGGAGCCAACTATCATCCCTAGTGTCGGGTTTCAGAACTTATTATGGTGGCGGTCGTGCTCCCAACTTGAGGCCTAGCAAGAAGTGGCTCGCAGCAATTTTGTCCAAGAATAGCACCATGTCATGGGACACTTTCGAAAAGAGAACAAGGACGATGATAGAGAAAGGCCAAAATGTAGACATGAGGGGCTATGGAAAAAGCATTTATCGACAACCAAGGTGTCCAGAATGCATGTGTACATAGCACATTAGTGTTTTGATTTCTGATCTTCCTTCTCATATTCTTTTGTATTCAGTAAATAATACCTCAGAAAATCATTGCATTCAAATCTTAGCATGACGAAATTTGAATCATGCTATTGTCCATAAACCATAAGCATGAGTAGTTGATTCTTTATTTTTATTTTTTTGAGTTGTGTATTTTGTTTCTCATTTGTTACAAGTTTTAACTAAATAAATGAATTGGATGCGTTGAATAACTATAATAACTCGATTGAAATTATGTAGAATTAACGAATAGTAAAAATGGAAAAAACAAAAAGAGGTGACAAAGAAAGCGAAGATATCATTCACTATTTGAGTCAAAATGCATGTATCTCCATCTCACACTCTTCTTTGTGAGGATTTTTTTTATCATCATAAGTCCTGTTGAATGATGATTTTCCTCTAGCGCTCTCTCTCTCCATTCCAACTCTCACTCTGAAATGAATGATGAATTTTCCGCCAACATTAACACACTAAGACGGAGGGAAGAAACGGTTGAGATTAAAAGGGAGGAGGTAAAACTCCTCATTCCGGCTGTCTCCTTTGAATGTCCTGAATTTGGCCCACCAAGGCATTCCCCTGTCTCTGGCACTGTCCTTGTATTCAAGCGTGTTGTCGAGGAAAACAGCGACAATCAATGCAACAGTTGGGGAGGATAGGAAGATGGTATTTAGGAAATCATTGAACTGCAAAACATTAGCATGGAAGTGATGTCAACAATTATAGATCATTAGAATATATAGTATTCATGCAATTGTATATCTAAGGTAGGTATTTTTTAACTTCTTAAAGGGCTTTCTTAACACAGTTCAACATACTATAACTCTATGAAGATATAAAACAGGTGTGTTCAGTCATTCAGCCATAGTATTCATTTGTTTGGGTACTAACACAAATATATAAACAACAATACTAGGTACTCAAAAAAGGTATTCCGAAAATGGAAACAAGAATTTGAATCTACACCATACACTTGTCACGTGGTACCACAAACATTGTCCTTTGAAAATGTTATCAGTTTTCTTTTTTCTATTTACATAAACAACTTCATATTTTTTTATTTTTTATTTTTTGTAGAAAACAAAAACAAAAAACTTGCTTGGTGTAAAAAAACTTGTTTGGTGAGTTGCTAAAAGTGGTGGTTGGTGTGGCGTGTGGTTGGACGGTTGCAGGAAGGTGGCCAGAGGTCATTGAAGATCACCGGAGGTTACCACCGGCCGGTCAGCCGGAGTTTATTTTATTTTTAAAATAAGTGAAAACACCTTTTTTTGTTTCTAAAAATATAAACAGAAAATAACATACCAAACAAGTTTATGTTTTCAGTTTCCAAAAAATATGAAAAAGAAAACAAAAACAGAAGAGTACAAACGAAATGCGCCAAGGAAGTTGGCAACAGCTATGTACAAAAACATTTGCTAGTAGGGTATGATAAAAAATGATTGCTTATACAAGTACAAATGAAAACTTACCCATCCAGCCTTGGTATGAGCAGGACCATGAAGAGCCCCTGCAGTGTATTCCCTAAAGTACTCGGGAATCGACAAACCAAGGAACATGGCAACACCGGTGATGAAAAGGTTCCTCATCGAGTTCATGTTTGTGAATTGCAGGAAAGACAGCCCAATAGAAGCTGAGAAAAACACCAGAAGATTAACAATCACATATAGATAAAGAAGACGAAACTATAAAGCAAAGAAGATATCGGAGTTAAATTAAGATGATCACCAACAAGACCGAAGAAAACACAGTATACAGCAGCGAAGATAGTAAATGGAATCGATGCAAACAAAGCTCCAAATTTTCCTAATATCGAGAAGAAGATCATGAAACCAGCTGAAATTTGTACGACCCTGCGGCTTCCAACACGAGTGGTTCCAAGAAGACCTACATTTTCTCTGGTTTTTTCAAAATAAAGTTGTTAGCATCCATTTCCAACCAGAACAGTGTTCAAGAGCAGAGGATTGAACGGAAGAGTCTTTGTTAGTACTTACACAGAAACTGTAGATCCGGTACCTGTCCCAAAAAGTCCATTGAAAAGAATCCCAATTCCCTGTATGATGAAGTTTCGTGTCAATATATTGCAACATGGATTACAAGTTAATTATTTTTCTTTTTACCAAATACCAAATTATTTTTTGTTTCACCAAATTTCAAAATTTGTGTAGTTTGCAGACCTGCCAACCAATACCACGGCTAAGAACATGAGCAGGAGGTGGCGTGGCACTTGCTAGACGAGATGCAGCCTTAAACGCTCCAGTTGACTGTCAATATGAATATTTGTGTTAATCACTGATAAAAATATACTTGATTGATTTTTTTGTGTGTAAAAAATTACCTCAATCATGGAGACTAATACAGCAGCCATCATCCCAAAAGCATGACCGGCGTTAAAAGTAGGCGCCCCCCATTGTAGTGGGTATGGGATTTTTATCCTGCATAGTAATAAAATTCAAAGAACAATACAACATTAAAATTTTCAATCCACTAAATCATTCTATACTTTTAATTCTTAGGCTTGAAACAATGATATATGAGCAAAATATTGTTACCTACCATGGTGCAGAAGAGATGAGATTGGCTCTATCAGTCCGACAGTTAATTTGGGTCAACTCTGGCCGATGTTTATATGCACCACTGGCTGTCAGAAGGTGTGCATATGCCCAGATAAATGCGACTGATATTAGAAGCGCAAACCGCTCCAATATAGGCAGTTGTCTTGTTTGGAAATGTTTCAAATACTGTCAAACAAAACAAGCCCAACAATTACACTTGCTTTCTTCCTATTATGTCGTTTATACAATAAAATTTAAGCAATACCACAATTTTATAATTAAACCTAATTTAAGCAACATATTTGTTTATGCTACTTCAAGCTACTTCACATTTGTTTATGCTTGAAATGCTTAATTACTGAAATTTATTATTCATTGAAAGATTAAAAGCATATTTTTTTAACTTAATCAGAGATTAATAAAAACACCTGGGAGAAGGCAACAAACAAAATCAGCATAGGAATGCCGATTTCCACGCACCTTCCAACCTGTAAAAAGTTAGTAGAATTAGAGTAAATGGTATGAGTTAGGGAAAGGAAAAAAAACAGTAGTTGAGCTGTTTTGTAATTGGGAAATTTTTACAATACCACTGGAAAGCCTCTATCAAATAGACCGAAACCCACTAATGATATTACTGGAACCATTCCAAGTGGGCTGAAAAACCTGAAGTTATATAATATAATGTTCACATGTTATCTTCAAAGTGAAAAATAATTAAGTTTACTTCTCAATTATGAAACTATAATTGTTTTTGATGTTGAAGTTGTACCTTGAACAAATAGCCCACAATTGACTGTATCCCAGTATAATCTGCACGCTCGATGATACTATTAGAGCACCTTGTATTGCTCTCATAGTATTGAGAAATCTCTGGAAGTAGAAACAAAGATCATAAATTTTTGCATTTAGGATTAATTAAGAACAATTTTAAACCCATAACCATCGAATTCCCATTTTTCTACTTCTTTTTTAGTACATTGATAGGAGGAGAAATTGGGGAAGGAGAAGTTGCATCGTGCGCCAGTGAGACTTGAATCCGAGTCCACACCTCGTAAGAAAGTGCCGGCCTTATACAGGAGGCCAATCCGTTGGTCTATTTAATGAACTTTTCTTAACACAACATCATTTTTATAAAAAGAAAGTCTACCTATTTAAGAAACTATCACCTTGATGATAAGATTTTTAAATATGTTTCAGAATATAATGTATTCCAACCAAGGATCAAGTGATACTAATAGAAGTGACACATTCTTCATTAGGAACAACAAAGCACATTGATGATAAGATTTTTAAATATGTTTCAGAATATAATGTATTCCAACCAAGGATCAAGTGATACTAATAGAAGTGACACATTCTTCATTAGGAACAACAAAGCACATATGATCACATTGTCATTGCCAACTCTTCATGTTCAATTATCGAGCTTGAATCTACTACACTGACTTATACATTCATAATGCAATTAATCTTTGTTAAATAAAAAATTTGCACCAGAAAAAAAAAATAAAAAAAATAAAAAAAATTGAAAATGTGAAATGATTGTACTTACCGAATGCGGGTCTTCAATCTGTGCCAAGGAAGAGTCATGGATGATGGAAATAATAGGGACGATGAATGCCCATGATCCTCCAATCACAGCCGGCAATCGGGTCCCAAATAGTGTTTGTAGTAATGTATTGATTCCTTCAACAAAAAGCAGAGTCTGAACTACCCTCACTTTATCATTCTGACCCAAGCATCAAAATTACAAAAACACATGTTACTATCAAATAGAATTCATAGTCCTCAGAAAATTCCAATTTTGATTCTTCACAGCCTTCTTCTTTATGGGTCTCACTTTTTTATATAGGTATATGCTTTGTAAGATTCATCATTTATCTATTGAGAATTAACTTAACAGATTACACTTTGAAGAACAAGTTGAAACTTTTATAATCTACAGGATTCACAAAATTCATGAATGGAAGAAAATCAGCATATATATATACTTAATTGAAGAAATAAATTAATAAAGGGTCTCGCCAACAAGTACCCGACCACAAGAAAAAGACAACAAAAACAAAACAAAATAAAATTTAGAACTTATGACACTTTTTATCAAGTTCATAACACTTTCACTCAATTTAAACTTCTTTTTTAATCTTTTCACCATTCCAAAATAATTTTACACATCTCCTAACATTAAACAATACCCGTGTAACATTTTTTCACCTATTTTCAAAGCACTTTTCACGTTCATCCCGAAACTAAACAATTTTTTCACCCATTGTCAAGACACTTTTCACATTCATCCCGAAACTAATCAGTTTAGCAGATGCACTCGCAAGCATTTTCCATAAATAAATAAATAAACAAACAAACAACTGAAGATTGAATGAGAGATCAGAAACAGACAAAATCAGAAAATAAACAGAAGAGACAATTGGGTCTTTTTTGTTTTTTTGTTGAGAATTGGCTCACATCAGTTCCACCCATCAATGGGACAAGAAATGTAGGAATCATCACAGCAGTCCCTAATGCCAAGATGTAGTGCTGGAATCCCAGAGCTATTGCCTCCGCTGTTTTCAAATGGAAAAATTGACAGAAATGAGCAAAAACTCAAAACAAACCCATCAAGAAACAAACCAACCAGAGACTGAAGAAATGATGGGTTCGAGATAAAACTTAAAATTTACATACCCCAAGAAGGGTTTGAATCAATACAGTACTCTAGGCCTTGAAGTTGGTCCATTGGAGGATGTATTATCTCCTCTGGTTTTGGTGGTGCCGCCATTGCTGATACCCACTTGAAAACTCTGCTCTTTACTCAAAATCTCCAAATGGGTATCAACTGAATCAATCCAGAGAGTGAGAGAGAGTTTTGGGTTTTGGTCGTTGAATGTGATGGAATTTGAGCGAATCAATGAGAGAGAGAGAGAGAGAGAGAGAGAGAGGCAAATAAAGCTGAAGAATCAAAAAATGGTGAAAAGCAGGAAAAAGTTGATGGATGAGCAAGCACAAGACAGAGACAGTGAGTGAGAAAAAAGGGATGAGAGAGAGAGAGAGAGAGAGAGAGAGAGAGAGAGAGAAACACAGAGAGAGAAGTCAAGATTAGAACAGAGGGAGGTAGAGAAAGAAAGACAGAGAGGATGCACTTGAAACCCACTCAGGTCTTTCACCGTTTTAATCACTGTGCTTTTTTTTTTTTTTAAGAAACAGTTCCGTTAAAATTTTGGTATTCCCAAATTGCCATTTGAGGAACTTCCAAACCATATGTTACCGTTATTCTCCATTGTTTCTGTGCACTGTGTGTGCTTGATTTTTTAAAAACAACAATGATTTAGACCATTAAAAAATAGGTCACAGCTTCTTCAGTCTAAATTTAAATTGGACAGTGCTGTTCGGCCTTTGAGGGCCTACTACGGGTCGTCTTTCGATAATCTAAATCGTCAAATGTGTAGAACTCGTTGAGTACTATATGCTTGTAAAAAATCACGTTGATCGGATATCGATAGCTATATGATCAAATCAGTTTTTTATGAAAAAAAATGGACGGCGAAAAATAAACGGCTTACAAAAAACTGATTTGATCATATAGCTATTGATATCCGATCAACGTGATTTTTTATAGGCATATAGTACTCGACGAGTTCTACACATTAAACGGTTTAGATTATCGAAACACGACCCGTAATGGGCCCCCAAGGGCCGGATAGCACCGTCCAGTCCAGATTTGGACTGGAGAGAAGTTGTGCCCTAAAAAATATATCATTAATAGTATTAATGTATTAGAAATGGCAAAAAAAAAAAAAAAACAAGGCATAGAAAGTGGACGGGGCTCACTACCACATTATTAGTGCTTTTTTTTTAGTGCTTCTAAGTATTTTTGGTGTGTTTGGTTTGTGTTTGTAGAGTAATTTTTGAGATAAAAAGTACGAAAACTTATTTGGCTTGTCTTTTTTCAGAAATGATTTTAGAAAATTATTTTGGGAAGGGAATTTTAAAAAAAGTGATTGATTTGATGTGTATGAGAGCGAGAGTGATTTTGGTAAGTAGGTAACCAAACAAAATTTTGAGATTTTTTTTGAAAAAATTTGTTTGATTTAATTACTCTTGAAAATTTATTTGTGAAAATTTTTTTCCTAAAAAACAAACCAAACAAGCCCTTTTTTTTTTTTTTTAAATTAAGGTTAGGTTTGGAGGTGATATTTTGTACTATTTAGTTAAAACAGTCAGCTTTGTCATATAAGACTAAGGCCAAGTTTGGGGTATGTAAAAAAAGTCAAAAAGTTAAAAAGTTACTCAAAAAGTTAAAAAGTTAACACTATTCACCAAAAGTCAACAATTACGGCTGCACAACTCCCAATCCTAATTTTCCTCTACAAACCAATTTTTACAATTTTTTATTACACATTTTTTCATGAAAAGTCAAAAAGTTAACCCAAACATCCATATTTTTTCCCTCAACTTTTTAGTCAAAAAAGACAAAAAGTACACTTATTTAGGACACCCCAAACAACCCCTAAATTTGACCAAATGGGCATGCCAAAAGTAGCTTAATAGAGGGCTAAAATAATTTTTTTCACATTTAATTGATTGTTGAATTTAAAAATAAAATCTGATATTTTTTATTTTAAATAGTAATGCTTTTACAAATTTTGATTGGTCTAAAATATTGAACGGGATACTAAAAACACTTGGACTCTAATAAAAATTTGTATTTTGTTCATATAGTTTGAACAAAAGTGGACTTATTGACATCATACCCAAAAATAAAATTACAAAAAATTAAAAGAAGTGTTACTTGTCACTGAATTTATTTCATCAATTTCATCAGTTGTGGGTTGATTCCACACAATTCAAATTCTAGGTAAAATTTTGGATTTTTTTTTAGAGGGTTGAGTTTTATAGCATTGGTGTATATGGGATCTATTATATTCAACAAGTGGGTGTCACATTAGGCAACATATAAAACATGGTAAAAGGACATGATCATCCTAGCATTATTAATAAGACTTATCATATTTAAAATAACAATGTTACACTTATCACAACTAATGTAAGTTTTCAATGTACTATTGACAATTAGATGTGAAAACTTTTTGAAAAATAATCTGGTAATGTGAAAATTTTTGGAAAAATAATCTGGTGATATATAACCCTCTTAAAAATTAACATATGGTATAGATTTAAATGAAAAATGGTATACATAAAAATATTTCTTATTTGATTTTCTTACTCCTTAGACATAAGACACGAGTCCCACAAATTTATTAATATGAATTTTCTTTTTATCTGATGATAAGAAAATCTAGTGAGAAATCTATTTACGTATAATATTTTTTTTTTTTTTTTGAAATTGATGAAGATTACGTTTAAAATGAATTTAGACCATTTATTTATTTTTTATATTTTTCTTTGCACTTTTCTGTACATGTAATATTACTATAAAAAAAGAGAGTTAATTATCTAAAAGTCTTATTTACAAATGTTATGGTAACTTAGGTCTTATTTAAGACTTTTTGAACCAGTAAGTCCTATTTAGTAAAACTGAGAATATTATAAGTTTTTATCAATTTTTAAAACTAAGAAAATTATCGATTTTTGTATAGTAATATTTTAGATAATTGTTTCACTAACTGACAAAAAAAACAGAGCATGAGATTAAACGTTTTTGCCTTTCTACTTATTGGTTTGGTTCAACTATCCAATAAAACCGAAAACATTAACAGTTTTTTCTAATTTTAAAACTAAGAACATTATCAGTTTTTCATTTTTAAAATTTTATTTTTTATTTTTTAATTTTATTTTTTCAGTTTTGCACATCAATGTTCTATCATATGTATAGATACAAAAATTTTAATTTTGCACAAAAAAAATTCAAAATTTTCAATTTTTTTTTTTTGCACATAATTTTTTTTTTAATTTTTTCAATTTGAAAATTGATATTTTAAAGTTTAAAAAATCAAAATAAATGTCAAATCATCATATTCTTTTATAAATAATCATTATTTTAAAGGCAATTCTGACTATTAAAAATTTAATGAGACTCAAATATCTAAAAAATCTTAATTAGGACTTAATGAATGATGAGTTCATAAATTAAAACTTGTATATAAATGTCAAAAAAAAAAAATGAAGAAAAGAAAAGGAATTGAAATATGAGTAAAAATATAAGAAGTTTCTATCTTTACAAATTCATAATTTCTCTACCTTAAAAGGAGAGAAAGAAAAAGTAGAAAGTGATGGGTATTTTGTTTTTTGTCCAGCTTTTTTCATGGTTGATCAAGATTGGACCTTTCAGTCTAGTCCATATATCTATTTTTGGGTCCTATTTTGATAATCTGAACCGTTGAATATGTAAAACTTTCGACTACTATATCCCCACAAAAAAATCACTTTAATCGGATATCGATAACTATTTGATTTGTTTATTTTTTCACCATCTATTTTTTTATACAAATGTGATACGATCAAATAGCTATTGATATTCAATTCAACGTGATTTTTTACATAGATATAGTACTTGACGAGTTTTATATATTAAACAATTTAAATTATCAAAATAGAACCTAAAAATGAATCCATGAATTAAACTAAATGGTCCAACCTTAACCTCAAACATGAAATAGGCAGACCCCTTCCTTTGGGTTCTTTTCAAAAGACAATAGGGGAATGAATGATCTTATCGTCTTATGTATTAAACTATTTTTTGTGGGCTAATCAGCAAATATTAATCTCCACCATCAATTAGAATATATAGGTGATTGGACCACAAAGCATTGTCCAATTATATATTTGATGGTAACAAGTGTTTATTGATTAACAAAGTTAAAAATAATATTACATTCTTAATGATATTCACTTTTATTTTTAAAAAAATGATAAATTATAAATATACTTTTTAAAATTTGTTTAAAATATAAATTATTCTTTATAATTTTGAAAATTACATCATGTCCCTACAAATTTTTCCATCGCATTAGAAATGAACTCTTTTATTAATAAATTATCAAATCAATAATTTTTAATGATATTAGAAATATATTTCAATTAACAATTCTAATATTTTCTATTAATTCTGTTAAATAAAAAATTCTGACAAAAAATATTTATAATTTTTAAAATTACATGAGACAATTCATATTTAAGTAAACCTTAAAGAATGTAATTATAATTTATCAAAAAAATAAAAATGTACAATAATTTAAACTTATTAACAAGTGTAGGTCAATCGTTACAAAATAAAATATCAAAGTAGTTACAATCTCAATGCACCTTATATATATATATATATATTATCACAAACTTTAACATATTTCTACACTATACATTTTTATTTATTTATTTATATATAATTTTGTACGTCTATCGATAGACATATTTTTATAATTTGTTATTTATTAATGACAGTTGGTAACTCACAGAAATTTTCTTATCAAATTAAGAGAATTTAATTTGCTCTTCTAATATTTTCTATGGATAGTAACATGTATTTTCAATAATATAAAAGCTTTTAATGAATGAAAATTTTCGTTTGCAAAATTAGTCAAAGGAATAGATACATCACATTTATTACCACATTTATTATTGTTCTCTTACAAGATGGTGTGGATCTCATATCCCCTCTCTAAAACATTAGTCTCTTATTTTATTTTTTATTATCTCAAAATATTAGTCTCTTTTCAAAAATTAAGAACTAAAATAATATAAATTTCCTATTTTACTCTTCTTTTAAATTCATTAATAACACAAAAAAGTAAAATTATAACAATTGGTATTTCTTAAAAAATATACTATCAAAGGGTAATTTTGGAAAATTAATTTTTGTAAAGTGTAATAATTATACTATAAAAAAGTTAGATTCCGCAAAAAAGACTATTATTTTGAGACGAAAGGAGTAGTGTGGATTGGTCTCATATGATGTGATGTGGTATACAGTCCTTATGAGAGAGAAACAATGGTAAATGTAGAATCATAATTTTGTAACTTATGAATTTTAAGGTTAGGGGCTTTAGAATTTTAGGGTTTGGCATTGTAATTTTTTTTTTTTCCCCAAAGAAAAAGTTTAAGATTTTTCATATGATTATTAGGCCTTTTATTGTTTTACTTTAATTCTGATGGAAATCTATTGGATTGATTCCAACGTTGAGGTCAGTTTCTTTTTATTTATTTATTTATTTTTCATTTTTAGTATAATAAACTGTGAGTGTTGTAGGATAATAAAGTTAGTTAACTTGTACATATTTCATGAAAGTGGATAAGTGAAAAATATACAATCATTTAATATAGAAAGACGTTAATTACAGAAATTAAAGAAATTATACAACAATACTAGAGAATTTGAAAATAGAAAATTGGTCAGAAAATAAAATGTATAGACTAAATTTATTTTGAGTGTAGCCAAACTATATACTAAAGCTGAATATATATATATATATATATTTATTTATTATTTTCAAACTCCTTTTGCTGATTTTTTTTGGAATTATAATGACGATGCATCAAATACTCCACAATAATTTTAGGGGAAAAAAAGCTATTTTTACATAAAATTCTTACAAAATTTGCTACATGAAAGTCACATTTTTGCAATGAACAATTATCTCGATAAATTCTTTGTCTTAAAGTAATAAACTCACAATGTAGTCAAATTATTTTATACAATTTTTTTTTTTTGGGCATAACATTACTCTCTTATCCGTTGTTAAATCAATTGGTAGGTAATTTTATCCACACAATGTAGAAAACTATATCATGGAATTAATTATGAATATTGTAAACCTTTTTTTTTTTTTTTTAAACTAGAAAAACAACTTCATCAAAGCATAAAGTAACCATACAAGATGGAAACCAAGCCTTGGAGTGGCAGTATGTGATGGAAACCTCCAGACAGGGCAGCTTCAGGCTTGTTTTGGGAAGTTGGCCTTTAGCCAATTTTTTTGGTTTGTTACAAAAGTTAAAAGTTAGTTTTTTTTAATTTTTTTTTATTTGAGAAGTTGGTTTATAGTCAATGGTGAAATTACAATTCTATCTCTCATGGGTCAAAATGTGTTACATGGGTAAAGTTGTAAATATTTTAAACTAAATGGGAATAGTTTGGTCATTTTATTATGATTTGACATCATAAACAAATATTAATAAAAAAAGTCAAAAGTAATTTTTTACCAACTTCTCAAATCATTTGTCTAAAAAATCAAAAACTTGGTTAAAAGTTAAAAAGTCACTTTTTACCATCTTTTCAAACTCAATGTGGATGGGACCGCAAAGCAAAGGGCAACCTAGGCGGAGGAATTATTCAAGATAGCTATTAGTGTGTTTAATTTTAATTTTTTGAATTTAATTTTTTAAAAATTAATTTTTTTATTTTTAGTGAATATTTTTAAAATTTTAAGTAATTTTTTTACTTTGTTAGATGTACTACCTTACTTAGATGTATTTAAATAATAAAAATATTTATGAAAAAATACTTTAAAAAATTAATAAATACACAAAAATAAGAAAAATATATTGAATTTTCATATTTTTAAAATATTTTTTGTATTTATTAAATTTAAAAAAAATATCACAAATATTATACTTTTTAAACATATTTATGTTAGGTGTGTCTAAAAATTAAAAAAATTACTTAAAATATTAAAAAAATACAGTAAAAATAAAAAAATACGAAAAATAAAAAATATAAAATTTTTTAAAAAGTGAATTCTGAAAACTGAAACCAAATAATAGTTGGGTCAAGGGTTTTAATAGGAGGATCGAGATAGCCAAGCAGTCGATCTGAGCTCTTCAGGATGGTCTTAGCTCCGCACTGCCCTTGGGACTTACAGGAATCATGGTTGAATCGGATGCTCATATCATGATGATAATGAGAAGTTCCTCCAACACACATCAACTTAGGTTTCGTTTTGGAACATGTTATTTTAATAATTTTTTAATTTTTTGATTAAAATATGAGGTAAAAAAAATTAGTATATTTAAAATAATTTTTTAATTTTTTACAAAAGAATATACAAAAAGTAAAGAGAAATTTTTTTTAAAAACTTTTTCATATAAATTATAATTTTTTTTAATTTTTTTAATAATTTTTAGATTAAAATTCTCACATGTCAAATGAGACATTAATAATCTTGTACCCGATTGTAGGTACCTGATGGAGCAATTGGGAGTAGTAGCTATAGAGCACATCTATCGGAAAGCCAACAAGTGCACTGGTATATTAGCAAATCAAGGTTTCATTGAGGTGCTGTTTGTTTTTAGAGATAGAATAGAGGAGATTGATAGTGAAGAAATTGATAGTGAGGGGATTAATAAAATTGTGTTTGTTTTCATAGTGAGGGGATTAGTAAAATTGTGTTTGTTTTGTTAGTGAGGGGATTGATAGTGAGAGAATTGTTAATTTTTTTTTTATATAAAATAAATATAAAATAATAAAACAAATAAAATTATGATTTTTACTTAATAAAAAAATACAAAAACATTAAACATTAATGTTTTAAAAAAATGCCCAAGAAGTAAAAAAAATAAAATAAAATAAAAATTTGCATTGACCGGTTGACCGACCGGACGTCCGGCCGGACTTCCAGGTGCACGTCCGGTACACCCAATCCGAACGGACTAGTTTGCTAATACCATCTCTCACTCCGGATTACTAATACCCTCGCCAAAGGCTCATCATAGTCCCTTCAGACTACTAATCCGGACCTCCAAACTCAAAACAAACGGAAGTTTTGTTCACTGTTTATCTATCACAGTCTGGAGTGGACTGTGATAGCGGATAACAAACGGGGCTTGAGGGATTGCAAATTTTTACCAACACTCCTACCTGTATTGCATCCCAACTTTCTGATGAAGTAAAGGGTGTTTCATACCCTAGAACTACTATTAGTTAATCTATATATTTCCTTATCTACCCAAAAAAAAAAAAAAAAAAAAAAGAAAAAAAAGAAAAAGTAACCATACAAGATAGAGTTCCATGTCTAGACAAATAACAAGCAGCCTTAAAGATAAGAACTTATCTAAGCAGAAAGACAAAAAGACAAATCTTTTACGCAAGATTGAAATAAAAGTCAACTTTAGAAGTAAAATGAGAAAAATTAAGTATGAAATGTCGAATTCCAAAGGCCAAAGTAAAAAAACACCAAATATAAAGGGAACAAATTATACTATTTTTTTTAATCAACATCCCATATTTTTCCTTACAAATTTGAATCAGAGACTTTGGTCAGGTTTGGCTTATTTTTTGAATTTTTTTTAAAAAAGTAAAAATTAATTTGACAAAAATAAATCTCAAAACTATATTTAAAAAAATTATTTCTATCCTCAAAAAAGATAAATCTATATAAAAATAATAAATGCTTTTGATTTTTTGATTTACTTTTCAACTTAGGACTATTTTGAGAAGATCAAAAAAAGGGTGACTTTTGGCTTGTGTCCAAAAAGTCAAAAGTTAGTTCAACTTTCAAAATTATGAAAATATCCTTCCATGTATGAAAGGGAACTAAGATAAAATTGTAATTTTACATAATTTTATGAGGGTAATATGATTAATCTACCTTTTTGTCTATTGATTTAACAATGGCCTTGTTTGGGAAGTTGGCTATTTTAGTAGGTTATTTTAGTTTTTGACTATTTTAGTAGGCTAAAGTTTTTGTGTTTGAGAAGATTGTTAGATTTTTTTTAGTTAGATGTGATGTTTGTGAGAGAAAAAATGAAATAATTTTAGATTTGATGTGACATTTTATCTTATTAACTATTTTAACTTATTTTATCTTTTTGTGAATTTTAACCTAAAATAAGTTAAAATAACCCTTACCAAACAAGGCGAATATATAAAAACAATTTTGAAAAAAAAATAAAAAAATAGCTTTTTTTTTTCAATCGTCCCAAATGGTTTTGGGTGTAAGTCAAAAAGTAAGGAAGTAAGCTTTTTTTTAAAAAGAAAAAAAAAATCTGCTTATTTCTATCTTTTCAAAATAACCCTTAATATTTAAGTTTTTTTTTTTTTTAAATTAAACCAAATTTAGCTTTTTAATTTTTAAATTTTTTTTTTTTTCCAAGTTAAAATAAACCGTGACTGACTAAGGCCCAACGTGTGAAGTAGCAGTGTACGAATTTCTAACGTCTCTATTTTTTGATCCAAAGACAAGACAAGCAGCAGCATCGGTAAACGAGCCTGTACGTGTACGTATATATACATAAGGGGCCTTTTAGGAAGCACAAAAAAAAGTTAATTTTTAACTTTTTTTTATCTATTTTAAATCACATTACTTCTCATATTTTTTATTTATAAAAGTCAAAATATATTAAGAAATTAACTTTTTACCAACTTCTCAAAACACTCCAAAATATACACTTATTTTTTTCTTCTAATAATCGAGTGTCTCAATTTATTTACGTATATCTCAATTAATTTTAAAATGTGTATCTTGATTAATTTTGAAATCTTAAACTTAACGGATAAATAAATTTTCAATGACCCTAGAGTTTGACATGTTTAATTTTTGTAAAATTTAACAATGCGACCTTTTAAGTAATACCCTTAAATTGTCACTCACTACGCCAAACTTCTTAGTTACATAAATACACATTTAACACATAGACACATACAAACATTTAGGCTTGGTTTAAGAAATGGGTTGGTTTTTTGATTTTTTTTTTGACTATTTTAGTCACGAGCTAAAGGCCTTGTTTGGTTTATTTTTCAAAAAAAAAAATTTGAGAAAAATTTTCTATAAACAAATTTTTAAGAGTAACCAAACCAAACAAATTTTTTAAAAAAAATCTTAAAATTTTGTTTGGTTACCTATTTTCCAAAATCACTCTCTCTTATACACATCAAATCAATCACTTTTTTTAAAACTCTCTCCCCAAAATAATTTTCCAAAACCATTTCTGAAAAAAAGCAAACCAAACAAGTTTTCGTACTTTTTTTATCTAAAAAACTACTCTACAAACACAAATTAAACACACCCAAAAAATTTGGTTGGGAAAGGACTTTTGACTTTTTTGTGAGAGAACGAATTTAATGATTATGAGTTAGATGTGATATTTTGTTCTATTAAAACTAAAAATCTATTTTATTTTTTATAACTATTTTAGCCCCAAATCTACCCAACCGAACCCATTTCCCAAACAACCCTTATACGGATATATGTCTCTGTTTTTTCTTACAGTTTCAGACTGCAGAAGGCAGCAAAATTCATGGTGTTTTACCTCTCTGGCAATCGTTCTAGCAATTACCAATTGGTATAAAAGTGCAAAAGGAAAAAAATGGAGATAACGTTTAAATATTTTGAGAATAGAGTTATATTTGAATTTGTGAGTTTTGAAATTATAATTTGAGTATAAAAATTTATTTAGTAAATAAATTTTGAAAAGAGTTTTAAATTGAGTGAGAAATTTTTGATGTGACATGTGATATTTAATTCAAAAACTTAACCAAATACACAATTCAAAATTTTATTTAAAACTCATAAATTTTTTTTATTTAAAATATAAAAAATATCATGTGCCAATTGTAAAAAAATAAAAAAAAATAAAAAAAATAGCACTGTTTCGGTCAATCAGCCGGACGTCTGGGAGGACAAGCGGTTAACCCAAATTTTTCTGTCTTGGATGCTTTCAGAAGTGGGTGTAGAATTAATTTTTAAAAACTATAAACAAATAACACACTCCAAATAAGGGATAGAAATATATTTGGAGAGCTTTTTCCAAACACAGCCTGAGAGTTCTAATGGATGTGACTTATTTTGTGATGCGATGTGATATGTTGTGTTAGTTTTTTTTTTTTTTTTTTTTGGCTGTTTCACATAATTAAAACTCAAATTAGAGCTCTCAATTTAGAATTCTGTATCATTTCCCAAGTGAAAAAATAAGGGGGAAGTTGCATTCAGTGGGAATATAGAAAAAATATTACAAAATTATGAAAAAATTTAACATTTTTATTATTAATGTTAATAAAGTTTTTCATTAATTTATAATTTATTTTTAAAACATTTACTGATATGTTATATCTCCAAAAAAATAATGCATTAAAATAAATATAAAAATATCAAGTATAAAATATATATTTAAAAGATAGAGAAATTTTTTAGTGCGTAAATGTCACGTGGTACCTTATTTTATTGTGATTGAATCTGACAATAAGATCTATTACATTTATATTAGATGTTTGAGAGACAATAAGAGATATATGCATTTGTAATTGGTGAAAGGCACCATCTAACAATACCACATAGTACTCTCCCAGCATACAAAAATTTCTCTAAAAAATAAGTGTACTTTTTTTTAAATTTTTTTTTTTGATCCTTGACGAATGTCTATTGGATTGTCTTTAATAAACTCTTTTTTCTATATGTTAGCCAATGACAGCCCTCATAAATTGTCAATTACGCAAAGGTCAGGTTTGGATACTGAGGTGGGATTAGGGAGATCGAAAATTAATCGGGTGAAAACAATCTCAAAGTAGTTTAAGGCCTATTTCGGGAAATAAGAATTTTTTTTTTCTTTTTTTTTTAAATATATAAAAAATAAATAAAAGTTTATCGACCTAAACTAACTTTTTTCTTAGTGTCAAAATAGGCCTAACTCGTGGATCAAAAGTTTATCGACCTCTCATGGTGTGAATATCCCTCTTAATCGGACGAAAATGAGGATTAGGAATTGTTGGTGATAATTACAAATAAAACATTAGAAAATACAAATAATAAAAATTATAATAATTATTGAAAGGGAAATTCGCTCTCTTTAAGGAGATTCAAGCCCTCTGCGGTTGGGCAAAGCCTCACACCGGTGCAGCAGAAAAAAACCTTGACTTGTCCCCCCAGGATATAATAGTCTGACTAAGTCGTATGGTTAACCAATACTGCACAATTGGTTGAACCCAAAACTTTATCACATACACCCTTTTTATTTGCCTGATAATCTCACACAAAACATAATAAAAGCAACCAAAACTCCTTCTCGTATCACCCAATATAGGAGATTAGCCCAATATATAAAATTGAAAACTTGTTAGGCAAGGTTCTTGGTGGATAAGTTAACTAGAGACTTGACCAAGACTTGGTGTGGATAAGAATTAGTTGGAGACTTAACCAAGACTTGGTGGACTTGAATGGTAAGCAAACTTGGTAGAAAAGAAAAGAAAAACAACCTATAATACATTATAATATTAAAATACCTGCTAACATTTCCTCACCTATTTTAATATTATAGGTAACAAAAACTGAGATTATTAGGCAAATAAGGATATTATGCATCATGGTAGGTGTGCTCTGCATTGAACCTCCATTAATGAAACAATAATATTTACTCCAGAACCAATAGTATGCTCAGTATTGAACTATGACTGCTTAAGGGAAATAAATAATTATTGCACACACATAATATTCAAGGTGTTCACATAAATTTTAAAAGCTAGCACGTTACGACCTTGTGTAATCCCATGATTCATGAGTGTGTTTGAGAATTAGCCCAAATCTCATAGGTAGCGGCTCCACTACTACACTCACATAGGTAAATTCTGTTAAGGGTGCTCCTGTAACTATGACACCCCACTCAATAAGAGGTACAGAAATTCATTAAGAGTTTTTTAATAACTCAACCTCTACAACGTTACATGATAAATGCACTTACATCATAGGGATGAGTAAAAAGTAATTTAGTTCATTTCTCACGGTCATTATATGATCGTTTTTCTCATTGAACCCAGTTACAAGATCTCTAGTCTCTGGGTTGAGTATCCTCATACATGGCTCCTGCTATATTCAATGGGCTTCAACCCCATCCCCCTCGATGTATTCCAGACTCTATCTCTTGCTAAGGCCTTAGTTAATGAATCTGCAAGATTATGACCAGATTTAATATAATCCACATTTATGATGCCATTATTTATATAAGATCTCACAGTACTGTGTTTTCTTCTGATAGGTCTGGATTTACCGTTATAATAACGGTTATTAACTCGACCAATTGCTGCGGTGCTATCACAATGAATCAATATTGGTGGAATCAGTTTTTCCCAACAAGAGATTTTATTTAACAAATCTCTTAACCAATTTGCTTCTTCACTGGCTATAGCTAAAGCAATAAGCCCAGCCTTCATTGTTGAATTAATAATAATGGTTTGTTTTTTCGATTTCCAACTTATAGCACCACCTCCCAAGGTAAATAAGTAATCAGTGGTTGATAATGAATCACTTGACAAGGTATTCCAATCGGCATCACTGTAACCTTCAAGTACTGCAGGATACTTATTATAAAACAAGCTATATTTTATGGTACCAGATAAATATTTCATAACACGCTCAATGGCTAGCCAGTGATCACTGCCAGGCTTGCTAGTAAACCTGCTAAGTACTCCAACTGTATAGGCAATGTCAGGTCTAGTACAGTCAGTCGCATAACGCAAGCTACCAATCATACTAGCATATTCCTTTTGATTAATTACATCCTCATCATTTTCAACAAGAAATAAACGCATATGAGGATCAAAAGGAGTAAGAACATGCTTGCAGTTATAAAAATTATATTTTCTCAAAATTTTCTCAACATAATGCGACTGATCAAGAAATATACCATCACAGGTTTTGGTAATGTTCATTCCCAAAATATAATTAGCCTCACCAAGATCTTTCATATCAAAATGGCTACTAAGCATATTTTTAGTTTCCACGATGATATGCAAATTAGAGCCAAATATAAGTAAATCATCCACATAGAGGCTAATAATGACATGTGAATTTTCTTCAGATTTATAGAAAATGCATTTATCACATTCATTCGTTTTATAGCCATTCTCAATCATGCAAGAATCAAATTTCCCATGCCACTTTTTAGGAGCCTGTTTTAAGCTATATAGGGATTAAACTAGCTTGCACACTTTGCTTTCTTGACCGGGTTCCACAAAACCCTCAGGTTGATCCATATAGATTTCTTCACCCAGGTCTCCATTTAAAAAGGCTGTTTTAACATCCATTTGATGAATTTTTAGATCATGAATTGCAGCCACTGCAATTAATAATCTAATGGATGTAATTCTAGTAACCGGAGAAAATGTATCAAAAAAGTCAAGATCTGCTTGTTGTTTAAAATCTTTTGCAACAAGTCTTACTTTATATTTATCAATAGTTCCATCCGGTTTAAGTTTTTTTCTCAAAACCCATTTACAGCCAATAGTTTTACAACCTGGTGGTAAATCTACTAATACCCAAGCTTTATTGGATAATAATGATTCCATCTCATCATTTACAGCCTCGTTCCAAAAAACAGAGTCAGGAGATGCCAAAGCTTCTTGTAAAGTTAATGGAGTTTCCTCCACATTAAAAACATGATAATCAGGACCAAAATCTTTTTCTAATCTGGCTCTTTTACTCTTTCTAGGTTCAAAAACTACAGTATCTTAGTTTTGTAAAAGAGGAGTAGAGGAACCGGTTTCAGATAAAATATTTTCTTGATAATTTTGACCCCCACCATTTTTAGATTTAAAAGGAAATTTTTCTTCATGAAAAATTGCATCACCTGATTCAAAAATTATTTTGTTTTCAATATCAAAAAATCTATAGGCTGTACTATTTGTTGCATATTCAAGAAAAGCACAAGTGGCAGCTTTCACACCCAATTTAGGTCTTTTAGGGTCCACAAGTCTAACAAAAGCTAGACAACCCCAAAACCTCAAATATCTCAAATTTGGCTTATGCCCTTTCCATAACTCAAAAGGTGTAACTTTTGTTTTTTTATGTGGCACTCTATTCATAACATAACATGCAATTAAAATTGCTTCTTCCCACAAATTTGAGGGAGCACCTACTTTAATTAGCATAGCATTTGTTAAATCAGTTAAAGTTCTATTTTTCCTTTCTGCTACACCATTAGATGCAGGTGAGCATGGTGGAGTAGTTTCATGGATTATTCCCAAAGACTGAGCAAACGAGTTGAATCCAAAAGATTTATACTCCCGGCCTCTATCACTTCTATATCTTTTAATCTTTTTACCGAATTGTTTTTTAACTTTAAGAAGGAATTCTTTAAATTTTTTAAAAGCATCACTTTTATTTTTCAACAAGTATACATAAGTGTATTTTGAAAAATCATTAATAAAAGTGATAAAATATCTATTTCCACCACGTGTTAAAATTCCTTCAAATTCACATAAATAAGTGTGAATTAATTCTAACAATTCAGTATTTCTCACCACACTTTTATGGGGCATTTTAGTTATTTTTGCTTGACTGCAAACTTCACATTTCTCAAACTTATTTGTTAGTCTGGGAATTAATCCTAAACTACTCATAACTCCCACATATCGGCTACTAATATGACACAGACGAGCATGCCAAAAATTCATAGAAGACAACATGTAAATAGAAACATGTGCTTTCTTATTATCAACATTTAATTTAAATATTCCATTACAGGCATACCCCTTTCCCACAAATATGCCTTTTTTAGTGATTACATATTGGTCAGATTCAATAGTCTGCTTGAAACCAGTTTTGTTGAGCAAATAACTTGACATCAATTTTTTTCTCGTGGACGGTGTGTACAACACATTTTTTAAGACAAGCACACGTCCAGAGGTAAAATTCAGCTCAACATCCCCATACCCGAGCACCTTGGTTAAACTGGAGTCACCAAGCATAATAGTCCTCTCTTCATTAAAAGGAATGAAATCTTTGAACCAATCTTTATCATAGCAGACATGCCTATTAGCACCAGAGTCTGCCTACCACCCTTCGACAGATTGAACCATAAAAATATCTGTAATCATAGCCACAAATGGTTCTTCGGTAACATTAGCTTGTGGTCGAGACTGTTGTTTCTGAAATTTGCAAGTTCAAGCAATATGCCCACTTTTGCCACACACAAAATATGTCACATTTGTCAGATCTTGTGAAGGGGGTTCTTGGTTCCATTTCTTTTGTCTTGGGTAATTTTTATTTTGTAGCCTTCCAGTATTTTTTCAAATTTTCTTAACTGGCTTCAAGTGACTATTTTTATGAAATTGACCTTTAGGTAAAGTATTTCCAGAAGTTAAATTTACTTTTGTAGTGGAATGCTCTTGTGTCATAAGCGCATCTTGTCCTCGTGCTTCCTCCTCCACCCGAATCCGTGTGATTAGAGTCTCCAAGGACGTCTCCTTTTGCTTGTGACGCATTGACTTATGGAACTCCCTCCAAGATGATAGAAGTTTGTCAACAATACCCGCTACAACAAGATTGTCTCCAATTTTGATGCCTTCGGATCTAACTTCAGCTACTAGCATCTGAAAATCTTGAACTTGCTCCACCACTGATTTTCCATCTATCATTTTATCGCGAAAAAAACGGCTTGCAGCATATTTTTTAGCGCTTGCCTCTTCAGTGTCATATTTATTTTGCAAGGCTTTTCAAATTTTCTTGGCAGTGGTGTAAGTGGTATCATAATAGCCATAAAATTGATCTGAAAGACAATTCAAAAGATAACATTGACATTTATACTCATCTGTGTTGTATTTCTCGATTTTTTCAAGATGAGCGGCATACTCCTCGTCGGTCATCTCTTCAGTGGGGACTTTGTTTGGATTTTTCTCGGTCAGGATATAGGCCACCTTGAGGAGACTAAGGTAGAAAAGCACCTTGCCTTTCCATCTCTTGAAATGGGCTCCCTTGAACCGGAAGGGCTTGTTGAGATCACCGGTATTCTCGTTGGGCTTCTCCAGTACTGGCTCCATGAATTTTTGCTATTTGAATCTCCTTAAAATTGTTGGTGATAATTACAAATAAAACACTAGAAAATACAAATAATAAAAATTACAATAATTATTGAAAGGGTTGAGGCGCGGGAAATTCGCTCTCTTTAAGGAGATTCAAGCCCTCTGCGGTTGGGCAAAGCCTCACACCGGTGCAGCAGAAAAAACCTTGACTTGTCCCCCCCCAGGATACAACAGCCCGACTAAATCGTATGGTTAACCAATACTGCACAATTGGTTGAACCCAAAGCTTTATCACATATACCCTTTTTATTTGCCTGATAATCTCACACAAAACATAATAAAAGCAACCAAAACTCCTTCTCGTATCACCCAACATAGGAGATTAGCCCAATATATAAAATTGAAAACTTGTTAGGCAAGGTTCTTGGTGGATAAGTTAACTAGAGACTTGACCAAGACTTGGTGTGGATAAGAATTAGTTGGAGACTTAACCAAGACTTGGTGGACTTGAATGGTAAGCAAACTTGGTAGAAAAGAAAAGAAAAACAACCTATAACACATTGTGCCTGTTTGGTGGAAATTAACTTCAGCTTATTTCAACTTATGACTTAATTTAAGTCATTCTGATCTGTTTGGTAGAACTTAAAGCAGCTAATTATAACTTAAAAAAAGTCATTTTAAGCCAATTTCCTCAAGTTGCTCCGGAGGTGCTTCTGATTTCCACTTAAGCGCGAAGCTATTTGGAGGGGCATGAAATGACTTAAATGCCCCTCCAAAACTTCAACAATTACAGTTATGCCACTATATAAGCCCTCTTTCGTCGTGCCCTAGCCCACTCCTCTCCTCATACTCGTCTTCTCATTTCCTCTTGGCGACGAAGACAATCTTTCATATCTCTCCAAGATCAGCCGATCAAAGTCAAAATTTCTCCAAGATTTCTCCAAGATCTGCACTACAAAAGGTAAGATTCATGCCTTTTGTTTGTGATATATATATATACACACACACACACACATTTCAGCTAGGGTTTACAGACAGATCACATCTTCTTCCTTCGATTCACCCTCTCTGTCTGAAATTTCCTCTTCCATCTTGCCCTTGGCTTGCTTTCTCCCTTATCTGTCATCTCTCTCTCTCGAAGAAATGTATGCTCTGTTTATTAATATGTATGCTCTGATTATTAATGAAGATATTAATATGTATACTTTATCTGAAGATAAACAGAAATGTATGCTCTGTTTACTTCATCTCTCTCCCTTACTGAAGTTCAAGAAAATGATATATTTATATATTGATTTTATTTTTCTGTCATTTAGTTTATTTTCGTAAATAACATCTTAATGAAGATAACTGATCATTTTTAATGAAGATTGTTGTGTGTGTTTGGCTTTTGATGCACTTTTTTCCTGTCATTGTTTGGCTTGTGATAAATTAGTGTTTGATGAAGATACCTGATAATTTTTAGCTTCATCAGTTAAATTAGTTTGTGAAGTTTTAGAAAATACCCAGACATGGGATAGATAAACATATGAATAAATTGATAAATAATTTATCAAATAGTAAATGATGTATTGCAGATAAGGTCCATGTTCTGAGATGAGCATTTTATATTATATGTACTACAGATAAGGTCGTCCAGGTGTTGAGAAATAAATTCAAAACAACTTGTATTTAAAAAATAAATCAAATAAAAAAAAGTCTTTAAGTTTCATAATTTTTTTTTTGAATTTTTTGAATTTATTTCTCAAGTTCTTTTTTGAAACATTTTTTTAAAAGATGACTTTTTTTTTAACATGATTTTGAAAAGTTTTACTATAAGTCAATCAAGTCAAGTTTTCAAAATGTCTTCAAACCTCAAGTTTTAGAAAATTCCCATATCAGAAGTTTTTATTAATAATGTATTCCCTTATCTGTCAATGATGTATTCAATGATGTATTTCCTTATCTGTCATCATGGACATTTTTATTTTCATTTTTCAGCTCTACATCAGAAGTTTTAGAAAATTCCCATATGTCATTGTTTACCATTTTCTTATTTTGGCTTTATCTGTAGTTTGTAAATATAGTTGGCTGCTGACCAGGTGAAAGTTCCTTTGTAATACTTCTCACTTGTTATTCTTTCATGCCCCCAAGAAGTCCTTTTAATTTAATTTATGTAAAATAAGTTGTCCACAAATGTGGGATTCCCTTTACATTTCTTCAGTTCAGATTGTTGTTCATAGTTGCTTATTTTTCCCTTAACCATAGACCTCCTCCTTACGCTTTAGGAATGAATATTATAATTTCCCTGATGTAGAAAGAGGAATGAATTTGCTGAACCATTAACCATTAACAGTTTGCTGAACCATTAACAGTTTACTGCAGAGGCATGTCATGGACAATAATTGTTTTATGTAAACTCTTTCTGTTTACGTAGTTGGTCATGGACAATAGTGTTAGTCATGTATAACATCTTTAAGTTCCCAATCAATTTTAGAGGATGTGGATTCAATTCTTTTTAATTATTGTAGAGGCATGTCATCCTCTAGTAACTATGCTTCCAGTGCTGAGACCTTGGATTTGAGGTACGAGGCTTTGAAATGTGAGTGTGGTGTAAGAGCTGCCATAAGGGTAACCGAATCCGAGAAGCCATCAAAAGGAAGACTGTACGTAAATTGTGAGAAGAGAAATTGTCAATTTTGGAGGTGGTGTACCCCAAAATCTGTGACGATGGTAGAGAGGCTGAGGAACGAGACAAATCTTTATCAAGATCAAAACATTGAGACTGTAGGACTAAAAGTAAAGAACCAAATGCTTGAGCAATCCGTAACATTTATGAAGCAGCTTGTTGTGGGTTTGCTCACAATTTGTATTGTTCTGTCAGTTGCATTACTCTTCAAATGATTGTAGGTGGCTATTAGATATGTGTTTTTTTGCTAAGTTGTGTACCCAATGATGAGACGTCTATTGGAGTAATCTTATGTTTTATCATGCCATGTCTGGTTATTTTGTACTAGTCTTATGTTTTAATGCAACCAATGATTAATGAGTATGTGTTAAACAAATTTGTTTTCTTTCATAGAATGAGTACCCAACAGGAAACACAATCTGAAAATAGGAAGACTAAAGGAAAATCCTCTCAAGTACCATCTACTAAGGCTCAATGGGATGCAAAATCAAATGAAATCTTTATTAAGCTTTGTGTTGACCAAGTGAAGGTCAGACACAGACCTGGTACACACTTAGATAGGGTCGGATGGGAAAATGTCATAACTTCGTTTAAAACTATGACTGGAAAAGCATACCAACGACTACGAATGAAAAACCATTGGGATGTGTTGAAAAAAGATTGGCTTTTGTGGAACAATTTGTTAAGGGGTGAGACAGGCTTAGGCCGTGACACATTGACTGGAGCTATATCTGCATCTGATGAGTGGTGGACCAACAAATTGGAGGTATTTAAATTGCTTAATGTACATATTCTGTTTGTTTTTGTTGTTTAAACACACCAAATTTTGATAATTGTAAATGTTAAATTTTTTCTTTGTAATTGTTGCAGAGGTATCCTGATGCTGCTAAATTCCGGCGTATGTCGTTGCAATTTAGTAAAGACTTAGACATACTATTCTCAGATGCAGCTGCTACAGGAGAATGGGCATACACTCATAGTTCAGGGGTTATGCCTAACATTGATGACAATGTGGAGGAATTTCATACCCCACATGATGCTGAATATGATGATGATGCTTTGGAGGTGGTTCATCCCTCTGAGTTAAACAAAAAGCGTTCATCAAACACACCTGGTTCATCAACCAAGAGCACGAAGAAGAAATGTACTGGTTCAGCTCTACTTAACAAGACACTTGCTTGCATAGTCAATGTGGTTGAGTCATCTTCAGCAACTTCAACACAGACCTCATCAAGATATTCTTCAATTGCAGATTGTTTGGCGATGTTGGAAAACACCCTGGTGTGTCCTTGGATGATGAGCTGTATGTATGGGCCGCCCGATTGTTCTTACGAGACAAGCGTCGGGAGTGTTTCATGAGTCTTCCTACGGATGAAGTTCGCCTTAGGTTTCTAAAGTTGGAGATTGAGATGGAGAAGACCACCACAGGTTATCGCGGCTAATTGTGGACTGGCCGGTTGTTCTTAAGACTTTTATTATTAATTGTGGACTGTTCTGTTGGACTTTTTATTTTAATAATTGTGGACTGTTGCAATATTTTCCTAATATTTCCTTTTATTAATATTGACTATATGTTGGACTTTTAATTGTGGACTTATTATTTCGAATTTTATTAAATTATGTTGGACTAAATTGTTGAATGGTTGGTGAATGGTTGACTTGTTGACTTGTTGAATGGTTGACTTGTTGAATGTTAGTTGAATATGACTGGTAGGTGAATGGTGAAGGTTATATATATGTATACGTAGGTGAATGGTTTACTCAATTCATTTTTGTGCTTTACATTGTTTTTCCTTTACATTTGAATCTCTCCAGGTATAATTTTGTTGAAGTTGAAGGTATAATTTTCTTGCTTTACATTTTAATGTTTCACCTATTTCATTTTTGTATGGCCATGATTTCTTTATATGAATTATGGTTTTCTTTAATTGGGATAAATGGATAACAGGTTGCCTGATATTTAGCTATGGAATTTTTGTGATGGAATACTGGTTCTTAGTATGTATTCAACAAGTTTCAAGTTCAGAATTTTTGTGATGGAATACTACTTCTTAGTCCCATAGTCATAACAGTCATAACAGTGCTTCTTTCCCATGGAATACTGCTTCTTAAAATGTCATAACAGTGCTGCTTGCTTGAATTGCATTCATGTCCACGGGCTTAATTGATTTCTTAATTGATTGATGTCCACAGTCATGTCCAAAGTCAAGAATTGCATTCATGTCCACAGTCATAACAGTGCTTATTTCTTAATTGATTTCTTAACAATGCAATTAACAATGCAATTAATTGATTAATTGATTGCTTATTTCTTAACAATGCAATTAATTGATTTCTTAATTGCATTCATAAATGGATGACATGTTGCCTGATATTTAGCTATGAAATGAATATATTCTGGACAAGTAACAACTTCAGGATTCTTGATCTTCCTAGTTTTAATATATCTGGACAAGTGACTTATGATATTTTATTATCATTTCTTGCTTTTTGTTTTAAGTTTTAAATTGCAACATGGTTTATCCAGCACACTTGACAGGTTGCCTCATTTCTGAGTAGTGCTTTAACACTCTGCATATGGATAACAAGAATGACTTCAGTTTATCATTTTCTTATTATTAGGCGTCAAGGAATATTCAGTGGATCCACCAACGACTTAAAATAGAAACAAGGTTGTTCTTAATAGAAACACTATGAAATAACTTTACTTTCATGCCTTAGTAACTTTTATTTATATTAACTCTTTATCTCACCCTATTTTTGTTTGAATTGAATGGTAACTGAACCTTTTAAATGAGTAGGTATTTTAAAGATGAGTAACAGTGATGAAGACCAATGGAATGATGACCATGATGATGAAGATACTGATGATGAAGGCAGCATATCACAAACCCAACAAAATAATAATATGCTCTTAGCTACGGCGGCTACAGTTGCAGCGACATATGCAACAAATTATTTAATAAAAGAACCATGCAGGACATCTTGTTTAACAGGAGGGATGTGGATGGTAGAATTACAAGAAGGGAATTGGACAAGAATATTTGAAAATTTTCGAATGGAAAGAGAGGTATTTTATCAATTGTGTAATTTGTTACAGACAAATTATGGCCTTCAAACTGGACGACAAGTCTCGGTTCAAGAGCGAGTTGCAATTTTTTTGTTTATTGTTGGCGGTGACATTCGAAAACAGAAATGTCCAAGAAAGATTTCAACATTCCGGCGAGACTATTTCAAAATATTTTAAGAAGGTGTTAAAGGCTGTTACAAAGATGTCCATTGATTGGGTAAGGCCTCAACCGACTAATGGTGTGCATCCATATATTCGACGCAACTGCAAATATTATCCTCATTTCAAGGTAAATAATTAACTACAAGCGCAACTTGGGTGTTACATATAATTAATGTTGGTAGGATATTTCTACTAATCTGTGGCTAAAATGTTTTTTATTCATTATCATGTAATAGGATTGTATTGGAGCAATTGATGGGACACACATCAAAGCATATATATCTCCAGATAAGCAAGCTCGTCTAATAGGTAGAAAGGGATATGCGACTCAAAACATAATGGCCGCATGTGACTTTGATATGTGTTTCACATTTTGCTTACCAGGATGGGAAGAAAGTGCACACGATACTCGGACCTTCTTAGATGCAATTAGGAATCCTAGTTTTAATTTTCCAAAACCACAAGGAGGTAACTGTTTTATATTTGATTGCTACAATAGATGCACCACACTCACATCTTCATATTTATTTTTACATTTATAATTGCTTACTTAAATTTCATTTTGAAATTTTAAAATAGATGAGTTTTACTTGGTGGATGCTGGTTATCCAAACATAAAAGGATATCTTGCACCTTACAAAGGAGAGAGATACCATCTAGCTCAATTTGAACATGGTCAACCCCCCCAAAATGCACAAGAAAAATTCAACCAAGTACATTCCTCACTTAGAAGTGTAATAGAAAGAACGTTCGGGATTTGGAAAGCAAGATGGCCGATGATAAAGGATATCTCACCAAACTACAAGTGGCCGACCCAAGTCAAACTTGTTTGTGCAACAATGGCAATTCATAATTTCATCCGACGAAGTAAGCTCCGCGATATTGCATTTGACTCTTATGATAGATACACGGATTATGTGCCTAATGAAGAGGAAGGATCTTCGTTTCAACAAGCACGCCATGGAAATGATGTTGCATGTGATGACAACGAAATGGAAGTGAGGAGACATAATATTTGTATGTCAATTTGCAGACGAAATTAGGAGCTCTATAGATATCTATGAAGAGCCCTTTTTCTTGCCTGAATAGTAATTTATTATATTTTTATTGCAAGTAAATTTTTTGTTTTCTTGTCAACTCAATATTTATTACAAAAAAATTAAATAAAGAAATAAATACAAATTTTTTTTTTTTGAGGTACCAAATTAGGTACTAATTAATCAGTTTCCATTAATAAAATAACTTTTTCAATATTTAAACAGAAGAAAATTAAAAAATTACAAATTTCCTGTTCATAAGGGCAAAATTGACAATTACACAGCAAAAAGCTATTTTACAGTTTATTTACCAAACACTACTCTGCTGCTTAAATCTATAATCCCACAGCTACACCAAACAGGTTAGCAGCTTATACTCACAGCTATAAGTTATAATCTGTTAAGCTATAATCTATAATCACTTTCCTACAGCTCTACCAAACAGGGCCAATAACAATACATACCATTTAAATCAAGGATAAACAACTATTAAGAATTGTCAAAATTTAAAAATGAGATTCCATCTACTAACTGTATAAATGAGACTAATAAATGAGCTAACAAATTCTCAATTTTATTTTATTTTATTTTTCATTTTTTTCGTAGCTAGTTTGAATTCAAAATTGTCAAGGCCTTTCATTTGGTTGAGGTCTACCATCTATATTTTAATTTTAGACATAATATAAAAGGGTAAAATTATTTTAAAGTCCCTATTTTTACATAAGATTACAAAGTCATCAGAAAAATGTAATAATCCAATAAAATTTGAGGGTTGCTATTAGCATCTGCCTAAATTATTTGGACCCCAAATTTCTTTAAGCCCTCACCCTAAATCCTAAATTTCAATAAAATTTCTTTGAATACCCCATTTAACACCAAATTTATCCATATTCATAAAATTATCACACCTAAGGCACACCAACCTAATTTTGCACATCTTCTTTCATTCTCCTTTTGATGACCTTCTATCTCCTGTTGAAAAGAATGCCAACGGTCATTGCATCAATAAACACCATTGTCTTAGTTAAAAGTATTTCATCGACAACTCATCATTGAAACTCTCAACGAAAGGAAGAATCAACTCGATGGTGTCCAAGGAATACCATCGAAAAACTCGTTGAAAATTCCTGTCCACCATTGCAAAAAACTCGTCAGAAATTCATCTCACGTAAATACCAACTCCCTATCTTATCAACAACATTGCCTCTTTTCTTCATATCACATTTTTTTGTTTTTTGGTTTATTTCGGCATAAAAAGGGGTTTTAGAGGAAAAAATCCTCACGAAAAACACAATCTGGTGTTGAAGATACAAAAATCAAACCATTCGACACACTAGTGCCGAAAATAAAGGTCATGTTCGATTCAATAGTACCGACTATCTACATTACTGTTCGGAACCCATTTATTGAACTAAATATTTGTATTCAGTACTGTATTACAGAACATAATCTTAACAGTCAAACCAATACCGAACAGCTCGAACAAAACAATAACGATTGAAAATGACCGACAATGTTAATGCAAGACATATAAATTTACAAATGGAATATCAACTTCATCAGAATTGTTATAATCGTCCTCCATTCCTCTACAAGGTGAAATAACTAATGAAAAGTAACACATTGGACTTGAAAAGAGCTTTCTGGTTTAAGCTTTCTAGTTCATGAGGCTTTATGATGGTGATGAAGATAACACATTCATGGTTTAAGATGGTCATGGAGAGTATCAGGTTTAGGGTTTATGTTGGTTGGTTTTGAAAAGTAAAAGATTTAGGGTTATAAAGGTGGAATACGTATAACTAGAGGTTGAGGTGGAGGTGGGGGAGGGTGGAGAGGTGGGGTGGGTGTACAATATTGTATAGTGTTAGTTCTTATTTGGTAGGTGAGTGTTCTATTAAATGATGTATTTTAATGTAATTTTACTTCAGGATATAATTGTAATAAAAAAAATTAGAAATTGGGGGGTCTGAAGAATTTGGAAAATTCTATTTCCACACACCTAATTAGCTCAAGGCACACATTTAATGAAATATTAATTTAATAACAATTATATCCTAAACAAAAATGACTATAATAGACATCTAACAACACCCATAATATTATATGAAAAAATTCTCTGTACACATCTTTTAAGAACAAAAAAAATCTCAATATACACATTTTGAGTTAAGAAAAATTAAACCCTAGTTTTTCATTCTAACAATTGGTCGTTGCTTTTTCTCTTTGGAAAACATGCTATGTATTGCCATACATTTGCTAATATGTTTGCCACTGTTAATACCACCAAGCTGTTGAATACCATTTGCTTCTTCTTTCTTTATTTCCTTACTACACACTCTTTCTCTCTCTGGTTTTTATTACTAGCTTTTCATTCTTTCTTGTCTCTCTCTTTGCTTGTGAATTGGGTCTCGCAGAGTAATTAGTCGAACTAATACCATTTATTCAAAAGTAAATTTCCGAATTAACTCTATTGTTTTGGAAAACCATTACTGAAAGCCCCAAATCGAAAATCACAAGAACGAAATTGAAGGTTCTAGCCAATGGAGCAACACTCTAAAATTTAGGATAAACTATCAATAGGTCCTAATAGTTGGATTTAATTCCCATAAAGTCCTATTGAAAATAAATCTTAATAAAATCGTCGCTAAAAATTTTTTTTTGTGACGATTTTTTGCATATGTTGCTAAAAATTAACAATTAGTGACTTTTTTTTGTCATGATTTTTATAAATTGTCGCTAAAACTTACAATTAATGACGATTTTCTGTGGCAAAATTTTCAAACTGTTTTTGAAAGTTGAAAATTAATGACTTTTTTTGTGAAGTTTTTTTTTTTAAATTGTTGCTAAAACTTTATAGTTAGTGACATTTTTTGTGACAAAATTTTCAAACTGTAACTGAAAATTAACAATTAGTGACGTTCTTTAATAGTATTTGATGAAAATGCTGTTAATTATTATAAGACTTATTGAATAATAAATTGATTTATTAAGATTTACACGTAGGTCCCAAAAAAAGTTAGGGTGACATCATCATCAACACCCAAACAAAGATTGTCAAAACAATAACTAGAACATGGCTATTGTGGGGGGTGGTTTGAGAATACTCCTCTTCACCAAACAATCCCTTGAGAGATCCTCGTGTTGCTGCCTGAAACGAAAGAAAACTTTGATTGAGGGTGTCAAAATTAGCACTTCGACGAGTAAGTTAGTCTTTTTTGAAAGAAGAAGAAGTAGTATCTTAATTTCTTAGAATGTAAGTTATTAGAACATACCTTTTTCTTCTGCCTCACCTTCCTTTTTATAGTCTTTCTCCAGTAGTTTAGCTATCTATCATTACTTTGTCAGAGCTCATTTTCCTACTATATCTTTTAGAAAAGGACAACCTAGGCCCACAGTGGGGAGCTATGCCGACTCAAACAACATACTCGGCTCGTATGTACGACATAAAGACTTTCGATTCAGCACGCTTCAACCCTTTTGTATTTACTCGGCAATATTCTGTTTGAGCCCAGTGAACGTTGGCTGAATCCAGCCCATCGAAAATGGGCTCTTATGTGCTCTATTTGCCGATTAGCAAATATTTTTACCCGACTCCTATAGCAACATATTAAGTTGGGCCCAGCAAACTACACAGCTAACCAAAAGCTTAATTCCGTTGGTCATTTTTGTTCAATATTAACTGAGATATTAATGAATTAGTTCTTGTAGAAAATAATCACTCTATTTAATTTTCATTTCCAAAATTCGCTTTTAAGAAAATTCTACTTTTTCATTTTTCGTATTTTTTTATTTTCACTGAATTTTCTTTTAATATTTTAAGCAATTTTTAAATTTTTTTTAGACAGACCTAACATAAATACACTTAAACAGTATAATATTTGTGAATTTTTTTTAAAAAAATTCACTAAATACCAAAAATATAAAAAAAATACGAAAATTCAATATATTTTTCGTATTATTATGTATTCAATAATTTTTTAAAATATTTTTTCACAAATATTTTACTATTTAGATACATCTAAGTAAGGTTCATTTTAAAAAGTAGGGCAAATTACATATACCTCTCTTGAGGTTTGGCTAAATTACAGATACCCCCTGAGGTTTCGGAAATTACATCCCGCCCCCTAAGGTTTGTATTTTCATAACAATTTACCCCATGAGGTTTAAATTTCATAACAAATTACCCCCTAATTTGTTATGCAAATATAGCATTCAGGGGAGCATTTGTAATTTCTCAAACCTCAGGGGGGTATTTGTAATTTAGCCAAACCTCGAGGGGATATATGTAATTTGCCCTGAAAAGTAAAAAAAACTGCTTAAAATTTTAAAAATATTCACTAAAAAAAAAAAAAGTGAAAAACAAAAAATTCAATTTCTAAAATATTAAATTCAGAAAACTGAAACCAAACACCCTAAATGATTAATTATTTTCTATCGAATTTTATCTTTCTTTACTTATTGTTTCCTTTATATTATGAATTTCTTTCTTGTGTTGGATATTATGATTGTTAGCGAGTTGTTAAACTCTTTTATGTAGTTCATTAATCAATTTAATATAATTCTCATAATATTTATAAAAAAAATTCTTCAGATTGACAAGAATATAAAACCATGTATCTAGTTAAAAAGGAAAAAAGAAGTTAATGTCAAGCATACGGAATGTTCTTGACCAATAAGATTGTACAAAAATAAAATACTAAAATTAATATTGTCTTTTACTCAACTGATCAAGCCAAATCAAATCCATCTATAGCATAAGTAATGTTTTTATTAGTCCAAAAATAGCGTCAACGTACCCCTCACATGGAACCACCACGAAGGCTAAGTTCGGTTAGAATGAAAGTAATGAAAGTGAGGGGGAGAAAATAGAGTTTATACAGCATTAAACGTGGTGAAAGTTTAAAATAATAATAATAAATTCTTATATAACTCATAGTAATATGATAACTAAATTTTTATGTTGTGTTTGATTGGGATATTTGAAAATATGTGTTATAACGACTCCGGTCTTTTCCTATTTGGTTGTTGCATCCGGACTTAGGTTCCGTAGATCCTATTGTTATATAATTGTTGTTGTCGTCCTTTAATTTCTTATTTCGGAGTTATGGGATGCATTGAGCAGGTTTGTTACAGGTTGGTAGTGTTTGGGAGCAAAGGGTTGCTGCCCAGAATTTTGACCCTTCGCTCGAGCGAGCAGTTCGTTGCTCGAGCGAGCTCTTTGTTTTTGGTCCGTCGCTCGAGCCAGGGTTTCTTTGCTCAAGCGAGCAGCTGCGTCTAGGTATAGACCTGAGAGCTGTGTTTCTTGGCTCGAGCGAGCTCTTCTTCGCTCGAGCGAGCTGGTTTGTTCTTCGCTCGAGCGAGAGTTCCGTTGCTCGAGCGTGCGTCTGGTTGCAAACCTGAGGATTTGAGTTTTTGGCTCGAGCGAGCAGTTTGTCGCTCGAGCGAGCTTCTGAGTTGTTGGCTCGAGCGAGACATTCTTGGCTTGAGCGAGGGTTTTCTGTGTCTGGTCGCTCGAGCGACCAAGTCTTCGCTCGAGCGAGCCTGTTTTATTTAAATAGGCAACAGCGGTTTTTAAAACACTTTTTCATCCTCTTTTTGGTTCCAGAACCCTAGGTCCGTGTCTTCTCTCCCTCCACTCACCTTCTCTCTTAGGTTTGATCTACTTAGAGTGTATTTCTACCCTAGGTCCTTTGTTAAAAAGATAGAGTGGGTCGAGGGTTTCGTTTTAATTTGAGCAATAGTGGATTTGGAACACCTTGGGTTTCCGCCATCTTCTCCATTTGAGTTCTTCGCTTCGAGGTAAGGATACCCTACTCCATCCTATAGGCTTTGTCCTAAGTTTTAGTCATTTTGATATGTTGGTGTTGTTCGAAAATTTTGGAAAAAGCTAGGGTTTGATTTATAATTTAAAAATGGGGTTTTCATATTTTAAACATCGTATGATTGAAAGTCATGAGAAATGACATTGATAGTATTAAATTGATAAAATTGAAATTTAGGGTTAATTTTGAAGAAAATGAGAAAAGCCCTAACTGTTGTAATAAATTAATTTGCATAATTAATTTAGAGAAAAATATGGAATTAAGTTTAATTCTTGAAATTGGTGAATTATGAGATTAAATGGTGTAGTTGGATAGTTTAATCACTCACCTATGAAAATGTTGAGTTTACCCTTGTTGTAACATTTATTTCCTGTTTAGAAATAACTGTTTTGGGCTATCAGTGGAGGATAGTCTTGATTGTTGTAGACATTGCATGTTGATTAGAGAAAACTAAAACTAATCACATTGAATAAGTCATTGAATATGACAGTTGAATTAATACAGCAAATACGTGTATTGATTGTATATTGTTTGGGAGGAGATAGGGGATGTACTCCATGGTTTGAGGGAAGATAGGGGATGGACTCTCAAACCTGTTTAGGAGGAGAAAGGGGATGAACTCCATTAGTACAACAAATTTATGTACTTATTGATGTATGGAAGTGTATTAGTACAGCATATATGTGTACTTATCGATTTATGGAAGTATTTTGGTTTGAGCCTTAGTCTCACTTAAATTGTTGTTATTGGAAGTAATGTTGATATGAGATGTAATCTCATTACTATTGGTTGGCCAGGTTCTGAGCCATGTCTGTATAATTGGAAAGTTGATTAATAACGTAAAGCGAAACATGTCATGGACATTATTGTCATGAAACTGTAAAGTGATATAATTGATTTTAAGTGGTAACCATCTATTGAATGCTATTGCTTTGGTCAATTTCTATATTTGGTTTAGTATATTTCTGCTGGGCTGTGGCTCACCCTATACGGGAACATCATTTTCAGGTTCAGGTGATATGCTACCTCCAAGGACTTAGCTTGGGAGGATTTGGAGTTGAAGACTCTTTCTTTTTAGTTAGCTAGTTTGTTATTTTGATGTTACATGTAATTACAAGCCAAGGGCTTAACCTGTAATTGAGTTAGTACTCATTTCTTTTATGTCCAAGTATTGGCTTGGAAAGATGTAAGCCCGTAGGGCATTTACTTTCGTTATTACATGTAATGTTTTCTTTTAAGAATACTCTGATGAATGGAATAATATTTTATTTTCTTATGTCGATGCATGTCGATATTGTATGTATTTTGGGTTAATATTTGAGGGCGTTACATGTGTGAAATTATGTGAAATATAAGTCTATTTTATTTACATTTCACTTATCTTTTCTTTTCTCTTTCCAAATCCCTTCCTAAATTTCCTAACTAAGCACAGCGTTAGTTTCTTTGGAAAAAAAAATACAATAAAATTTAAATTTGTTTATAAAATTAGTTACTTAAAACTAGAATTTCTAATTTCTTCATTTTTCCTTGCAAAATTTTCATCAAAATCAAATTAATACAAGAAAATACATTTTTTTTCTTTACTTTCACATCACCTACCATTTTTACTTACCACCATTTACTTCTTAATCAAATGGACCCAAATAAATAAATAAATAAATAAAAAGGAGTTAAAAAGGCCTATTTTTGGACTTTAATCTAAATATAAGCTAAGCTTTGTGTAGGAGATCAAAGGGTGTAAACTTATTAGAACAATGTTTATAATTCAAAAAATATATATACATATTATTAAATAACATAAGATCATTGAGCATGTTCTCTAATTAGGGTTAGGTTATATGTAAACAACCTTACTACATCCCCTTAAAAAGAGTCCCCTTAATCCTCCTAATTTTCATATCAAGTAAGAAAAAAAAAAAAAAAAAAGAAACAGTTGCCAAAATAAAAAATTAGGGGAATTAGAGAGCCTCTTTTTAGGACTCCAAATCATTTTCCATATGTAAAATCATGAAAACTTCCAATAAAAACTGTTAAAATCAATCAGCCCAAGAACCGAGTAAGTGGAACTAGAGATGATTTTGTTGTGTGGCGAGGAAAACCTTTTTGACACTGCCCGAGGTTGTAATTAAGGGTGTGACATTGTCGATTCTTAATTAACAGTGTATAAAAATAAATTTTATAATTTTTTTTAAAAATTATTTACATGAGTTGATTCTATCTTACCATTTTAATTTGTATGACATTTTTCTTCTTTAATATAATGAAATGTGAAACGCAAAGAAAAAAAAGCAAAATTTGTTGTCTGATTGACATGGAAAGGTCGGGGTGGAGGGTCATACCTTCTTTGAATTATACCAAAAAAGTTGACTTTCGGCTACTAGAATTAGGACCAAGCTTCCATAGATTTAGGATTTAGAACATGCACATCTAATTGACTAATTTATTAGTTTAAATAAATATTAAGCATTACAGTGATATTATTTTATGTGGTATGGAATGAAGTAGTTAAAATTATTGTCTCTCGCTTGGCCTCGTTTGGCAAGTGCTTATTTTAGCTTAAAAGTTAAAAAGTCATTAAAAAATATCAAAAAATCTATAACTTATATTAAAAAGTCAAATATTCAATTTTCTCTCTATTTTTTGCATATCTTTTCGTAAAAAATCAAAAAGTCATCCCAAACATACTAATTACTTTGACCTCATATTTTAGCCAAAAAATTAAAAAGTTACTAAAATAATCTGTTCCCAAACGAGGTCAGTTGGATCCCTTTGTACCAGTTGGATAATAAAGTTACTCATGGGATAATATTTGTACCAGTTGGATCCCTTTGTCATGACCAAATCTTTCTTTCTGGAGCAGCATGTGTATTTGACAGAGAATCTTACCAAAGAGGCCAAAAATACAGATAGAAAGTGAAAAAAAGAGGATACAAACCTCACACACTTAGGTGCCAATAAGTGACAGGCAATGAAGTCAATGCTAAATTAAAATCACAACAATAAGCAATCAATATATGAGAAAATCGAATGAAGGCTGACATTTGAAGATTGCTAACGAAAGGTGAGAGACGTGGGTTTCTTAAGATGTTGGATAGCATTGATTGTATGCAGTATCCAGTTGAATGGAAAGACATGTATGCTCGTGGAGATCACCACGAGCCTTCATTGATTCTTGAAACCGTGGCTTTATATGATCTTTCGATATAGTTTGCTTATTTTGGACTATTGGAGATTGCACAATGATATTAATGTGTTGGATTGATCTTCTTTATTTGTTGACCTCACTTAAGGACCAGCTACCCCAACCAATGACTCAATTAATGGTCATGACTATGCAATGGGATATATATTCCATTAAGGTGACACTTGTGAAAACTATTCCATCCCCCCAAAGGCCAAAGGCTGTAAATTTTGCTGCAGCCCAAGAGTTGACGAGGAAAGATGTGGAGCGAACGTTTGGAATGTTGCAGACGCTTATTTGGCTTAACTATTCCATTTTAACATTGGTGTGTAACACATAAAAATTATCCCCAAAAAAAAAAGAAAAAGAAAGAAGAGTAATACTTGCATTGTCAAGGTGTAAAATCAGAAGCTTATGCTCTTCCCTTCATTTTCTTTTCACTTGATCTCTCTGCCTCCCATCGTCTTTATTGCCTGCAATGCAAGCGCAAAACAAAAATGTTACATGCTAAAATTCAAAATAATATCAACACGAAGTTGCAACATTTTCTATCACACCAAACAATCCATAATAACAATTCTCATAATAATCATTAGTGATCTATAAAAAATGATAATTTTAAATGGTATCTTTAGTAGTTATCAACCGAATTCAATTCTACAAGCAAGAGTAGATTATATTTGGTTTGCTTAAGTTTTGAACTTCACATGTCTTCTTTTGCCAGTCATACTTTAATTTTCTAATTTTCCTTCCAAATGGATATATATCCTCCAGGTGTGCATCTTAAAAAACTAAGGCGGGGAAGACTGACTTGTTTCAAATTCAGAAATCTTAAGAAAGGCCGCAAAGGCGCATTCGAGCTTATTAATTGATGTTGGTAAACAATGCTCTAGTATGAATTTGAAACAGAATTATTAGATGATGCAGGCCATAAAAAATAATTTAAAAAAATAAAAATAAAAATTTAAATATATGACAGAAATTAAAAATGGTTTAACAGGTTTGTCTCAAGTCCAGACCATCTTGGAGCTTTGCATGGTTTAGTTTGTAGTTACATCATTAGTTTAATCTGATCACTTGATAAGTTCTAAAAAAACACTGATTTTTTCATAAATTTAAAATTTTCTCTACACAGGGGCTGCAATAGCTGCCAGTGGGTCATAGACTGGGCCAAGTTATGAAACCGAGTCTTTATGCATAATTTTTTGAAAGATTTTAGGAGTCAAAAGTCCATAGTTCCAAATTTGGGAGACAAAGCCCTGCTAAAGCCCAACTAATTTTTGGACACGTGTTGGGAAGAATCCAACTCAAATATGAAAGGTGACAATGCTTCTTACAAGTAAAATTGGATAACTTGTTTGAATGAGGATTAATTTAGCACAGGATTTCAAAAGAATAAAACACCAGGCCTTCTTGTGTGACTATAATTTGCCCAATTTCTAGCTATGATTTATGTAGATATAGTTACAGTTTGTTCAAACATCCAGAATGCATAGTTTTTTAGGGATAAAATCATGGGTAAAGCGACAATATAACAATAAGCATTAACAAAAAAACATCATATGAGTCACTATATCTGTTCAAACTTCAAACAAACTGATAATCCGTAGGGGAAAAAATTCTAGGTCCACAGTTCCAAACATGTGACGATGAGGCGTCATTTCAGAATATCAAAAAGCATGTTCATATTGTAAATGTTTAGAAAACAAACAACTTCCAATTCTACTTCAGAAGGCAATTACTTGGAGTGTATCAGAACACTTGGCCTTTGGTGGTGAGGGAAGAAACTGTCCAAGGGATCAACATCCACAGAAGCCGTAACCCGTGTTAGAACCTGGGCAGTTCCAGCAGGTGTTTTTTTTTTCCTCAAATGATTCCTAGCAATGCAAACCCTACATAAAAGTACAGAGAAAAAAATGCAGAATGTTAAAGAAAATTTCATAACTAAAAGTTGTGTATCTTAACCCAACAAGTATAAAGTGACCCAATTGTCCCAACCAATCATTCCACACCATATGTTTCTTCTAATGTGTTATCACATGGTCAAGATCAAATACTAATTTCCGACTTCCGTATAAAAGAAAATGTGCCAACATATTCCATAAGCCATCAAAATTTTGAACATAGAATGTATGGCCTCTTATTATTTTTAATTCAGGTGTTTTTTCCTCCATTGTTCTCCAACTAGTTGCAACTCCATTATACAAATTCTCAATCACATCAATGTTTTCCTACTCCTTTTCTTCTAAAGCCTTTCATATTGTCTGTCTCCCTAAGAACTTTATCGTATGTTTTTTTTTTCCTTCCAAATTAACACATACCATGTGAATGTCTTTCTTTCTTTTATCCTTATTGTTCCCTCAATCAGCTTGATAAAAAAATAGCTTTCATAGTAGATCTCCTAACGCTATGTTTAGTTAAGGGATTTGGTGAGGAATTTAAAAAGAAAAGGAAAAAAATGTGTGAAACTCGGTGAAATATAGATATATTTTATTCACATTTCACATACTTTTTCCTTTCCCTTTCCTAATCCTCTCCCAAATTTCTTAATCAAACACAGCGTAAGCATACAAAAGACCAAATTTATTTTTAAAAAACTTCTGTCTTGTATTTTAATATAAACACAACTACTCTTTCCTCAGTTTTCACAGTATGCCCACATAAATTCAATACCACAATAAACACTACAACTTCAAACATTGCCCTTATTGTTATAGATGGGCACCCACCAATATGATTATTCTTCATTCATCAAAACTCATCTATCTTCTTATTATGTAACATCTTATTATACAAATTAGTCAATAAAACTATTACTTTGTCTAATAAACACTTCCAAACATCAATTGGAATTCTTATAACTTTTCCCATTTTCATTTTTTTTTTCATAACCTCCTTTAAATATTTGTTCAAAAAAAATAATAAACAAAAATAAAAGCTCCTTTACATCCACTAACTTGACTTTTTAAGAATTATTGCGAGCTATAGTTCTAAAATATGCAATGTTTGATATTGTTTTTTTAGCTTGGGTTAATTACACTTAGACACTTCGACTACCAACAAATATCATTTTACCCCATTCATTTATAAATTCGTATATATTGACCACCTCAATTATGAAAATTGTACAATTAGACCTCTTTGCAAGGGACTACAGGAGAGGTGAAGATGATACATCTTTATAATTATTAAAAAATATCATTTTATCCACTCATCTATGAATCTGTACATATTGACCATCTCAACTATGAAAATCGTACAATTAAACCCTTTTGGGAGGGGCTACATGAGGTGAAAGTGATATATCTTTATAATTAAGGGATCAAAATATACGAGTTCATAGATAAATAAAGTAAAATTATTTACTAATAGTTGAGAGGTCTTGGGGTAAATAATCTTTTTAGCTTTTGTTATATATTACATTAAAATGTCTCTTAATGCCTAAAATAATTAGAACATAATTATTCCAGTTGAAGTAAATAATGACAATTGTACCCGGTATAGCTTCAACAGATTGCTACAAATAAGGATTAAACATTTCTAATTACAGTTATTATCTATCATGATCGCTCATTATCAAACCTATAATTAACAAGTAAAAATTACGATTACAATTTACGAATATAAAATGTCAACACAAATACAAATAATTACTGTGAGAGAGAGAGAGAGAGAGAGAGAGAGAGAAAGAGAAAATTGAACAATTGAAACATATACTTTGAACCCTATACAAGTGTTAAAAAGTGTGAATGTGTGTGTGTGAGAGAGAGAGAGGGGGTGAAAAACCTGAATTAATGCATCCCATTCTATGTTCCTCGTTATGCCTTCTCTCCTCTGGATGTCATTTTCTCTCTTTTCTAGGGTAATGCTATAGGCAAGTTATGACATTTCTAAAGTTGATTGTCACAAGTATCATAATCACTCTCTAAGACATAATCAAAATACTCCGGATCAAAATTAAAATAATATCGTAACTAACAATCCAATACGTAGAACAAAATTATAACTAAATCATAATTAACACCTTAATAAGTTATAATGAAACACCACAAAGATCATAATTAGAAGAAAATGGGTGTGTACCCTAACATTTTCCCTATTTCTATATATATAGGCATGTATGAATGTGGGTAGGTGGGTTGAAGAACAAGTTTGGCAAAATTTCAATTCAGTGTAGTCATTTAAAAAATAATAATATTTTGTAAATTTGTAATAATTTTTCTGATGTTATCACCTGCTGGTAATTTCCAATTTTTTTTATGCTTGCATTTGTATTTTTGCAGATTTTTTCTTTTTGTTTGTTTTAGACGATTCACTTTGTCTCACTAGGTCATGGATTAATCATTATCAAGGGACTTCTAAATCGCTCCAATTCATTAGAAGCGGTTAGATTACTGTGTCAAATGATCTTGGTTCAAAAATTTCAATGATTTTATTATCGTTTGATCTTGTTTTTGTTTCAGGAAATTTGATAAATTCATGAATTTTTTTTCCAACGAGTAGCCAAATCATGGGAATTCGATTTCATTCATAATCCTTGTGTTTTAATTCTTATTCTGACTGTGTCTTCAAAATTAGGATCATTTATGGAAATAAAGAAATTTAGTTTAACATTAAACCAAACTACTCCATTAGCCAAATTAGATTGAATTCCTCCAATGATTGCTTTCATTGGGTCGGAAAATCTTTTATCAAAAATTACTATCAAAATAGGAGTATCTATCCCTTGGCGGAATAAGGCTATTGTGGTTACCTGTATTAATCTAATATGAATATATTGAATCTCAGGATATTTCTTTTTCCATCTTGCAACATTTTTCTTATCAAAAAAAGGAATATCAATATTTCATTCTTCTGACCATTTTACTTAAGTGTTACCACTGTATTGTTCAAACACTCTTTGCCGAAAAGAAGTTGAATTTTGAAAGTTTATAAATTTCTGGCACAGTAACTTCTTGCAATTTTTCGAATTTTGTTAATTCTTTTTTGGTAAAAGTTTTTTCTTCTCCGATTACATCTCTAAGTCAAATGGCTTGTAATTCTTCTTGAGATATACTATTTGTTTCTTAAGATATTTCTCGACTATCTATATTATTCATCATGAAGATTAGTTCTTCATCTGAACTTTCTTTATCATTAGAAATTTCGTATAAAATTTCTTCTTTATCAGAAATTTCTTCACCATATATTATTTCAAAATCTTGTTCTTCAAGAATTTTGATCATTTTCTTTGCACTTTTTTCTTTTTTTGGGCATTCGGGTACATAGTGACCATCTTCGTTACAAATATAACATTTATAAGTGTTCTTTTTTGAAACACTTGTTGATTTCTTTTTTCGAATATATTTTTTCCCTTTTTGAAAAAGTTTTGTTCTTTTTTCAAGGTTTCCATTTATATTTTTTGCGTTTTTTGGAAAATCCTTTTCACTTGGAAAATGTATTATAACCAATTTTCCAATTTTCTTTCAAAATTTTATCGCAACATTTTTGACCATATTGTGAGTTGAAAATTTGATTTTTTATTTATTTTTTCGTTTTTGCTTCTAGATACCGATCTGCTATCAGTCTTAGAACTTAATTAATGCAAAAGCCAAGATTATCATATTCTTCTTTCCCCATTTTTTTGGGAAAGTCAGTATATGTTTTAATACATAACTCATCCCATGGATTAGGGAGTTTATGAAAAAATTGATCTAACTATGATTGGGTGGATCAATAAGATAATAATATTTTTTTTTAAAGTTTGAACATAATCTTCAAAAAGACAAATATTACATAATTTTAATTTTAGCCTCGTTTGGCAAGTTAACATTTTAGCTAAAAAGTCAAAAAGTTACTAAAAAAATTAAAAAGCCTATAACTTATACCAAAAAGTCAAAGATTCTCTTTTCTCTCTATTTTTTGCACATCTTTTCGTAAAAGCCAAAAAGTCACCCCAAACATACTAGTTTTTTTTACCTCATATTTTAGCCAAAAAGTCAAAAAGTTACTAAAATAGCATGTTCCCAAACGAGGCCGTCAAAATATAATTTGCATCTGCTTGCAAATTAGTATTTCCTGCAAAATCACATAAATTTTCTTTTATAATTTTTGCAAACTCAACTAATATTGTATCAAGTGTGAGAAAATTTGCCAACAGAGTTTTTTTTGACTTTTTTCAATTTCAGATTTTTCTCACTGTCTTGATCATTACAACACATCTCCCTAGAGAGTTGCTGCAATTTAATCAATGAATTTTTTCTTTGACCAACTATTTTTTATAATTGGTAATAATGATGGACAATGATTGTGCCTAATCATCAATTGCTTGTGGTTGATCCCTAAATGGAACATGAGACAAGTCTAAATAAGTACCATTTTGAGCTATTGGATACTTATGATTATTATCTTTTTTAGGTATCATTGGCTCAAGTGTAGGATTGGAGGTACTTCTAGTGTTAGTATCATTTTTAACTTCATTTGTTTGAATAAAGTCAAAATTTTCTCTATCTCCCCGTGTACCAAACTGTGGGGAAGTGGTTTTGGAAATACTCTTTTGATCCACTAGGACACTCAAGATTCTCAGCTGACGACCTGAAAAGAAACAAACACTCTGGTCGGAGGTGCCGGAATTAGCACTCCGACGGTTAAGTTAGTGTATACTCTCTTAGTTACTCATGTTTTAAGTTAAGCACAATAATTCTCACATACCTCTTTCTGGATGATATTCTTCTATTTATATCTTTTCTTTCTTGGGCTTCGTGGATGGGCCCACCTTCAATTCGTCGTATAACTATTTATTCGGCTCTTTTTGCTGCAAGCCGCCCTTCACTCGGCCCCTTACTCAACTGGTTATTTGGCCGAATAAGGTACTTCTGGATTTATGTATGAGATAGGGCCGAATGCGATATATGAATTTTGACTCTCCAGGTCCAACTATTCGGCCTTTTTATGTCTCCCGATATTCGGCCCCCCACAATTGCCCCCCAAACACTTCACTAACGACAGTTAGCTGGTGTGTTTGGTTTTGAACTCGAAAAGTTAGAGCCAAAATTCGGCGGTTAACCCCATTCCAACGCGAATGTCAGAGCACACGCCTTTCGGTCATCATTTCAACTTCCTGCCCCTTCGTACGCTTCCATTTATTGTGATTTAAAATTTTGTCGTCTTTTCAAATACATACACATTGTTGGATGCTTGAAGTTTTTGGACTGCCTTCCGACTCACCTCTGCAACTTCCTTTTATCTAGGGCTGGGCGTAAGGTTATTCGAACCGCCCAAACCGCCCTACTCGATCTGAACCGCACGCATGTGGGCGGTTTCGCAAACACATTAGGGTAGGGTGCGGTTTGGATTTTATATAAATTTCGGGTTGCGGGCGGGTTGCGGGTTTGACCCGCACCCGCCCAACCTGCCCGCATTAATATTTTTTTTCCCTCTTTCAAATCTAACCGTCCATCTCTCACCATCTCACTCACCTCATCTATAACAAACAAAAGAAAAAACCCTAATTGCTGTCTATACCTTACTCTCTCGTTTCGTTGTTCATCTTTATCTTCTGCACCGATCGGCGATCACTCTCATCTCATCATTGTCTCTCTCACTCTCTCGTTGTTTATCTCATCACACCGATGTTCTCACTCTCTCATCGCACCGATCTACTCACGGGTAAGCCTCTATCTCTCTCAATCTTTGTCTCTCTCTCTCTCTCGCCACGATCGAATCTGAATCTGTGTTCTGTGTGTTTGTTTTGGTCTGGATCGCATCGCACCGATCGTCTCACTCTCTCATCGCACCAATCTACTCACGGGTAAGCCGCTATCTCTATCTCTCTCAATCTCTGTCTCTGTCTCTGTCTCTCTCTCTCGCCCCAATCGAATCTGAATCTGTGTTCTGTGTGTTTGTTGGACCAACAGATCTGAATTTGTGTTCTATGTGTTTGTTTTGGTCTGAATTTGTGATTTGAATCTGTGTTCTGTGTGATCTGAATCTGTTTGATCTTAGATCAAAGGTAAGAGTATATGTCTGTTATCTAAAATCAAGGTCTGAGTTATGATTCTAGATTCTTTAGAGTGATTTTTTAAATGATTAGGATTTAATTTTATAAAAATTGAAAATTAAATTTGAATGTTTGTGTGGTTTGTGTGTTTTGGAATTAAATTACAGGCTCCAAGTCTTCTCTCAAATCGTCTGTCTCTTTCATGAACATGTGATGTGCTAATTAATCAACCTGCTATGTAGAAATATATTTTTACCATAAAACTGTTGGTGAAGAATGGTTAAATGTATCATTGCTTGCCTTGAAGAAGATGGTTTCTACCTCGTTCATTGTCATTTTTCAATCATAGGAGCTTCTGTATTGTTAGTAGCTGTGATTCTTTCAATGTGGTTATGACCTCTTCTTTATAAATCAGGTTTTTATACTGCACGGGATGGACAAGTTAGCTTGCAGTTGCGAAAAAATGGAGATGATCTAATACGGAGCTTTTATCATAATATATCTCCAGGGATTGACATTCATCAGTCTCTGGATGATGTACTGGTAGCAATTTGGTGTATCAAGAATCTCCCAATTGTTATTAGTATCTCAGAGATTGATCATCTATTTTGGACACTGTATCATATGTAAGCTGAAGTAATGAATTACCCGCAAGAGAAGTTTGTGAGGTTAGTTATTTAAATTTGTTATTTAATCTGTTATTTAAATTTGCTATTTAATTTTTGGAATTAAATCTGTTATTAAAATTAAAATTAAAAAATGTTTAAAAATAAATTTTTGAAAAAAAAGTTCAATCCGCAAACCGCCCGCAACCGCCCGTACATCCGCGAACCCTATCCACACAAACCGCAAACCGCATTGCGGACGGTTGCGGGTTGACTTTTCTCCAAACCGCATAGATGCGGGCGGGTCCAAACCGAACCGCAAACCGTCCCAAACCGAACCGCGAACACCCCTACTTTTATCCTTCATTGTCCTCTCCGTCTCTTGTAAGTTCTCTTCCTCTCTGTTTTGAATCCCTTTTCCTGGTTTGTTTCTAGTTTAGCATACTCCTATAGGCTGACGAAAATGGCAAAGCATTTGAAAGACCTCCTCTCTGCGGATCGAGTCTCTGGCTTTCGACGCCATTTTTCTATCCCTGATGACGTTCGTCTGTCACTTGTGACAGACGGCACCCTTGATATGGAGAGGGCTGATGAAAGCACGATCGTCTTCCTTCTCTTATCAATCGCAGAGGGCGGAGTCCGTTTCCCGCTTCACCCACTCCTTAGGGTTGTCCTTCGCCATTGGGGTCTAATCCCTTCCCAACCCAATGTCAACTTCTTTAGAATCGTAATGGGGATCATAGAGTTAAACCGTCGCCTTACGATTAACCTCGTCATACCTGCTATTCGGCACTGTTATGCCTTAGCCAAGTCTTCTGGCCGGCATAGTAACTGGGAATTCGGCGAAGGCGAGGACTGCCTAGATCCTATTCCTAGATGGAGGGGCGAACCAGGTGGCTATATAGCTCCTTGCGTTTATTTTTCTTATATTCGTAAGGCTTTATTTTTGCGGTCTCATGGTTTTGCTTGCGCAGAAAACGATTTGAAGAAAGTTTTAACTTCAACCGACGACGCCGTTCTTACGGAAATTAAAGTTGCGCTCAAATACTTCGGCTGTCCAAGCCTTCAGAAACAAGGAAGGGCGGCCCACATTCTCCTTCGATACGAGCCGACGTATACGACGTTTTCGGTGGCAGAAAACATCCCGATTCCGAGGGGTGAAGAGTTTCTTACGGCTCTTGTTTTAACCAACTTCAAAAACTTGCGGCAAGTTGGTTTCAACGGATCAAACTCCGAGCGAGCGGAAGTAGCTGAGAAGGTCGCCGAAGAGTCAAACCAGTCCGAAGCTGAAGTAGACGAGGCTTTGAAGTTGGCCTTCAAAGAAGCTGGTCTCAATTCAGCCGATCCTCTGTCCACTTCGGGCGAAGGGGACCTTCCCTTCGACGACATTTTTACTGATTTAGAAGACCTTCCCGGCGCGTACCCCGAAGACATGGCCGGGTTGTCACTCACGTAACTTGCCAAAAAGAAAAACGCGGAAAGAATGGCCGCGTGGCGGAGAGCGGAGGCCATTCGATCTGAAGTGCCACCTACCACCGAAGCTGAGCCCTCTGTGCCTGTTATCGAGGAGGAAACGGCTCAAACCCGAAATGCCGAGTCGGAGACGATTGTGCAGGCGAGTCAGCAGGCTGAGCGAAGAGCGGAGAAACGTCCTGCTGAGTTCGAGGCCGGCTCCGAAGAAAACCCTGCTGACAAACGGCCGCGCTTAGAGGAGTCGGATGTGGTTGTTCCCTTTATCGTTCAACCAAAGATAAAAAACATGCCGATCTCCTCTGACGCGTCGGCTATGAAAGACCCAATTGTGGCGTTGAGCATGGCTTCGTCGCTTTCATTGCCGGCTGACAAGGCGGCTTTCCAGGCGGAGCCGGATCTGTTGGCAATAGCATTAGCCGCTCAATCGGCTCTTCTGGTACATACCTTGATCTTGTCTTTCAATTTTATGCACATATTGTTTTGGTTTTAATTTCCTGTTTTGCAAACAGTCGGAAGGATAGCCAAAATAGGCCGTCGCTAGCATGACGCTATCAAACGAATTGGCCGTTTACAATCGAAAGTTGAAGGCCAGAGGAGTAGGGTCGAGTTCGAAGCGGCGAGGGCGAAGATGGAAGGTGCGAGGGCCAAGGCGGAGATGGAAAGGGCGAGGAATTCAGACCACCTCAGATTGGCGGCTGAGGAGAGGGCGAACGCGAGTGAAAATGAGCTCAAGTTAGCCCGAGAGGCGATTGCCAAACTGGAGGCTGACTTGGAAAAATCGAAGAAGGCGAAGGAAGTAGCCGACTCCGAGGCTTCCAAGGCGTACGAAGCTGGGCAAAGCGCTGCCCTCGCAAGTTTGAAAATCGGGGGTTCAAACATGGCTGGCTCAAAGCCCTTGTTGCTGTTAATGTGACATTGGCTATGCCGATTCCATATGAGCAAGTGGACGTTGAGCCGCTGGAGTCTGACTCCGAGGATTGATTAGGGCGACATTTTGGTTGTTTTTGTTTAAGGATTTTGAATGTATTGTTGCAGTTTTTCGTTTAGTAGTTTTTATGTGTAAAATGACTACATTTTTTAAGTTTTTGCTAGGCATTTCCATGCGAACTTGTAGCTTTTTGTTTAATAGTTTTCACATGTAAAATGGCTACAGTTTGTGCCCAATTTACTAATGAAAATTTCCTTTGTACTTTGCTATTATTTGTGCTTGATTTTGCTATTGATGAATGGTATTGCTTTTCACTACTTTGGATAAAACATTCGTGTACACTTGCCGATTAGATAACTAGGCAATTTAGTAATTTATCCTCGTCGAATAGCTGATCAGATTAATAAATCTGCCCTTACCCCAGCCAATGTATGAACTCCGAAGGCCGAATATCATTAGTTCATGGAGTGGCTGCGGCATAAATCGATCGGCATCGGGCTTAGATATTTGGCCGATCAGATTAATAAATATGCTCTTGCCCCAGCCAATGTATGAACTCCGAAAGCCGAATATCATTAGTTCATGTAGTGGCTGCAGCATAAATCGATCGGCATCGGGCTTAGATATTTGGCCGATCAGATTAATAAATCTGTCTTTGCCCCAGCCAATGTATGAACTCCGAAAGCCGAATATCATTAGTTCATGGAGTGGCTGCGGCATAAATCGATCGGCATCGGGCTTAGATATTTGGCTGATCAGATTAATAAATCTGCCCTTGCCCCAGCCAATGTATGAACTCCGAAAGCCGAATATCATTAGTTCATGGATTAGTTGCGGCATAGATCGATCGGCATCGGGCTTAGATATCTGGATGACCAGATTAATAAATCTGCCCTTGCCCCAGCCAATGTATGAACTCCGAAAGTTGAATATCATTAGTTCGTGGAGTGGCTGCGGCGCACGTCGATCGGTATTCTTTTGGAGTTTAGCATTAATGAAATCGCCTCGGGGGTGCTGCACGTATTAGGAATAAATGGGGTGGGTTCTTCGCGCCCGTAATTCCACTTATTGTGTTCAGACTCAATTTAAACCAATTTGTTGCGGAAGGTTAGGTAAGTGCGAATGTCAAATAGACTGTTCTTCAACAGCAGAGGAGAAGGGCGGACATTGGCTGAGCTTGATACTGAAATGAATCGCAGTAGTGAGCCCGTACGCACGGGAAGTAGGTCGTCTAGGGAACGGGAGAAACGTCAGCCCCCAAGTCGTTGAAGCAAATCACCCCGAAGGGAAAAACAGCAATGGGGCAGCTCCCCTCGACCGCGACCGAGAAATGTGTCCGATGCAACGCCACGACCGTTGAGTTTTGCGATTTTTGTGGGGAATAAACCGATGACGGAGGCGGATTCTATTGTTAACGACCCATGTATAGTAGTCGAGTTCGCTCGACAGATTTTTCCACCGAAAGTCCAGCAGTCGATGGTTGGTCGACAGGATTTCAAAGTGTTTCGAGAGGGCATCCATGGAGCAGTGAGAGGGCTGTATACCGCCTATGAAGTCGGCATGCGTCTGCGCGCCGCGCGGCGGGAGATAGAGAAGAAGGACAAACGAATTCGAACCTTGGAGGCTCGTGCGTAGAAGGCCGAACGTGAGCTAAGGAAGGCCCAAACTGCTGAGTCGCGTGCGACCAGTCAATCTAACCCGGTCGTGGAGGAGAGAGTGACCCAACGGTTAATAAGTCATGCGATTGCCGATAGAGATATGGAAAGCATGTTTGTAGTAGAGACTGCAATGTCCGTGGGTTATGAAAAAGGCTTCCATGACGGCCGGAAAGTCAGGATAGAGAAGACCAAGAAGAAACTCGCAGAGGAGGTATGCCGATGTGAGAATCGGGGCTTTAGGCACGGGTGGATTAAGGCTCTCCAAGCCGCAAAGGCACTCTAAGGAGCAGGAGTTGAATCGGTGTCACCATTATACCAACGTCATCACTTTTCTTTTGGCGCTTTCGAAATTAAGAAGAGCAATGACGAGGGTGACGCCGAATAGAATTGAATATATTGTAAACGCTCCAACATAGATTGGGCGTCAGCTATGTATCTATTGGTTAACTTAATAAAATACTTTGTTTTAAATGTTTGCGTTTCATTTTGAATGTTTACATGCTTAATTTGTTTATACGGTTTGCACCGGCTCAACTTAATTAAGCATTTCATTTTGAATGTTTGTATGCTTTAACTTTCGTCGTGAAGCGCGTTCCGAATCCGGAGTTTTATTCGGCCCAAACGTGTTATGCACGGATGGGGCTCCGAATTCAGAGGGTTTTTGTCTTGGCCAATTGTGATATCCACGAAGGGCGCTCCGAATTCGGAGTCTTATTCGGCCCAAACGTGTTATGCACGGATGGGGCTCCGAATTCGGAGGCTTTATGTCTTGGCCAATTGTGATATCTACGAAGGGTGCTTTGAATTCGGAGTCTTATTCGGCCCAAACGTGTTATGCACGGATGGGGCTTCGAATTCGGATGCTTTTTATCTTGGCCAATCGTGATATCCACGAAGGGCACTCTAAATCTGAAGTCTTATTCGGCCCAAACGTGTTGGGCACGGATAGGGCTCTGAATTCGGAGGCTTATTCGGCCCAAAGGTGTCATGCACCCATGGGGCTCCGAATCCGGAGACTTGGCTTGGCCAATCGTGATATCCACGAAGGGCTCTCTGAATTCGGAGGCTTAATCGGTCCAAAGGTGTCATGCACCAATAGGGCTCCGAATCCGGAGACTTGGCTTGGCCAATCGTGATATCCATGAAGGGCGCTCCGAATCCGGAGGCTTAATCGGCCAAAGGTGTCATGCACAAATGGGGCTCCGAATCCGGAGACTTGGCTTGGCTAATCGTGATATCTACGAAGGGCGCTCCGAATCTGGAGGCTTAATCGGCCCAAAGATGTCATGCACCAATGGGGCTCCGAATCCGGAGACTTGGCTTGGCCAATCGTGATATCCACGAAGGGCGCTCCGAATCCGGAGGCTTAATCGGCCCAAAGGTGTCATGCACAAATGGGGCTCCAAATCCGGAGACTTAGCTTGGCCAATCGTGATATTCACGAAGGGTGTTCCAAATCCTGAGGCTTAATTGGCCCAAAGGTGTCATGTACCAATGGGGCTTCGAATCCGGAGACTTTTGAACTGAATTGCGTGATGAGAAAACAGGAAACTTTGCATTGCAAAAGTGAAATATGTACATGGCGAACCATTCAGAACAAGTATCATGCCCCACAAGTCGGGTCAATGATAAAATTTACGTAAATGTGTGGAATTCCAAGGCCGTGGCAGACTTCTCCCAGACATGTCTTTGAGCCGATATGCCCTTACTCCCGCGACTGAGTCGATCCGGTAAGGGCCGTCCCAGTTAGGACCCAATTTTCCATCGACCGGATTCTTGGCAGCTGTGAGCACTTTCTTCAGGACCAACTCTCCTGGCGTGTAGTGGCGCAGTTGAACGCGCTGATTATATGACTTGGCAAGTTGCTGCTGGTACCGTGCCATGGATGCAAGGGCACGGTTTCTCCGTTCTTCAATCAGAATCAAATCCAAGGCCAACATCATGTCGTTTCGGCCCAAATCAAAAACTCTTGATTTCAAGTTTGGGAGGCCGATCTCCAAGGGGATGATTGCCTGCGTTCCGAAGCACAAAGCGAACGGCGTCTCCCTAGTAGACCGCCTTGGAGTAATGCGATGAGCCCATAACACACTTGGCAACTCTTCTACCCATCTTCCTTTAGCTTCCTCTAGCCTCTTCTTGATGCCGTCTAAAATAGATTTGTTGGAGGCTTCAGCTTCGCCATTACTCTATGGATAAGCCGGGGAGGAATAATAGGGTCGAATACCATACTTGCTGCACAGTTCCTTGTAGACACCGTAATCAAACTGGGTGCCGTTATCTGAAATAAGTGCTTTTGGAATGCCGAATCGTGTTATGATATTTCTCCACACAAAACGCTTCACGTCGGTATCTCGGATGTGCGTTAGTGCCTCCGCTTTTACCCATTTTGTGAAATAATCTGTCGCGACAATCAAAAATTGCTTGTTACCCGGGGCACGAGGCAGTGGTTCGACGATGTCAAGTGCCCATTGGGCGAACGGCCAAGGACTGGTTATAGAGATTAACTCTTCAGCGGGTAGGTGGGTCAAATGAGAGAACTTCTAGCACTGTTCACACCTTTTCACGTAATATTCGGCATCGGCTCTCATTGTCGGCCAGCAATACCCCTGTGTTACAGCTCGATGAGCCAAAGAGCGCCTGCCAGAATGGGCGCCACAGCTGCCTTCATGTATTTCAGTCAGAAGTTCTTCGACTTTTTCCGGATGAATGCATTCCAGGTATGGACCAGAAAGGGATTTTTTTATAAAGTTTTCCTTGCGGATCCAAGTAGTATCGCAAGGCTTTGTTTCGTAGCTTGTGTGCTTCTTTCTTGTCCGCTGGGAGCTGTTTAGAAGACAGGAATGTAGCAATGGAGTCCATCCAACTCGGTCCTGACTCTATGATATTGACCTGGACTTCCTCAGAAGGGCCAATGCTCGGCTCTGAGATGAAACCTACTTCAATGGTCCGTTTAATCTCTGAGTTGATGGCGGAGGCTAGGCAAGCCAGGGCATCTGCATGTGTGTTTTGGTCACGGGTTATTTAGTTCAATTCATGATGGTCAAATTCTATCAGCAAGGAATTTTTCGTTTTCATATAAGTTGAAATACGATCGTTTTTGGCCGCGTACTCCCCCTTCAGCTGATTGATCACTAGTTTTGAATCGCAAAATGCAATCAAACGCTGGGCACCCAGAAGGTGTGCATTCCGCAAACCGGTTAGCAGGGCTTCGTATTCGGCTTCATTATTGGATGCTTCGAAGCCGAGTTTGACGGCCTGCTCAATTATTGCGTCGTCGGGAGCCATGATTACTACTCCGGCTCCACTACTCCGTTGATTGGATGATCCGTCACAGTACAACTGCCAAATGTCCCTAACTTAAATTCTCCAATTCGGCTTGGGCTGAATTTGTTCAGACTTGAAGTCGGCAAGACCGCCCGTGAATTCGGCCACAAAATCAAGCAAGTACTTGCCCCTTGATTGAGGTTCTAGGCAGGAATTGAATATCGTACTGGCCGAGTTCGAGAGCCCACTTTGAAACGCGCCCTGATACTTCTGCACTACGTAGTACTGACCGGAGGGGGTAATCTGTTAGTACCTCGATGCTATGCCCCTAGAAGTAATATATCAGTTTTCTTGCTGCCATGACGAGGGCTAGGATCAATTTTTCCAACGGAAGGTAACGTGTTTCGACGTCAACCATTGCCTTGCTCACATAATACACTGGTCGCTGCTCCCCAAGCTCTTCCTTTAACAGTACGGTGCTGACGGCCCAGTCGAAGATGGCCAGATATAAAATAAGCGAGTCGCCAGGCGATGGTGTTGTCAATAGTGGAATTGATCGGAGATAAGTCTTCAAACCGTTGAAAGCGGCTTCGCACTCAGAGGTCTATTCAAAAGCTTTACCCTACCGTAGAGTATGAAAGAATTGTCGGCAGCGGTCCGTGGAACGACTGATGAACCTGTTGAGTGCGGCGGCCATCCCCATCATCTTCTGAACTTCCTTGACCGATCGAGGGGAGCCGAGTTCTAGAATTGTTGTGATTTGCCTAGGGTTGGCTTCGATTCCTCGGTGGTTGACAATGTAACCCAAGAATTTGCCAGAGCCGATCCCAAACGTGCATTTGGAAGCGTTCAGCTTCATTTTGTATTTGCGTAAAATGCCGAATGTCTCTTCTAGATTGGCTAGATGAGTTTGCTCTTCTTTGGACTTGACCACCATATTGTCAATGTACACTTCCATAGTGTGACCGAGTTGCTCCTTAAATATGGCCGTGACTAGTCTTTCGTAAGTTGCCTCTGCATTCTTCAGCCCAAAAGGCATAACCTTATAGCAATAGGTTCCTCTTGGGGTGAGGAATGCAGTTTTGTCTTGGTCCTCTGGATGCATGGTAATTTGATGGTAGCCTCTGTAAGCATCGAGGAAGCTCATACGCTGATGACGTACCGTCGCATCTACAAGTTGGTCTATTCTGGGGAGGGGGAAGCAGTCATTGGGGCAGGCTTTATTTAGGTCCGTGAAATCAACGCAGACTCGCCAAGTCCCATTTTTCTTCTTCACAACCATAGTATTCGAGAGCCATGTAGGGTAGGTCACTTCCTTGATTGCCCCGCCGTCCAACAATCGGTCAACCTCTTCAACAACGGCGGCAGTGTGCTCTGCGGCTGACCGCCGGCTTTTCTGAATAATCGGCTTGCATTTAGGGTCAACGTTTAAATGGTGTTGCGAAACAGATGGATCTACACCTGGCATTTCATATGGTGTCTACGCAAATACATCCAGGTTGCCGAGCAGGAAGGAAATTAGCTGCTGCTTGTCGGCTTCATTCAGGGAGGCGTCGACCATGAAGAACCTGTTGAGGTCTTCGTCAATTTCAACTCGATCCAAGGCTTCTGTGGCCTTTTCACTTGGGGGCCGCCCAACATCGCCGAGGCTCTCTCGATCCGGCACTTCAATAGAATTCACTTGCAACTCTTTTGGTGTCTTTCCAGTAAGGAGGTAACATGCTTGTACCGATTTCTGGGACCACGGATTTGCTCAATGCTGCGTTCTGTCGGGAAGCGGAGTAGTTGATGATAGGTGCTTGGCACGGCCTACATAGTATGCAACCAACTTCGCCCCATGATGAGATTATACGGCGAAGGCAGCTTGATGACCAAGAATTCTACATCCACTGTTCAGAAGCCTGCTCGAACTGGTAGTGTGATTTTGCCCAGCAGGTATTCTGGATTAGCGTTGAAGCTGAATAATGGATAAGGAGCTGGAGAAAGATCCGATTTGGAGAAGCCGAGTTTGGTGAATGTCTTTTAATACATAACTTCCGATGTGCTCCTCGGATCAATGAGTACGCGCTCGACGGTGAATCGGTTTACGCGTAACTTAATTACCAAAGGATCGATGTGAGGAAGTGTCACTCCGGCCAAATCTGAATCATCAAAAGCAATGCTCGCAGCTTCATGGGGCCGTTTAGCCGGAGTGAGTTGATTTTGAGGGTCGGGACTCGACCGAATTATATGCATCGCGAATGTCATTGGCAGGTTGTATATTATGTAGATCATGCCAAGTGGAGGTGAATCCTGCCGTAAGACTATTGCTTTGGTTGAGTTGCCTTTTCGGACGTACTGTTGTAGCCGACCATCTTGTACCAATTCCTCCAGGTGATCCTTCAATGCATAACAACGCTCAGTATCGTGGCCGTGGTCCTTGTGATACTCACACCGCCTATCCCGTCTTCTCGTGTCGGAAGGTCCCACCATTTTGAACGGCCATTTAAAGAACGAAAGGTGTTGGACTTTGGACATAACCGCGTTGACCGACTCTGACAACTCCGTATATTTCTTGTCTGCACGCCTTGTGCGCCTACTATCAACTTGAAGTTGTTCATTAATTCGGTGGGAGCATTGGTCGTTTGATCGGCGAGAATCCCATCTCTTGTTTCGTTTAGCTCGATACTGTGGTTTAGGGCTCTGAGGTGGTGTAGAATTTACCGGTTGGGCGATTTGAGAAGGGGACGTCTTGTTGGCCATGTTTCCGGCTTTAACCCGCAAGGCGTCATCTTCCATTTTGCAGTATTCCTCGACTTTCTTCATCAACGACCAGACTGTTTTGGGGGGTCTTCTAGTCAAGGAACTACGGAGAGCACTATCAGGATGCAAACCCATTTTCAAGGCGGTAATGGCCATGGAGTCATTGCAAGCATCATCGACAAGATTAAAGGATTCCCAATAGCGCGCCGAATACGCTCGTAAGGTTTCTCCCGGCTGGATCTGCATTGCCCAGAGAGAGTCGGCTTGCTTCGGCTGGACCTCGTTGGTGATGAATCTTGCCCTGAAGGATTTCTGTAGTTGATGGAAACTCTTAATCAACGCCGGCCCCAACTTATAATACCATCTTACAACCAATGGCCCCAAACTGCTCGAAATTATTCTGCACATGAGAGCCTTGTCGTCTGCATGTAGCGTCATGGTTTGCTTATAATAACGAATACGATCAGTGGGGTCTGATTTCCCGTCGTACAGGGTGAACGACGGGGTTTTGAACTTCTTAGGTAGTACTGCCTTTGCGATCCGTCGGACGAAGGGATCATGCTGGTTTTCTTCGTCCGAACCATTTCGTCTTCGCTTATGCCTTAGACGTGGACTCTCTTCAGAAGAACTGGTAGTTTCGAGTCGTCCCTTCTTTTTGGGCTCTGGGGATAATGAGTCAGAGTCGCTGTCAATATTGCCTCCAAACTCGAGGTCTTTGACCACCCGCTCTCAGAGGTCGTCCCGGATCTTGGCGTGTAGCTTGATTGGATTTTGTTACTTCCAAGGCTAAGTCTTGACGGAGGCGCTCGTTCTCAGCGATCATGTTTTCCAGCCTCTGTTCGTTTTGGTTCGCATGTTCCATGATCGCTTGCATTGTCTCATGTGCTGAAGTCGAGGGCGAGTTCTGGGCAAGTGAGTCAAAGTTCAAGGCACGTCTTGTGGCGATAGTCTCTGGTCCAAGCATGTTTGTTGGGGTGAGGTCGTCTCTCTATGTGGTTTCATCAGTGACTATCGGAGGGTCTTCCGTTACGCCCACCATGGATGTAGTTGAGTATTTCCACAGACGGCGCCAATTATGAAGAAGTGGTGTGACAACCCTCACTTCTGATTAGTGTTAAACTGTGATTGAGCATGATAAGTAGTTGATTAGAATGAAATCCTAATCTGTTTGTATGAGTGTGTTGCTTTAATTGCATTTCTATCTGTTTGTCATTTAATGATCTGTTCATGTTTTGACTTCGAATTGCAAATTGAAGGCCTTATCGGCGACCGAATAAGAAATTGATTAGTGTTATATGCTAATTAGGATTTATATGATTTTATGATAGGTTTAATTAAAATTTGATTTGGAATGATTAAATTAGATTAGATAATGTTAAACTAATTGAACCTAGGTAATTACACTTTTGCCATTAGTAGGCACTTTCTAGGCCCTTGGTTTGATTTCATGTTTGGCATCATTCTTCATCTCATTTCCTAGACCAAAATCGTGAGAGAGAGGGAGAGTAGGAGAAAATTGATTTCATCAAGAATTGGCTTGGAAAATTAAAGGAATTGAGGAGAATTTGCAAAATTGAGCTAGCATACTTGGAATCCAAGACCTAAGGTAGGAAATTCACCCTCTTGAACATGAATTTAAGTTGTTTCTTGCATGGTTCATGGAAATATTGGAGATTAGAGTCAAGTTATAACCTAAAGAGTTGAGTTGAGAAGCAATGTGTGCATGCATGTCCATATCATTGAGTTTTGAGATCATTTACATGAGAATTTCCACATGCATGTCCATATTTTGGTTGTAGTCCATGAATTCACCACGTTTTAAAGTTCAATCTTGCATTTGATCATGTTTTGGAGCATGGGAATTCATAAGAACTCATGCATGTTATGTTCTTACATAGTTCATGAAAGTTTCATTGAAATTGTGTTCAATTGTCTCACCTTTGGACTTGATTTTACAAATGTGATCTTCAAAACATGTTGTAATATGAGTTTCCAAGTGTTTTCCAGAAAATTGGCCCAAAAGGTTGAGTTTTGATAAGTTTAATTCTTGGTTTGAGCTTTGGGAGCAAATCTGGAAAACCCAGATTTTGGCTTCCTTGCTCGAGCGAAGGATTCCATGCTTGAGCGAGCACCCTTGTTTTCTGAATTCCGCTCGAGCGACGGAATGCTGGCTCGAGCGTAGATTGCGAGCTCTCAGGTTTTTGTGGACGCAGACGCACGCTCGAGCGACGAGACCTCCGTGCGAGCGAAGAACTGTGTCTCATGCTCGAGCGAGCATCGAGCGGAGAATTTCAACAACCAGTACTTTTTGCATTTTTACAGACCGCTCGAGCGAGGGAGTCTACGCTCGAGCGACCCCTCTGTTTTGGTAAGCTCGCTCGAGCGAAGAAAGCTACGCTCGAGCGAGACCCCTGTTTTTAGCAAATTTTGAAAAGTGTTTTAAAGTACATTTTTGCATCCTCATCCCATCCTAGACATTCCTAGGCCATGTTTAAGGCATCTTAATGAGGATAATGTTATAGAACCACACCAAATCAAGATAGGGGCTAAGTTATTAATCCCAAGTGTGTAATTTAGTGTGTGTTCGTTCTACAACTGTGTAGGGTTGGCACCCGAGGACCCTGACTAGCCTGTCTATAGCCCAGTACTCTGTGAGTAACAGTGTTGTAAAGATATGTTCAATTACAATTATTTCTGAACGATTGATTGTACTGCTTTCTGAAATGACATTGCTTACTGAATGAATGTTTGTCCTATTTGTAAACTGTATTCGTGGCATCCATAGCAACTTACTGTTACTGCTACTGTTACAGAGATCTCTGTCAGTTCTAATGTTTGGAACTACTACTGTTTACTGTATTGATGGCCATCAACTGATTGTTTGGTCTATTAAGACCTATTGTACTGTTTTGCTATTGGACGTACCATGTATGACTGTTATGATTTCTAAATGACTGATGCGGCATGAAATATGAGCCACAAATTGAATAACTGATTTATTGATGCAAACGACTGTTTTAATTAATGAAAGGACATTTATTCTTAACCCCTTTATGCATTTGTTATTCACTGGGTTTTAGCTCACTGTTTATATTTATATGTAGGTATTCAGGCACCAGACCGAAGCTAATAGCGTCAAGTTAAGCTCTCGTTTTGTCGAGCCAACCATTGTGCCTCACTTCGAGGTTCCGAGTTCGTTTAAGCTAAGGCTGTTTTGGGGTGTTTCAGATTCACCCTTTTTGTCTCTGTTTTGTATTGACTGAATAAGACTTGACTGTACAGTTATGGTGAAGGGATTTGGTCCCTAACCTGGATGTTTGTGTATATGATGTATGTATATATGTTTTGGTTATGAATGTGGCTTGTTCATAAAAGTCTTTTTGCATTCAGATTTTCACAGCTCAATGGACATCTTTTTTTTTTACTGTTTGGTTTCCGCCAGCCCCTTACTCTGTGTTACTGTCATTGCTGTTAAGCAAGCCTTTAGTAATCACGGATTACTGGCCGGTTACGATGCTAAACCCATAGGGGCGGGTTTGGGTCGTGACAAGTGATTTTGGAAATACTCTTTTGATCCACTGGGACACCCGAGATCCTCAGCTGACGACCTGAAAAGAAACACACACTCTGGTCGAGGGTGCCAGAATTAGCACTCCGACGGTTAAGTCAGTGTATACTTTCTTAGTTACTTGTGTTTTAAGTTAAGCACAATAATTCTCACATACCTCTCTCTGGATGATATTCTTCTATTTATATCTTTTCTTTCTTGGGTTTCATGGATGGGCCTACCTTCAATTCGTCGTATAACTATTTACTCGGCTCATTTTGCTGCAAGCTGCTCTTCACTCGGCCCCTTACTCAACTGGTTATTTGGCCGAATAAGGTACCTCTGGATTTGTGTATAAGATGGGGCCGAATGCGATATATGAATTTTGACTCTCCAGGTCCAACTATTCAGCCTTTTTATGTCTCCCCATATTCGGCCCCCACACAAACAATTCGGGATCAATTGGCTCTTCTATCTTTCTTTTTCCCTTATTTATTTCTAGTGAAACATCTTGATCTAATGTTTCTTCAGATGAGGATGATTGCTATCATCATCATTAGTTGACATATTAATATCATAATTAAAGTGTTGTAAAAGGGTTTCATGTTCTAAATAAGTTTCTCTTATTTGATTTAGTAGCATATTTCTTTCATCAATACCTAAATTTGGATCTTTATATAATTTTCTCTAATAATTTAATATTTCAACAATATTTTCATATTCAGTCATATTATAGGTATTGGTTTGAAGTACCATGATATCTTTTGTACCATAAAATATCTTAGGAATGGAGTTATCTCCTAGACTATTCATTCCATCATTGTTTATGAAGGATATAGTTTTTAATTTTGTCACCAAATTGTTTATTTAGGTTTTTGCTTCTCTGTTTAAGTCAATATTTATTATAGAACCTAAATTGTCTACTTTAGATTCTATAGACTCCACTTTGGATTCTAGATTTTTTGATTTTTTTCTAATTTAGAAAACCAAGAGCAGATAATATCGGTAATATTGTTTAAACTAGAATACACACTATTTATATTTGCTGACTTTTTGGTAATATGCAAACTATGGTCATATATTATTAACATTATTTTTTGTATTCCCAAAACATATTATATCTGCAGGGTTAATTGCCATTATAGATTGTTATTGGTACCTAAGACCTTCCTAATGTATTTATTTGGTGCCTAAAACCTCTCTTTATGATCTTAATAAAGACTTAAAAATGCCTAATTATGGCTAATAGTCAAAAGATCGTAATGAGTATATGGGCTTTGATATACACTAAGCATATAGGTTTTACAACAACTATAAATGAAACAAATAATCATGAAGATATAAAATACAAAGGATACACAATTAAAGACTAAACTTGACTAAAAAAATTTTTGTTTTTGTTTTTTTTTAAATATCATTAAGCACACTAAACACACTTATCAAAATTTATACATAGATAGAAATACTTACATAGCTTGATCTTGCTTTCAAAAACTCTTCACCAAGTTCTAATACCAATTACGAAATCACAAACGGAAGAAGCTTTTTTTCTACTATTTTTATTATGGAGTTATGGAGTTAAGAGAAAAGTTAGAGATGTTAGGCAAATATGTAGGCAACAAAGAGATGGTGAGAATTTACATTGTTTTATCCTATTGGCTTGAAAGCCAATTTATAGAATACAACTCCATAAACAAACAAAACCAAAAAGTCTAGTCTAAATTTATTATATACATAATTGGTTGGACTATCAAATACATATGTCCAAATTTGCAAAGTTTTCCAAAAGTTTATTAGCCTAGACTTAGGCTTATAAATACAACTTGACAATTATACATGACACCTGGAAATATATTTATGGAGGTTCTGACAAACTCCAACTAAGCTACAATTATATACAAATATACATGACTGTCTACCCTTCTCGGTTTTCAAAGGGATAGACTGAAACAGATAAGATTTGACTGATCTTTTCTGTCTTGTAGCACCAACTGAAAGGATTAGTCTGACCACTTTCCTCCTAATAATGCAGGTTGTTCCACGTGTCCTGGATAAGGTTGGAGTCGATCATGAGACAACTGAATGTGATAGTGAGGTCCACTATGCTTCCATCCTGTTGACGAGATTGTGATATTCTTCATTAATCTCTGATGGATAGAAATCAGGATCCTGGTTGTATCATTCATTTCAAAATTGTTCTACATCATCCGTGGTCATGGCTAGTTCAAACGGAAGATCCAAATTATTTCTCTTTTTGAGATTTAATAACATGTTAAGAGTCTCATTAATTTGTATAAGAGACATTTGATATGTTATGGGAAAATGAGTTACAAATAGTATTTTACCATCTGTAATCATGAATGGCAATTTTGCTGAGTCATGGATATTAGAACTGTGAAACAGTTATTAGACTGTCTATCCAATATTCTATCAAAGAAAGTTTGTGAATATTTTCCAATCGCTCCCTTCTGCGATCTTCATCCAAATAATCATCTTCAAATTTAAAATCTTCAGTTTCTTTGAGATACCAAATTTGGTATGGTTAGAAAAAATGTTCTCGTTCTCGCCAACCAATTGTGCTGGAGATCTAGAAAATAAAATATTTACTCCATCGGAAGCCTTTTACTACCCATGAGAGCATTGCTTTTATGATCATTGGATATTCTATCCACTAGATTGGATCTAAAATTTGGAAAATAACTTAATTAGTTATTCCCCAATCTATATCTTCAAAAAACCACATGTCATGATTTGTCATAATGGTTATTTTGGGAATTCCATCTTTAAAATTTAATTTATCATAAGATCATTCTAAGATTTGTTTAATCTTATCACGATGATCCTCAATTCGATTTTTGATTAACAGAAAATTTTCTTTTGGAAGCAAAGTTCTTTTATTTGTTCAAAAACTAGATCAGAAAACTCATCTGATATGAGATCTGATATCTGAAGAAAATTGTTTATCTTTTCGAAATTAAAATCTTCATTCAAATTCATTTGTTTAAGGATATTGAAACAAAGGTTTTGTAAATTCATTTGTTTTCGAAATTTCACTTTGTTGTCTACAATGTGAGTTTTTCAAACTCCATTGAGTTATGTATAAATTTCTCTGGATATATCTGGGTTGAAAAAATCTTTTATTTCAGATTTATCTGGTTTAGATGTCTGAATGTTAGTTGGAACTGTGTTAGTTCTCATTTGAAAAAAATTACTTTGATAAACAAACATAACTGGTGCACTGTAAAAAGTTTTTTTAGCTTTGGTTATGCTATCATAGGATTTAGAACTAGCTATTGAAAATCCGCAAACTTTCTTATTGCACTCATTCCATTCTGTGTAAATTCCAAATTGTCTTCCTGTAAACACAACACAAACTTTTTCTTGTCTGGAGATTGCTTTTTTAGCAATTGTCACCCAATCTCCTTGAGCTGGTTGTTTACCCTTGTCCATTTTTTCCTCTTGGTCTAGAGGTCTTCTGCAAAAATTAAAATTACTTGTTTAGTAATTTAATTTTCTGAAACAATTCCTACTAAGAAAATCTGTTAGAAAATTGTTAGTACTTTTTAAGGTGTTCTACCTCAAAAGTATATTCAGAAATTTTATTATACCAGGCTAATCTTCTTCCTTGCTCAATAGGTTTTTTATTGGTCAAGAAATCTTTTATTGGCTTATTATTAGTGTGTACAATAAAATTTTTTAGGGCTAAATAAATATGAAAAATTTTTATTGCCAATTTTATTGCAAGTAATTCCTTTTCAAAAATAATATATTTTTGTTTATTTGGTTTAAATGTTCAAGAATTATATCCACAAATTAGTTCTTCTTTTTGTAATTTTATAGGTATTGGATTTTTTTTCTTGGTCTAATCCCATTTTCTGATAAAGGTATCTCTTTATCATGCCATAATTTACTTGGAATTGCTTTAAGAACACATCCCCAGCATGCTTCCGAGGCATCCATTTCTAAAATTAATTTATCACATGTTTTAGGAAGATAAACATCTGATAAAGTTTTAACATTTTCTTTAATTTGTTTAATTAAAATAACATCTTCTGCTGTCCATTCGAAAATAATATTTTTCCTTAATTTAGTTAACCAAGGAATTTCTATTTTTGAAAGATTTTTGATGAAATTTTGTCCATAATTTAAAATACCTAATAAACTCTGTAATTGTATTATATTTTCAAGAGTATCAGGAAAATCACGTACTTTGGACAAAATATGTTCCTGTAATTTAAACCTTTTTGGTCTAAAATTATTCCCAAAAATTTAATTGATTCTCTTTCTAGTTCAATCTTTTTTGGTGATAACATAATTCTATGTTTTTGGAATTTTTCACAAAGTAATTTTAAATGTTTCTTATACTCCTTCCGGGTTTTAGAGAAGATAAGTATATCATCAATATAAATTACACAACAATCTTTAAAATCTTTAAAAATTGTATCCATCTACCGTTGAAATACCTGTGGTACTATATTTAACCCAAAAGGCATAACATTTCAGTGACAATGTCCTCTAGATGTACTGAAAGCTATTAATTTTTTGACTCTTCAGTCGATTGAATTTACCAAAATCCACTCTTACAGTCAATTTTGCTAAATTTTTTTGATCTTTTGGTTAAGTTAATCAAAACATCTTTTTTGGAATAAAATATCCATCAAATACTAAATTTTTATTTAGCCATTTATAGTTGACTATCATTCAAGCTTTTCTTCTTTTAATTTCAACATGGTTTCTTACCATAAAAGCTGGACTAGAGTGAGGGCTTCTAGTTTCTTCAATTAACTTTTTGTTTAAAAGTTCCTGAAGTTGAATATCAAATTCATCTATATTTTGTCTAGTATAGATCATTGATCTTACTCTAATGATAACATTAGGGTCTTTTAATTTCAAACTACAATAACGCGGATTACGTTGCCATAGTTTTAATAGATTTCACTAAAATTTTCTTCTAGAATTTTATAAATTCAATGTGATTCATCAATAGTTTCGATGATGGAAGTTAAATCACGACGCGGAACAAGCGCAAACTCTTTATCATAAATATATTTATGTTGTTCTAACAATGGAATATGAATTAAGACATTGTTTATGTTTAATGAAATGACTTTTTCCTGTATTTGTATTGAAATGTATTTATATATAAAGTTATTTCCAAGAAGGAAATCTCCATTCATGTAAGGAAAACATAGAATTTTTAATATAATGAACTAGCTATCATTTAATCAAATAGTTATATTTTTAGCCTTGAATTGTATGGAAGTATAGTTTCCATTAATTCTAGTAACTAAAATTGGATGTTTCATTAATATCTATTTTTCTTTTGGTATGGCATTCCATTTACATGAGCTAATTGTAGCTCCTGTGTCTATGAGAACACTGAGGCTATAGAGTTTATAACCTGCAAAATTAAATGTTTCCAATATATATATATATATATATATTCTTTTTCCTTGGCTAGAAGAAAAAATAATATCATCATTTTTTGTTTGAAAATGATACATATATGGAGACTTAATATGTTCAGATTGTCTTCTTGTTCCTAGAAAAATAAGAATCTGAACATTTGTTGAAGTAATAGATTCTTGATTAGAATTATTACTCGATTCACCAATGCTTAATTTTGAAAATATTTTGTTAGGAAAATCTTTTTCAAATACAGAAGTTGATCTTTTTATTTTTGGAACTGTATTTTGAATATATAAATTTTTTTGTAATGCTTGCATTTGTATGTGCAGGATTTTTTTATTTTAGATGATTCACCTTGTCTTACTAGGTCATGGATTAACTATTGTCGAGGAACTTTTAAATTGCTTCAATTCATTAGACGCGGTTGGATTACTGTGTCAAATGGTCTTGGTTAAAAGATTTCAACGATTTTATTATCGTTTGATTTTGTTTTTGTTTCAAAAAATTTGGTAAATTCGTGAATTGTTTTCCAACGAATAGCCAAATCATGGGAATTCGATTTCATTCACAATCCTTGTGTTTTAATTCTTATTCTGACTGTGTCTTCAAGATTAGGATCATTTATGGAAATAAAGAAATTTAATAATTTAAATGAAAAAATCAAAAGCATTTTCACTGATTTTCTAACTTATAAACAAAAATTATACTAAACAATATAACACAAACTCTCACAATAAAAAAAATTAAATAACTTAAATAAATTACACCAAACAACAATATCAGCTTCCATCACTTTTCCATCTCCACTATCTCCTTTCAATTGTTTCCCCACAAAAACCACGAACTCATCACTGATTTTTCTTTGTACTTTAATGTTTCTTTGGCTTTGATTATGGACCACGTTACAATGCAGCTGGTGTTTTTTTGTTTACTACATTATTTTCTCAAAATTGATCGAAAAAGCTTTCAAAATTTGATTAAACAACTGACACAATCTGATTTCATAATCAATACATAGTGATATTTTAAAGAAAAATATCAAATCAGTGACATTTTTAAAAAACAATTAAACATTAGTGAGATATTTTATAAATATTAATAATTAAAATTATAAAATTTTCATGTATATATAATTATTTTTTAAAAGTTATATTGGGGTTTAATTACCCCATATTTTTATTGGTGTATATAATTGTACAATTTGCTCCACTTAACTTTGTTCGATTTCATTTTCAAAAATTCTGACCAAAAAAAAGGTAGTTTCAAAAAATAAATACTAAAATATTATTTTTAATTTTTTAAAATTATTTCTTCACCAAAATGATAAAATCATGTGAAAAATAAGGAAATTATATATATATATATTTTACACCAAATTAATGTGTAGTTGTTTTGAAAATTTTCAGAAAGTGATTCTAAAAACAAAACCAATCTAAAAACGCATATTGTAGATTATAAAAAATAAAAAAATAAAGAAACAAGGGCCTAACTCATTAATAATGAGTTCTTTAATAAACAATTTAAAATGCGTTAATTTAAAAACGATGTAAATGTGCAATCATGCATGGTTATTCTAATTTATGCTATCTTTTGTTTTATTTCAAAAAACAAGGGCCTACCATTATATATAATTTTCTTAAACGCATTATAATTTGATCTAAAATCCTTTAAATATCTTATTCTTTAAGAGAAAAAAAATTTAAAAACTTTTTAAAAGTATTCTGACCCTAAAATCATTATCTACATGATCATGTGATTAAAATTATTTAAAGTTACTAATTTTTGGTATATAAGATTTTTATTTTATAAAAATATTATTCTCCATGGCTAAATTGCTGATAATACATAAGTACATAAGTCATGACTGCTTCATAGCCGTGCCCTAATTTATGCTATGTTTGGTTTCATTTTGAAATTTATTTTGTGATTTATTTTTGTTGAGAAATTTAAAAAGAAATTTGGTGGAATAAAATTAGGGGGACGACTTCTCTCTAGTTTGCAAATTTGGGCTAGACCATCCAATCGTTATAGTATTAGTGGGCCCATCTTTTTGATCCAAATTCCACTATAACAAAAACACATTTCAGTGACCTTATACCAATGGCATCTTTTTAGAAAATGTCATAAAAATAATATTTAGTGACACATTTTTTTAAAATGTCACAAAATGACAAACATAAAAGGTTCTAGTGACATTTTAATAAACAAGTGCCACAACACTACAACAAAAACATTTTTTAGTGGCATCATTTTAGTGTATTTTTTTTTATATATATAAAAATGCTATTACAAATACATCTAATGGAATTTTTTTTTTTAATGTCATTTAACCATACATCTATTCCACTATTTGAGTGGCATTTTATTATTTAAGGCTGTCAATAGAAACAAATTTTGTTGCATTTTTTAAAATTAAAATAAAATTGAGTGATATTTTATTTATTTAAAGTTGCCAGCACAAATAAAATTTAATGGCATGCTAGAATTAAAAATAAAAAATATAAAAAAGGCCATTGAACGTTGCCATTGGAATCCCAACATTAGAGTTCCACTTGGGAACTAACTCACAAAAAGAAGGGGAAAAATCCCAAGGCTTGCAAGTGCTTATGTTCAGGGAAAATTCTAATATTGTGTTTGGTTAGGGGATTCAAGGAGGAAAACGAAAAAAGTAGGTGAAATGTGAATAAAACATACCTATATTTCACTAATTTCACATATCTTTTCTCTTTCCCATTCCAAATCCTTCCTCAAATTCTCCAACCTAACCAAACACAGCGTAAGGTTTGGGTTTCAATGAAATTGACTTCTCTCTACTCTCTCTATCTTCGATCTACTCTCTCTATCTTCGATCGACATTGACTGGATCACCACAACCCAAATTAGTAACTCCCACTCTTCTCACAGATTTGACTCACCTTTGCTCTATCAGGTAATTACTCTCTGTGTGTGTGTGTGTGTGTACACATACATATATTCATAAACCATTGACTCTTTATTCTATTGAAGGAAGTAGAATCACAAAAAAGAAAATTTAGGGATTGGACTCTAGAAAAGCTCTGATTTGTTCAAATTATTGTTCATCTATGGTTTGAGCTTTTGAGGGCACAAGGTAGGCCCTTCATATTCTTTGAGACAGTAAAAATTGATATAAATTGTCTATGTTCCATACTTCTTGAGTATTTGTTGTCCTTTTCATAGTAGTAAATTTCACATTCACTCATCATCTTCCTTCTTACTTTAATTTGTGTCTTTGTATTGTATAGACCATTTGTTTTGTCAATAGTTATACTCAGTGGCGTAGCTAGAAATTCAGTGTAGAGGGGTACAAATTAATGATAATTTGGTTCCATTTTTCTAAAAACACTTTTCAGAAAATTCTACTTTCTTGTTTTCCGTGTTTTGTTTTTGTTTTTACTGATTTTTTTAATATTTTAAGCAAATTTTTTTTTTTACTTTTTAGACATACCTACATAAATATACCTAAAAAGTAAAACAATTGTGAAAAAAACCTTTTAAAAATTCACTAAATACCAAAAATACAAAAAAAAAATACGAGAATTCAGTACATTTTTTATATTTTTATTTATTTATTAATTTTTAAAAAGATTTTTTTACAAATTTTTTACTTTTTAGATACATCTAAGTAAGGTGCATCTAAAAAAGTAAAAAAAAAAATGTTTAAAATTTTAAAAATATTCACTAAAAAAAAACGAAAATAAAAAAACTCAATTTTCAAAAAACTTAATCCAAAAAACTCAAACCAAATACACTGATTAATTTTTTTTTCCATAATAAACAACAATGAGATATTACTAAACTTAAATGTTAAGAGTTCATTTGGATAAATGTGAATTTTAAATTAAAGGATTTGAGATTAAATTTTATACAAATTTTGGGGAGTAACTATTTTATAGATGGATTGGAAAATTAAAAAAGAAGATACGTTGAGATAGAAATAATATATTTTAGTAGAGAAATTCTATAAAACATATCACAAAAAAAGTGTCTATCATATATCACAATTATGATTTTCGTGGTCTTTAGTTATAACACATTATAGTATTAGATGTAATTTAGTTATAATTTCTTGTGGTTGTTATTTTAGTTATGACTATATATCAAGTAATAGTTAGCTATGACTCATTCTGATATTAGTTATGACCTATTGTAATTTTTTTTATTTTTTTATTTTTATAATTGAAGATGTGTTGCTTGATTATAATTTATATAGTAGTCATTTTAGTTATGAATGGAAAGAAACACATGAAGGATAAACTCCACATGTCAAATGTAACTAACAATCCAGTAAATTCTATATCTTCATTGAAATTAATTATGTTTGCATGTCAATAATGATAGACATCACCATTATATTGAAATTTTTATAGACAATAATATGACTTATTATAGTCTTTTTATTTTCAATAAAAATAATCATTATTGTTCTCATAATTTTAAAAATATCATTAACATTTCACTTTAAATAATATTTTTATAATTTTTTTTAGAGTTTACCAAAAAGTCTTGTTTACATATTTGGTGGTAGCTTAGGTCCTGTCAAAAAGTTTTTGAACCAATAAGTCCCATTTATAGGTAAAAAGACGTTTTACTCTTTAATCCCAAAACTGAGAATGTTCTCAATTTTAAAACTGAGAATATTCTCAATTTTCAAACAAAGAATGATTTCAGTATATAATTATCAAAATTAAAAAAAAAATTGTTTGGCTTCTGAGAAAAGTATGGGATTGAAAAGAAAGATAATTCTACGAATATTCTAAAAAATTTATAATTATCAATTTTGAGAATATTATAAATTGAGAAGGTTCTCAATTTTAAAAAACTTGGATCTCTCTCTTTAATGGCAGTGGCATCTGTGAACTCAGTGAAAACCGAGAGTTTGCCAATCTATCTCTGCAAATTCCGTGAGTGAGGTAACGGTAATTTCCTCAATTTACACACCAACTCCGATTTGACAACCAAGTCGCAATAATCACCACATTAAATACCAAAGGTTGTATCATTTTTCGGCGTTGTATGTCTCAGAGAAGCACTTTCTCGCCTCTCTTGAAGCATTCGTTCGCAAATTCCCATCGATCGGGCACAACTTTTCTGAATCCCTAAAGATTCAAAAAAAGAAAAAAAGAACTTCTCAAAAGCCAGAGAGAGAAGAAGAAGTGTATAAATTTGAATTGTTTTGTTCTTACGTAAGTGTTGAGCTGTCGAATGAAGCTGGAGAAGTTGTTGTGTTTGAAGTATTTAGGAAGCAAATCTCTAGCGAATTCAGCAAGGCGCCAGACGATGAAGGTAGTTCCATCTTCGTTCCAAGAGATGAGATCGTCGACGGAAGAATCGTCAACGAGCTGATAAGTTTTAGTCAGAAATGGAGTCAGTAGAGTTCTCTGTGATTCTCCGGATGCCGATTCGCCTGTCTGTTCAACCGGCATCAGCGCCATAATCGCTCCTTATCTCCAAAACCACAAATCTTAAAAAAACAAAAATTAAAAATTCACTCTCAAATCAAAACATTCATTCTCAAATTAGATTCAATAAAGATGAAAAGGATATCACAGGCAGATGCACTGTTTGGATAATGAGAAAATGCAAAAAATATATAAAGAGAGAAAAGAGAGAGAGAGAATAACTATGAGACGCAAATCACGATGAGAATAAAAAAACAGGGGAAGAAGATGAGGGGGTTTGGATGGGTAAATTGGTCTATTAAAAATTAATGGGACTTGAAGGAGCAAATAATTTTATCTAGGACCTAATGGAGTATAAGTTCACAAAATGGGACTTGTGTGTAAATGCCCCTTTTTTTATTTAATATATTTTCTTTATGTTAAAAAAAAAATAAAAAATTCCCAAAACTCAGGGAGGAGCACGTGACCCCCCTGAGCCTAACACGGCTCCGCCCCTGGTTTTACTTACTACTTGTTTCATCAAAATACAATTTTGATTGTTTTTTCCCGCTAAATATGCAGGGCATACTTGTGAATGTTCCATTGGAGAATTAGCTCTGGCCATGGTGGTAATGTCCTAATATTTTAACAAGTCATCTAGAGTATGATGTTGAATAGTGATAGTGTTAAATGCCCTCTTACCTATAGTACTACAACTTAACTTGCCTAACATCTAGCAACTGATTTGATTGTTATATATAATACTACTAATACTAATGCCCTACCATTTTGATTACTAGTAGCAACACTACAATCTTACTTGGAGCATCTGTCACCTTCTAATTCTGTGCAGTTTCAATCTATTCTTGATGAAATGAATAGTTGTGTTCTTTAATCAAGAGAAAAGCATAAAACCATGCAAACTTAAAATATTTATTGCTTATTATATGTGTGTGTGTGTGTGTGTGTGTGTAGATATCCATTTATAAATGTTGATGAATAGATATATATAGGTTTTCAGCAACCCAATTTTGAATGTGTATCTATATAGCATCAAAAACATTTGAATCTGTACGAGCACGAAATTATCTTCTCGTATAATCTTGTTGATCAAGTCTGCGCTCCTCCAAACGTCGTCGCTTTACTCCCTGAAAATACAAACGTGAGCTAGCCGGCGGGCGTGTGCCGGATACCTCTCCGATGCCTAAGTCAGCAAAATAGACAAATAGACAAAAGCTCTGTGTATTCGAAAATCAAAGTTGTGTTCACTCTACATAGGTTATGTTGCGAGCTTTTATATGTTCCACATGGCACAATCCTAGTAGGACTCTTATTCCTCCATGTAGAGTCCTCCTAGGAATCACACTCCTGAAAGATAATGCTTATCCTTCAACACCCCCCTCACTGCTTAAACTAAGTGAGATGGTTTTACCACGGTTGGATGACAGTACAACCGAGCTAACACTAGCCCTTTGTCATACTTAATCCAATGTCTTCGCATGCAATACATAGCTCGGCTCTCCTTTCACTTGTACCCCGGTTTTGGCCTTCTGAGACCGAACTAACCATACCAAGCTTCAACCAAGCTAACAAGAGCAAGGTCCTCCGCAGGATGCCCAAATACCTCATCTCTGAATACTCTGACCGAGCTAATCGCCACTCCGACCGTGGTGACTGTAGCCATTTTGACCGAGCTAACTACAAGGTCCTCTATACTCAGCCCTTTTTACCTCGGCCCATAGAACGGCCCATTACCGCGCCTTGGCCTAACCCGGCCCTAATGCACATAAAAACTCCCTCTCAATTGTCCCTTAATTCCATTTGCGTAGCATGATTGGGATTACCTATCACCAGCCGAGCTAAAAAACTTTAGCCTTTCAACCGAGCTAAATTGTCACTGGGCTACCGATTGATTCGATAAAAAAAACGTCTTTTTAGTCGCTGCATAACTGAATCGCTTACGATTCCCTTTGACACATGGCTAGCCCCTATTGGTTGAGTACAACCGTCGACGCCGACTTCGTATCTCACGAATTTTGAACAGTCTCGCCTTTTTCACTCTCTTTACACAAAAACCATACGTTTTGAACTAACCATTTCTACTATTCACCATCTTCTCTCTCTACCTTCTCAGCCTCCATTTTTCCTCAACACTGCATTTGCAAAGCTCGTGTTCTCTACTAGTGCCGTTTCCATCTTTGATTCCAAGATCTTTGAACTGGTATGTGGCTCAAACCTATTTCTTTTTCGTTCATTTCGTATTGTATTGTAATACATAGCAGAGTATATATGTTTTCCAAAAACACTTTCTTGTAGTTTCTATGAGAAATAACCACTTCATTCCAAAAACCATGTAATAGATCCACTGGATTCATAACCAATCTGAGAAATGATGCTTTTGATCCAAAATAATATTTCAACCGAACTAGTAACCTATTTGTACTTAAGGTGCGTATCCAGCCGAACTAGATAAGTTTCAATCGGTCTAAGAACCTTCTGTTTCACTTAGCTGAGCTAGGAAACTGTATTAGGTGTGCGCACTACTGCCCTAGAAAGCCTTAACCAACGACCGAGCTACAATTTGGGGAAAAAACCAGCTCTCTGACTTAGTCAAAACCGAACTAAGAATGCTGCACCCTAAGCTTCAACCGAGCTAAGGACGGATAGTATCCCAGGTAGCTGAGTTAGGACTTCATTTATTTCGCCTTTGTTTCTTTTAGCACGGTCCAACGATCTGTGCTTAACACTTTTCCTTTTCACTTTGCAGACTAACTTAGGTTGGCCAGGCACACCTTTGCACGCTCAACCGAGATACTGAAGGTCATCTCAACACCGAGCTAAATTATACATAATATAAGGCCACATGGGGAAGTATCGATTTTTAGTGAACTCTCCAGGGGCTATCGTCGAATTTCGAAGGGACTACAACATCCCTGATGATGTTCACCTTAGTTTAGCCGAACTAGACACGATTCCCTGGGAAAAACCGGGCTTCGTCCCTTTCAACGTCATATCCATTGTAAAAGCTGGACTGCGATTCCCCATCCAACCACTCCTTTGTAAATTCCTTAGGCAAACAAGACTTTGCCCTACTCAGCTTTCCACCAATTCTTATTGAATAATAAATGGCATCGCCGAGCTAAATCGCCGGCTTGGCCTCAACCTCGGTTTAGCTGAGCTATTTCACCAGTACTCTCTAGGCCAGAACGAAGATGGCTGGGTTTATTATTTAAGAATAAGACGCCGCCGAGAAAAGATAATAAAGAACACCCCAGACAAAGATGTAAATAACGACGATTTTTTCTGGGTTTCTGGTAACTTTGAGGACCAGGAAGCCCAAATACCAGGAGACTGCATCAACTGGAATAAAGAAGTAGTCGGTATAATTACCTCGGCTTAGTTTTGTGCCTTCTTTACGCTGTTTATAAGTTTGGCACCGTGCTAACCGTTGGCTTTTTTCCTTATATAGATTTGGACCATCTAAAGTCGCAGTATAGTTATCCCAACCTAGACGCACTCCGCGCCGCGCTTCGATATCGCGAACGAGGTTGGGCCCAGCTACTCAACTTCGAACCGACATACAGATACAACAGCAGGAGGAAGACCAGGGTGACAGACTTCCTCTTGGAACCCTCACCTGAACCAGATCCAACACTACCTCAAATCAACTTGATCCCATTAACTGCAGAACAAGAAATGGCCAAAAAGATAGCAGTAAGAGCCCTCATCACCGAGACAAATCAGACCGAGGCACCACAAGCCTGCCAGACACAAGGGGCCGTGGTAGCCCTTCCAACCGCTCAGCCGTCCTCATCTCGGCCAAGCAAGCATGCTTGGACTTCCACCACCGAGCCACGCCTTGTTGACGAGGATGAAACCGTGCTTCCCCAAACCACGCCACCGAGCCCACAGCTTGAGCGTTCTGACCGGGCTAGCTCCTCTGAGTGGGCCCCGAAGTTATCATACCGGAACCGAGCCATTCAAGACACCGATTTAGTGGTGGCAGACAAAAACCACACGCTCGCCTTTAACCTGGCTAAGAGCGTGTGCTTGCCTCCTGATATGGAACACCACGATCATCTCACGGAGCTGAAAAGGCATCCGCTCGGCCACCAAATTGATGGTGTTGGTGAGTATTTTTTCCTTTGTTTTCCCCTTTTTGTGCATCCGTTAGCTCGGTTTTCACTCAAAATTGCTTATCGTCCTCATGCAGGCCATGCAGAAAAACCATATTGCACATAAGCGTGTGCTGGAGCTATGCAAGACAACAAGGCTTGCCGTGGCTGAGGCCGATAGCAAGACGGCCGAGCTAAACGAATCAAAGCAAAAAACGGCCGAGCTTTAATCAGAAGTCGCCCGACTTACCAGGCTAGTAGATTCGGCGGAGGCGGACAAACAAAAGGCCTTGACCGAGCTGAAGGACCGCTATCTGCGTGAGCTGGCTATGGTCGAGAAGAAGAAGAACGCCGAGATAACCGAGCTAGAGAAGAAGGTAGAAGACGCGAAAGACCACGGTTACAAAGAAGGTGAAGCCACCAATATCTTGCAGTGCGAAGCTGCTAAGGATATATTTTTCAAATGTGGGTGGAAAACAGCCGTGGCGCAGCTCAGTCATGGCCAAGAGACCGAGGTGTTCCAGAAGCCTCCTCCACATTTCATACCGAGCTATATGGCGGAGTATGTCCACGTCATTCAGCAAAAATTTCTTCAAGCTGAGGGAGAAGAGGAGTCCCCAGAACCCAACAATGCCCCGGTCGTCGCCAATGATCCTGTTATTCATTCAGCTCGGGTAGAGCCACTGGTGGAAGACTTGGTTGAAAATGTGACCAAGCTACTTGCTAAAACCGGGCTTCGAGTTGATTTGGATGCGGATCTCGACGACTTTTTTGCTTGAACCTGTATTTTCTGCTTTTTGCTTTTTGGAAAGAATGTGTAACTGGGATAAAGTCCCACTTCTTGTAACCGACTTGAACTTTGAATGAAATCTTCTTTTGTTTTCCTCGACTGTTTGTTCGGTTTACTTCATGCATTTATTTCTTACTATGATTTGTATTCAGTATAACATTTTCTGGCCGAGATACCTATCTCGGTTTTAACCTGCCAACCTCTTCAGCCTAGATCCTTATCTCGGCTGAAGAGTACTTAAAGTTGGTTATTCCAACCAACTACTCTTCAGCCTAGATCCTTATCTTGGCCGAAGAGTACTTAAAGTTGGTTATTCCAGCCAACCACTCTTCAGCCTAGATCCTTATCTTGGCTGAAGAGTATTTAAAGTTGGTTATTCCAGCTAACCTCTTCAGCCTAGATCCTAATCTCGGCTGAAGAGAGATAAGTGTTGGTTTTTCCAGCCAACCTCTTCAGCTTAGATCCTGATCTCGGCTGAAGAGAGCTCAGTATTGGTTATTCCGGCCAACCTAGAGCCAAGTGTTTGGTTATTCCTGTCAAACTTCTTGCAACCTAGATCCTTATCTCGGCTTAGGAGAAGTAAGTGTTGGTTTTTCCAGCCAACCTCTTCAGCCTAGATCCTGATCTTGGCTGAAGAGAGCTCAAAGTTGGTTATTCCTGCCAACCTAGAGTAAGGTGTTTGGTTATTCCGGCCAAACTTCTTCAGCCTAGATCCTGATCTCGGCTGAAGAGAGCTCTAAGTTGGTTATTCTTGCCAACATAGAGCCAAGTGTTGGTTATTCCGGCCAACACTGCTTTCATTGCCCTTAGTTCACTAAAATAACTTTTACAAAAGAAAACAATTATGTTGAAAAGAGAACTACTTGCTTTATTGAAAAAAGAAAAATTACAAGTACTTTAAAGAAAAGCTAAAAATAAAATAGTTTGAGATTGGCAGTGTTCCATGGCCTGGGAATGGCCTTGCTGTCTCCATCTTCCAAGTGGTATGCCCCTTTTCCTGCTAATCCAACCACTTTGTAAGGTCCTTCCAAATTAGGCCGTAACTTGCCATCCCCGGGTACCAGAGTGTTGCCCATTACTTTGCGCAGTACCCAATCTCCAATCTTGAATTGCCTCAGATGTACTGTCTTGTTATATTTTCTGGATAACTCTTGCTGATATGAAGCGATGTGGACCAGTGCTCTTTCTTTTCTCTCTTCCGCAAGGTCGAGTTCCAAGGCTATGGCTTCTCCATTTAGATCTAGGTCAAAATTTTCACTTCTAATAGTGGGAAGGCCAACTTCCAGTGGGATTACTACTTCCATGCCATAGGTCAAGGAAAAAGGTGTTTCTCCAATTGACCGTCGAGGTGTGGTACGGTAAGCCCACAACACATGAGGGAGCTCCTCAGCCCACTTGCTTTTTGCTTTCTCCAGCCTTTTCTTCAATCCATCTAAGATGACTTTGTTTGATGCTTCCGCCTGGCCATTTGCTTGGGGGTATGCTGGTGTAGAGTTGTAGAATTCTATCTTGTACTCCTCACAAAAGCCTCTAAAAATTTTGCCATCGAACTGAGTGCCGTTGTCTGATATTAGAGCCTTAGGTATGCCGAATCGAGTGATGATATTCTACCAGACGAACTTCTTCGCATCTTTCTCCTTTATTGATACGAGTGCTTCTGCCTCCACCCACTTTGTGAAGTAGTCTGTTGCTGCAAGAAAGAACTTTCTATTGCCGAGTGCCATTCGAAGTAGTCCTACTATGTCCAAGCCTCACATTACGAAGGGCCATGGGCTAGTTAAAGGTAGAAGTTCTCTGGTTGGCTGATGTATTTGGTGTGCGAACTTCTGACATTTCTCGCACTTCTTGACATACTTTTCTAAATTTGCTTGCATGTAAGGCCACCAATATCCTTGTGAAATTGCTCTGTAGGCTAAAGATCTTCTTCATTGGTGGCTTCCACATACACCTTCGTGTATCTCGAACAGGAATGCTTCGACCTTGCTAGGATGGACACATTTAAAGTAGGGTCCTGTGAAGGATTTCTTGTATAAGGCCATTGATGGAGAGAACCAAAATCGCTGTGATTTTGCTCTTATTTTGTTTGCCTCTTTCTTCTCTTCGGGTAAGACGCTGTATTTTAAGAATACTATAATGGGATCCATCCATGAAGGGCCTAGTTCGGCGCAACATACCTCAGCTGCTTCGGGTTCTTCAATGCTTGGTCGAGGTAGGAAGTCGATCAGTAATGGATGTGGGATGGATGTACCTGCCATCGAAGCGAAGCCTGCTAGTTCGTCTGCTCTGCTGTTTTCTTCTCGGCCGATTTGCTCTATTCGCACCACTTCGAATTTCATGATTTCCCTTCTGACTAAATCTTGATACTTTGCTATCCTCTCATCTTTTGCTTCGTATTCGCCTGAAATCTAGTTTACTACCAACTGGGAGTCACTGTAAACCATTAGCTCGGTGGCCTGTATGAAGAGTGCTGATTTTAGGCCTGCTAAGAGTGTTTCATACTCCGCTTCATTGTTTGATGCTGGGAAGCCAAGGTTGACTGCTTGTTCCACTATCAGGCCATCTGGTAAGATGAGGACTATACCAAGTCCTGCACCGTGCCTGTTGGATGCTCCGTCCACAAAGAGCTTCCACATTTCTCCAACAAATAGCTTCCAGCAAGTGGAGGGGTCGGATGATATCTTGGGGTCATGCGTGCTGCTTATGTTTTCTTCCAAGTCCCTGCCTGTTGTTGGGTTTTGCTCTTCACTGTCTGATTGCCCCAAGTTTTTACTTGCGGATGAATCCTCACTAGGAATGGCATGGTTTATTCCTTCTTTCTGATCCTCAAGCCTGTATGGTTTGCAATGTGGCGGGGTATCTTGTATTAGGGGTTGCGTATTTCCTGCGGCACTTTCTGTCCCCATTTCGGTTGTACTAGTTAAGTCAACTGGGCATATGTGATGACTTCCTGGTGTGAACTCTGCCACAAAGTCTGCCAAAGCTTGGGCTTTTATTGCGGTTCTAGGTTGAAACTTGATATTATACTGTCCCAATTCTACTGCCCACTTCAAGATTCGCCCAGAAAAGTTCGCCCTCTCAAACAAAGCTTTTAGGGGAAAAGCTGTTAGGACGATTATAGTGTAGGCGTGGAAGTAATGCGACAACTTCCTTGAGGCCATCATCAAGGCTAAGGCCAGTTTTTCCAATGGTAGGTACCTGGTTTTTGCGCCCAGCAAGGTTTTGCTTACATAAAAGATGGGTAGGTGTTGGATTCCTTCCGCTCTGACCAACACTATGCTGACTGCGTGCTATGAAACTGCTAGGTACAAAAAGAGCTCTTCTCCAGGTACTAGGGTTACTAGCAAAGGTGGAGAAGACATGTACTCTTTCAAGTTTTCTAGAGTGCGGTCGCATTCTTCATCCCACTCAAACTTGGCCTTTAATTCTTGGAAAAATGGTCGACATCTGTCTGACGACCGACTTATGAACCAGTTTAGCACGACTGCTAGGCCAGTGAGATGCTACACCTCTTTTACTGTGTTGGGCCTCTCAAGATCTTGGATTGCTTTGATTTGAGAAGGGTCTGCTTCTATACCTCGGTTGGTCACCAGAAAACCTAGGAATTTGCCTGATCCTATGCCGAATGCACACTTGGATGCATTTAGGTGCAACTTGTTCTTCTTCAGAATCTAGAACATTTCATCTAGGTCCCTGAGATGGTCCTTCTCATCCTTGCTCTTGACCACCATGTCGTCTATGTAAGCCTCCATTGTTCTGCCTAACAATGGTTCAAACATCTTGGTGACCATCCGTTGGAATGTTGCCCCTGCATTTTTTAGGCCAAAGGGCATGACCTTGTAACAATACAATCCTCTAGGCGTTGTAAAAGATATGACCTCCTGGTCTGGTTCATACATAGCGATCTGATGGTAACCTCTGTACGCATCGAGGAAGCTAAGTCGATTGTGTCCTGCTGTCAGGTCTACCAGTTGGTCTATCCGTGGTAGGGGAAAGCTGTCCTTTGGGCATGCCTTGTTGACCGTTTTGTAGTCCACGCATACACGTCATTTTCTATTCTTCTTTGGCACTACTACAATATTGGAGATCCATCTAGGGTAGTGCACTTCTCTGATAGCTCCTACCTCCAGCAAGTTTCCCACTTCTTCTGCCACTATCTCGGCATGGTGGAGTGTTGATCTGCGAGTGCACTGTATAATTGGTTTGGCAGTTAGGTGGACATTCAGTCGATGACAGATGAAGTTTGGGTCAATGCCAGGCATGTCATACGGTGTCCAGGCAAACACTTCGATGTTAGAGGTTAAGAATTCCATGACTTCTATTCTCTCGGTGCTGGACAAAGACGAGTCGAGCAAAAAGAACTTTTCTGGGTCTTTTCCATCTATCCTTACCTGTTCCAAGTCTTCCACTGCCTTCTTATCAGCTACTTTGCCGACATCCGCAAATAGTTCATTGCTTTCGGGCTCTTCGACCATCTGTACAAACCCTTTCGCAGCGCGGCTGCCATTTACTGTGACGAAGCACTGTTTTGACATAATTTGGTCTCCGAAGACCTCTTCAATTACTCCGGCTTCGTTGGGGAACCGCAATACTTGATGGTAGGTTGACGCTACCGATCGCATGGCATGCAACCATGTCCTCTCCAAAATTATATTGTAAGTGGAAGGGACTTTCAATACCCAGAATTCCACCTGTTTCGTCATGGTTCCTGCCTTAACTGGGAGGATTATCTTGCCCACTGGCCACTCTGGCATTGAGTTGAATCCGATTAGGGGAGATGTTGCGGGTGCCATGTCTTTGTCCTCCAGTTTCAGTTGTTTGAAGGTTTCGTAATACATTATCTCACATGAGCTTCCTTGGTCAATCAGAATCCGCTTGATGTCGAAATTCTTGACGCGTAGAGTGACAACCAATGCATCATTGTGAGGGCAGTATATCCTTGCTAAATTTTTGTCTGAAAAAGATATGACATTTGTGGCCTCTGTTCTCACATTTTTTACGGCAGGTTGTGCACTTAATACCTCCCTCAAGTGCTCAGCCTTTTTTATCATTCCCCTGAGCTCACATACCCGCTCAGGTTCGAATACCCCATGTATTACGTTAATTACGCCTTGAGGTGGAGCGTCGACCGGCATCCCGTTTGGGTTGTTGTGGTTCTGGGGGACTGGTTGCGTCCCTCCTTCTACGTACTGGTCCAGGTGCCCAGCTACCACTAACTCCTCCAAATGCTGCCTCAATGGCGTGCAATTTTCAGTGCGGTGCCCCTTTTCATCATGAAAGGTGCACCGGGACCTCTCATCATAGTCCTTTTGTGCTTCTCCCAAGTTAGCTGGCCATCGGACTAAAGGTTCGTCACGTATCTCACTTAGGATTCGGTAGATTGGTTTTTTGAACACTGTAGTAATGGTTGTGCGAACTCTTAACCTCCTTTTGTCTGGGTCTTCTCTGTTAGCCCGCCTGCCTTGCCCATTCTTACTTGGTTGTTCTACCATGTTGACTTTTGCTGAAGTCTTTTTATCTGGCATTGCTGTTGTGCCAGATTTCGCTTTAGCACGGGCGCTGTCTTCCTTCACGCGAATATGTTGGTGCACTCTCTCCATTAAGGCCTCCATTGGGAGGGGCGGCGTCATTGTAATTGAGTCCCTCAATTTATTGCCGACTGGCAGGCCCCATTTGTATTGTGCTGTGGCGAGGTTTGTAGGGTAATCCCCAATCTGGTTGAAGGTTTCCCAGTAGCGACTGTTGTAGGATCTCAACGTCTCCTTGTCGCCCATGTCAATGAAGAGTAGCTAGTCGATCTCCACTGGTGTCTTGGTGTTCGTTCTGAACCTAGTCACGAACGCCTCTGCCAATTGTGCCTAGGAGGCGATGCTGCCTTTAGGTAGCCTTTCGAACCAAGTTAGACCTAGGTCGCCAAGGCTGGATGGGAATAGGATGCACATCAAAGCCTCGTTCCGCCGGTATACTGCCATAACCTGGCAAAAGTGGCTTAGGTGCATGTAGGGGTCTCTCTTCCCTTCATAAGTAGTGAATTTGGACTGGTGAAAGCCCGAAAGTAGTGGTGCGTTCTTAATTGCCGGAACGAATGGCGAGCTTTGTAACCTTGCTAATGCTTTGTCTGTTGGTTCATAAACAAGGCGCGGCATTGGCATTCCTACTTTGACGCTACCATGCATCCCAAGGGCCAACCGCTGAAGGGCTGAAACTCTGCGCGGGTCGCGTGCCCTGACATCCTCCTTCCATTGTGCCCTTTCTTCAAGCACAGTTCGCAAGTCGGATGATCTGGGCAACTCCGTGTGCCTAGATGACGTCTGGTGCGTGTGCGAGGGCCGATAGGTGCTTCCCTCAGTATATGACCTCTCTGTTCTCGTTCTCTAAGACCTGGAGTAACGAGTCCTGGAAGTCCTTAATTAAGTGTCGCCTGTTCTCAGGCTCTTACTCTCTGCCTGCGATGGTGTGGTATGCCTACCACGATCTTCCGAGTGGTGAGGGGGCGTGTTGCTTTTGCGCCCCTCTCCTGTCGCCACCCATTTTCCTTTTATCTGGCGCTTCATTGACTCCATGTCCACCGCCATCCTTCGTATCAACTCGTCCTGCTCCTTCACGCGATCTTCCAAAACTTGAGGGTCCATCATCTGCCTCTGTCTTTCAGGACTTTGAGAGTGACGGGGGCTGTTAGCCCGCCTCACCCTTGCATCCCTCCAGGGGTTCTGTCGCTAGGGTTCTAAATCCGCCATGGGAGGGATAGAAGGCAAGCCTTCGCGCCTTCCACCCCCGTCCGGGGTTTGCCCGTCAATAGCTGATTGCGGCAAGTCTTCATTGTGCGCCATTGCTTCCAACTAGTGAGGAAAACTTGATTAAGAGGTTTTGTTCTTTCTGAAATTCCCACAGACGGCGCCAATTGTACGAGCACGAAATTATCTTCTCGTATAATCCTGTTGATCAAGTCTGCGCTCCTCCAAACGTCGTCGCTTTACTCCCTGAAAACACAAACGTGAGCTAGTCGGCGAGTGTGTGCCGGATACCTCTCCGATGCCTAAGTCAGCAAAATAGACAAATAAACAAAAGTTCTGTGTATTCGAGAATCAAAGTTGTGTTCATTCTACATAGGTTATGTTGTGAGCTTTTATAGGTTCCGCATGGCACAATCCTAGTAGGACTCTTATTCCTCCATGTAGAGTCCTCCTAGGAATCACACTCCTGAAAGATAATGCTTATCCTTCAACACTCCCCTCACTGCTTAAACCAAGTGAGATGATTTTACCACGGTTGGATGATAGTACGACCGAGCTAACACTAGCCTTTTGTCATACTTAATCCAATGTCTTCGCATGCAATACATAGCTCGGCTCTCCTTTCACTTGTACCCCAGTTTTGGCCTGTTGAGACCGAGCTAACCATACCAAGCTTTGACCGAGCTAACAAGAGCAAGGTCCTCCGCAAGACGCCCAAATACCTCATCTCTGAATACTTTGACCAAGCTAATCGCCACTCCGACCGTGGTGACCGTAGCCATTTTGACCAAGCTAACTACAAGGTCCTCTATACTCAGCCCTTTTTAGCTCGGCCCATAGAACGGCCCATTACTGGGCCTTGGCCTAGCTCGGGCCTAATGCACATAAAAACTCCCTCTCAGAATATATATGATTACTAGGCCGATTAACAATGGTAGGATATCTATATAGCTACCATTGTTAATAGAAACTTTTTTCTTTTTTTTTCATTCTTCAAATATGATTGTTTAATTTTTATACATCACTTTTTTTTTTCCCAAAAATATTCTACTTCCAACAAGTTTGTATTCTTCATTTGGCTACCAAAACTGTCCACGTGGTTCATGGACATCAGTTTCATGGGCTTGATGGTTGTATGTGCATAAGTTGTCTTGCAAGTGTTTGATAGAATGTGCCAATGAGTCTGTCTTGCAAATGGATGAATGTGTTTGACTAATAGGAAAGTAATTTACTTTATTATTTGTTAGTAGTAGTCATCCTTGGTCAAGAAAAATTATTAGGTAGTGCCACATGGCATTGCCATGTGAGATCAAACACCAATCACTAATTGTCACCCTTATGTTGTTAGCCAAAATATTAACATAAATGTTATGGCCAGCCCCATGATGTAAACTAATCATGTTCGAGTAATGTAACACATAGCAATACCCTACATGACACCCAATAATTGTTTCTCGGGTGAGCAAGTCTCTTTTCTCTTGTTCTCTACACTTTATTGCCTGAAGTGTCATAATAGTAATTACTAACAAAAATCGTAAACTAGTTTTGGGGAAAACATTTGTGTAAAAACAGAGGTAAATGATATTGAAAATTTATCATGTAAATTACCATGAGAAATTAAAGACAATCAATCATGGTTTCCCAGATAATGACATGTTTAAGCAAAGGGTAATACATGATTGTTGGGATTAAAGTAACTTGTCAAAATTCAGCAAAAATAGATCCCTTGTTCAGGTAATGCATTTCCTTTCCATCTATTTCTTTATTATTTTACTCATGAATATTTCTTTATTAACGGTAGAGTTGACTTTGGTGTAGGTGCTTCAGAAGTAATTAGTGTATTTTTTCATTAATGGGTATTATCTTAAATGATTTTTCTGCTCTATCACAATAACCAAATTATACTTGGGGACGAGAAACTTGAAAGACTTTTAAATCTCATTTTCATTGTTATTTTTCATTGTAAAGAAGGTGAATTTTTTGTTTTTGTATTTTTTTTTTTAACAAAGAAGGTGAAGCACTTGTTCTGTTAGGTTTCTTGAAACAATTGGGATAAGTATTTGGTTCACATGAATTTGAATCTTTGAGTGTTTGGTTTATTAATTTATGTTGCTTTTGTTTTGTTTATTTAATTCTTTCTTTTTTCTTCTTTTCCTTTCATAATATATATGGAAAACACAGACATTATGTCATCATCAAAGTAGGGAAAATATAGATTCAAAACAATTTCTTGAAATGTATGAACTCTCTCTCTCTCTATATATATATATATATGTACGTGTGTGTAAAGCCTTCATGTTCTATTGATTCTTGATATAGGTAATTTTTTTCTTAAGGTTAAGGGATAATCTATCATACTCTATTAACTAACTATTATTCACTCCAAAGCCTTTGACATTGACATGGGTAAGCCCATTAAGGATATGGCCCACCACTTAAGGCCCAATCCATGACTCAAATACTAAAGCTCAACATTCTTGGAACCCAACGTTACACCAAGCACCAATAACATCTAAACACTTGGCAAGTGAAGGACCAACCACATCAGCAGACAAAGATCCTGCAGAGTTATTGCACCACACATCAGCCATTAATGAGTTTCCCTACAGCATTTATTATGATAACCCTTCACATCGGAACAGAACAGCCTCACCACGAACAAGGCAAGCTAGAACATAGACTTTCAGCCAACGTGACAGCTCGGAGTGGACAAGGAAATGATGAGCAAAGGATATAACCAGGCTTCTAAGACAAAGAAAAGGTTAAGTTCTCTATCACCATCTTATCTCTACATTCCGTCACCCTCTTTTTTCTCTAACTTGATCGTCGGAGGGTTCACTGGGGGACTCTCCGTTCCCTGTTGAACTCTTGTGCAGGTCTCTCTGCGGGCTCGACACTCAGGCAACGGTTTGGGAAGCGTGGATCTATCCGACCCGTTCCATCTGGAGCACTCGGTATCATCATTGGCACCGTCTGTGGGAATCTTTTCGCTCCGTGTGGCAATTGTGCTCATTGTCGCCGGAGACCCATTCCCGATAATCCCTACCTGTCACCCACCAAGGTGGATGGTCACAACTAGATCCATGGCTTCTCAACACAACGTTGTCGACTCCCAAGCTAACCCTCCTAACCCAAACAACCCACCGTAGTATTTCACAAAGCTTACCAACAGCATTAACCACTTAGCCGAACAAAACCAAGCCCTGATCAATGCTTTGCTTCAAAGAGACCTTCTCATTCCTCCTCCACCACCTCAAGATATCCCACCCAACCGAGAACAAGCCTCAAGCTATCCCATCCAACAATCCCATCCATCCAACTTGGAGGGCTTGCGACCTCCTCCCCTAGATATGGACCCGCCACCTCGGGCTCCACTTCCATCGGTCCAAGCACCTACCCCCGAGGGAGAGGCCAGTAGTGTCCAGCCTCCATTGCATTCCGGTGGTGACAACGCTTCTCTTTGGGATGCAGAACTCCGGGCCATGAAGCTCCAGCTTTAAGGAGTCATGCAGAACATACAAAATAAACCTTCTACCACAGCCAACTCACTATTTGTTGCCTCCATCAGGGACAAACCCCTACCTCCTAAGTTCAAAATGCCCTCGATCGACTCTTTCAACAGTATAATGGACCCAGTCGATCACTTGGAGACCTACAAGACCCTCATGATCCTTCATGCATTCCCTGATGAGATCATGTGTCGGGCTTTCCCCGTAACACTTAAGGGGTCGGCCCGACTGTGATTTAGTCAGCTTCCGACGGACTTTATCTCTATTTTTCAGCACCTAAGTTACTCCTTCCTCAACTACTTCATTGGTGCCCAGCGCCAACGGCGTCCGGCAACTCAACTCGTCAACATCCGTCAAACGGAGGGGGAGTCGCTGCGTAGCTTTGTCACCCGTTTCAACACTGAAGCCTTGTAGGTGGAGGAAAACGATGACAATGTCATTCTTACGGCTTTCATGGCCGGTCTACGATCATTCGATTTCCTTTTCTCCCTCTCTAAAAACCCTCTTACCTCCATGGCAACCCTCCTCTCCAAAGACCAAAAATATATGAACGCCGAAGATTCCCTAGCCGCTCGACAAGACTCTACAATCAAAAACCCTACCCCCAGAGAGAAGAGAAAGGACTCTGAAAACAGAACCACCCAGTACGCACAGCAAACACCTCAGTATACTGACCGACCCTCCCGAGTCGATCGATCGACATCTGCCCGACCGCCTGGCCGGTTCGAACAGTACACTCCTCTCAATTCTCCCATGGAACAAGTCTTGAACCAAATCCAACGAGATTATCCCCTGAAATGACCACAACCATCGCGGTCTCCTTCCAACCGGCGAGACCAGTCCTAGTACTGCCGTTTCCATCAGGACCACGGCCACAATACTGAGGAGTGTGTTAACCTTAAAGACCAGGCTGAGAGCTTGATACGCCAAGGGCGTCTCAGTTGGTTCACGGCAGCCTGCCCTCACCAACGGCCAAGGACCAAACCTACCAGAAACAATCACCAACACACCCCTCCTCGAAGACCCGCCCAACCTAACCCAGGCAATGATCGACCCCCACAGTAACCCCGAGCACAAGGCAACCCTACCCTCCTGATTGGAGAGATTAGAGTTATTGCTGATGGGCTGGCATGTGGTGGACCATCCCGTTTGGCCCAATGAGCAGAACTTAGAAAAATTCGGCAGGGCGCCGATAAGGAGGTCGCGACATTGGACCGCCCTTCAAACACCCGAAGCAGTGGATGGAGCCCATCACCTTTACAGAGGCCGATTGCACATGCATTCGTTACCCCTATGACGACCCCCTCGTCATCTCAGCTCTCCTGTCCAATTACAAAGTCAGACGAGTGCTTGTCGACAATGATAGCTCTTCAGACATTATCTTCCTAGACGCCTATCGCCAGCTCAAAGTCGGAGAAGAAAGTTTGTCCCCTCTCCAAACTCCACTGGTCGGCTTCATTGTAGATCGGGTGACCTCCATAGGCTCCATCGATCTTCCCATCACCATTGGAGAATACCCATGGCAAACCACTAAGTTGCTCACCTTCCTCGTTATCGATTGTCCCTCTGCTTATAACATCATCATCAACCGCACCGCCCTTAACGCTTTTCAAGCTGTTACTTCCACGTACCATCTAGCCATGAAATTCCTCATCGACCTCGAAGTCGGTATCGTGAGGGGGAAGCAGACTGTGGCCAGAGAATGCTACGTCGCTTTACTTAAAGAGGTCAAGCTAAAGGAGACTATGATCATCGAAGGACTCGACGTCAGAGACGAAGATGAGTTAGTTAGAGGGGAACTAGTGGAAGAACTTGTTGAAGTCCCCATCGACCCCACCAACCCAACAAAAACAGCCAAGATCAGTAGCCAGCTATCCCCCCAGGCCAAGGCCGACTTTACAACCCTCCTAACCGAGCACAATGATGTGTTTTCCTGGACCCATTTCGACATGCCGAGTATTGATCCCTTATTCATCACTCATCGTCTCAGCATCGAGCCCCACTTCTTACCCTTCCGCCAGAAGCAGCGTATCTTTCACCTGAGCGCAATACTCTTATTGCTTCCGAAGTCGATAAACTACTGGAAGCACGGTTCGTCCAGAACATAGACTACCCCAGATGGCTGTCAAATGTGGTCCTGGTCCGAAAAAACAACGGTAAATGGCGACTCTGCGTCGATTATTCTGACCTCAATCGGGCTTACCCCAAAGACAGCTATCTACTCCCCCGCATAGATCTGTTTGTCGACACCACGGTCGGACACCAGATGCTCAGTTTCATGGACGCCTTCTCTAGCTACAATCAAATTCTGATGCACCCGGCCGACTAGGAACACACCTCCTTCATTACGGACAGAGGAACTTACCACTATCGTGTTATGCCCTTCGGATTGAAAAACGCCGGAGCCACTTACCAACGGTTGGTTAATGCTGTTTTTCACCATCAGATAGGTCGGAACATGAAAGTCTACGTCGATGACATGCTTGTCAAGAGCAAACTCTCCTTTGATCATTTGGTAGACCTGCGAGAGACTTTCGAAACCTTACGTAAATATCAAATGAAGCTCAATTCGGAGAAATGCGCCTTCGGCGTTGGGTCTGGGAAGTTCTTGGGATTCATGGTCAGTCAGCGGGGTATCAAGGCCAACCTTGAAAAGATCAAGGCCCTGATAGAAATGCAGTCACCCAAAACGGTTAAAGAGGTTCAAAGGCTTACTGGCCGAGTCGCCGCCCTCAACCGTTTTATTTCCCGTGCGACGAACAAGTGCCTCCCCTTTTTTAAAGTCCTTCAACAGGCTTTTGAGTGGACGACCGAATCTGAAGAGGCCTTCCAACAATTAAAGCAGTGCATGGCCAACCCCCCCTACTCTCTCAGGCGCTTACGAGTGAGCCCCTTTTTCTCTACTTAGCCGTATCGAGCACCGCAGTCAGTGCGGCCCTCATCAAGGAGGACGGCTTAGTACAGCGTCCGGTTTATTACATTAGCCGAGCTCTTAGGGGAGCAGAACAGAACTACCCGTTGTTAGAAAAAATGGCCTTGGCCTTGGTCATAGCCTCAAGACGACTCCGACCGTACTTCCAAGCTCACTCCATAGTGGTCCTCACTAACCAACCTTTGAAGAAGATAATGCAATAACCAGAGTTGTCCGGCAGACTTATGTAATGGTCAGTTGAGCTTAGCCAATTTGAAATCTCCTACCGACCTTGAACAGCGATCAAAGGCCAGGCTGTTGCCGATTTTATCCTGGAATTCACTAATCCCACACCCACCAAGGCCCCCCCCACCCAGGCAATTCAATACTGAGGCAGAAGACCCCCACTCTTGGACCCTCAATGTCGATGGGTCATCCCGCAAAGAAGGCTGTGGAGCTGGTCTCATCCTCACCGCCCCCGAAGGTGGTTATTTCAAGTGTGCTATCCGCTTCCTATTTGACGCAAGCAATAATGAGGCCGAGTATGAGGCCCTAATAGCAGGTCTTCGCCTAGCAAGAGACATTGGTGTAAGCCACATCCGAGTGTTCAGTGATTCCCAATTGATCGTCGGACAAATCACGGGGAAATTTGACGCCAAGGACGACACCATATGAGCCCATAGGGATATTGCACTCCCCCTTGTTTGCCTTTTCAACACTTTTCATATCAAACACATCCCTCGGTCAGAAAGCTCCAAGGTAGATGAAATGGCTCAATTAACCTCGGCTGACCAGTCGGACCTGAGCCATGGAGTTCGCCTTGAATACCTGACCCACCCGGCTACTTCGCCAACCTAGTAGGAGGTCCACTTCCTCCAAAATGAACCTATCCCACAGGCGGCCGACATCCTTCTATTTTTGACAAGTGAGGAGTTACCCAGTGACAAACAGCAGGCCACCAAAGTCAGAGTGTAGTCGTCCAATTATATCCTCATCAGCGGCTTCCTGTACAAACGCGGATTTTCATGCCCATACCTCAGGGGTCTCAGTCCTTCCCAAGCGACCTATGTGATGAGGGAAGTCCACAAGGGTGTATGTGGTAATAATTCGGGTGCTAGGTCACTAGCTCATAAAATACTCCGCACCAACTATTTCTGGCCTACTCTCAACCAAGATGCCACAGAGTTCATGCTTAAGTGCGATAAATGCCAGCATTTTGCCAACATCCCTCATGCTCCGCCGACAGAACTGATTACACTCAGCAGTCCGTACCCGTTCGCCAAGTGGGGCATTGACTTAGTTGGTCCATTGCCCATGGGTAGGGGCCAAACCAAGTTCGCTGTGGTCGCCATTGATTACTTCACCAAATGGGTGGAAGCGGAACCCCTCGCCACAATCACCGAACGGAACACAACCAGATTTATTTGGCAGTCGATCGTATGCCGATTTGGAATCCCCCAAGCCATCGTCTCAGACAACGGTAAGTAATTCGACAATGCCAAGTTCAGGAAATTTTGTGCAGAGCTCCACATTCAGCCGTGCTTCTCTTACCCAAGCCATTCCCAAGCTAACGGGAAGTCGAGGTCACCAACCGCTCTCTCTTGAAGATCATCAAAACTAAGTTGGAAGCCGCCAAGCGACTCTGGGCTGAGGAACTACCAAACGTACTCTAGGCCTATCGCACTATCGCCCGAACCCCTACCGGGGAGACCCCATTTCGCTTAACATACGGCGCTGAGGCAGTCATCCCAGTAGAGATCAGCCTGCCAAACCCGAGGGTTCTGCACCCAGATCCCGAACTAACAGAAGGCTTGCGTCGGGCCGACTTAGACCTAATCGAAGAGCTTCGAGAGACATTTGCTGTCAGACAGGCCTCATATCAACAAAAAATGAGAACACACTACAACCGCAAAGTTCAACCGAAGGAGTTCACAGTTAGGGACCTAGTCTTGCGCGAGGCGACTCTCGCCACCAAAAATCTCGCCGGGGGCAAGCTAGCTGCCAAATGGGAAGGGCCTTATGTCGTTAAAGCCAGACCTCGCCCAGGCACCTACCGACTCCAAGACATGGAAGGCAGAGACCTCCCCCATCCATGGCACGCCGAGCACTTGAAGCGTTATTTCCAGTAAAATAGCATCTCCTACTTTTGTATTGGTCAATTGTTGTATATTCTTTTGACGATCTACATGCTTGTTCGTTTTGTCCTTTCTATACGTGGTGTGAACTTGTAATCAGTAGGCCATGCCTTAAATGCAAATGACTTTATATCTCCATTACCTGCACTGTACTTTAATAATGACTTGTTAATCAATGCACGAAGAGCTCAGCCAGACTGAGTTAACTAGAGCCTCAGCCAGACTGAGCACGATGAGCTTAGCCAGGCTAAGTTAATTAAAGCCTCAGCCAGACTGAGCACGAAGAACTCAGCTAGACTGAGTTATTTAAAGTCTCAGCCAGACTGAGCACGAAGAGCTCAGCCAAACTGAGTGGCGGTCGGCCGGACTGAGCATAAAGAGTTCAACCAGATGAAGAGCCTTCCCAGCCTTAGTTAGAACTCAAGTGAAGAATTCGGCCAGTCCATTTTCGTAATTTAATGTTACAGCGTAGTGGCCATACTTAGTCAAAATCCAGGCCCATACTATAACATCTTTTAATGATTTTTACATTTTTAATTTTACATTTTCAATATAGTTAAAATTCAGGTCCATAGTCGTCCAAGCCAGTCTTTCATTTTTCATTCTTTAACATTTTCATGTATGCCCATTTTTAACGATTTTTGTATCATGGTTTTCTCACAAGTTAGGCTGGTTTTCTCACAAGTTAGGCTGGCTGCCCATTTTTAAACTTTCTACATCACAATCTATGCACAAGTCTTAATTTCATACCCATTTTTCATTGAATTCTGCTTTGCCATTTTCATTATTTCCAAATTTACAACTCACAAGAAATAAGGACAACAATAATACAAAGGAAAACTCATTATTTTATTTACAAACTTACAGTTACATACAATTTGCTGCAAAAATTACACGCAAAAAAAAAAAAAAACAAACAAACAAACACAAAACAAAACAACATAAGTCAAATTTTTACACTCAGTTACACAGTTCACTCCTCTTCACTAGAGGCAAGGTCCTCCTCTTCAATACCTTCGTCCAGGGGGGTCTGGGCGACGTCGTCTTCACCCACCTTCACCAAGCCGAAATCCACGTCTGGGAACAACTCCTGCGCCTTATGTTTGAAGGTCATCCAGCCGCTGTCCTAGAACTCGCTCATTTCATGCTTGTAGAAGTCAGACTGCTGGAAGCTCTGGATAACTTCCTCTTCGCTTCTACCTCCAGCGGCTGCTCCCGACGGCCCAGCCCCCCCGCTACCCTCATTAGCCAGGCTGCTCGCAATCGCGGCATCTATGGCCATCTGGAAGTCGACGAACCCGTTGAATTGCTCCACCGCCACCATACACAGGTCGAGTTACGCCGCCCTCTCAGATGCCAACTTCGCTCTCTCCTCCGCTAGTTCCTTCTCCAATACCGCAATCCGACTATCGGCCTCTTCCTTGTCCTTAACCAGGTCTTCGTTACTGGACATGGCCTCCTCCCATCTTTCGTTGGCAGTGGTGCAGGCTCTCTGGACCTCCTCTAGTTTTCTCTTCTCGCCCGCCAACTCGAACTCTAGCGATATTGCCTTGCGGCGCTCCACCTCCAACTCTGACTTGGTCAGCTGAGTAGCTCTGCACCAGCGCCAACACCTCCATACTCTTTGCCCTTTGCGCATATTCTAGCCCATTGGCGCACGCACTCCGAGCGGCCTTCATCCACCTCGCCGTCTCCACCCTCAGTTTGTGCAGCTGTACCTTTGCCTCTTCCAGCTGGGCCCTCGGTGGCTCTATCTCCATCTTCGAGAGCGCTGCTTTGTTCATCAGGGCAGTTGCCAGGGTCGCTGCCTCCATCTAGGCTGAACAGAACCCCTTCAGGAGGTCGACCTCTGTCAATCGCGCCAGTGACTGTACAGCCCATCTTTTAGAACTCCAACCAGGCGATCGGCTGCGACCTTGGCTTCCTCCCCTTTTGCCGAGCGACCTACCAGCGCACACGCGTGGTACAACGTGGTCGCCAACGCGGCACTCATCTTTTGCTTGCCGATCCCAGCTTTCCCTTCACTAAGACTAGGGGTTCCTTCTGGCGCAGATACTACCGTCGTCGCCATAGGGGCAGTTGGGCCCAAGTGTTCTTTCGGTACTTGGGCACTCGGACCCTCATCTTCGTTCACCACTTGGGCGGTCTCCTTCGCCTCCTCTAGCGCCGCCTCTACCCTTTCCTCCTTCATCTCTCCCATCGAAAAGGCACCATCGCCCCTAACCTTCATTTTTTTCGAGGTAGGGGCCTCTTTCTCCCCCTCTACGCCCCCCCTTTCTTCCTTGGCTTCTTCATAACCGCCTCCACCTCCTGCTTACCCCTCTCTTTCAACGGGTCTACTGGGGGCGGCAGTGGGGCAAAGCCAGCTAAGTCTTTGTCGCCTAGCGACTTGGGACGCGGTCAGACCCGCTCTCTCATCACCAGCTTTGGGGCAGGCCCCAATTGTGCCTCCTTGTATTTGTCCACTCTGGTGAACAACCTCCTCTTCTCCTCCGCTTTCTTACATACCTCTAGTTCCTCCTTCGGCGGATCCCCCTCCGATGGCTGCGGTCTCAAGTTCAGGGCAAACAACGTCGAAGGAAGGACCAGCTCGTCCCACCTCACCCCCTTTTCCTCCCTCCACTCCCTCACCTCTTCACCCAGTCTTCGGCCGCCACATCCAACTTCGGCTCAACTGATTTTGTGGGGACCTCCCATGTTGTGCGAACTCCCCTTCCACCGTTCGCCGACACGAAGAACCATTTCGGTCTCCACCCCTTCACTGAAGACGGCAAGCCCGCCACTAGACCCCGACCTGCCACAGCCTGCAAAGTCACTTACCTCTCCTGTTGACCGGAGGCCTTGTAGCACGAAAAGAATTCCTCCACCGTTATGGTCGCCCCTCCGATCGCCTACGCCCAGGCGCTCGCACAGGCCATCACTATCTTCCAGGCATTCGGCCTCAGCTGCCCGGGTGCCACTTCTAACCTGTTGAGCACGTCGACCACAATTTGAGGGAGGGGTTGCCTCAGACCCCCTACAGTGCCTCCTCGTATAGGCTGAACTCGTCCGACCATACATCCGACGCCCTCTCCTTGGACGTAGGCAGCCTCAACCCTATTTCCATGGGAATCTGGTACTTCCTCTGTACCCCCTCCAACTCCTCCGCCGAAAACGTGGATTTGTCTGGCTTGGTGTGCCAGTGGTCCGGCTCCACTTGGCTAATAGGCCTCGCGGCCGCAATCATCGTTATCGGGCGAACCCGCACCGCTTGACCAGCTCCCCTGCCCTCCCTTCGCTCCACCCGATACTGTTCCGCCAATTCCACCGCGTCGTCATCGCCCAACAAGTCAAGCCTGGCGGCCGGCACTTCCTCTCGGGCCATTTCCCCTACGTATCTACGTATTGCTTCGGATGCTGGCACAAAGAAGTTCGCAAAGTGTTGCAGAGGTGTGTCACATGAGACAAATGAGTTCACCTCAGGGATGTGTTAGTTTTTGGCGATAAGATAAGTAAAACGAATAACTCCAAATACCCATGGTTTGCCTATATTCCAAGGGTCAAGATTCAATTTTGCTAGTTTGAAAAATTTGACAAATTTTGAAAAACTCCTGCCCCTGCCTTTTCACTACCCTATATTACCTTGTTCCTTCACTTCTTACCAACGCGTCACCTCCTCCATTAAAGGATTACGCCACGTGTACGCCCACGATCCACTACTCCTTCCTCTTCCCTGTCCATTCCACTTCACTTCACCACGTGCCCTACGCACCACCACTTCCCTTCTCACTCGGCCACCGCAGTCGGCCCTCCTCATGGTCGGTCCCTCCACTCAGCCACCCTTCGCTGTCGGCCCTCCTCGTGGTCGGTCTCTGCACTCGGCCACCCTTCGCGGTCGGCCCTCCTTGTGGTCGGTCCCTCCACTCGGCCACCCTTCGCGGTTGGCCCTCCTCGTGGTCGGTCCCTCCACTCGGCCACCCTCCGCGATCAACCTCTCGCAACCCTCGTTTTCTTCCTTATTCCCTTCGTTGGACTGAAGCTGCACTTGGAAATGGGGGACTACTGACATGGGTAAGCACATTAAGGATATGGCCCACCACTTAAGGCCCAATCCATGACTCAAATGCTAAAGCTCAACATTCTTGGAACCCAACGTTACACCAAGCACCAATAACATCTAAACACTTGGCAAGTGAAGGACCAGCCACATCAGCAGACAAAAATCCTGCAGAGTTATTGTACCACACATCAGCTATTAATGAGTTTCCCTGCAGCATTTATTACAATAACCCTTCACGTCGGAACAGAACAGCCTCACCACGAACAAGGCAAGCTAGAACATAGACTTTCGGCCAACGTGACAGCTTGGAGTGGACAAGGAAATGATGAGCAAATGATATAACCAGGCTTCTAAGACAAAGAAAAGGTTAAGTTCTCTATCACCATCTTATCTCTACATTCCGTCACCCTCTCTTTTCTCTAACTTGATCGTCGGAGGGTTCGCTGGGGGACTCTCCGTTCCCCGTTGAACTCTTGTGCAGGTCTCTCTACGGGCTCGACACTCGGGCAACGGTTTGGGAAGCGTGGATCTATCCGAACCGTTCCATCTGGAGCACTCGGTATCATCAAACATCTTGCTTCATATTATGACAGAAAATAGAAGAAACTAGCTTTGATTCAAGCATGGGAAGAAAATGAAAAACCAAAAGTAGTGTAGTGTAATTCATTTTCTCTTTTTTCCTTATGTACTATTCATTTTGTGGTGGTGCTATTAGCTTCTTTCATTTCATTGTTTTACCATATATCAATTTGCAACATAATTGGAAAGTATCTCATATACTAATGTTGGTGAGTTACTATAAAGTATCTTCTATACTATCCACTAATGATTACTATGAATTCAATAGAAGGGATTTACTTGTGATATGTTGAGTTCTTTCTATTTGTTTTTAATTTCACTTTTTAGAGAGTATTTTTTTTCCTACTGGCTAATTTCTGCTTGTATTGCAGTGTGTCATCATCAAAGCATTTGAAGAGTATATTTATGAGACTCCATTCTAATTTGTATGGACAATTCTGTTCTAGCAATTACAAGGAACTTATAAGAACTCGATTTGGGCATTGACTTCCACAAATATTATTGAAGTACTATAGCGATACACGCTTTTCATGGATATGAAGATTACCTCTTTTTTGGATATGTAAATATTTATTTGTTTAATTTTTGTTTATGATATTATGATAATGATATTTACTAGTAGGAACAATGTTTTGATTTTATTTTATTAGTAAAGAATAATGTGTAAATTGTAATTACATTTAATAAATGAAATTTTATTTGTTTATCTTACAAACCAAAATATCAATGGAGTGAATGTTGTAAAACAATTATTTATTTATTTTTGTTTTGTTTTTCAATTTATCTCCATTTATGGCACAAATGAATGGTGAAGCACTGACACTTTAATTTGTCACTTAAAGTTGGATCTAGTGGCATTTATAAGAGTTGTTAAAAATATTAATTATGGCATAAGAAGAGCCATTAAAAAAGTATATAGTGACATTTTTTTAAATTGTAAGTCTTCTTTAATAGCGCTTGGTAATGTCATGAATAGTGTTTACAATGACATTAAAGTGTCACTAAAAGGTTTTTAGCCTTCATGGTGTAGTGGCACTTACAAGTGCCACTAGTATCTACCGTGGTATCGATATAAATGGCACTTGTTGAAAATGCCACAAAACTAAAAGAATAGTTTCATGACACTTTCAAGTGTCACTGAACTAAGAAAATGTTATAGTATTCAATAATTTACATCGTTCATATTTTAAGATTCGTAGAGTAAATTATTCATACAAAAAATTGAGTTGATCGAATGATGATAACAATATGTTCAAAATAGTTTGTGTGCAAAAAAATGGATGATAACTATGATTTTAAGTATAACCATTCATGTTTTTTAATACACAAACATGAGGTTATCATTATTCAATCAACTTAATTTTAGCACGAATGATTTATTCGATGTACTCTAAAATATAAATAGTTCAAATTATCAAAATGAAACTCAAAAGTAAACCCATTGGAATGAGTGAATGGTCCAGTTCAGATTAATCACAGGAGCCATCCTCTAAAATGAAATTCTAAAAAATCTCATGATTTTATATCATTTTCAATTTAGTTTTGATGTTTTTTTTCTGCCAAATTTAATTTTAGCATATTCTGGCTGGAAAATGTTGACTTTTAAGGCCTTCAAAATTGACCATCCTTGAAATTCTAGAGAAGGGGGGCGAGGGCAATGCACATGGCTTTGGTGGCATCCAATAACAAAAGGATGAAACATGTGGTAAGAAAATGGCCCCATTGATTCAACCTATATACATATAATATAAAAAAAATATTTTAAAAAAATAAATAAAGCAGACAAAATAAATGAAAGTATAAAAAACAAAAACAAAAAAAAAAAAAAACAAAGGAAAGATTCAAAGGAAAATGGAAAGTAGTTTATGATGGCCACCCCTCTTAACAAGAGACAAACAATAAGTGGGATTCCCTCACCTCACCTTGTCCACTTTTCATTTTTTTTAATGCTATATATTATCAAAGTTTGTGAAAAAATTACCTAAAAAATGAGATTAATGATATATATTTAAGTTCGTAAAAAATAAGTATACCCAAAATAATTATTTTTCATAGATGCACTAATATTTCCGGGATATAGTAGTATTATTGTTTTTTTCTCTTCTTTGTTTTTGAATTTTTTCCTTAAATTGTTTTACTATACATTACAATAAAATAATTAAGGACTAGCATACCCTGTTAATTTTATCTTCTTGTGATAATTTAACGGTTTAAATTTAAATTTAAAACAAGAAGATAGTTTTGAAATATGTAGTTAAAATGAAAACACATGATTAAAAATATGTTGTTTTAATTTTAAAGTTGGGTAATTGGATTATGTTTTGTACACAAGTCTTCCCATTAAAATTTACCACCCGCCCCCTTAGACAATATACCGAAATAATAAAAAAATGTAATTCAGTACACAAGGTTTTCACACTGTAAGTGGTGGGTTTTGTTTTTGACGAACAGGGAGATAAGGATTTGTCCGAAAAATGCTATAAAAAATATTGTTTAATAAAATGTATTTTTATATATATATTTTTAATTTTTAATATCCTCAGGCTCTTGTGCCGCGGATCCTTTAATTACAAGCAATGTTAGAAATACAAAAAAATCCTACAAAAAAAAAAATTAACACAACACTCATTTGAGTGAAGGACTCACACGACTCACGCTTAGGTGAGTATTTGATAAAATTTTTGATAAAAACCGTGCAAGTCACCTGCTGGGATTGCAATTTTGAGAAAATCTTGAAAATAAATGTGTTGACGAGGTGAGTCAACTCAGTTGAGCTGCACCGTGGAGGGGATGTAGGTCTTTTAAAAGACCAACCACCTGTTGCATTGTGGGTCTTTTCCCAGGAGTCTCCGCAGTACACAAGTAGCCAACTCGGAGGCACTCCACCATCTCACTCACTGAGTCACCACCGCTGAGTCTCAACCTCTCATCCAAAGCACTCACTCCGAGTCCCTCCTTCACCAACCTCCTCACCAACCCAACCATCTCGTCCGACCCAGGTTTACCGGTCAACAACTCCATCAGCACCGCACCAAAACCATACACGTCGGACTCAGTGGACCCACCAACTTGGTCTTGACTCAATCCGAAATTGGTGATTCGCGGCTCAAGGTCGTCGGCAAGTAAGATGTTGGAGGCCACCAAGTGGCCGTGAACCACCGGCTTTGACCGAGCGTGGTGGAGGTAAGCGAGTCCACGGGCAATGCCTACGGCAATGCGGTGGCGCGTGCGCCATTCCATCTTTTCGAGTGAAGATATGTGGGACCCACTATCTTCGATGTTGTGATGCTGCCACGTGTCAGTGCTCCAATCCTCCACGTTGGGGGCCATAGTTGGGAGCTCGTGAAGCCATTGGTGCAAGTCACCATTGGCCATGAACTCGTACAATACTAGCTTCTCTTTACCTGTACAATGCACATTTACATTGGCATCAAATTCTTTCAATTATCTCGAATTTGTGAAGAAAAAGAAATAGAAAAAGTAAATGTAATAAAAACTAGGGGATGCACCAATAAATCCCAAATTAATAACTTATGCACTGTTTAATCCTAAAAATTTTCTTATAGACTGGAAGGTCCCATTACAATGTTAATAACATCAGATACAATGTTAATAACATCAGAGTCATGTTACAAACATTAGATTTCAAACATCTAATGTTCATCAAATTTCAATAATGTTTGAAAATATAGGATGAAAAACATCTAATGTTCATCAGATTTCAATAAATTTTGAAATTATAGAATGAAACATCAGATCATTTACATCATTTACATCATGTTGATGTAAAAATGGACTAAATGGAACATAAGAAAACTTTTAGGACTAAATGGTTCAACGTTTCAAAAACTAGGACTTATGGGTAAATTTTCCTAAAAAGTATATATATATTTAAGTTGGGTTAGAAAAAACAGCAGTGATTTAGATCCCCTCAAACTTCAACCCCCACCACCCCACACACACGTGGCGGGTGGTAATTGAAGGAGAAGAAAAAAAAAGAAAAAAAAAAAAAGTGACCAATCAAAAAAGAAAGGGAGTCAAAATAGGTTGGGGGGAAAGGGGTCCCAATCTTTATTGTCAAAAAAATCTATTTTTTTACCATATGTATTACTAATCATATTTTTCACTCATTTTACATTTTACATGATATGTATAATACGAATAGTGGATTGAATTCTTTTAGGTAAAACTAAAATCATCTCCATTACATATCATACTTCCACACTAAAAAGAACAACACTAATAAATCAACAACAACAAAAATGTACACAATGTTGTGACACTCTTTATAGTTCTATCATTTTAAATGTAAAAATCCAATTGCTTGTGCTCATAATTTATTCAAAAAAAAATGTCATACTTACACTGTATAATTTTTCATAACTTTTACAGCAATTTTATATGTGAACATTTTTTTTATTTTTTATTTTTTTTTCACTATACAAAGATAGTAAACTCACAGGACCCACTAATATTAGTGGAAAGAAAATTTTCATATTTATAAAATTAGAATTGTATTTGTCTATCATTTTGTTAAAGGGCTAGACTTGTCTCTAGTCGACACCATGGACTTTCAATTCAGTCTCCTCTTAGGAGTTGTTGAGTATAGTTTATTTGAACTACTTATAATATATTTTTTTTTATTTATTGTAGAAGTCTGTTTTAGTCTATTTGGTATAAGCTTTTTAGGTAAAAATAATTTAAATATACTAAAAGAATTAATACTCAAAAACCGGCTAGGAGATGGTTTTCACTTTTAATTTTAAATTATCAACTTTTAATCTAAAATAAGTTCACCAAACAACACCTTAGAGCATCTTCAATAGAGCTCTCAAAACACTTGTCAAAACTATAATTTAACAATAGTGATAAAAAGTGGGTCTCTAATGGCTTGCTATTTTACTTGTCAAAGATGGCATATGCCATATCTGTTCTCAAATTTGACAAGTAAAATAGCAACTACCAAATATGCCACATCAGCAAATATGAACATTTTTGTGGCTCCAAATTCAATTAAAAAAACAGAATTAAAACAGTAGAAAACCAAGTAATTTTTCAAATTGAATTATATTTAATTTTTTTCTTCTAATTTTTTTCATTTTTTATATTTGTCTAGTCGGAAATAATATAAATATATAATTTTTTTTTACAAATAGTTAAAAAAAAGGTCATAAAAGACAAAAAATAAACAAAAATAAAATCACAAAAAAATCTATATCCAAATAACACCTACAAACTATGAGGGAAAATTGATTGAAAATTGCCTAAATAGTAAGTGACCATTGGAGCACCATTACTATAATTTGATAAAATAACATTATTCATTACCAAATTATAACAATAGTAATGATATTATAGCAACAACCATTGAAGATGCTCTTAGCCTCCGTTTGACAATGACTTTTTTAGTTGGCTTTTTGACTTTTTTGACTTTTTTAACCTGAGACTTTTTTGTTCGTTTGGTATTCTTGATTGGCTTTTTTTGCTTTTTAGCTTTGAAATAATGGATTTTTTTTTTGTCTTTTTGTGATTTTTAACTTTTTGTGATTTTTTGACTTTTTTTTTTATTTTTTTTGTGATTATTTAGCCAAAAATAAAAACCAAACACCACCTTAGCAATTGTTTGGAATAATTTAAATAAGTATATTTTTTGTCTTTTTATGAAAAGATGTATAAAAAAATAAAGAAGTGATGTGATAAAAAAAAGATAAATTATTTTAAGGATGCCAAACTTTACCTTAGTCTATTTTGTTCACAAGGCTGGACTTGCCTCTAGCAGACGCAATGGACTAATCTTTTGTTTTTTGAGAGGACGCAATGGACTTAATCAGTCTAGTCTAGTCGTAGTCTGTGTGTGGGATAAATTTAATTTAAAGCTGAATGATTTATTTTAAAATATATATATATATATATATATATAATAATATTATATAACAGTAATTATCAAATTAATTCAATTTAATTTTTATAAATAATTTACGAATAAAAATATTAAAAATTAATAAATTAAATCACCAAAAGTCAATCCATGGTGGGTCCATTGACCCGAGCCAAACAGTTCAGGCACTCGAGAAGAGAAAGCCGGATTGATCAAGTAACTGACTACTTTGAAAACCATGGCTACAACAACCAAGAAGATTGATTTTTATTTTAATAAAATGGCAGCCCTAATAAGTCTGACCAGGGGACTGTGTTGTGCCAAAGGCACAGCACAGTGCTCCGAGGGTTCGTGGGTTTTTTTTTAAGTTCATGGTTTCGAATCATTTATATTAAATAATTTAATTTATATTTTTGTTATTGTGAATTTTAATTTAAGAAAAATTTTAAATTCACTTTTAAATAAAATTTATATCTTTTTATATTCTTTAATTACTCAATATAAATTTATAAATTTATAAATTTTTATTTTTTTTTACTAATCAGAATCTTTCTCAGGCATTACGTCACAGTGCCACTAACCAATAACTTCCCCAGATGAGATGAGATTTACGTGACAAAACATTGATACGGACTACGAGAACTCTGATCACCACCATTGAATCACGTGAACCCCAATTTAATGCAAGAGGTCAAAGCACTCCAAATCAAAACCCAAAACAAAATTTATGAAAGTACAATACCTGCAATGCAGTACCCAGAAATAGGCAACAAGTTGGGATGCCTAACCCTAGCCAAGTCTTCAAACACTGCCACAGCTTCATCACAATCAACGGTTCTGATCTTCTCCAGCACCTTGATCGCCACGTGGAGCTCACCCGGCAGCACAGCCCTGTACACTGGCCCACACCTCCCCTCATCCAACAATGATTCTTTGCCGAAGTGTGACGTGGCGGCAATCAGGTCCTTGAAAGTGAGGTTCATCAATGGCTTCTCAAACATCACCACCGGTGCTGATGATGGTTCTCTGAGGTCTACAACCCATGATGATCCTGACTCGGTTTCGAAACTGAACGGTCCTGATTTGTCCGTCTTGTAAGGTATTTGAATGGGTAGAGAGATTAACCATTTGTTCTTCATTCTAGCCTTCTCTCTCTTCCTGTACATGCAGTACATAGCCACAACAGCAGCCAAAACAATACTTGATGATGAAACTGACAAGGCCAAGATCAGAGCTCTGTTTTTTGATGATTTGGGTCTCTGTTTCTTGATGGGTTTGTGATTTTTGGGTGTTTTGTTAGGTGGGTTTGTGTTGAAATTGAAATCACCAGCATGAACAAAAGCAGAGTTTCCAAATCTTTGAACCATGTTTGGACTCACTTGACCATTGAAACTGTTGAATGAGAGATTCAAGAATTTGAGGCCAAACAGAGGAGGAAAATCAGAGGGAAAAAAACCAGTCATTTTGTTGTTTGACAAATCCAAGTGATTCAATGAGTGAAGAACCGAAATGGGTTTTGAATTTCCTTCGATTTGGCAGCTTGAGATGTCAAGATATTGAAGATTGGTTAGATTACTGAACCCAAAAGGCAAGACTTTAAGATCATTGTGAGAGAGGTCAAGAACAGAGAGGTTAGGGAAAGCAGAGAGGTTAGCCAAGTTGGTGAACCTATTGGATGACAAATTGAGCACCTGGGTTGACCAAGATGGGACCATATCTGAAGTGGGTTCGAACTCAATCGACCCTCCAAACCTGTTCTTAGCCAGATTGATGTGAGCGAGAGTCTTGATGAACCAGAACCAGCCTGGAACAGAGCCTTGGAGAGAGTTGTTGGAGAGGTCAATTGAATTCAAGTGAGAGAGGCTTCTGAGGAAGTTCCATGAGAGAGTGCCAGAGAGGTTTCTTGATGAGAGGTTTAGGGATGTGATTGGAGGGTTTGGGCAACTAGTGTTGGGGGGATTGAATAACATAGAGGGATTGAAACCAGAGACTGAGCTGAAAGCTTTGGAGATTAGTTGTTGGTCTGTGGTGTTGCATGAGGATTCTCCAAATGTAAGAAGTGATGTGATGAGGATGAGTTTGAGGATGATTTCCATGTTCTGAGTTTGTAGTTTCAACTGATTGGAGTTGTTTTGAATTTCATGTTAGAGAGACAGACAGAGAGAGAGAGAGAGAGAGGTAGTTTGAGCTGTGGGCAATTTTTGTGTCAATGATACAGAGGAAAAAGAAAGGAGACGGAAGGAAGAGAGATATACATAGAGGTGTTGGAGCAGTCCAACACTATGGCTGGCATTTTGCTTAATAAAAATACATTAAAAAAACAATTAAAATAAAACATCATATTATAAAAACAGAAAATTATTTAGAATTTTTAGAATGATATGATATGGTTTAATATAGAATGTTTTAGTTAAAATAAAACATCTACCGAGAATAAATTTATTTATCAAATTGATATTGTCACATATTTTTTTTATGGGAATAAAATTCTCTAAAAATATAATGTTGAAATATTTTAATATATTTATATATTTTGAGACTTATTACAAGAATGAATAGTTGCAGAGAAAGATTATGGATATTGGGTTGTTTTGAAAAGCAACAATGATAGGTGACTCGAAAAATTATGGTTCGAATGGCTCGAAATATTCAAAACGATATCGTTTTGACACATTCGAACCATTCCAGTAACAAAAATTTAGGTCACCAAACATTTTCCTTTCAAAAGTTGGTTAAAAGTTAATTTTTTAATTTTTTTTGACTTTTTAAAAAAAAACGTGTAAAAAAATAGAAAGATGATATGACATAAAATAAGTTAAAAATCAAAATTTGACTTTAACCATGTTCCCAAATTGACCCATTGATGAGTAGTTAGTTCTTTAATATATAGAGAGTCCGACATTGATTAAAAAAGTAGATGAAGGTATGTAAATATATTTATGTTATTAGAATGGAAAATGTTACAATGTGTATCCTAAAAAATGTACTTATAGTATGCCTTTCATAACTTTTTCACAAAATTTCATAACTGAAACTCAAAATGTCATAACTTTTTTACTACAAAAGTCATAACTTTTTTTAATGAAAAATGTCATAACAAAATCTCAAAGTGTCATAACAAAAATTACAAAATATCATAAGATTATCATTTCTAACTTTAGTATGTACATCATAAATTCGCTATTTATAACTTTACTATAAAATGTCATTAAAAAATCATAACTTTTTTATAATATGCATCATTTAAAAGGATGTACATTATAAATTTCTCCTATTAGAATTAAGTATATTTTGTAGAAATTAGATCTAACTCACGAGGGCAAAAGAGCAAGTGGAAGAAATATGAAAATTCCTCCTCAATCATACATCCAAGCCTCAACCTTATGAGATTGTATTTCATTTTCTAATAACGATACTGAGAACCTCAACAAGCGTTTTAAGTTCGAAGGCCCCAATGTAAGAAGTTGATGGGCTTATCGTTCTTCAAGAAAAATTACTGGGTGGTGGAGTAAAGCTTTGCAATTATTATCAATTGGCACATCAATTGCCATTTTTAGGAGTGTAGTTTGAACAGGTTCAACTCTGGCAATTAATTATTCTAAAATTTTTTGGAACTTGAATAATAAAATAGTTTTACTACAGAGTTCTAATTAGAGCTGCTCAAAAACAGCTTTAATAAGCTGGCATCACATATAATAAAAATAAAAATAAAAACAGTGAGGTAAAAGACAAAATATGAGGGAGAAAAAGATAAATTAATGCTCCATTAGAACTCTCTTTTTAGAGGTCTCACTCATTTCTCATAATAAAATTTTGAATTTGATTGGTCTTCTATTTGTTACTCTCAATATAACCAATTTAAATTCTAACAAGTACTCTTTATGTATTGTTTAATAATAAGAAATGTGTATAAAGTGTCTTGAAAATATGTAAAATTATTAAAAAGTGTATTGATTTTAATAAAAGTATATTAAATTTAATTAAAAATGTCTTGTATTTTTCAAATTTTTTATCTTTTACTTATGTCTTAAAAGCACTTCTTAATATGAAACTCATTAGATTCCTCTATACTTCAAGTTGAAGTGCAGTTTGAAGATATCCTCAACTTAATCGAACCCATCTGAGTTACATCATAGGCATATTTCAAGTTGTTTTCGAAAATATTAATATAAAAGTTATGAATTTATTATCTAGATCAATCATTATCAAGTTGAAGCTTTTCAAGCACTAATGAACTTATTTTAACACTATCAGGGTTTTAGACATCAACTTATAGGTATTGTATTAATCGGAGATTTTGAACTCTCAATAATTCCATACATATGTAGTGTGACTATATATGAAACTGAAATTGTTAAATGGCGTGATCCTAAATTATCACCACGATATATAAAAGTGACTCAGTTATTAGGCTACTTAGATTGTCACTTGAAGTCTATAAAAAATTTTAAAAAATTCTTATCGTCGAAAGTCTCAACCTTTTAAAAGCTTAATTAAATAAGATTTTATTTTAATGTTTAATTTAAGATCTCTAAAAATTTTGGGAGGCTACTAATGATAGAGAATAATTGATCAAATCACAATTAAATAAAATAATCATCACATGGTACCTGATTCAATTTACATTATTGAAGCTTATTTTCTTACAACTTTTTGACAAGGGGAGTGAAGATCCATGTGTGATGTCTCAGTGATGAAAGTATGAACAATGTAGACAAGGAATATTCATCTAAAGGAGTCAAGCATAAATTGACAATAATGTCACAGCTAGCAAAGACTCTTGACTCCATTTCAAGTATAATAATCCTAGTCAATGGCCCTTTTAATGGGTATTTGAAGTTTCACAGACTTTTCTAGCTCCGTAAGTCGGAACCCTTTTGATTGAATCAATCACACGACTGAATTCAAATCTTGCATAAAAATAAAAATTAAAAAAATTCTATGCAAGCTAGAATTCACTTTCTTACAAATTACAATGTAGTTTCCTCCATTTGGACACAAATCTTGAATAATAAGAAAAATCATTGTAGTCTCTTCCAAGAATATTATATTTATATTCTGTTTCTTTTTTAGATTCATAAGAAAGCAAAGAACAAGAGTTAATGAGTAAGTTTACAGCAAACAGAGGGCTAGTCCCTCTCAAAACTAGCTCCAGTCATGTCTTCAATAAGGAAAGTAATTGTTAAGTTTTTATTCTTGGCAATCCCGTTTGACAAAACTCCTTTAAATTGTATTTGTTTTCGCACTTTTTATTTCAGTAAGGCTATGAGTTTTTAGATGCGAATCCAACCCGAATTGTGCCTTGCAGAGAAGTTTTGTGATGTTAATTCTTTCAAGATTGTCACTTCGCTGATTATGACGGGGATCGAGCTGCTCGGTCAGCTCGTGGAGGTCCAGGGGGCAGCGCCCCTTGGCGGGTCCGGGGCAGCGCCACGGCGGGGTCGAGGGGCAGCGCCCCCGAAGCAAAATGCAAAAATGCATTCCAAGTTGCATGTCCGCTCGAGTGGACATTCCCCCGCTCAAGCGGAGAATGCTGAGTTCCAGAAGTTTATTCGCCTGCAAATATACTGGATGTTGTTTTTTCCCGCTCGAGCGGAACTTTCCGTGCTCGAGCGGCAAATCTGACACTCGAGCGGAGATCGCAGGACAGTTTTCTATAAATACGTGTTTCAGTCCAAATCTAGGATTACTTCTCCGAATCTTCTTCTTGGGTTCTAGGGTTTATATCTGGAGATATTTTGCTAGTTTTCTTTGATGTTTTCATTGAGTATTCAACTCATGGGTTAAGAGGCATACATCAAAGGTTTGTTTGTTTATTCTACGCAAAAGAGAGAGTTGTTCTTCAGTAGATTCTGGGGAATTCAAGCCTGAAGCTTTGGTGGATTCTAGAGTGGCTCATCGTCAAGACAATTCCGAGGTGAAGACGGGGTTGGAAGAGGCACATAGGGGTTAGTTCAATTCGGACGTGGATTCGCTAGGTAATTGAGAGTATACCTATGTAATTCCTTTATATCTTCTTAGTGGATTGTTTTGTGGCTGTCGTCCGTGGTTTTTTTATCATAATTAGAGGTGCTCCAATTGTGGTTTTTCCACGTTAAAATCGTTGTGTTGATTTGTCTTGATTGTTTGATTAGGATTGTTATACACTGCTTAAAATTGATACATAATCACAAATCAATATCTAGGGGATTTCTAGATTTTTCTTTAGTAATTTCAGCTGGAGGGTTGTCAAGAAAAACAACATGCTCATTTTGATCCACTCCTAAGTTGGCTAGGAGGTCAGCAGCTCTGTTTCCTTCACGCAGGGTGTGCTGGAGAGAGCTGTTACTTCTTCTTAGTAGGAACTTGGCATCTTCGATGAGAGCTTTATATGGGGAATTATGAGCTGGACCATGCAGAATTTGGTTGATTGCCTGTTCAGAATCAGATTCAATTTGTACATCTCTAGTTCCTTTCTGGAAGAGTATAGTTAGGCCTCGGTAAATAGACCAAATCTCTGCCTCTAAGCTGGAGCAATGACCAAGCTTGCCATAGTATCCCCAAACCCAATTACCAGTTTCGTCTCGCAGTAATCCCCCATAGCCTGCCTGCCCTGGGTCGCCTTTTGAGCATCCATCAGTATTAAGCTTAAGCTTACCTGCAGTTGGGCAACACCAATGGATTAGTTTAGGAATTGTAGGGGATGGGCAGAGAGGAGATAGAAAGGCCTCCTCAATCTCTTGAACATATTGGAAGATGTTCTTAAGATTGAGCTGAAGTGGGTTGGAAAAATTGTCAAAAATCAGTTTGTTTCGGTCCTTCCAAATTTGCCATAGAGTGACAATGAAAACAAGGTACCATTTTTTTCCATAAAAGAGTTTTTTGCTTTTCATATTCACAATAACCCATTCAGTCAAAGACAATTTCTGACCATCTTCCCACCAAGTAAGATTCTGGATGTTGATTCAAAATTCTTTAGAGGTTACACAATCTCTAAGCAAATGTGCCATGGTTTCACTGTGATGGCCACATCTGGGGCAATCAGCAGTGGTAGCTAGATGTCTGACCAATCTTAACTGGTTTGTCAACAATCTATCTTTTAAGATCAACCAGAGAAACAATTTCAGCTTTTGTGGGATCTGAATTTTCCAGATCCATTTCCAGTCCCTGTGATCTAACTCAGAATGAGTAATGAATTTAAAAACAGAGGCAGAAGTAAAGTTACCAGATTCTGAAGGGGCCCAAGCAAGGGTATCAGTGAAGGTAACATATCTGGGCCTGTAAATCTTTAGGATTTCATTGAGGTCTTGTTTGGAAACAAGAGTGGACAAAGTAGTAATGTCCCAATTACCCTCTGCATCTAAAATGGAGCTAACCCTGACAGAGTCATCAACAGGATAGCTGCTATTTTGTTGAGATAAAGGTTGAGAACCACACCACCAATCATTCCAAAGGGATATATTATTCCGATCCCCAACAATCCATTTGATTCCCTTCCTAAGGATGTGCCTAACCTTACAGATACTTCTCCAACAGTGAGAATAATTTTTCTTCATAGGCCAAGTGAAAAGATTATGATGATTCAGGTACTTGGTGTGGAGAATTTTACACCAAAGTTTATCTTTATCGCTCAAAATTTTCCATCCAAGTTTGGTTAGGAGGGTGGTATTTTGATCTCTAGATTTCCTGATACTAAGACCACCTTCAGCCTTGCTTTGACACACATTATCCCAATTAACCAAGTGAACTTTTTTCTGAGTGTCAGAATCACCCCACAAGAAGTTTCTATTAAGTCTGTCAATGTCATCACAGAGTTTTCTAGGGAGTTCCATGGTTTGCATTGTATAAGTAGGTATGGCAGAGGTCACAACTTGAATGAGGGTTGCTCTACCAGCTAGGCTAAGGGTTCTAGCTTTCCAACCTGAGAGTCTGGTTTTCATCTTATCTAGGATTTCATTGAACAAGTTTCTGGTGACTCTCTGATGAAGAAGAGGAGAACCAAGATATTTGCCAAGGTTATGGGTGAGAGGAATGCCACTTTGAAAGCTAAGGGCTTTGGCAGAATTTCTAAGAACATTAGGGGAAACAAAGATTTTGGATTTGAGAAGATTAACCTTCTGCCCAGACACATCGCAAAACTCAAAAAGGGTATCCATGATGATATCACAATTTGATGGGGTAGCTTGAGCAAAAAAAATCAAATCATCAGCAAAGAACAGGTGAGATAGGGATGGGCTATGTCTAGAAGCTTTGAGCCCTTTTCAAGAGCCCTCATGAACCTTACAATGAATCATATTTGATAATCTTTCCATACAGAGAACAAAGAGGTAAGGGGAGAGAGGGTCTCCTTGTCGGAGACCTCTCCTATTCTGAATCCCATCAATGATTTCTCCATTCCACAGGATGAAAGAATGATTGTTGGTAACACAGCTCATTATCAGATCAACCAAAGTATCATTAAGTTTAAATTCCAGAAGAGTGTCTTTGATGAAGGTCCAAGAAAGTCTATTATAGGCTTTCTCTAAATCAATTTTGAAAATCATGCCACCCCTTTTGCCTTTCTTATGCCTTAAAGCATGCAGGATCGCTTGGGTGATAATGATATTATTTGTAGTGTTCCTACCAGGGATGAAACTACTTTGATTAGGAGAGATAATGTTGTCCAAGAGAGGTCTAATACGGCCCACAATAATCTTTGTTATAATCTTATAGTTAACATTACACAAGCTAAGGGGTCAAAATTGTGTAATAGTTTCAGGACAATCAACTTTGGGTATTAAAACAATAAGAGTTTCATTGACCTTAGGAGGCACAGTTTTGTTGTGAAAGCACTGTTTAACAAATTGATAGCCAAAATTACCTATAGAGTTTCAGTAAGTCTTATAAAAAAATGGCCTGCGTGCCATCTTTCCCTGGCGCTTTGAAAGCACCGATGTCTTTAACAGCCCTAAGGATCTCAGCATTGGAAATGGGATTAAGGAACCCAGTGTTGTCATCATGAGTAAAATATATTGAAGCTAAATTATTCCAATGATCAAGTTGAATAACATCTTCACAATTAAAAAGATTTTGGAAATAATCAAGACTGGCAGCCTTTATCTGATTGGTCTCAGTGAGCAGAGTCTTTGAGAGCATTAATTTTGGTTTTCCTTCTCTTATTAATAGTGGAAATGTGAAAAAACTTGGTTTTTCTATCCCCAAGAGTGATGTGCTTAGCCCTAGATTTCTGAAACCAAAGAGTTTCTTCTTGAAACAGAGTAGCATTATATTGTTTTAGGAGATCTTGTTCAAGGACATGAAGATTATGAGAAAAGTTATTAGCTAAAGATTTTTGAATGCCCTCTATCCTAGCAAGGAGGTGTCTTTTTCTCTTAAATATATTACCAAAAACTTCTCTATTCCACACAGTCACTCTACGCGTGAATTCAGCAATAGAATCAAGGAGGTTATGATGCATATCAGTCCAAGAAGAGTTAATGATATCAATAAGGGCAGAGTGAGACATCCAGGCAGCCTCAAATCTGAAAGGCCTCTGAGTAGGATTAAGAATATGCGTACCTTGGGTATATACTAGCAGAGGGGAGTGGTCTGAGTAGGTGCGAGGAAGGATCCTCACTGTGGCTTCTGGAAACATGGTTCTCCATTCAGGATTACTCAAGGCTCTATCAAGTCTATCCATAGTATTAGCCAAACCTTGGCGGTTGTTAGTCCATGTCATTTTGGGCCCTGTGCTACCCAAATCGATTAAGTTACATTTGTTGATCCTCTCTAAAAACTTCCGGGTTCTTGCAGAGGTTGTGGATAAGGTGAAACTTCGAGGTTCTCCCTGGTTTGCATAGTCGTTAAAGTCCCCAGCGACCAACCAAGGTTTAGATATGGTTGCTGCCACCTCTTCCAAATCATCCCACAGGGTCTCCCTCAATACAGGGTTTGGACTGGCATAGACGGCAGCAAGGACCCATTCCTCAAAATCTTCTTTATGAATAGTGGCATGAATAGCTTGGGGACTTACCAAAGAGGCTCTTACATTGACATGATTAGTGTCCCAAATGATCCAAATCCCTCTTACTTTACCGAAAGGGTCAACGAAGGTTGAGGCTGTGAATCCCAGGCAGTTGAAGAAATTTCCCATGGAGCTAAAAGGCACTTTGGTCTCCATAAGGATGATGATCTCAGGTTTATGAGTGCGGATGATCTCCACAAAATTTCGTTTGAAGTTGTTATTGCCGGCGCCGCGGCAATTCCAGAAAAGGAGTTTTAATAAATCCATAGAAAAGTATTGAAGGGGTGAGTCAATTACCAGATCTTTAACAATGGTACGAATCCTTCGCCGATCTGCCTCTGCTGACCTCATGGAGGCTAGTTGGATCGAATGCAGAGGACTCTGGTGTTGAGCTGCCCGATTTAGGGCGATTGTCATTCGGAGTTGTTCGATCCACCAGACGAAAGCGACTAGGTGAGTTGCTTCGCTCCCTGGTTCTAACAATAGGCTCACAGTGTCCTTCTGATTCCGATGTTCGGTCACCTCCGGGGGGGAGTCCTTCGGGGTCGTATGATCTACTCTTTCCATTAATTATTTCACCTGGGTCTGGTGGTTCCCGATCTGGATAAATAGGATTAAGGGGGTTTGGAGCTGGGTTTGAATCTGGTGAGTGGGATAAAGTAGATGGTGGGTTAACTTCAACCATAGTAGAGTCTTCTGGACTTGGGGTAGTTTCCAATGTATAGATCATGTCAAAGATGTTCTGTTGAAGTTGATTCGCAGTGATATGTGTTGTCATCTTGGCTTGATCACAAGACACGTATACATTGAAAAACACTATTTACCAGATTATTATTATTATTATTATTATTCAGACCATCTCCAATGGTTCAGCAAAAGTGATATCAAATTTAAATTTTGATGAAAAGGGTCCATTCACAGCTCCAACGGTTCACTAAAACTGATACCAAATTGAGATTTCATCAAAAATTTCATCAGATTGAGGACGGAATAATGAATTCATCAAAACACTGTTGAGGACCGTTGGAGGGAGGACCCGGTCGACAACCGGTTGCCCGCCGGTTGACCAACCGGTTGCCCGGCCGTTTGACCAACCGGTCGAACCACCAAAAGGGTTCAAACAGTTCAAAAAGGGTTCAGACAGTTTAGAAAAAAAAAAAAAAAAAAAATTTCCTCACCCCGGCACGTCCGACTCCGGTCGACACCGGTTGTCCCGGAAAAGGTTCAGACAGTTCAGAAAAAAGGTTCAAACAATTTGAAAAAAAAAAAAAAAAAAATTCCTTCTAACCGGTCGACCGGCCGGTCGACCACCCGGTTGTCCGAAGCAATATTTTATGAATTTGGTACACCGTTGGAGTGAGTGGTATCAAATTTGGTGAAATGGGTTATTTTGACTCAGATTTGGTGAAAAATCTGAGTCACCGTTGGAGATGCTCTCACGCTTCTATTTTTGCTGATTACACTCCATGTTTAAGGCTATGTTTGTTTAGCTTATGAGTGAGTAGATTTGGTTAATGGTAAGGGAGAATTATATAGAAAGTGATTGGTTGTGAAAGGTTAAAATGGGATTAACACTCCAAGGGTATGTTTTGTTTGAAGGATTAGGGGGTGGGATTGGACTATTAGTCCCACCGGACTAATAGTCCATTGTTTGTTTCATTTTTTTTTACTCTGGAGTAATAGTTTCCCGGACTATTAGTCCCACGAATATGGGACTATCCTATCCCATGGGAGGGGGTGGGATAGAACCCATATGATTGGTATCCCATGGGATTATTTTGTGAAATGTCCATTTTATCCTCAATGCTATTACTACTTAGCAAACAATTAGAAAAGGATAAAAGTCTTTGAACATTTATAATTATTTTTTTAGTATTGTTAATTTAAAAAATTATATATTAAATAAAAATTTTAATTATAAATTATAAATTAAATTTAATTAAAATAGTAAATTATAAATTATGACCTTATAAAATTAAATTTTTTTAGTGTTGTTAAAAAATTAAATTTACATATTAAATTAAATTATTTTTTTAGTGTTGTTAATTTAAAATTATATATTAAATAAAATATAAATTATAAATTAAATTTATTTAAAAATAATAAATTATAAATTATGGCCTTATAAATTAAATTTTTTTAGTGTTGTTAAAAATTTAATATTATATATTAAATAAAATTTTTTATTGTCGTTAATTTAAAATTATATATTAAATAAAAAATATAAATTATAAATTATAAATTTAATTTAATTGAAAATAATAAATTAAAATAATTAAAATATTGTGCAAAAAATAAAATAAAACAAATTTTTATTTAATCTAGCTAAAAATAATTAAAATATTAAAGCTATGTTTAATATTGCTATTACTTAGTAAATAATTGAAAATAATAAAAATAGTCATTTGAACATTTATCCTTCTCCATAATATCCCAAACAAACATTGGGTAACTAAAAATAGTCCATCTATCTAGACATCTAATCCCATGACTAAACAAACATAGGATACAAATTTAGTCCAACTAAATAGTCCCGGGACAATGGATCCCAGAATTAATAGTCCGATAGATTATAATCTTCCATTATCCAGTCCGTCCAAACAAATGCACCCCAAGGGGCATACCAATCCCCTTCTTTAGTTGGATTAGGAAAATATATGAGATTAAAATTCTAGTGATGAAATTAACGGATTAAAATATTTTTAATATTATTGGTGAAATAAATATTTAAATTTTTAATAAATACTAAAAAAATGTGATTTTCTTTTATATTTTAGTGAATTTTTAAATAATTTTTACTCAAATTTACATTTTTTAGTATTTCTAAATTAAGTGAATTTAAAAAGTACAAAAAATAATAATTATAATATTAAAAAAATACTAAAAAATAAAAATATTAATTTTGTATATTAATACTATCTATAGCATTACGTGATGTACAAACAAATACTCTTTATCCTACATATCCAACTTAATACCACCACACTAATAATCTCATCACTTAATTTTATCGTACTCTTAATTTATTCTATCTTATGGAGCCAAACAAATGAGACCTAAGGGCTCTCTTCTTTCTCTCTTTTTTTTTTTTTTTTTATTTCATTTTTTTAAATTGAAAACTTATTTTAAGAAAATAGAGTTGATTTTAAAATTTTTTGAAACAAAAACAAGATATTTTTATTTATTTTTGAAAGGGATTTGATTTTTCTCATCAAGTCTAGTTCGGCACATTGAGCTTGCAATGACCTCACTTTGACGATTCATTCCGTTTAATTTTAGGTTCCCATAGGTAGAACATCGATATAAAAATTTAAATTAATTTGATAATTATAATTACATGAAAATAATTGAAAAATAGTAAAAAAAAATTATTAAAATATAAAAATACAAAAAAATAAAATATTGGGTAAATTACACAGACACCCCTCAGGCTTTGTTTAATACAAATCCCCTCTCATATTTGAAAAATTATATTTCTCTATTTGAGGTTTGTAATTTCATTACAAATTGTTTACTAGATTGTTGATATCATACCCTAAAATTTTCTAAATAACCATTTTACCCTTTTTCATACCATTGCTTCTTATTATCATCATAACTACATTTTACGACTTTTCATCATTAAATTCCACCTGAACATATTCTAATTGAGTGATAATATACAAACATAAATTTTATATAGAATTTTTAAACACAATGATATAGCTTAATTTGGCATTTCACTTTAAAAAACAAACACTCATAAACATGATTTATATTTACAATAATATCACTATCACAACATTTTTATGATATTTTTTGTATAAAATTTTATATATGAATATAAATTTTTTTTTTTATTTCCACAATTGTATCCAAATTAGATCAATTTAATCTAGATCTATTTAAAAGTATAAAATTTGTTATAAAATTTTTTTTTTTAAAAATCATTGAATACAACAAAATAAGATAATGTATTGAATTTTTTTATTTTTTATTTTTGTATTTGATGAATTTAAAAAAAATCACAAAATATTATATTTCTTAAGTATATCTAGATTAGGTGTATCTAAAAAAAAAAAAACAAATGCTTAAAATATTAAAAATTCATTAAAAATAAAAAAACATGAAAAATAAAATAAAACTCAATTTTTTGTGTGAGGTAAACCAAAGAAGATGATTGTTATTTTCCTTAAAATGATATGGACAAAATATTTGTATTATTTTATTATTTTATATGTATAAAGGCTAAGGGACAAATATGTCATTTTAATATGACAGAGGGGTAAGTGTAATTTTCCAAATGTGAGCGAGGATTTATATTAAACAAAAATCTCAGGAGATATTAGTGTAATTTATCCTAAAATATTTAAAATACTTAAAATCAAACAAAGTAAATGAGTTTTAAAATATTATTAAATTTGAATTGTTTATATAGCCTTCATTTGAGAATTGAGTTGATTTTTTGGCTTTTTAGTTTATTTTAGCTTGGGTTAAAAAATTTTGCCTGGGATGAATTTTTTGACTTTTTTAATTTTTGTGAGAGAAAAAAATAAAATGATTATGATTTAGATGTAATATTTTTTGTGTAATTAACTTTTGAACTTATTTTATCTTTTTGTGACTAAAATAGTCTCAACCTCACATGCAAACATAGCCATAACTAATTAAATCTCCAACACATTTTTTCAAGAAGTTAAACATGAATTGATTTTGAGTAACTTGTTGGTTAAAAGTCAAAAAGTGAAACTATTTTTTTGTTTTTTGTTTTTTGTTTTGTTTTTAACATGATAGAGCTTGAGTGACCTGTAGGGCTCAACACGGGTTTTGTTTTGATGACCTAAACCAATCATTTTGTAGGGCTCGCAATACATGTTATTCGTGAAAAAATTTAGAACGATTCAATAATCGTAACATTTTTATTTTATTACATTTGTCTCAAAAAAATGAACAACAAATACGCATTCAAAATAGACCATTTATTTTTTAAGATAAATGTAATAAAATGAAAATATACTATTCCTAGATGATAAGATGAGACCCGTGTTGAGCGTTATGAGTCTCTTAAATTTTTTAAAATTGAGAAGAGAAAAACTAGACTTTTTAAGAGATAGTGAGCATCCAAACGGCTAACATGAGAGAGTGGTTCGAAGAAAAAGTGGGCAACAGCCTCAGTGACAATTTGTTAGTACCACATATAATTCAACTACTTTTTTAGGTGTCCCACACGTTGAAAACATCATATGATGAAATTTGAATTTAAATTAATAAACCAGATAGATTGCAGATCATTTGTAGAATAATTTTCTATTTATCAAAACTTATAGGAATATTAAACTTTTATTTTTGGGTTGTTGGTGTGAATGGTTTTTAATTTTTAATTTTTGGAGATAATACATTCACAAACACAAAAGGAATTTATGAAGAGAAAATAAAGAGAAGTCTTTCTTCTTTTTTTTTCTTTTCTTTTTTTCTCTTGACAAATCTCTCTCCGAATTCTTGATTATTTAATCTTAAAAAAAATTGTTTAAATTTGAAAAGGTAAACAAGTGCCTTATCATCTATATATTTTATGAAGAACCGTTTTTGAGTTCACGAACCATTAGTGATAGATCACTCAACAAATTATAATTACAACCGTGTCATTTACTTTTCTCTATTTGTTTTTATAAAAATATGTAATCAATCACATAATCAAATACATCTCTTTCATATGGACGTGTGACTTACAAAAAGGTAAAACTCACCACCCGTGAGAGAATTACGTCTAATTTTATAATCAATTTTTGCATTCTTAGACTTTATCTTTCTATATTGGTAACAAGCTACGCAATGGGATAAGTCCGAGTTTAGGGTGGCTGCTGTGCATTGAAATGGGTTCATTTCGGATTCCATTTTGATAATCTGAACCATTCCATATTTTAAAATATATCAAGTAGAACATGCCTATAAAAAATCAAGTTAATTAGATATCGTTTACCATTCATCTACTCACATTTGTATTCATTTTAATACTTTAAATCATAATTATTATTTATTTTATAGATACAAATGTGAGCGGATGAATGAATAAACGATATTCGATTAATTTGATTTTTTGTAGGTATGTTCTACTTGATGTATTCTAAAATATGAACGGTTCGGATTATTGAAATGGGTCTCGAAATGGGCCAATTTCGCTGCACAACAGTGGCTACTGTGCCTCCCGCACGACAGCCACCCCAAACCCGGGATAGTCCTCCCTTACTTAGAAACCTTCCAAATATATGGCATGCTTGGAATTCTTTCATCAATAATGTTAGAAATTAAAAACTCAGATATAGAAAAGCATTAAGAAAAATGACATGTGATTTAGATTTATTTTAAGTGTAGACCTCTTAATACAAAATTTTTAATACAGATGATATATATATATATTTTTTTTGATACTTTTTCTTGTGAATTGTTACCTTTTTTTCATCGCCTTTGTTTTGTATTTTCATTTTGAAAATGAAAATGGTGTGATTATAAACACGAATATTTTGGGACATTCACATAAAGTGGGGTCATTGTTTAACCACCATTGCAATGCAACAAACACATCAATCGACCTCTCCATTTTAGTGTGAATCATTTTCTTATTCGGATTGTTTCTTTGCATAACAAAATTGTTTAAACAAAAAATAGGAAATGCCTTAAAATAGCTTATTAAAATTAGGCATTTGTATTGTTTAAAAACAGCTTTAAGAAACACTTCCGCTAGACATAAATTTTTGTGTTGTCTTCATTTTTCTAATTTTGAAAACAACCAACAAATTGCAAAAAGGCACAAGATGAGCCCTCACCGTCTTGTGGGTTTGGGGGTTTGGGTAGGCTGACCAAATTTAAAAAAAAAAAAAAAAAATTTATAAGCCGATCCGATTTGAATTAAATCGTATGGGTTTTAAGTTAATTTTCTTAATACACGGTTTAATCTTAAATTTTAAAATAAATAAATCAAACTTCACAATTTAGTCCATAGTTGTATAGTTATTATTTTAACTTAAAATAAATAGATAAATCGTACGATTTTATAATTTAGTTTTCTCAGTGCTTTGACTCCCTCATCACATTTGGTTGTCGACTACTGGAAATAGGAACTAGATATATACGACATTGCTTCATGACTTCAAGAAAATAGACATGGACTTGCATATGCAAATGTGTTCTTAAACAATGGTAAAGTTAATTCTAAGGTTTCTTTGTTTTAAAATAAGGCATATTACTTAGGTGCCGTTTGGTAACACTTACGTTTTCAGTTTTCTATTTATATTTATAAAATTTAAAAAACTCAAATAAAAACTTATTTGGTAAAATTTTTAATTTATAAATCAATGGTCTTAGTTTATAAATTTGGCCAAAAAATAAAAACACAAAAATGTGTTTCCGTTTTGAGTTTTGAGTTTTTGTTTTTTTTTACCACCCAACACTAGCCACCACCTGTCACTATTTTCCACCACCGTCTTCCGCCGCTACCACCCACACCACTCGCCACCACCACCACCCACCCCTCGCCACCACCACCACACCACCACCACCCACCTGCACCACCCCCTCCATCCACCCGCCCCCGCCACACTACCAGCGCCCATCCAGCGCCCGCCACCACTACTGCCACCTTACCATTCACCACTTGCCATCCCACACCAACACCACCACCATCCACCACCACCACCACACACCACCACCTGCCACCACCATCTCACCACCACCTCCACCTGCCACCACTATCCACCACCAGCCACCCACCACCACCAGCCACCCTGCCACCCCCCCCGCCACCCTACCACCACCTGCTACCCACCACCACCCTTACCACTACCACACCGACCACCGCCACCCCCACCGACATCCACCCACCTACCCCACCACCACCCGATCCCCCACATCCACCACCACACCATCCCCGTCGCCACCACCACCACCACCCACTCACCACACCATCCGCCCCCGTACAGTCACCACCTACCCACATCACCACCCACCACTCACTCACCACCACCCACACACCACTCCGCCATCCGCCCACCCCGCCCACCTACCACCACTACCCATCACCCACCCACCACCACCACCACCACACCGCTACCTACCCGCACTGTCATCCACCTACCCACCCAACCACCACCCGCCATCTCCACCCTGCACATGCACCACCACCCACCACACCACCACCACCCACCACACCACCCACCACCCACTCGCTACCACCCACCACCGTCACCAACCAACATCACCACCAGCCCACCGCACACCACCAGCTCCCCACCACACCCACCGTCACCATTTTCCACCACACCTCTTCGCCGCCACTTGCCACCACCTTGCCATTTCTCACTCTTTTTATATTTTTAATTTTTTTAAACATTTTGTCAATTACCAAACGCGTTTGTAGTTTATGTTTGTCTAAAAATAAACAAAAACCAGTTTATAAAATTTTTATAAATATAAACTGAAAACGTAAACGTCACCAAACACACCAAACAACATTTCACTCATTCATTTCACTCATTAAGTAGTTTATAATTAATATTTTGTGAATATATTATAAATAAAGAAAGATTTCTAAAAACTGTAGTTTCTAAACTGAACCAAACAACATTCACTCATTCATTTCTAATTTTCCAAATTTTCTTAATTTGGTTTGATTCTGAATTTTATGAAATCTCAGTGATTTGGTCATTATTATTCTTTTTAAAGAAAAAAAAAATCAAAATTAAATTAAACTAGATAACATTTAGATAAAGAAAAAAAAAGATTATGAAAACAATTTAAAAGATTTTTCATAAAAAAATTCTTTTATATATATATATTTTTAGTAGGGTACTTACCAATAAGTCCCATACATAAAATTCAAAATCTATCTAATTTCAAAACAAAATACTTGCACCATTAGTCCTACATATTATTAATTGTTACCAAAAACTCTTTTTTTATTTTTATTTTTTACAACTTTAAAAATGCTGTTACATCCAACGACTTCCGTCAGACTCACCAAAGACTCGCTAGAATATTCAACATCACCAAGAAGTCGCGGAGCATCACCGGAAGTTCGCCGGAGTGTTCTGAACGTCACTGGAAAATGTCAAGAATATCATCGGAGACTCACCGAAATATTCAAAATATTGCCCCCCAAAAAAAGAATAAATGGAGAAATTATAGTTAAAAAACATAACAATAACAAACAACAATGGGAAAAAGTATATATTATTTTTCAATTTTTTGTAGGATTTAAGCAAATAATCTGTAATATTGATCAAACTGAAAAGTAAGCATTGAAACTGTAAAATGTTATAGTTTTAAAGCATTATTCTATTAAGCTGGAAAACATGTTATGAAACTGTAAAATTTTGCAGTTCTAAAGAATATTATGAAACTTCAAAATTTTGCAGTTTTAAAGCATGATTTATTTCAGGACCAAAAAAACTGAAATTGTAAAATTTTACAATTTTACTACTGCCTGTAACTAAAACTTAAAAGCAACTTATTCAAAACTTGAAATTTTTCTATATTAAAACAGAAAAATAGACGTTTGTAATAGAAAAAAAGTAGAAAAATTGAGAAATCGAAGAAAAAGAATAGAAATAAAAGAATATTGTACTCTGGCAATTATTTTTTGTTTAGATCTAATCGGATCTCATGTAGATCTCCTTAGATCTGATGTAGATCTGATTAAATCTATATTAGATTTGAGTAGATGTACTCATCTTTTTCGTCATTGGTGAGAATAAAGTAACAAGTTGATGTCGGTGATTGGTGCTTACCGGTGAACCCCAATCAATGGTGGTCGTCGGTCACCGGTGACTATATATTAGAAAGAGAAAGAGAATAAGGAAAGTGTGATCACCGATTGTCAGATATGATAAAGAGAATGAAAGGAAAACGCAGAAAAAAAAGAGGGAAGAAAACATAAAGAATGAGAGAAAACATAGAGAGAGAGAGGAAAATGTGTAAGACTTTTGGGTTCACTTAAAAAATTATTAGATTAAATAATGTACACATAATTCAAACAGGATTTACGAATAATTTTGAATTTTCGATAACTGTTTTCTCCGAGTCCAAGAGAAGAGAGGATGATATTGATATGTCGGCCCAAATGGGTTCAGATCAAATCAAAGCGTAGTTGAGGCCCAAAGCTACTCTCTGATAATCTTCTGTGCGGCTGATATGAGAATTTAAAAAATAAAAAATAAAAAATATCAAAGTAATTATTTTGTCTTTTTCAAAATTTTATGTTGATTGCATGCACGCTCAAAAATAAAAAATGTAATGGAGAGGGTTTTAAATATTCAATCCGTTTTATAATATTAATTTTTTATTCTATTTTTTATTATCTTAAAATATTAATTCTTTTTAAAAATGAAGAACTAAAATAATATAATTTCATATTTTATCATTTTTTTTAAAATTTATTAATATTAATATTTTTGAAATATAATAATTGTATTACCAAATAGTAGTTTTGAAAAGTTAATTTTTTTTAAAATGTGATAATTATATTACAAAAAAAGGTTAGATTTTTCAAAATAAATTAATATTTTATAACAAAAAGATGTACGAAATTTTATGTTGATTGTATGCACTCTCAAAGATAAAAAAATATAATAAAAAAGAATTATTGAATATTATTGAACGGAGACACAATCATTTGCCAATGAATTCGGTCAGCGTTATTGTTATGTGCTCATGGGCTTCTTAACATATTTCCATGAAAAATGCTATGAACCTAAATAATTTATCAATTTTTTTATTTTTATATGGGTATGAAATCACACAAATCAATAGGTGTTTAGTGAGAGATTTGATAAAAAATTTAATAAATTATTTGGGATTCCTGACATAACTCTACTTCTATTTCATAGATTGAAAGGTGTTAAATTCTTGTTTGGACAGTCTTTTTTATTGACTTTATTATTTATCTTTTGAGTTTTATTATTTTAATTTTGGTTTTAGGTAAATAATAATAATAATCTAAAGCCCACACCAAATGCTTATTTAGAAAGAGTAAAAATTTTGAATGTTAGTCAACAAAATGCCCATAAAATCTTTTCTGAAAATCCAAACACACCTAAATGCTAACCTAGTGTGGTAATCCTCTAATGAAGTTCACACATAAGAAATAAAAATTAGTTTTATTTTAAAAAAAAAATTTCACAAGCTAAGATGTTAGTAAGTTAGTAGTTAGGGAGGAACTTGAAACATCGTCTGATCCAAAAAATAAAATAAAATAAGAAATTTAACATGTACTTTTCTCTATAAAATAATATTCTATTCCATTTTTGGCTTAAGAATATTGACATTGGCATGCTCTGATCTTGTGGATTCCATGAGTAATTTTTCAAAAGAAAAAATAAAATTAAAATTAAAATTTTTTTGAGTTGCACTATCAATTGGCGGGCATGTCCATATCCAATTTTCTAATGGGCCTGAAAAAGCCCTCATAAGTGGGCCGAATACTGCAGACCCAAAAACTAAAAATTCAATTTGAGTTTGAATTATAAATTTATTTCATATTGGTAATATACATGTTTGAATTTGGACCTCAGACAAGCAATCATAATTTACTAAGGTTTCGTTTAGGTAGTGAGTTGGCTTTTTAACTTTAGCCTGGGACTAAAAAGACTAAAAAGTTTGTTTGGATTGGTTTTTTTGGCTCTTTTGATTTTTGTAAGAGAAAAAGTAAAATAATTATGGTTTAGATGTGATATTTTATTTTATAGACTTTTTAATCTATTTTGTCTTTTCATAACTAATTTAATCAAAAGCTAGATTAACTTACATGCCAACGAAGGCTAGAAATTATTTCAAGTGACCAAATGATTGACATTATCTATAGCAGAGCCGAAACTATGTTGGCACTGAATGGTGCCATGCTAAAAGTAGGGATGGCAATTTGAACCCGGCCCGACGGGGACCTGATCCCGATTAGAACGGGTTTTTCTCGAAAATTATCCCCATAGGGCCAGGGATGGTATTAAAATTAAATCCCCGACTGTTTTCGGGCTGGGGACGGGGATAGGTTCCCCAGCCCCGGCCCCAGCCCCGAATTAGCCCCGCATAACTCCCCAAATATTCCCCGAATATTCCCCCTATATATATACTCCTATGTTTGTTTGACTCTGCCTTATCACATGCATTTCGTCTCTCTCTCATAGTCTCAGCCCCTCTCTCTCTCTCTCTCAGCGCAGCTGCTCTCACGGCGTCGCCGTCGTCTCTCCATCGCCGTTGTTCTCTTCCTCTCATTCCCGTCGATCGCCGCTGTCCTCCTCCCCTCTCCCTATCGTCGTCGTCCCTCCTCTCCATCACTACTGCCCCTCGTTCCATCATCATCAGAGTTCGTTGCCTCTCCATTGCAGGCGATTGCAGTCGTCTCTCTCTCTTTTCAATGTGTTAGATTTTTTATATTATATTTTTTACATTTGGGCTCAGATCTGTTCGATCTATTGAATATATATGTTAAATCTGGTGTTGAATATATATTTGAGGTCAGAGCTGTTGAATATATATTTGAACTCAGAGCTCAGATCTGTTTTGTTGAATATACATTTGAGCTCAGAGTTGGTGTTGTTGTTGATGATGATGATGATAAGCAAATCTGATTGTTGTTGTTGTTGTTGAATATATATGTTGAATCTTTGTTATTGAATCTATATGTTTGTTTGTTTTTGTTTTGTTTTTTTTTTTATATTTGGTCGGAGAATTTTCGGGATCGGGGAAACCCGATCCCCGTTAGGGGGCGGGGATGGGGGCGGTGGTAGACTTCCCGTCGGGGATCAGGGCCGGGGACGGGAAAAATTCTACCATCGGGGATCGGGGACGGGGTGTGATCCCCGGTCCACCCCGCCCCGCCCCGCCCCTTTGCCATTTCTAGCTAAAAGCCCATGAAAAGTTTTTTTAAAAATTATTTATTATAATTTTAAAAATGATGCTATAAGAGCATCTCCAACGCTTACTCAAATTTTTCCAACCAATCTGAGTCAAAAAGCATCAATTTCATCAAATTTGATAACAAATGCTCCAACGGTTCACCATTCATCAAATTTGTCCCGGGACAACCGGGTGGTCGACCGGCCGGTCGACCGGCCGGTTGACCGGTTTGCCCAAATTTTTTTTTTTAAAATTTTTTGAACTTTTTTTTTGAACTTTTTTCGGGACGACCGGGTGGTCGACCGGTTAGGCAAAAAAAAATTTTTTTTTTTTTTTTTTTTTTGAATTTTTTGAATTTTTTTGCTGAACTGTTTGAACCTTTTACTGGTTGACCGGTTGGTCAACCGGCCGGGCAACCGGTTGGTCGACCGGGTCCTCCTCTCCAACGGTCCGCAACAGTGTTTTGGTGAATTCATTACTTCGTCGTCGATCTGATGAAAATTTTGGTGAAATCTCATTTTGGTATCAGGTTTGGTGAAGCGTTGGAGTCATAAATAGTGCCATTTTCATCAAAATTCAAATTTGATATCAGATTTGCTAAAGCGTTGGAGATGGTCTAAAAGGTCCTAAAAGGAATCAACCTATTTGAGAAATCCTATGGATCATCAAAAAATATTCTGAAATTGATCTAAAAATGAGTTTTATAGTGTAGATTTAAAATTAGTATGATGTGAGTCTCATTTAGAATGATTGTGGTTTATAGATGTATTTTCTGAATATTTTTTCTAGATTTGTAGTATTATTGGTTATGTTTATTAAAAATACATTTGAGATCAGCTAATTATCTAATGAAATCAAATTTGAACATATTTTAAAATTTGTTAATTTTAGAAACTCAGCTCGAACTTGGCTTGACAAGTTTAGATGCATTATAATAAACCAAGCTATGCATGTTTGGCTCATAATCGATTCTATTAAAATTCATTTAAAATTAGCTCGATCAAAGTTTATTTGATATTAACTTAAAAGATAAACAAAGTGAAACTTAAATATATGTTGAAACTCATTCAGTTTTTAAGTCAAAGTACAATTTAAAGGCGATTAGTTGAGTGCATCTTAAGCACTTTTTCTTTATATATACAGAATTTTATGTTTCTTTTTTACTTTTTACATGGATTCATGCAACAAATATAAAACATGGTTATGTAGGATTTATTGTTTTTATTTTATTAAATATGGTGAATCGTACATATAACATATATATATATATATATATATATTTGTTGTACACAATCTATATAAAATGAAAAAGAAAAATTAGTTAAATTTATCTCATGCATGACAAATATCATTAATGGAAATAAGAATTGAATAATTACCACTTTGTTTCAATGGTGATGCTGGTACTTCACTACTATGCTATAATGAGTTTGACACATTTTTTGTTTTTCCTTAATTAATTAATTTCATAAATACCACATGATTTAGCCTAAACACATATATGCAAAGTCTTATAATATTGTTTTATAAAAAAAAATGCCTTTCACAACAATTTCTTCTACCTTCCACTTACATATCTTTTCTTTAATGGGGCAAGTCATCTAAATCTATTTCTAACTACCTTTAAGTGGGCACAAATTCAAAAATAAAAATAAATTCTATCATTTTCCAACTAATTTTGAATTTTTATACCTAACACCAAATTGTCCACCTGCCTGCTAAAAAAATCCAACTACTACATTCTCTAACACATGCCAATACTTAAACCAAAAGAAAACTACTAGTGGGGTATTTTTAATTTTTTTGGAGAGAAGAAATGGATTTAATATTATATAAATATACATTTAATTGTGGATTTTGCAGGTAAGTGTGAAATTCTGAATTTTATTCTCCTGTCAATCCTCAATTTTGCAATCAAATGATCAGCTGTCAAAATTCTTTCTTATATATATATATTTAAATTTTGGGGAGCCTAATGCTGTATTTGGTTGGGGGATTTGGGGAGGGATTTGGAAAGGAAAAGGGAAAAGGTGTGTGAAACTAGGTGAAATGTAAGTATATTTTATTCACATTTCACCTAACTTTTCCCTTTCCCTTTCCAAATTCCTCCTCAAATCCCCCAACAACACAGCGTTAGTCTAAAAGACTGCAAAAAAAATTTTTTTGAATGAATTAAAAAAAAAAAAAAATCACTAAAGATTTAGCCAAAAAAAAAAAAAAACTTAAAATTTTTTTCCCCAATTAAATTGACTTTTTCAGTCTTCAGTGGACATTTTAAAACTTTCATTTAATTTTAGTCTTTAGTTGTTTTTCAATTAAATCGGCTATTTTATTTTATTTTATTATATTATATTATATTTTTTTTTATAGTGACTCACATTGTAAAAATCAACTTTAAGGAGATGAGTAGGGAGTTAGTTAGCATTACTTATAAACCAAAATTTTAGCTGTCATTCCTTTGGAATTTTGGCTTTGGATTGATGTGGGATTAGGTGAAGTCATTAGCCACCCATTAACTCACCCTCTAAACAAATTCGAACATATTTTATTCGACAACAAAAGAAAAACAAAGAAATAAAAAGGTAAAGAACACGCGACGATGAGGTAGGTTAATTAGAGATGTAAAATTAAGTCGCCTATTAACTTTCAAATCCACCGAATTAGGGCCATGATGTAAGAGAGTGGGTTCAACTGTAATCTAACATTTGTCATTATTAGGACTATTAATTTTATTTTTAGTAGTTTAGAGCAAAGGAACAACATTGTAGGGCTATTTTATGATCTTACCATTTGTAATTGTTCATATGCACTTTTTTGACTAAATTGGTATTTTGGTGCTAAATTAATTACATTCACTTTTAGGTCACAAAATAGTGGCCTCGTTTGGGAAGTGGCTAATTTTTTTGACTTTTTAATTATTTGGCTATTTTAACTTTTGTGTTTTGAGAAGTTGGGTTAATTTTTTAATTGATTGTTGTATTGAAAAATGTGTTTGAAATGATATTTAAGGATGAAATGAAAAATTTGTCCCTAATCTCACTTTTTCCAAAATTGGTCTAAGAGGCAAATTGTCATTTACTACCTGTGAGATAGGCTATCAACGTGACAGTGGCTTAGGTTTTTTTATTTTATTTTTATTTTTTAAATATAGGTCAGTGACTTAGGCTACTGTTTGAGAGTATTTGATTTTTTTAGTGTTTGGGATTATTTTAACTCTAAACTTAGGTCCCAAACAAGGCTAATGTGAGACTAGAAATCTTGAGCCACCTTATTGTACCTGTCTTAACATTAAATTGTTTGTACTTCAAGCCTTATTAATTAGAAAATAAAAAGTATACTTAAATTGACTGAGATTTAGAAGGGTAGTTATGGGGACATAATTTTTGAGTGCCAACACGTGACCAGGTGACGCCGAAGTGTCAACCGAGGTGCCATGTGTCCTGGTCTTGACGCCGAGGTTATCTCGGATAGGCCGAGGTTATCTCTGAAGATATCGGCGTTCGGGATAAGTAGATAAAGGACAAGAGTCCTGGATTGAATGAGACTTCAGTTTGGGTAAGGATAAGACTCTTAGAGAGTTTATCCCAATCCTACTAGGAGTCCAAGATTAGCAATAATCCTAAGTCCAATAGAGCTAGGCTTCTATTGGGACTAGGATTATATTGGCTATAAAAGGGAGGCACTCCCATGGGTCTAAGGTACGCAATTTATATTCTGAATAGTGAGTTAAGCTCTTTTGCTATCTTTGAGAGATAACTGACTTGATCATCGGAGTGCCCCGGATGGACAAACTACCGCCAGAATCTCTTCTTTCTGTTGCAAGTTGTTCGGGATTAATCTATTCTGCAAGTGCTCTCCAGCTAAGTATTAATTTGGCAGTGTGGTCGGAAATTGACACACACAATAGTTTTTTTGGCATTATTTGTATATATAATATATATAAATTAGTTGTTTTCAAGTTCGAATCCATAATATCAAGATTGAGAAACTGAGTTAATATAATGCTTTTACAATTTAAAAATATAACATATAAATACCCTATCTTATTATATAATGTCTTTTCACATGTATAGCACATATGTAATACTTGATATTACAAATAATGTGCCTAGAAAAAAGGTAGGGCAAATTATAAAAAAAATTTCAGGGTTTATTATGTTTTTCACATTAAATCTCAACATTTTAATTTTAACAATTTAAATCTTGAATTTTTAACCATGTCCCAATATTGACCCTTCGTCTGTTTCCGTTTGTTTCTGTTAATTTTTTACACTTATTTAATACACGTTTCACTTTTTGATTCGTTCATAATTATTATAATTTTTTTTATTTCTAAATTACTTTTTTTTTTTTCCCTATCATCTTTCTCTCTCTTTTTCTTTCTAACTATTTTATGAGTGAAGATTACACTTTCACAACAGGTTGTAATATGGTGACGAGATTGAACAAATCTTAGAAAAGAAATAGTAGATGCGACGACGGATCTGAGAGAGATAGTAGAGGAGGGTGATAGATCTAAAGAAATGGAGATGTAAGAGTAACGAATTCGAGTGAAACGGTGAGGCCAGTGATAGATCTGAGGACGGAGGGCGATGGATTTGAGCAATACCCTTCATTGTTCCACCACCACCATCTTCTACCGAGCTTGGCGTGGCTATCCATTCACCGTTGGGTCTCTCTTTTTTATCTGCTGGTGCTGTGCGTTTCGGGAGAGAATGGCGAGGAAGAAGAGACATGCGATGGCGAGGGCTCCGACGATGATGGGTGGATGAGGTTGAAATGGGGATGTGGGTTATGTGGAAGGAGGTCGATGGGTGGTTCCGACGGTTGCGACGTCAAAAAATTTGGGAATGGTAATGGTGGTGGGCGTGAAGGCATTGTTGGACAAAAATGGAGAAAACGAAGAGTGAATATATATATATATATATGTAATGTGTGTGTATGTATAGGTTAGAAATGGATTTGTAGAGAGAGAGAGAGTATAAGATGGAAAGAGACTAGAGAGAGAAAGAACAGAGAAAGAGAGATAGCTGATAGAAAAAAATAAGAATTTAGAAATAAAATAATTATAATAATTATTGACGAATTAAAAAGTGACAAGTGTATCAACTAGTGTAAAAAATTAACGGAAACAGACGGAGGGTCAACATTAGAACACAGTTAAAAATTTTAGAGTTTAAATTGTTAAAATTAAAATGTTGGGGTTTCATGAGAAAAATACGCTAAATTCTGAGGTTTTTTATTTTATTTTTTTTGTAATTTGCCAAAAAAAAGTAATACGTTATATATATACACATGAGGTTACATTTCTTATTACTAAAACAACAACAACAACAACAACAACAACAATAATAATTATAATAATAATAATAATATCATTACCATTTACCATTTTTTTTGAAAATTGAGTGATAAATATATCATTACTGTTTGACTATTTGAAATAGAGGCGTTATAACTAGTATTACAGTGGGATCTGTCTTTCGATGTATAAATTGTATTGAAACAGAATATAAAGAGAAAGAGAAAGAGAAAGAGAGACAACAACAGAGATTTATCACTCTCTCTAGCTTCTCATGGACCAACATGCAAGCATCAATTCCGACACCACCCCAATCTATTATGCTGTTCACCGTGAATCACTAACTCAAGAAAAATCTTCCGAAGAAGAAGATCATCTGATCAGAAGCACAAAGAAAATCAAAAGCTCAGATTTTATCACGGAAGGTAGCGAAGGCAAAGTGACCGATATGGAAACAGAACTTCCCAAGGATGATCTTGGAGAACAAAGACACCCAGATATGGGTTCTGCCCCTCCTAAGTCCTTCAAAGAAGCCCTAACTTTTGTCCATAACAACGATTACATCTTTGACAGCAGAGTGGATATACTATCATCTGATGAGAAAGATGATGAAGATCCAAAGGGCCAGACTACCATACAAGGAACTCTCCAGAGCAGCGGGGCCTCCCCACAATATCTCTTCCTAAGAAGCTTCTGGATAAAATTAGGAAACCATGGGAAAATGCCCTTTATTATCCGACTGCTAGGGAAGAAATATTGGCTACAAAATGCTCTGCTCCAGAGTCAGAAATCTCTGGGGTCTTCAGGGTGAATTTAATGCAATTGACCTGGGTTGCAACTACTTCCTATTTAAATTTTCTAACTAGACTGACTGTGCTAATGTCTTCACAGGAGGACCTTAGGTTAACATGGATCATTACCTCACTGTGAGACGTTGGGAACCTAACTTTAGACCATCGGAAGCCTTTGAAACCCACAACCACAGTTTGGGTTCGGTTTCCTGAGCTTCCGATTGAGTATTATCAAGAAAAAGTTCTTTTTGCGATAGCCAAAACTATCGGTAAACCCCTTAAAATCGATTGGAATACTACGATGGCAACACGGGGAAAGTTTGCTCAAGTTTGTGTAGAGATGGATCTCAGCAAACCGCTAAAGCCCAAATTCTTATTAGAGGGTATGGTTTATAACATTGAATATGAATCTCTGTACTCTTTCTGCTTTCTCTGTGGCAGAATTGACCACCGTAAGGCGGCATGTCGTTTCAAAACCACCAGTGCCCCACCGCGGTGGAAAATATAGCCGTTTCCGGTATTGAAAAATTTGACCATCCACCTATGATCGATAACGGTCACCTGCACCAGCATCACGAGGAAGATGAAGATTTTGGCCCATGGATGTTAGTGACTAAGCGTCCTAAGAGACCAGCTCAACACAAAAGGGCCCAAAATCCCACTAGCACAGTTACTAGCACTAATCCTTTTTGGTATTTGGAGGTGGGCCAAGATGGACCTAGATCTGCTCAAAAGGGTAGGAAGACTGCTCAAAATGCAGGGGAAAAAGCCCAAGGAGAACCCAACCCCTTAACTAGTCCAATACAAAATACAGACTCTAAAGGAAAGCATAAACAAGGGCTTCAGCAAAACAGAGCTAAGGAGCTAGACACACGTAGCAATCAGCAAGTAGTCTGGCAGAAAATGGGGAAAAAGTTTAGCCTCACACTCCATTGCACTGTAAGCAGAGGGCATTTCTCNCTTGTTTTGCATGACATTTTGAGCCTATTTGTATACTGATTTTGGCTCGGCCATCTGCTTTAAATAGCCATATTTTGAGTCCCTCTACAACATTGTAGAAGGGCCCTCACTTGTTTGGAGCCTCCATGTATCGGTTATCTCTTTGCCCTCCTTGTGGCCCTTTCCTTGCGTAGGATTTTTCCCATACTTGTATGTGTTTTTGTGGCCATGTAATAAACTGAAAAATGCTTTTTTTGGGACTGTCTAGCTGCTGTCTTCATACTTCATGTTCATATCTTGCACGTTTGGCATAGCTATAGGCCATTTCGGGTGCCAAAATTCCATTAGCATGTTTGCATATCGTTTGCCATGCCATTTCATGCCTTTATGCCATTGCCTCGGTTTGCGTGCCCGTGTGCACGCATTTCGAGGCACTTCATTTTCATCTCACGGCCTCTTATGTGAGTGTGGTTGAGGCTCTCTCATGTTAGTATAAGTCCATGTTGCATTGTATATGCCATTTTAAGCCATATTGCATTGTATATGCCATCGCCTCGGTTTGCGTGCAAGTGTGCACGCATTTCGAGGCGCCTCATTTTCATCTTATGGCCACTATTTTAGGCTTGTTTGAGGCTGCCTAATCTAGTTTAAGTCCATTCCCTCATGTGTTGTAGCATGCTTACTTTGTATGTGTTGCTTAGGTTGTGTGCCTAGCATGTTTATATACTTGCATGTTCATATTGCATGTTAGATTGCATGCTTAGGTTGCATTTGACATGCATGCTTTACCTCTTGAATTGAGTATGATAGAGGTTGAGCTCTTTGTTTGTTTATGTGCATTTCATTCCACATTGAAGTTGCACACTTTGGCTTCTTGGGCCATCACGCATTGAAATGCGTGATTGGTGGCCCGGGGGTCGAGGGCCATGCTCCCTTGAGTCCATTGCATGATAGGGAGTGTGTCCGTGCATATATTTGTCCCAAAATTCCATACCATGCTCTGTTGCTGTCTGCTGCTGTCAAAACTGTCTCCTGCAGGAATTTAGTGCCGACCGGCACTCTTCAGTGCCGACCGGCACACTTTTTGTGCCGATAATCTCAATTGCAGCCGGTGGCCAAACCCTGCAGCCGATGGTCCAACCCTTCAGCCGGTGGTAATATTCAGGTATGTGGAAGGTGTCCCAGGACTCTGGCAATTTTCCAGAGAGCAGGGCAGCAAAAGCAGAGGGAAAGAGGCATGGTGCGGGTTCCCGGGCAAGGCGGACATCGAGCATGCATCATTCGCACATCCCGAGGCGAGGGGCTGTGGCCCCCTTTTATTTCACATTTATTTATTCAGTAATTAGAATTTGTAATATTTATTCATTTATTTTTGGACTGTATTATTCTTTCGGTCCCTCCGAGCGAGGGCATAATTGTAATAAGTGTGGGTGAGTGTGTGTATGTCTTCCAACCCCCACTTCTTTCTTCCCTTTTATTTACCTGCTTATGATGGTACATTAGGCATATTTAAATTAGCATACCTTATGCAATGCATGCGTGCATTCATGCATTTGTTTACATGCACCGGGCTCGGTACATCATTCAAACTGCATCGTACTTTCAATTCCAAATTGAATACGTGTTACTCGTGCATTTCACATGCCATGTTTAGGATAGCCGAGCCTGTCTAATTACACTCTGTATGCGTCGCATTAGTCATCTTAACATGAGCTAGGGACATGCATGTTTTGCTACCGGGTTATTGTTTTGGCGCGGAGTACGATGTAAGTTTTATGCTTTAGCATGTCGCATGCGTGTGAATGTTAACATGACAGTATGTCTGCCATGCGGCTAAATGCTTACGTGAGATAAACTGTTTGAATGCCTGTGGGTGGAGGTTGGATTGTCTGAGTTGGAACAACTCATTGAAATCCGTATTTTAGCCTACTTAATGGGTAGCAAAATCTAACACGTTTTTCGAAACAAAAAGGATATGCAATGTTTATTTCCAAGTTAGGCAATCTAGTCTATACTTTTGTGTTGTGCGCATCACATAGTAATTCTAGGTTAATAATGGGATAAGAACGCATAATGTTTTCAAAATCGGATATCACGGTTAGTAGAGGCCGGTCTTCGGACCGGGCGAAAGGGGGTGCTCATAGCTGACCTTCCCCGATCGTACCCAAGCTCCCGAGCCAAGTCACTTTGGTGATGACGGGCATGTGGCCTTCGGCGCCGAGTCAGGGTTTCCTAAATTCCCATTTTAAAAATATTTAGGTGGCGACTCTGTAATCTGGCAAAGCAGTCCATGTTTGGCACTACTTTTCAAAAATCTGTTTTTCCTCAAACGATTTGCCAGAGGTGGACTCTTTGGTTCAGACTACGAACCGCAACACACAAAAAGGGAGTCCGAACTGTAGAGTGAAGCCCACGGGCACGTCTACAGTTTCTGGCGACTCCGCTGGGGATTTTAGAGAGCTTGACTCGAACTCGTGATATCCTGTTTTGATTTCGTTTATGTGTTTCTTTGCATTGCATGTGCATTGGTGCGCCTAGGACACCGTGTTTGCCATCTGCCATTCCTGAACGGTTTGCCGGAGGCTTGTCTTGTCAAGGCATGACGATAAGGCTGACCGGTTATGGGCTCTGACAGCATGGGAACACAAACCCCGGTTTTACCGGGGCACCCTTTTTGACCATTCGACCTAGTGCATATTCGGAATCCATAGTGACCATTCCAACTAGGACAGGTTGCTTACCCGATTTTAGGTTGTTTGAAACCGCTGTGTGCATAGTGAAACCCTAGCTCCTGACAAAACAGGACAGGGAAACCCTACCCCAACATAGGGGTGTTTTGGCTCTACTTTACGTGCTATGTGCTTTAGAGTATATCTCTCAGGAACGTACATGCCAGTTTGCAAGTCTGGGTATCAGGCCTGTGGGCACCAGTTCAGTATTTGGGGAATCAGTTTTACCTGAGGGTATCAGTTTACAAGGCAGATATTTGGGGAACAGTTATCAGTATTGAGTACAGTCGTTCCGCTATCTGTTCCAGTGAAATTGGGCTGAGATGCTGTCTGTTTTCTCTTTTGCTAGGTAGTCCTGGAACTGTAGCTTCAAGAGGCTCCGATATCCCCCAGGTACATTGGACTAGTGCTGATAGACTTGGTTAAGTCAAGGATTCAATTCAAGGGCAACCAGTGTTCTTTCGCGGAGGCAAGGCAAAGAAAGGTCAGTCAGGCTCACCAGTTCATCTGATCCGACAGTCACCAGTCACATCATCAGTAGACCTGTGATGCACAGGTTCAGAAGAATTTGTGGCCGTGATGGCAGCATTAAATCAGGGAACTGCCATGCAGGCTGAGACCAGTATTGAAACGTAGCGCCCGCCGGGGGGCATCTGCCTCACATCCAGCTTTGGGACCCCAGCCGAACTTTGACCCACTTCCTCCAGCCGAAGATTTGCAGTGTCTGAATCCTCGAGAAAGGTTGACTCAAACCCGAGTTGTCAGACCTCTGGTGCAGCCTACTGAGAGGCCTTAACCCTTTTATGTTGATGAGTTCAATCCGACTGTAGTGAAAATTGCAAACCTTGAGAAGCAATTCAAAAAGGCACAGGCCTTAATTCCATTCCCGACATTGAGGATGGGCATAATGAGTCTGCCGTACGGCGCCCAGACAGATTCAAAATGCCATATATTGACCGTTTCGATGGGTCCGGAGATCCAATGGTACATATTCGGCTTTTCTTGGATGTCTTGAAGCCGATGGGTCTGACTAAGCCACAAAAACTCTCTCTGTATGGAAGAACCCTGTCAGGTGTAGCAGCCACTTGGTACGCTAAGTTGGAGGACAAAGTAAAGCAAAACTGGGAAGAATTGGGGTTGAGGCCTTTGTCGATCATGTATTCTACAATGCCCGAGTTGAAATGACCATCCAAGAGCTTGAAGCAACCTGCCAAAACCCAAAAGAGCCTTTTGTGGAATTTGTCGCGAGGTGGAGAGCAAAGGCAGCACAGATGACAGAGCGTCGTCCTTCTGAGAGGGATCAAGTGCAGATGATTGGTGCGAAACCTTGAGCATGATATGTTGCAAAAGTTGATAGTCGCTCCGCTATTCACTTTCAAAAGTTTGCATGAACTGGGGGTTCAGGTTGAGAATGCGTTCAACAGCGGGATCATTCCCAGAACAAGTGAACCAACAAGGAGGGTGATTTCAGGGAATACCAATGCCGGAAGCAGCACTATCCCCCAACCCACTGAAATCAATACAGTCACCACAGCCAACCCTTTTGCCAAACCAAGCCTACAAACAACCGGCCCAGCCCGAGCTCAGGGCAGAACTTTCACCCCCCTCTATATGAGCTTGACTAGCGCACTAAAAGTCTTGATGGAAAGAGGGCATCTCAAACCCCTCGATCCTCAACCTCTTCCTGACCCACTCCCAGCCAGACATAACCCTTCCAAGTACTGTATGTACCATCAGCAACGCGGTCATGGCACCGACCGTTGCTACCGCCTTCGTCATGAGATCCAAAATCTCATTGACAACCAAACGATAGCTCCACCTTCAAACCCCAATGACCAAATACCTCATCCTCATCTCAATCTAATCCACACGCTGGTCGTCCCTTACGACCCCAGCGTATACATCACCCCAGCCCATCTGCCCAAGCCCGCGGTGTTCATTCCAGGAAGCACGGACTTGTGCATGATGGATGCATCTGAACCCCAATCATCCCAAACCCATGAACCCACTACTTCTGAGCTGATGAGAATGATCGAAGATCTTCAAAGAACTGTAGCAGATCTGGCCTTCGGAGTTTTGGCCCCGTCATCAACCGCATCACATACCAGGGAGTTCATATCGAAAGGTTCCCTAACCTTGGGACGGGCTGCATTGGGAGAAGGCCAATCTCTTAGCAAAGTGGAGGCCAGTGATAAGAACAAGGCTGGGGCAAGCATTAGTCCCCATGAACATCTTCAGTTGGCTGCTGAGGCTTTGAAAGCCGAGGGACTGAACGAAGAGCAAGTCCTCGCAGTTGTTGTAAAAACTGTGGATGACACTTTTGCCACTCAAATTAGGGGCAGTTCGAATCAAGGGGTGAGCCGGGAGAAGGGCCTTTGTACCAGGAATATTCCTTTCAGCTCTAGCCCCGTACTCGGAAGAGACCAGCAAACCCAGTCAACGCCTGCCAATCCCTTTGCTGGTGCATCCAGCAAAACTCCACAAACCTCAAAATACCCACCTCGAGGCCAGAGGGTGTTCGCACCACTGTACATGTCTCTATCAGCGGCCTTGAGGGTCCTGATTAAAAGGGGTACCTGAAACCCCTGGAGCCGCGACCACTGCCAGATAAACTTCTCCCTCCCATGATTCGGCCAAGTATTGTGCCTTTCATCAGCAGGTCGGCCATGTCACTGATAAGTGTTTCCGTCTTCGCCACGAAATACAAGATCTGATTGACAATAAGGTCATCGTCGCACCAACTCAGCAAAGTCTATCGGCACTTGATCAATGAACTTGTGGGGGATAATGTGATGTGATCAGGAGATGAACCACCTGCGGGCGGCATTCAGTTTACTTCAGATGCGGTGGACGGCATGCACTGTTTTGAGCAATGTACAAACGCTGTTAATTTTGCTTTCTGACTTGGGTATTGGGTCAGTCTTGTCTTTTTGTATTGAGTCAGTCCTTTCATATTGAGTCAGTTAGGTCTGTCTTGTTGTATCGAGTCAGTCCTGTTTTGTTAGAGTCGGGTGATTCTGGGGGTGTTACCTCGAGCATCACCATTTTGTTTTGTGTTTGTCTTTTCAGTTTCTTTTGAGTCTGTTTCTGCCTTGGAGCCAGTTATGCCAACAGATCTGAATGAAACAACAGTGATTTTTACGCTCTCGCGTTTGCTTCTGCCATGTGCCAGCTGTGCCAGAAATTCTGAATGAGATAGCAGTATTTGACTGGGAACCCTGCCTTTTCTGTGCCTTGAAGTCATTGTAATGACCTAAGTTTTTCAAAACTTTTTGAACACTGTGGTAAAAACAAAGAGGAAGGAATTCCTCGGGTTTTGCAAAAATTGATCAACTTGAGAGAAAGAAAGGCGTGCTAAGCCCTTAATGAATGAAATCATGCTTGTCAGCGTGAGTACTGAGAAGGACCCTGGCTTGATCCAGACCGGTTTCACACTATCTTCAGCGCGAGTGATTTGTCGCTTTCTTAAAAATTTTCAAAAACAAAATGTTTTGCGCGGTCCTGCGAAGACCTGTGTGGAATCGCTCTTGAGATTGTGCAGCTTAGGATCGCTCTCAGCCTCAAGACTCGACCCCTTTGCTTTCAAACCTTGAACTTGGATTCAGAATGTTCAAAGGACAACCACAATGTAAGGCCTGTGTGGCCAGATTTGAAGCAGCCCTCGAACAAGAGGCACCAAAGTCAGATCAAGAAGGTTAGACCTCATCAGAAGAAGCTTGCAAAGTTAGAACAGAAGCACCCCTCGAACTAGGGGCAAAAAATATCCGATGTGCTCGAAGAGCCAAAGGTGGATCCTTCTGCAAATCAATACAACAGCCATTCTCCTGGATACAGAGGGCTTCAATCTCAAAACCATTTGGCATGGACTTGTTACACTTTTACCCTTTGAGAGGCTCGCTGGGCCGAAAACCAGAAGGGCGACCCAGGCAAAAGTTAGAGCAAAGAAAAAAATACAAAATACAAAAAAGAAATACAAAAATACAAAAAAGCAAAAAAAAGAGAAGAGAAAAATGCAAAGAAAAGAAGAAAAGAAATGAAAATGAAATGAAAAAATTGAAAAGAAAGAAGAACAAAGCTCGCAAGGTCGAAAACCTGCAACAGGCGCCTTGGCAAAAGTTAGAGCATAAAAAGGAGAGGTTAATACCCGAGTGTACCTTACCCCGAACTACGTAAGGCTTGATTCCCATCTTTGGGATACGTAGGCAACTTCATTCTGAAGTCCAGCCGTAAAACACTTCAAATTCGACTGTGTCCATGCGATGGTTTGCATCTTTGTTTCTCTGTATCTGAGGATTTGGTTGTGTTCGTCACTCTGAGGACTGACTACAATGCGCCGCGGTGCTATCCAAACAAGGGGCAATTTCCGTTGCCATTCAGTGTGCTGCGGCGCCATCCAAACAGGGGCAACTCTTCGTTGCCATTCAACGCGCTACGGTGCCATCCAAACAAGGGGCAACTTTCCGTTGCCATTCAATGCCGCAGTGCCGTTCAAACAAGGGGCAACTTTCCGTTGCCATGCAGCTCCCTCCAGCAAGGGGCAATTTTCCTTCGAATCTGAGTTGTGCATCTCGAGAGTGGGTTCTATGCTCGTTGAGCAGTGGCCGTTTGCAAAAATAGTTTTTGAGAATTTTTACTGAGGTTGACTAATTTTCTCGAAAATTGTTTCATCTTTTCCAAAAACTGGACCATTTTCTTGGACTCAAAAAAGGAAAATTTTCAGTGCTTACAACCTGACTTGCATGATTTCAAATCAAAAATTGAACAAGCATGCTAATCTAACTCTCACATTGGTCAAAATTGTTTTAAAACAAAAATGGTCGAAATGATGAACTAGGGGCACAGTTGAGTCAGGCTTCCTATCTTTCCCCCATTTTCAACATACTTGCCAAGAAAGGCCTCTACCTGCCAGAAGAGGGCACAACTGAAGTTAGCAAAAAGGGCTGAAAGCTCTCTCGTCCTCCAAGCAGCGAGGTATCAAGCCATGCGCGAAGCATAAATTGGAATGGGGCGAGATGTTCCATTTCCTCATCTGGACAGATCTAACCACGTCCAAACTCCCCAGCAGGGCATCATCAACCGATGTTAGCTGCAGATTTGCTACATACCCAGTTGTGGCACAATCCCTCTGTGGGAAAGTTCACTGTTGTAAGCGGAAGAAGAGAATCTAGCAGGATGCTAGGGGCAAGAGCTCGCAACTTCATATCTATCCATCAACCACCCAGGGGAGGGATGAAAAATGAGGGATTGAAGAATAGAGAGGTGTGTGTTGAGAGAAAAAGCGAGAAAAGGGTTTTGAGAGAAAAACCGAGCTTGAGGGCCGAGTGATGTGAGAGTCACAAATAAGAAAGGGTGAGAAATAATACCCAGAGAAACTGGCTCCTTGTAAACTAAGAAGTCTCTTGTCTTTGCAACACGTCTGTGCGTCGCGTCAGTCGTTTGTTTGTCTCAATTCTTGTTTTGAGTCGTTTCAAGTGTCTGTGTTTGTGTTTAGGTTGTTACCTTTTGTTTTCCGTTATTGAGTCTTTTTCGCTGTGTTCAGTTGTAGACTCAATACCGGTCGAAAACTCATTTTCTCAAATTTCAAAAATGATTTGTGGTGTGCTCAGAGTGTTGTGCCATTCCCCACATTTGTGCAAAACAGTATTTGTTCTTTCATAAAACCGCAGGGTTCAACCCAGGTCATGTGAGAACAGTAAAACCCGGACCTATCTGAAGCAATATGGGTTCCAGACTACAAAGCAAAAGAAACGAGGGAAAATTGAAGCATCTGAGTGTGTTTCACCTTCAGCAAATTCCGTGATTGTACTCCGGATGTACCTCTTCATGCCTTGTCAATGCTACCGAAGTATGAGTGCGCCTCTGCCACAAGTGTAAGCCTGCTTCAAGTCAGAACAGCAATTAAAGCAGCAGCAGATGTTATCTCTTGCCAATATGAACAGGGTGTACCCTTTTTGAGCTGAGTGTGTTGCAAAGTCCTCTAAGAGGCAAATCAGAGGCACCAGAGTACATATTTGATGCTCCTCTATTGCATAGAATGTGAACTTTCATATACACTGTTGTTGCATGCGTGCCGCACATCGTTATGATACGCTTGCTTTCGATTCCGCATAGAATATGCTTTGCTTGTTTCATGCATAGAATGTGCTTGCTTTCAATATTGCATAGAAAATGCCCCCATACTTGCATAGAAGTTGCATTTTATCGCACTTTCTTGTGCATTTTATCTCACTCGCACTATCTTGTGCACTTACACTTTGTATCTCACTTGCACTGTCATGTGCATCTTGTGGTTGTATCTCACTCGCGCTGTTTAGCGTATCGCACTGTCCAGTGTATTTCAAATCACTCGCGCTGTTTAGCGTATCGCACTATCTTGTGCATTTCAAATCACTCGCGCTGTTTAGCGTATCGCACTGTCTAGTGCATTTCAAATCATTCGCGCTGTTTAGCATATCGCACTGTTTTGTGTATCACATCTTCGCGCTATCTTGCGCACCTCCATCGCACTATCTTGTGCATTACATTTCATTCGCGCTATTTTGCGCATCGCGCTATTTTGTGCATCTCATTACATTTTATATTACGTCTCATTCGCGCTATTTTGCGCATCGCGCTATCTTGTGCATCGCCTCATTCGCGCTATCTTGCGCACCTCAATCGCACTGTCTTGTGCACTCGCGCTTTCTTGCGCATCGCACTATCTTGTGCACTTACATGCTATGTCTCGCTCGCACTATCTTGTGCATTCCATCGCACTCGCGCTGTTTAGCGTATCGCACTGTTCTGTGCAATTTACTTTCGCGCTTTCTTGCGCATCGCACTGTTTTGTGCATTACATTGTTTCATTCGCGCTATTTAGCGCATCACACTATTTTGTGCACTTTACTTGCATTGTACGTGCATTTTATCGCGCTATCTTGCGCACCTTACCTGCACTTGTTAGCGCATTACATTTCATTCGCGCTATTTTGCACATCGCACTGTTTTGTGCATCTATGCCACATCGCACTGTCTTGTGCACTCGCATTGTCTAACGCATCGCGCTGTTTTGTGCATTATATCATTCGCGCTATCTTGCGCACTTCACCTGCACTTGTTAGTATATTGCATCACACTGTCTTGTGCATTCGCACTGTCTCGTGCACTCGCGTTGTCTAACGCATCGCGCTGTTCAGCGCATCGCACTATTTTGTGCATTGTATCATTCGCGCTATCTTGCGCACTTTACCTGGTTGCATTTTGCATGCATTCATTGTTCGCGTCATTTTGCGCATCGCGCTATCTTGCGCACCTTATCTGTATCGCACTGTTTTGTGCATTCACCCTGCTCATACTACTTTACACCTTTAGCATCGCACTATTTTGTGCATCTGTTTAGCACTGTTTGTGCATTCACTCTGCATCACGCTATCTTGCGCACCTCCATCGCACTGTCATGTGCATTACATTTCATCGCGCTATTTTGCGCATCTCATTGCATTTCGCATTACTTCTCACTCGCACTCGCACTATTTTGTGCACTTTACTTGTCAAAACCGGCTTCGCGCAGCGTATAAGTCCAATTATCAAAGTCTTCCTGCATATCGTTTGCATCCTGCCCCTGAACTACGCTGGTTTGATTCCTTGCAAAGGGATACGTAGGCAGTCTGTGGGCGCAACCATTTATTTATCTATATTTTGTTTGCCCAAGTCTTCGGCCTTGTCAAAGATAGGTCGTCTCTGGGCTTTGACATTCACTCACGTCATTGTTATGACTTCCGAGTTCTGTCAAAGAGGGGCAACTGTAGACACCGCATTTTTGACCACCCTCAAGACTTGGGCATTACTGATGGTTTGCTCGGTGCTGAGAGATGTGCAGGGCACAGGTTCAATTTCTTCGGCAAGGAGAGAGGCAAATCTCAACTTCACACCCCGTTTTGGACCACAATTATTTTGGATGGTTTTTAGACTTTAAAAACCTCTCTTTCAAAACATCTTTGAAATAAAATTCCCACGAGGTTCCGACGCTCGCATTTCGGTAAATGTTGCGCTTTTCGGTAAACCGAGCAAGGACAAAGTGGAGATGAATTAAAGAGAGATGAAATATTTGAAAAATCTTTCAAAACACCTTGCTTAGGGGTTTGAAGTTGAAGAAAAGAGGAGAAGAGGGGAGAAACCAAGTTGGAGAAGAAGATAGGCAAGAATCGCTAAGAGAGGGATGAGCAGTCCTCGCTAAATCGAGCTTATTTGTCTATACACTTGGAGTTAAGTTATGAGGCTACCACCATTGGAAAGAAGACTTCCGGGGCTTCATTTTTCATACAAGAATCTCTTAAACCCGAGTTCGGATGGCGGAGATATGATTGGTTGAAGTTGGGCATCATCCCGGTTGGACCGAAACTGAGCAACCTTCACCAAAACAAGAATAACATTCTCCACAGGAAGAATTTTAATGCAAGGTTTGCGGCATTGGAAAGCTTACTTCCGGGGCTTCAATTTTGACACAAGAATGACCTAAAAAGGAGTTCATATGAAGAAGTTATGCCCGTTTGAAGTTGGACCTGCAGAGCAGATTTTTCCTGCCGACCGGCCAAATAGAGTGCCGACCGGCCAGAAAAGAGTGCCGACCGGCCAGTAAAGAGTGCCGACCGACCATTTTTGCTAGCCGACGACCATCCGGAGTATTCTACAGATTGAATGGATGCCAGCTGTGCCAGCTGGAGGGCACAGACTGGATCCTCCATACACGTGTATGGAGGATCTTGGCTCTTAGTTTTGAAGCTTCTAAGAGAAGTCTTGCTTCTTTGGCTCTATAAAGGAAGCTCTCCTCTTCCTTATGCTAGGTTAGAAAAACCAGCTAGAGTTAGATACATCTAACCCTCTATATCTCTCATCCAAGCCTCCAAAACTCAAAAACTCCATTGTTCTTGGGCCCTTCCTTCACCACCACCTAGCACCACCACCACCACTCCATTTCCAGCGGCTTGGAGGTCTTCTCAGAGGCTAGGAGGCACTATTCTTCAGTCAAAAGGGCAGCCAAGAGTTAGTCTTCAAGGGTGAGTTCTCATTCTCCATTTTCTAACCTTTTCTTGATCCATATCTAAGCCTTGCTTGCAAGCACTTTTGGGCTCCGACCCAAACTTCAAATAGTCTTATTTTGGGGTCCTCTTCATGTTTGATTGAGGACCCCTTGCTGTTTGGTGATAGCATCTAGCACCTATCTCTTTACCCCTTTGTATGCCATGATTCTTGCATAGTATATTTGGCTGGTGTATAACCTGTTTTTGAGCATGTAATAAACTGTAAGTAGGCTTATTTTGAGCCCTTCTTCAACATTGAAGAAGGGCTCAACCATGTTTGGTAACTCTATCTTGCACTTGTTTCATAATCTCTTCTATTTACCGTAATTTTGCATGCTTTGTTAGCCTACCATGCTTCTGTTTTTTGGGTCTTCGACAGGCCTGAAAAGTGTCTTATTTTGACCCCCTCTACATGTCTCATGAAGGGTCTTTGACTGTTTGATGCACCCTTTATATACCTCATGTTGTGGCCTCATTTTGCCCTTGTTTTGCATGACATTTTGAGCCTATTTGTATACTGATTTTGGCTCGGCCATCTGCTTTAAATAGCCATATTTTGAGTCCCTCTACAACATTGTAGAAGGGCCCTCACTTGTTTGGAGCCTCCATGTATCGGTTATCTCTTTGCCCTCCTTGTGGCCCTTTCCTTGCGTAGGATTTTTCCCATACTTGTATGTGTTTTTGTGGCCATGTAATAAACTGAAAAATGCTTTTTTTGGGACTGTCTAGCTGCTGTCTTCATACTTCATGTTCATATCTTGCACGTTTGGCATAGCTATAGGCCATTTCGGGTGCCAAAATTCATGTTTCGGGACTATTCCGTGCATCGGATGTACTTTGGCCATGATTCGGGACTGTTTTCCCCCACATTTCAGTGCTGAAATTCCATTAGCATGTTTGCATATCGTTTGCCATGCCATTTCATGCCTTTATGCCATTGCCTCGGTTTGCGTGCCCGTGTGCACGCATTTCGAGGCACTTCATTTTCATCTCACGGCCTCTTATGTGAGTGTGGTTGAGGCTCTCTCATGTTAGTATAAGTCCATGTTGCATTGTATATGCCATTTTAGCCATATTGCATTGTATATGCCATCGCCTCGGTTTGCGTGCAAGTGTGCACGCATTTCGAGGCGCCTCATTTTCATCTTATGGCCACTATTTTAGGCTTGTTTGAGGCTGCCTAATCTAGTTTAAGTCCATTCCCTCATGTGTTGTAGCATGCTTACTTTGTATGTGTTGCTTAGGTTGTGTGCCTAGCATGTTTATATACTTGCATGTTCATATTGCATGTTAGATTGCATGCTTAGGTTGCATTTGACATGCATGCTTTACCTCTTGAATTGAGTATGATAGAGGTTGAGCTCTTTGTTTGTTTATGTGCATTTCATTCCACATTGAAGTTGCACACTTTGGCTTCTTGGGCCATCACGCATTGAAATGCGTGATTGGTGGCCCGGGGGTCGAGGGCCATGCTCCCTTGAGTCCATTGCATGATAGGGAGTGTGTCCGTGCATATATTTGTCCCAAAATTCCATACCATGCTCTGTTGCTGTCTGCTGCTGTCAAAACTGTCTCCTGCAGGAATTTAGTGCCGACCGGCACTCTTCAGTGCCGACCGGCACACTTTTTGTGCCGATAATCTCAATTGCAGCCGGTGGCCAAACCCTGCAGCCGATGGTCCAACCCTTCAGCCGGTGGTAATATTCAGGGTATGTGGAAGGTGTCCCAGGACTCTGGCAATTTTCCAGAGAGGCAGGGCAGCAAAAGCAGAGGGAACAGAGGCATGGTGCGGGTTCCCGGGCAAGGCGGACATCGAGCATGCATCATTCGCACATCCCGAGGCGAGGGGCTGTGGCCCCCTTTTATTTCACATTTATTTATTCAGTAATTAGAATTTGTAATATTTATTCATTTATTTTTGGACTGTATTATTCTTTCGGTCCCTCCGAGCGAGGGCATAATTGTAATAAGTGTGGGTGAGTGTGTGTATGTCTTCCAACCCCCACTTCTTTCTTCCCTTTTATTTACCTGCTTATGATGGTACATTAGGGCATATTTAAATTAGCATACCTTATGCAATGCATGCGTGCATTCATGCATTTGTTTACATGCACCGGGCTCGGTACATCATTCAAACTGCATCGTACTTTCAATTCCAAATTGAATACGTGTTACTCGTGCATTTCACATGCCATGTTTAGGATAGCCGAGCCTGTCTAATTACACTCTGTATGCGTCGCATTAGTCATCTTAACATGAGCTAGGGACATGCATGTTTGCTAACCGGGTTATTGTTTTGGCGCGGAGTACGATGTAAGTTTTATGCTTTAGCATGTCGCATGCGTGTGAATGTTAACATGACAGTATGCCTGCCATGCGGCTAAATGCTTACGTGAGATAAACTGTTTGAATGCCTGTGGGTGGAGGTTGGATTGTCTGAGTTGGAACAACTCATTGAAATCCGTATTTTAGCCTACTTATGGGTAGCAAAATCTAACACGTTTTTCGAAACAAAAAGGATATGCAATGTTTATTTCCAAGTTAGGCAATCTAGTCTATACTTTTGTGTTGTGCGCATCACATAGTAATTCTAGGTTAATAATTGGGATAAGAACGCATAATATTTTCAAAATCGGATATCACGGTTAGTAGAGGCCGGTCTTCGGACCGGGCGAAAGGGGGTGCTCATAGCTGACCTTCCCCGATCGTACCCAAGCTCCCGAGCCAAGTCACTTTGGTGATGACGGGCATGTGGCCTTCGGCGCCGAGTCAGGGTTTCCTAAATTCCCCATTTTAAAAATATTTAGGTGGCGACTCTGTAATCTGGCAAAGCAGTCCATGTTTGGCACTACTTTTTCAAAAATCTGTTTTTCTCAAAACGATTTGCCAGAGGTGGACTCTTTGGTTCAGACTACGAACCGCAACACACAAAAAGGGAGTCCGAACTGTAGAGTGAAGCCCACGGGCGTGTCTACATGGTGCAGGCTCTCTGGACCTCCTCTAGTTTTCTCTTCTCACTCGCCAACTCGAACTCTAGCGATATTGCCTTGCGGCGCTCCGCCTCCAACTCTGACTTGGTTGCGAGGAACTTGGCACTAGCTCAGTCTGCTGAGTAGCTCTGCACCAGCGCCAACACCTCCATGCTCTTTGCCCTTTGCGCATATTCTAGCCCATTGGCGCACGCACTCCGAGCGGCCTTCATCCACCTCGTCATCTCCACCCTCAGCTTGTGCAGCTGTACCTTTGCCTCTTCCAGTTGGGCCCTCAGTGGCTCTATCTCCATCTTCGATAGCGCTGCTTTGTTCATCAGGGCAGTCGCCAGGGTCGCTACCTCCATCTAGGCTGAACAAAACCCCTTCCGGAGGTCGGCCTCTGTCAATCGCGCCGGTGACCGTACAGCCCATCCTCTACAACTCCAACCAGGCGATCGGCTGCGACCCTGGCTTCCTCCCCTTTTGCCGAGCGACCTACCAGCGCACACGCGTGGTACAACGTGGTTGCCAACGCGGCACTCATCTTTTGCTTGCCGATCCCAGCTTTCCCTTCACTAAGACTAGGGGTTCCTTCTGGTGCAGATACCACCGTCGTCGCCATAGGGGCAGTTAGGCCCAAGTGTTCTTTCGGTACTTGGGCACTCGGACCCTCATCTTTGTTCACCACTTGGGCGGTCTCCTTGGGCACCGAGATGGCTTTTCTGGCGCCGCCTCTACCCTTCTCTCTTTCATCTCTCCCATCGAAGAGGCACCCCCGTCCCTAACCTTCATTTTTTTCAAGGCAGGGGCCTCTTTCTCCCCCTCTACGCCCCCCCTTTCTTCCTTGGCTTCTTCACAACCACCTCTACCTCCTGCTTACCCCTCTCCTTCAACGGGTCTACTGGGGGCGGCAGTGGGGCAAAGCCAGCTAAGTCTTTGTTGCCCAGCGACTTGGGACGCGGTTGGACCCGCTCCCTCATCACCAGCTTTGGGGCAGGCCCCAATTGTGCCTCATTGTATTTGTCCGCTCTGGTGAACAACCTCCTCTTCTCCTCCGCTTTCTTACATACATCTAGTTCCTCCCTCGGCGGATCCCCCTCCGATGGCTGCGGTCTCAAGTCCAGGGCAAACAACGTCGAAAGAAGGACCAGCTCGCCCACCACACCCCCTTCTCCTCCCTCCACTCCCTCACCTCTTCACCCAGTCTTCGGCCGCCACATCCAACTTCGGCTCAACTGATTTTGTGGGGACCTCCCATGTTGTGCGAACTCCCCTTCCACCGTTCGCCGACACGAAAAACCATCTCGGTCTCCACCCCTTCATTGAAGACGGCAAGCCCTCCACTAGACCCCGACCTGCCACAGCCTGCAAGGTCACTTACTTCTCATGTTGACCGAATGCCTTGTAGCACGAAAAGAATTCCTCCACCGTTATGGTCGCCCCTCCGATCGCCTACGCCCAGGCGCTCGCATAGGCCATCACTATCTTCCAGGCATTCGGCCTCAGCTGCCCGGGTGCCACTTCTAACCTGTTGAGCACGTCGACCACAATTTGAGGGAGGGGTAGCCTCAGACCCCCCCACAGCGCCTCCTTGTATAGGCTAAACTCGTTCGACCGTACATCCGACGCCCTCTCCTTGGACGTAGGCAGCCTCAATGCTATTTCCATGGGAATCTGGTACTTCCTCCGTACCCCCTCCAACTCCTCCACCGAAAACGTGGATTTGTCTGGCTTGGTGTGCCAGTGGTCCGGCTCCACTTGGCTAATGGGCCTCGCGGCCGCAATCATCGTCATCGGGCGAACCCGCACCGCTTGACTAGCTCCCCTACCCTCCCTTCGCTCTACCCGATACTGTTCCGCCAATTGCACCGCGTCGTCATCGCCCAACGAGTCAAGCCTTGCGGCCGGCACTTCCTCTCAGGCCATTTCCCCTACGTATCTACGTATTGCTTCGGACGTTGGCACAAAGAAGTTCGCAAAGTGTTGCAGAGGTGTGTCACATGAGACAAATGAGTTCACCTTAGGGATGTGTTAGTTTTTGGTGATAAGGTAGGTAAAACGAATAACTCCAAATGCCCGCGGTTTGCCTATATTCCAAGGGTTAAGATTCAATTTTGCCAGTTTGAAAAATTTGACAAATTTTGAAAAACTCCTGCCCCTGCCTTTTCACTACCCTATATTACCTTGTTCCTTCACTTCTTACCAACGCGTCACCTCCCTCATTAAAGGATTACGCCACGTGTACGGCCACGATCCACTACTCCCTTCCCCTCCTCACTCGGCCATCCATTGCAGTCAGCCCTCCTCGTGGTCGGTCCCTCCACTCAGCCACCCTTCGCTGTCGGCCCTCCTTATGGTCGGTCCCTGCACTCAGCCACCCTTCGCGGTCGGCCCTCCTCGTGGTCGGTCCCTCCACTCGGCCACCCTTCGCAGTCGGCCCTCCTCATGGCCGGTCCCCCCACTCGGCCACCCTCCGTGATCGACCTCTCGCAACCCTCGTTTTCTTCCTTATTCCCTTCGTTGGACTGAAGCTGCACTTGGGAATGGGGGACTACTGACATGGGTAAGCCCATTAAGGATATGGCCCACCACTTAAGGCCCAATCCATGACTCAAATGCTAAAGCTCAACATTCTTGGAACCCAACGTTGCACCAAGCACCAATAACATCTAAACACTTGGCAAGTGAAGGACCAGCCACATCAGCAGACAAAAATCCTGCAGAGTTATTGTACCACACATCAGCTATTAATGAGTTTCCCTGCAACATTTATTACGATAACCCTTCACGTCGGAACATAACAGCCTCACCACGAACAAGGCAAGCTAGAACATAGACTTTCGGCCAACGTGACAGCTTGGAGTGGACAAGGAAATGATGAGCAAATGATATAACCAGGCTTCTAAGACAAAGAAAAGGTTAAGTTCTCTATCACCATCTTATCTCTACATTCCGTCACCCTCTCTTTTCTCTAACTTGATCGTCGGAGGGTTCACTGGGGGACTCTCCGTTCCCCGTTGAACTCTTGTGCAGGTCTCTCTGCGGGCTCGACACTCGGGCAACGGTTTGGGAAGCGTGGATCTATCCGAACCGTTCCATCTGGAGCACTCGGTATCATCAAACATCTTGCTTCATATTATGACAGAAAATAGAAGAAACTAGCTTTGATTCAAGCATGGGAAGAAAATGAAAAACCAAAAGTAGTGTAGTGTAATTCCTTTTCTCTTTTTTCCTTACGTACTATTCATTTTGTGGTGGTGCTATTAGCTTCTTTCATTTCATTGTTTTACCATATATCAATTTGCAACATAATTGGAAAGTATCTCATATACTAATGTTGGTGAGTTACTACAAAGTATCTTCTATACTATCCACTAATGATTACTATGAATTCAATAGAAGGGATTTACTTGTGATATGTTGAGTTCTTTCTATTTGTTTTTAATTTCACTTTTTAGAGAGTATTTTTTTTCCTACTTGCTAATTTTTGCTTGTATTGCAGTGTGTCATCATCAAAGCATTTGAAGAGTATATTTATGAGACTCCATTCTAATTTGTATGGACAATTCTGTTCTGCAATTACAAGGAACTTATAAGAACTCGATTTGGGCATTGACTTCCACAAATATTATTGAAGTACTATAGCGATACACGCTTTTCATGGATATGAAGATTACCTCTTTTTTGGATATGTAAATATTTATTTGTTTAATTTTTGTTTATGATATTATGATAATGATATTGACTTTGTTAAAGTAGGAACAATGTTTTGATTTTATTTTATTAGTAAAGAATAATGTGTAAATTGTAATTACATTTAATAAATGAAATTTTATTTGTTTATCTTACAAACCAAAATATCAATGGAGTGAATGTTGTAAAACAATTATTTATTTATTTTTGTTTTGTTTTTCAATTTATCTCCATTTATGGCACAAATGAATGGTGAAGCACTGACACTTTAATTTGTCACTAAAAGTTGGATCTAGTGGCATTTATAAGAGTTGTTAAAAATATTAATTATGGCATAAGAAGAGCCATTAAAAAAGTATATAGTGACATTTTTTTAAATTGTAAGTCTTCTATAATAGCGCTTGGTAATGTCATGAATAGTGTTTACAATGACATTAAAGTGTCACTAAAAGGTTTTTAGCCTTCATGGTGTAGTGGCACTTACAAGTGCCACTAGTATCTACCGTGGCATCGATATAAATGGCACTTGTTGAAAATGCCACAAAACTAAAAGAATAGTTTCATGACACTTTCAAGTGTCACTGAACTAAGAAAATGTTATAGTATTCAATAATTTACATCGTTCATATTTTAAGATTCGTAGAGTAAATTATTCATACAAAAAATTGAATTGATCGAATGATGATAACAATATGTTCAAAATAGTTTGTGTGCAAAAAAATGGATGATAACTATGATTTTAAGTATAACCATTCATGTTTTTTAATACACAAACATGAGGTTATCATTATTCAATCAACTTAATTTTAGCACGAATGATTTATTCGATGTACTCTAAAATATAAATAGTTTAAATTATCAAAATGATACTCAAAAGAAAACCCATTGAAAGGAGTGAATGGTCCAGTTCAGATTGATCACAGGAGCCATCCTCTAAAATGAAATTCTAAAAAATCTCATGATTTTATATCATTTTCAATTTAGTTTTGATGTTTTTTTTCTGCCAAATTTAATTTTAGCATATTCTGGCTGGAAAATGTTGACTTTTAAGGCCTTCAAAATTGACCATCCTTGAAATTCTAGAGAAGGGGGGCGAGGGCAATGCACATGGCTTGGTGGCATCCAATAACAAAAGGATGAAACATGTGGTAAGAAAATGGCCCCATTGATTCAACCTATATACATATAATATAAAAAAAATATTTTAAAAAAATAAATAAAGCAGACAAAATAAATGAAAGTATAAAAAACAAAAACAAAAAAAAAAAAAACAAAGGAAAGATTCAAAGGAAAATGGAAAGTAGTTTATGATGGCCACCCCTCTTAACAAGAGACAAACAATAAGTGGGATTCCCTCACCTCACCTTGTCCACTTTTCATTTTTTTTAATGCTAAATGTTATCAAAGTTTGTGAAAAAAATTACCTAAAAAATGAGATTAATGATATATATTTAAGTTCGTAAAAAATAAGTATACCCAAAATAATTATTTTTCATAGATGCACTAATATTTCCGGGATATAGTAGTATTATTATTTTTTTATCTTCTTTGTTTTTTGAATTTTTTTCTTAAATTGTTTTACTATACATTACAATAAAATAATTAAGGACTAGCATAACCTGTTAATTTTATCTTCTTGTGATAATTTAACGGTTTAAATTTAAATTTAAAACAAGAACATAGTTTTGAAATATGTAGTTAAAATGAAAACACATGATTAAAAATATATTGTTTTAATTTTAAAGTTGGGTCATTGGATTATGTTTTGTACACAAGTCTTCCCTTTAAAATTTACCACCCGCCCCCTTAGACAATATACCGAAATAATAAAAAAATGTAATTCAGTACACAAGGTTTTCACACTGTAAGTGGTGGGTTTTGTTTTTGACGAACAGGGAGATAAGGATTTGTCCCAAAAATGCTACAAAAAATATTGTTTAATAAAATGTATTTTTATATATATATTTTTAATTTTTAATATCCTCAGGCTCTTGTGCCGCGGATCCTTTAATTACAAGCAATGTTAGAAATACAAAAAAATTCTACAAAAAAAAAAATTAATACAACACTCATTTGAGTGAAGGACTCACACGACTCACGCTTAGGTGAGTATTTGATATATTTGATAAAATTTTTGATAAAAACCGTGCAAGTCACCGGCTGGGATTGCAATTTTGAGAAAATCTTGAAAATACAAAATGTGTTGACGAGGTGAGTCAACTCAGTTGAGCTGCACCGTGGAGGGGATGTAGGTCTTTTAAAAGACCAACCACCTGTTGCATTGTGGGTCTTTTCCCAGGTGTCTCCGCAGTACACAAGTACCCAACTCGGAGGCACTCCACCATCTCACTCACTGAGTCACCACCGCTGAGTCTCAACCTCTCATCCAAAGCACTCACTCCGCGTCCCTCCTTCACCAACCTCCTCACCAACCCAACCATCTCGTCCGACCCAGGTTTACCGGTCAACAACTCCATCAGCACCGCACCAAAACCATACACGTCGGACTCAGTGGACCCACCAACTTGGTCTTGACTCAATCCGAAATTGGTGATTCGGGGCTCAAGGTCGTCGGCAAGTAAGATGTTGGAGGCCACCAAGTGGCCGTGAACAACCGGCTTTGACCGCGCGTGGTGGAGGTAAGCGAGTCCACGGGCAATACCTACGGCGATGCGGTGGCGCGTGCGCCATTCCATCTTTTCTAGTGAAGATATGTGGGACCCACTATCTTCGATGTTGTGATGCTGCCACGTGTCAGTGCTCCAATCCTCCACGTTGGGGGCCATAGTTGGGAGCTCGTGAAGCCATTGGTGCAAGTCACCATTGGCCATGAACTCGTACAATACTAGCTTCTCTTTACCTGTACAATGCACATTTACATTGGCATCAAATTCTTTCAATTATCTCGAATTTGTGAAGAAAAAGAAATAGAAAAAGTAAATGTAATAAAAACTATATATATATTTAAGTTGGGTTAGAAAAAACAACAGTGATTTAGACCCCTCAAATTTCAACCTCCACCACCTCACACACACGTGGCGGGTGGTAATTGAATGAGAAGAAAAAAAAGAAAAAAAAAGTGACCAATCAAAAAAGAAGGAAGGTCAAAAGGGGTTGGGGGGAAAGGGAGTCCCAATCTTTATTGTCAAAAAAATCTATTTTTTTACCCTATGTCTGACTAATCATATTTTTCACTCATTTTACATTTTACATGATAGCATCTCCAACGGTAGTAGGCATTTTACCTATTTAAATATTACTATAAAGTATACATTTTATTTTGCCTATCAACTGTTTCATGTTTCTACTCCAACCATACTTTTTATTTTAACTATTCATCCAAATACTATTAATTTTATAGAATGCCACGTCAACAACAAAGATGGAGGGAAATAATTCTAATGATTAAATACATTTTGCCTAGCCTTGAAGGCTAGCTACATGTAGCTAGTGAATGTGAGCTGAGCCAAAATGCCTAATCATATGCCTAGTGCATTGGAGTTGAAAAAAGTGAATTACATTAGGCATTTTGACTAATAAGCATTATATGCCTAGTGAGTTGGAGATGCTCTAATACGAATAGTAGATTGAATTCTTTTAGGTAAAACTAAAATCATCTCCATTACATATCATACTTCCATACTAAAAAGAACAACACTAAATCAACAACAACAAAAATGTACACAATGTTGTGACACTCTTTATAGTTCTGTCATTTTAAATGTAAAAATCCAATTGCTTGTGCTCATAATTTATTAAAAAAAAAAAAAAATGTCATACTTACACTGTATAATTTTTCATAACTTTTACAGCAATTTTATATGTGAACATTTTTTTTATTTTTTATTTTTTTTTCACTATACAAAGATAGTAAACTCACAGGACCCACTAATATTAGTGGAAAGAAAATTTTCATATTTATAAAATTAGAATTGTATTTGTCTATCATTTTGTTAAAGGGCTAGACTTGTCCCTAGTCGACACCATGGACTTTCAATTCTGAGGCCAAGTTTGGCATCTTCAAAAAAATTCAAAAAGTCAAAAAGTCACTATCCTATTTAAGTCACATCATCTTATTTAAGTCACATCACCTCTCTAACGCATCACTTCAAACCCAACCCAAATCCAATCCATATTTCATAAAAAGTCAAAAAGTACACTTATTTAGTCTTCCCAAACTTGACCAGTTGTTGAGTATAATTTATTTGAACTACTTATAATATATATTTTTTTATTTATTGTAGAAGTCTGTTTTAGTCTATTTGGTACAAGCTTTTTAGGTAAAAATAATTTAAATATACTAAAAGAATTAATACGCAAAAATCGGCTAGGAGATGGTTTTGACTTTTAATTTTAAATTATCAACTTTTAATCTAAAATAAGTTCACCAAACAACACCTTAGAGCATCTTCAATAGAGCTCTCAAAATACTTGCCAAAGCTATAATTTAGCAATAGTGATAAAAAGTGGGTCTCCAATGGCTTGCTATTTTACTTGCCAAAGATGGCATATACCATATCTGTTCTCAAATTTGGCAAGCAAAATAGCAACTGCCAAATATGCCACATCAGCAAATATGAACATTTTTGTGGCTCCAAATTCAATTAAAAAAACAGAATTAAAACAGTAGAAAACCAAGTAATTTTTCAAATTGAATTATATTTAATTTTTCAAATTTTTTTTATTTTTTATATTTGTCTAGTCGGGAATAATATAAATATATAATTTTTTTTACAAATAGTTAAAAAAAGGTCATAAAAGACAAAAAATAAATAAAAATAAAATCAATAAAAAAACCTATATCCAAATAACACCTACAAACTATGAGGGAAAATTGGTTGAAAATTACCAAAATAATAAGTGACCATTGGAGCACCATTACTATAATTTGGCAAAATAACATTATTCATTATCAAATTATAACAATAGTAATGATATTATAGCAACAACTATTGAAGATGCTCTTAGCTTTCGTTTGACAATGACTTTTTAGTTGGCTTTTTGACTTTTTTGACTTTTTTAACCTGAGACTTTTTTGTTCATTTGGTATTCTTTATTGACTTTTTTTGCTTTTTAACTTTAGAATAATGGATTTTTTTTTGTCTTTTTATAATTTTTTAACTTTTTGTGATTTTTTTACCTTTTTTTTTTTATTTTTTTGTGATTATTTAGCCAAAAATCAAAACCAATCACCACCTTAGTCTATTTTGTTCACAAGGCTGGACTTGCCTCTAGCAGACGCAATGGACTTAATCTTTTTTTTTTGAGAGGACGCAATGGACTTAATCAGTCTAGTCTAGTCGTAGTCTGTGTGTGGGATAAATTTAATTTAAAGCTGAATGATTTATTTTTAAAAAAATATATATATAATAATATTATATAACAGTAATTATCAAATTAATTCAATTTAATTTTTATAAATAATTTACCAATAAAAATATTAAAAATTAATAAATTAAATCACGAAAAGTCAATCCATGGTGGGTCCATTGACCCGAACCAAACAGTTCAGGCACTCGAGAAGAGAAAGCCGGATTGATCAAGTAACTGACTACTTTGAAAACCATGGCTACAACAACCAAGAAGATTGATTTTTATTTTAATAAAATGGCAGCCCTAATAAGTCTGACCAGGGGACTGTGTTGTGCCTTAGGCTCAGCACAGTGCTCTGAGGGTTCGTGGGGTTTTTTTTAAGTTCATGGTTTCGAATCATTTATATTAAATAATTTAATTTATATTTTTGTTATTGTGAATTTTAATTTAAGAAAAATTTTAAATTCACTTTTCAAACAAAATTTATATTTTTTCATATTTTTTAATTACTCAATACAAATTTATAAATTTTTATTTTTTTTTACCAATCACAATCTTTCTCAGGCATTACGTCACAGTGCCACTAACCAATAACTTCCCCAGATGAGCTGAGATTTACGTGACAAAACATTGATACGGACTACGAGAACTCTGATCACCACCATTGAATCACGTGAACCCCAATTTAATGCAAGAGGTCAAAGCACTCCAAATCAAAACCCAAAACAAAATTTACGAAAGTACAATACCTGCAATGCAGTACCCAGAAATAGGCAACAAGTTGGGATGCCTAACGCTAGCCAAGTCTTCAAACACTGCCACAGCTTCATCACAATCAACGGTTCTGATCTTCTCCAGCACCTTGATCGCCACGTGGAGCTCACCCGGCAGCACAGCCCTGTACACTGGCCCACACCTCCCCTCATCCAACAATGATTCTTTGCCGAAGTGTGACGTGGCGGCAATCAGGTCCTTGAAAGTGAGGTTCATCAATGGCTTCTCAAACATCACCACCGGTGCTGATGATGGTTCTCTGAGGTCTACAACCCATGATGATCCTGACTCGGTTTCGAAACTGAACGGCCCTGATTTGTCCGTCTTGTAAGGTATTTGAATGGGTAGAGAGATTAACCATTTGTTCTTCATTCTAGCCTTCTCTCTCTTCCTGTACATGCAGTACATAGCCACAACAGCAGCCAAAACAATACTTGATGATGAAACTGACAAGGCCAAGATCAGAGCTCTGTTTTTTGATGATTTGGGTCTCTGTTTCTTGATGGGTTTGTGATTTTTGGGTGTTTTGTTAGGTGGGTTTGTGTTGAAATTGAAATCACCAGCATGAACAAAAGCAGAGTTTCCAAATCTTTGAACCATGTTTGGACTCACTTGACCATTGAAACTGTTGAATGAGAGATTCAAGAATTTGAGGCCAAACAGAGGAGGAAAATCAGAGGGAAAAAAACCAGTCATTTTGTTGTTTGACAAATCCAAGTGATTCAATGAGTGAAGAACCGAAATGGGTTTTGAATTTCCTTCGATTTGGCAGCTTGAGATGTCAAGATATTGAAGATTGGTTAGATTACTGAACCCAAAAGGCAAGACTTTAAGATCATTGTGAGAGAGGTCAAGAACAGAGAGGTTAGGGAAAGCAGAGAGGTTAGCCAAGTTGGTGAACCTATTGGATGACAAATTGAGCACCTGGGTTGACCAAGATGGGACCATATCTGAAGTGGGTTCGAACTCAATCGACCCTCCAAACCTGTTCTTAGCCAGATTGATGTGAGTGAGAGTCTTGATGAACCAGAACCAGCCTGGAACAGAGCCTTGGAGAGAGTTGTTGGAGAGGTCAATTGAATTCAAGTGAGAGAGGCTTCTGAGGAAGTTCCATGAGAGAGTGCCAGAGAGGTTTCTTGATGAGAGGTTTAGGGATGTGATTGGAGGGTTTGGGCAACTAGTGTTGGGGGGATTGAATAACATAGAGGGATTGAAACCAGAGACTGAGCTGAAAGCTTTGGAGATTAGTTGTTGGTCTGTGGTGTTGCATGAGGATTCTCCAAATGTAAGAAGTGATGTGATGAGGATGAGTTTGAGGATGATTTCCATGTTCTGAGTTTGTAGTTTCAACTGATTGGAGTTGTTTTGAATTTCATGTTAGAGAGAGAGAGAGAGGTAGTTTGAGCTGTGGGCAATTTTTGTGTCAATGATACAGAGGAAAAAGAAAGGAGACGGAAGGAAGAGAGATACGCATAGAGGTGTTGGAGCAGTCCAACACTATGGCTGGCATTTTGCTTAATAAAAATACATTAAAAAAACAATTAAAATAAAACATCATATTATAAAAACAGAAAATTATTTAGAATTTTTAGAATGATATGATATGGTTTAATATAGAATGTTTTAGTTAAAATAAAACATCTACCGAGAATAAATTTATTTATCAAATTGATATTGTCACATATTTTTTTTATGGGAATAAAATTCTCTAAAAATATAATGTTGAAATATTTTAATATATTTATATATTTTGAGACTTATTACAAGAATGAATAGTTGCAGAGAAAGATTATGGATATTGGGTTGTTTTGAAAAGCAACAATGATAGGTGGCCCGAAAAATTATAGTTTGAATGGTTCGAAACATTCAAAACGACGTCGTTTTGACACATTCGAACCATTCCAGTAACAAAAATTTAGGTCACCAAACATTTTCCTTTCAAAAGTTGGTTAAAAGTTAATTTTCTAATTTTTTTTGACTTTTTTAAAAAAAACGTGTAAAAAATAGAAAGATGATATGACATAAAATAAGTTAAAAATCAAAATTTGACTTTAACCATGTTCCCAAATTGACCCATTGATGAGTAGTTAGTTCTTTAATATATAGAGAGTCTGACATTGATTAAAAAAGTAGATGAAGATATGTAAATATATTTATGTTATTAGAATGGAAAATGTTACAATGTGCATCCTAAAAAATGTACATATAGTATGTCTTTCATAACTTTTTCACAAAATTTCATAACTGAAACTCAAAATGTCATAACTTTTTTACTACAAAAGTCATAACTTTTTTTAATGAAAAATGTTATAACAAAATCTCAAAGTGTCATAACAAAAATTACAAAATATCATAAGATTATCATTCCTAACTTTAGTATGCACATCATAAATTCGCTATTTATAACTTTACTATAAAATGTCATTAAAAAATCATAACTTTTCTATAATATGCATCATTTAAAAGGATGTACATTATAAATTTCTCCTATTAGAATTAAGTATATTTTGTAGAAATTAGATCTAATTCACGAGGGCAAAAGAGCAAGTGGAAGAAATATGAAAATTCCTCCTCAATCATACATCCAAGCCTCAACCTTATGAAATTGTATTTCATTTTCTAATAACGATACTGAGAACCTCAACAAGCGTTTTAAGTTCAAAGGCCCCAATGTAAGAAGTTGATGGGCTTATCGTTCTTCAAGAAAAATTACTGGGTGGTGGAGTAAAGCTTTGCAATTATTATCAATTGGCACATCAATTGCCATTTTTAGGAGTGTAGTTTGAACAGGTTCAACTCTGGGAATTAATTATTCTAAAATTTTTTGGAACTTGAATGATAAAACAATTTTATTATAGAGTTCTAATTAGAGCTGCTCAAAAACAGCTTTAATAAGCTGGCACCACATATAATAAAAATAAAAATAAAAACAGTGAGGTAAAAGACAAAATATGAGGGAGAAAAAGATAAATTAATGCTCCATTAGAACTCTCTTTTTAGAGGTCTCACTCATTTCTCATAATAAAATTTTGAATTTGATTGGTCTTCTATTTGTTACTCTCAATATAACCAATTTAAATTCTAACAAGTACTCTTTATGTATTGTTTAATAATAAGAAATGTGTATAAAGTGTCTTAAAAATATGTAAAATTATTAAAAAGTGTATTGATTTCAATAAAAGTATATTAAATTTAATTAAAAATGTCTTGTATTTTTCAAATTTTTTATCTTTTACTTGTGTCTTAAAAGCACTTCTTAATGTGAAACTCATTAGATTTCTCTATACTTCAAGTTGAAGTGAAGTTTGAAGATATCCTCAACTTAATCGAACCCATCTGAGTTACATCATAGGCATATTTCAAGTTGTTTTTGAAAATATTAATATAAAAGTTATGAATTTTGTTATCTAGATCAATCATTATCAAGTTGAAGCTTTTCAAGCACTAATGAACTTATTTTAACACTATCAGGCCCCGTTTGTTTTGGGAGATAGAATGGAGGGAATTGATAGTAAGGGGATTGTTAGTGAGGAGATTAGTAGTGAGGGGATTGATAGTGAGGGGATTAGTAGTGAGGAATTGTTAAATTATTTTTATATAAAATAATAAAACAAATAAAAAAATATAAAAAATAAAAAATTATATTTTAAAAAAAATTTCCAATATATAAAAAAAAAAAAAATAAAAAAATTTCTAATCCCCTTACTATTTTTGTAATACCATCTCTACCTCCTCCTTACCAATCCCCTCTTCAAGGGTATTAGTAATACCAAGGGACTAATAGTCCCAAGGCATTCTCCCAAAACAAATAAGGCTATTACTAATACCTTGGTATTAGCAATCCCAACACCCTCTCTTTCACCCAAAACAAACGGGGCCTCAGGGTTTTAGACATCAACTTATAGGTATTGTATTAATCGGAGATTTTGAACTCTCAATAATTCCATACATATGTAGTGTGACTATATATGAAACTGAAATTGTTAAATGGCGTGATCCTGAATTATCACCACAATACACAAAAGTGACTCAATTATTAGGCTACTTAGATTGTCACTTAAAGTCTATAAAAAATTTTAAAAAATTCTTATCGTCGAAAGTCTCGACCTTTTAAAAGCTTAATTAAATAAGATTTTATTTTAATGTTTAATTTAAGATCTCTAAAAATTTTGGGAGGCTACTAATGATAGAGAATAATTGATCAAATCACAATTAAATAAAATAATCATCACATGGTACCTGATTCAATTTACATTATTGAAGCTTATTTTCTTACAACTTTTTGACAAGGGGAGTGAAGATCCATGTGTGATGTCTCAGTGATGAAAAGTATGAACAATGTAGACAAGGAATATTCATCTAAATGAGTCAAGCATAAATTGACAACAATGTCACAGCTAGCAAAGACTCTTGACTCCATTTCAAGTATAATAATCCTAGTCAATGGCCCTTTTAATGGGTATTTGAAGTTTCACAGACTTTTCTAGCTCCGTAAGTCGGAACCCTTTTGATTGAATCAATCACACAACTGAATTCAAATCTTGCATAAAAATAAAAATTTTAAAAATTCTATGCAAGCTAGAATTCACTTTCTTACAAATTACAATGTAGTTTCCTCCATTTGGACACAAATCTTGAATAATAAGAAAAATCATTGTAGTCTCTTCCAAGAATATTATATTTATATTCTGTTTCAATACAATTTATACATCGAAAGACAGGTCCCACTGTAATACTAGTTATAACGCCTCTATTTCAAATAGTCAAACAGTAATGATATATTTATAACTCATATTTTCAAAAAAAATGGTCAAATGGTAATGATATTATTATTATTATTATTGTTGTTGTTGTTGTTGTTGTTGTTGTTGTAAGAAATGTAACCTCATGTGTATATATATAACGTATTACTTTTTTTGGCAAATTACAAAAAAAATAAATAAATAATCTCAGAATTTAGCGTATTTTTCACATGAAACCCCAATATTTTAATTTTAACAATTTAAACTCTAAAATTTTTAACTGTGTTCTAATGTTGACCTTCCGTCTGTTTCCGTTAATTTTTTACACTTAGTTGATATACTTGTCACTTTTTAATTCGTCAATAATTATTATAATTATTTTATTTCTAAATTCTTATTTTTTTCTATCAGTTATCTCTCTCTTTCGCTGTTCTTTCTCTCTCTAGTCTCTTTCCACCTTATACTCTCTCTCTCTCTATAAATCCATTTCTAACCTATACATACACACACATTATTGTTGGAAATGGTTGGAAAATTCTGAATAAAATCAGAATTTTTTCCTAACTTTGGTCTATTTTTTAGGTGGGCCCCGTGCGTCGATTTTCGCGGGTTAAAGTGGTAACGCATTCTATATCGCATTGTGATTCACGTAGTATATTTGGTTGCTCAAAACCATTACCGAGTGAATGGGAAATTGAAGCCAAAGTATGCTCCATGGAAATGGAGTTTTGGTAGAAAATCCTTAAAGGTTTGAATAAGGCTTGTCCCACATTGATTTGGTGGGAAGTTTTGAATGGGTTTATAAGACATGAGATTGAAACTTGGGGTGTGCCCCAAGGGGTACCCAAGTGTTTTAGAGAGGAAGGTTATGGGCAAAATGGGCTAGACCCATTAGACCCAAAAATCACCACACACGCGTGCACCGTCACCTTTCGTCCAGGCAGGTTGGGCTTGTTCGGCTCAATACTAATATTTTTGGGTCAAAAACATTTGAATTAAATTTTATTTTTTCAAAAAAAATAAAAATCCAGAATTCAAATTAATTCCGGAAATAAACTGGTCCGGTTTTTCCTGTACACCCAAACAGGGCCCTTCCCGTTTTTATCTGTTCAAATTTTGAACCCAACAGACTTGTATCTGTTTATTCAAACTGAACAGGTATCATACCTGTTCAAACAAGTTTTGCACCTGTTTAATTCAAAACTAACACCCACAATTCTGCCTATAAATAGATCAGCCCTTCATTTGATTTTAGGATTCAGAAAATTCGTACTTCACCTCTGCAAATTTATTTTTCATTTTGCTGCATTTAATGTTTGTAAGAAAGAGTATAAACACTTAGTGTGTTTTTTAGGCAAACAATTTGTAGTGCTGTTATTGTTTGTAGTTGATCATTTCATCTTGGGAGATAGACGTCCACATTCTGAAAGCACCGTGGAGAGGACGAATGTGTCTTAAGGACAAAGTGTTAAACACTGGACTTGATCAGATATTTATTAGAAGAAATTCATCAAGTAAGTTGTTTAATTTATTATTCTGTTTTATTTGTTTATTAAATCAGATTTTAATTTTGTTTTTGTAACAAAATAAAATATGTTATTTATTTATTTATTTATTTATTTCTAGTTTGATTTTTGTAATCAAACAAATTCTCTCATTTCTTTTATTTCTTTATATTCTTGTTCTTGTTTAGTACTGTAATAATCCTCACCACTGATTACTGGTTAAGCACTGATTACTGCTAATCTGAGACTGATTGATTAACTGTAACTGTTTAAATGCATTTTCTCTCTGTCGATTGTTAATCGATCTGTTCATGTTCTGTAATTTAAACTGCAAATTGAAGGCCTTATCGGCGGCCGAACTAGAAATCGATTAGTGTTTTATGATCGGCATAATTTATGTGATTTTATGGTATATTTATTGAAAAAGTGATTTGGTATGATTAAATTAGATTAAAATAAGTCAATTACAAGAGTTAGCTTAATTACCATATTGCCATTGTGAGTGGGCCCTTTATTATAATAACCTTGAGCCTTATACACTCAAACAAAACAAATTCTTCAGCCATTTCATTGAGCTCAACCGACTTAGAGAGAGAGAGTAGGAGACTAGAGTGATTTCATCTTGTAATGCTTGGAAATTGAGAGGATTGGAAGAGTTCTTGATCAATTGAGCATCCTTACCTTCAATTCAAGACTTAAGGTAGAAATCAATCTCCTTGATTGTGTATTTATGTTGATTCTTGCATGATTAGAGCTAAGTTGAAGTCTAGAGCCAATTTATGGCTTGTAATGTTGTATTGTAGCTCATTTCATGCATGCATGTGTGTATTGATGAGTTTTGAGTTGATTTCATGGCAAATTGTCACATGCATGTTCATAATTAAGCTTAAGTCCATGTTTTCAACTTGTTTTGGAAAGAATGAGCTCCTTAGAGCATGTTTTGAAGTTTTGAAATGGTTTGAATTCATGCATGTTGCATGTTCTTCATGTTCATGAATATGGGTTTGAATTTGGATTTAATTGATTCACCCTTGGGCTTTAAATTCACAAAGTGAGCTTTGAAACTTGTTGTATATTGAGTTTGGATGTGTTTTCCAGAATTTGGGCCCAAGAGGTCGAGTTTTGAGCTTAGGAATGCTTGGTTTGAGCTTGGGAGGCAAATCTGGAAATTCCAGAATTTGGCTTCTACGCTCGAGCGACCACCATTTACTCTGAGCCACGCTCGAGCGAAGGAATGGTGGCTCGAGCGTAAATTGCAAGCTCCCAGCATCTTGGTGCGCGCAGGCGTACGCTCGAGCGAAGGGACCTACGCTCGAGCGAAGAGCTGTATCTCACGCTCGAGCGAGCGTCGAGCGAGCATCAAGCGAGAAATCTGAGCATCCAGCATTTTTACTGTAGCACGCAGTTCGCTCGAGCGACGGAATCCACACTCGAGCGAAGCTCCTTTGTCTGCATGTCCGCTCGAGCGAAGAAAGCCTCGCTCGAGCGAGACCCCTGTTTTCAGCAAATTTTGTAAAGTGTTCAAGAGTGCATCTTTGCATCCTCTTTCCATCCTAGGCATTCCTAGGACATATTTAAGGCATCTTAAAGAGGATATAGATGTAGAACCACACCGAAGCAAATTAGGGATTAAGTTATTATCTTTCCCAACTGTGTAGCTTAGTGTGTGTTCAATCTGTAAACTGTGTAGGGTTGGCTTTCTGTGGAGACGCTCTAGTTCACTGTAGCCCAGAACTCTGTGAGTAACAACTGTGTAAAGATATGTTCAAATGATTATTTCCTAATCACTAAACTGTACTGTTTTCTGAACTGTTTACTGTTTACTGAATTGAACTGTTTACTGAACTGATACTGTTTACTGAATCGAACTGTTTACTGAAATGTATATCGAACTGTTTACTGAAATGTATATTGAACTGTTTACTGAACTGATACCATTTACTGAATCGAACTGTTTACTGAAATGTATTGTGGCATCCTTAGCACCTACTGTCCACTGTTACTACCATTGTTGCAGAGATCTCTGTCGGTTCCCAAGTTTGGAACCACTACTGTTTACTGTTATGATGGCCATTCTGTATTTCTGATATGGAACAACGTGCTGCACGGAGCTAAGTGCTACAGAGTGAGCCACCTCTAGAGTCTGTGTGAGACACCTCTTGAATCCATAAGTACTGTACTGTTTTCTGAAATAGTACTATGACTATTACTGTATTGCTACTGATGGCCATCACCCACTGTTTGGTCTGTTAAGACCCGGTCTTTCAAGACCTGCCGTTCACTGTACTGTATGCTAATGGATGTACCACATATCACTGTTTTGACTGAATGACTGTTATGGCCTGAAATATGAGCCACAAACTGAATGACTGATAAACTGATTGAAATGACTGTTTACAATATTGAAAGGATATTCACTCTTAACCTCTTTACGCATTGTGTTATTCACTGGGCTTTAGCTCACTGCTCATATATATATGTAGGTATTCAAGCACCGGACCGTTGCTAGCAGCGTCAGGGTAAACTCCAGTTTTGTTAAGCCAACCACTGTGCCTTACTGCGAGGTTCCGAGCCTATCAAGCTATGGCTTAGGGGCTTAGGGGTGTTTTATTTCCCCCATCCGTCTTTGTACCTGTTTTGTATAATTGTATAGACTGATTGTACTATACTGTACCGTTTACTGTACCGTTTACTGTACTGTTTAATAGGGATTAAGTCCCTGTACTGAATGATTGTATATATGATGCATACTGTTCTGTACTGAAAGTATAAATGTATGAAAAATCTTTTTGGCATACAGATTGTCACAGCTCATTGGACATTGTTTATTTACTGTATTGGCTTCCGCCATGCCCCTGTACTCTGTATTACTGTTCTACTGTTAAGCAGGCCTTCGGTAATCTAGGATTACTGGCCGGTTACGGTGCTAAACCTATAGGGGCGGTTTTGGGTCGTGACAGAGTGGTATCAGAGCAATACTTAACCACGAGTTATACCGCACACACGTGTCCGAATGAGCTATAGAGTGTTCTAGAAAAGCGATTAGGGCATTGCATGAGCATGAAAAGTGTGTGTGACTATGATGTGAAAATTTTATGCTAATGTGATTAATGTGTTTAAGTATGCAACTGTTTATGCTTATGAGTACCGTACTGCCTATGTGAAATGAAACGAAACTTATATGCATACTTAAAGAAGTTAAATGGAATAACATGTAATGTTAATGTTACTACTGACTGTGGAAATCTATAAGAAAATGAACGTGTGAAAGTAGGGTCATGTGACCGTACCTGAGTTGAAATGAAAGCATACACAAGTTTGATATGGAATGAAATGTGAAATTAGTAAGAACCTCTCCTATATTGTTAATCACCCCGTTTGTGTGTAAACAAGGGAAAGGACGAGGAACGCAGGCGAAACCGAATCTTTTGATACTAGAGTTAACAGGCTAGAAGGAATGGTTGACGCCTTAACTAAAAATCTGTGGAGATAAAAAGGCAGACACACGTGCCTGAATCAACTGAATATGAACTGATGACACTGATACAGAAACCCAAATAAACTGAAACCACCGGAATTTCTGGGAGGTACTGAACCACCAAAACTGAGACTTGGGTTTAGAAACTGAGAAAATGTGTGAAGTTTTCTTCGAAAAATGCTTTCCCCAACGCATCCGAGATAGGAAAGTACCTGAGTTTGAACAACTTGAGTAAGGTGATAAGACTGTGGTCGAACATGAGGTAAAATTTACCCAGCTAGTTCGATAGACACTCCACATGATAGATACTGACTACAAAAGACTAGAAAAGCACTGAAGGTGGGCGTGACCTGGACGTGTTTGACTGAATCGACGTTTTAAAATCGTCAAAGTGTGTAGATGTCCTGGATAGAGTATAATATCTGAGATAACGTAGCAGCATTGAAATATCCAAATCAACATCGCCAACTGAATTAGAAAGAATGAAACAGAAGTAACAGAAAGTGAAAATGACCTCCGTGAATGGAAAATCTCAGGCAATAGCTTTGACCAACTAAGGTCGAAGAAGTAATGTGAACGATGATACACCTATCTGTACTGTATGTGGGAAATACCACTGGGGCGTAGCCGCCGCCTATCCGAGACTTAGTTAGACGTGGATAGGAAGGTTACTTGCCTATATCTTGCCCACCAACTCAACTGAACGTAAATGAATCTAAACCTAGACCCTAGTTCCAGAGAATGCTCGGAACACTGAAGAGACTGACACAGGTGTACCTTAAATTGATGAAATTGCTTATGCGGACGGTTGGGTGGAAATTGTATGTTCCGTAATTTGGTATAGACTGAGAACGTATTGACGGAACTAATTGAATTACTGGAATCATGAACCATACACTATGAGAACTGTTAGGACTTGTGAATAGCGAGAACTTGCTGAGTTAGGTCCTTGTATCGTATTGCAACGACTGAAAGTGAACTGTTAGGTATGACCTTTTGAACTGTACTAGAACTGTTGAACATGGGAATACCTTATGATTGACTGTAATTCGAGAAATTTGTACGACTATGATTCGTACTGAACTGTTACGTATTGACGGACATTATTGAATGAACGGACCCTTGAACTCGAATTATACACGCGAACTATTTGTGTGTGAGACTGCTGAAACTACGGACCCATATTGGTTTGTAAAGATGAACTTCTGCTTATGAACTTGTGAACGAATGCCTACATGAAAACTGATTTCGAACTCACACCTGTATATATGTTCCCATGCTTGTAATACTGTTAAGACAGAAAGGAATGGACTGTGAATAATGAATCTCTTGAAATCTACTGTTAATGCGGACTATATGTACAACACTATAAAACCTTATGTTAACGATTGCCTATGCTATGGAGACTGTTTAGACTTATGTACATATCTGCTTACCTTTGCTTAAGGATGTCATTAGACCCGAATGATAAACTCTTGACTGTGAACCGTGATTGTGGAAGAATTGACATAACTGCTTGATTAGGCTTGCGAGCCTATGCCTTAGTGACTATATGACTGATTTGGAACCCTCGTATGACAACTCACTATTATTTGTCACCGAGAACCTCGTGTGATGTATTACCGTGTACCATATGCTTATATGAAGGATTTATTTGGAAATTTCTATATTAACTGTGATGCTTACCTCTCAATGTGAATAACTGCATGCCTGTGCACTGCCTGTAAACTTATTAGGAGGAACACGTTGTATATGACCTGTACTGCTTTGATATGAACTGTAATGGTACCGGACGCTGATGTAAGTTTGACAATTGATGAACTCAGACTAATTGTGAAACTACTGACTATGTACTGAAATGACCGTAGTATGAACTCATGTACCTCATCTGGAAATGATAGGGATGGAACTGTTATCCGATCTAATCTGATAGAACGGTGGGTTGATGAGACCCTTTGTGTAACTGATAGAATTTCTGTTGATGCTTGTGCTAGGAACTTTTACTTGTAATGATTTGACAGAACTTGCATCTAACATGACCTGGTCGAACTTTCATCGAATTGACCTGAGAAAACTCTTGCTGAGAGCTGTTATCTGAATTGCTTACAATGTGGGAAAACTGGGTATGTAACATGCGATGACTTACCCGGTATTACTGTTATGACCATGAACTTGTTTGACTAGGAAATGATTGTTTTGGTGACTACTGTACTTCAGAACTGACGGGATCTGTTGACCACAGACCGGTTTTGATCATAAAATCTGACTGTCTTGAAGTATATGTAATCTGTATGACTGCTTTCGTATTGACATGTGCTATGACTGAATTTGTGAGGACTGGAACTGATGAATAGTAAATGAATGCTTACTTCAGAACTCTGCCTACCGCCATGGGAGTAATGTACAATTCACCTTATGTTCCCGATAACTCCCGAATGAACTGAACTGACTGTGATGAATTACCGAATTGAGAACCAAATTGAACAAAAACCAGTTGAATGATTCAGTAGTGAATGAATCGAATCTCTGTAACTTAACGGGGGAAATTACCTATGAAAAGAAGACCAGTGTAAATTTATAACCCCGATAAGTACTTGATATAAGTAGTGTGAATACTACTATACTGCTACTGTACTGTTACTGTATTGTTACCGTTACTGTTACTGTACTGACACTGTTATGTACTACTGTGTAACTGCATTCACGTTCTATGTCACGAAATAAACTTTGTTTATGAAATGCTATATGCTGTATACTAAATGGTTGTTCAATTTCTGATATATACTCGTGACTCTTGGTAATATGTAACATATGTTAGTTGCCCGGTATCAGAGGTTCCTTTATGGAACTTATATCTGTCTGTACTCTGTTACCCGTACCGGAGGCCTCGTCATGGGGGCTCAGCTTCTATACTGTTCTGTTTTGTCCTGTTACCCGGATTTGGGATTCCTTTATGGAACTGGTCATTCGTGACCCTCATGTGACTGTATCTGTTCTGCACTGTATCTGTATCTGTTCTGTACCTGTTCTGTATCTACTCTAGTAGTGCTAATGAATGCACCATGTATACCTAAGTAAGAATTGTACATCTATATATGCTGTGGACAAGAATATGAAAATGAACATGCATCTGAATCTGTCCCTGACCTTAAAACCCGAGCATGTATAAGACTCTATTCCAATGCGGACCCTAATCTCTGTATATGATTTATGATTCTGTTTCTGTGCATTGCCAAGATTGAGATTGGGTCATACATCATGTTTTCTTCCGGAATGAATGTGATTCGAGTTTGGAGGACCAAACTCTTTATAAGGAGGGGAGACTGTAATAACCCTCACCACTGATTACTAGTTAAGCATTGATTACTGCTAATCTAAGACTGATTGATTGACTGTAACTGTTTAAATGCATTTTCTCTCTGTCGATTGTTAATCGATCTGTTCATGTTCTGTAATTTAAACTGCAAATTGAAGGCCTTATCGGCGGCCGAACTAGAAATCGATTAGTGTTTTATGATCGGCATAATTTATGTGATTTTATGGTATATTTATTGAAAAAGTGATTTGGTATGATTAAATTAGATTAAAATAAGCCAATTACAAGAGTTAGCTTAATTACCGTATTGCCATTGTGAGTGGGCCCTTTATTATAATAACCTTGAGCCTTATACACTCAAACAAAACAAATTCTTCAGCCATTTCATTGAGCTCAACCGACTTAGAGAGAGAGAGTAGGAGACTAGAGTGATTTCATCTTGTAATGCTTGGAAATTGAGAGGATTTGAAGAGTTCTTGATCAATTGAGCATCCTTACCTTCAATTCAAGACTTAAGGTAGAAATCCATCTCCTTGATTGTGTATTTATGTTGATTCTTGCATGATTAGAGCTAAGTTGAAGTCTAGAGCCAATTTATGGCTTGTAATGTTGTATTGTAGCTCATTTCATGCATGCATGTGTGTATTGATGAGTTTTGAGTTGATTTCATGGCAAATTGTCACATGCATGTTCATAATTAAGCTTAAGTCCATGTTTTCAACTTGTTTTGAAAAGAATGAGCTCCTTAGAGCATGTTTTGAAGTTTTGAAATGGTTTGAATTCATGCATGTTGCATGTTCTTCATGTTCATGAATATGAGTTTGAATTTGGATTTAATTGATTCACCCTTGGGCTTTAAATTCACAAAGTGAGCTTTGAAACTTGTTGTATATTGAGTTTGGATGTGTTTTCCAGAATTTGGGCCCAAGAGGTTGAGTTTTGAGCTTAGGAATGCTTGGTTTGAGCTTGGGAGGCAAATCTGAAAATTCCAGAATTTGGCTTCTACGCTCGAGCGACCACCATTTACTCTGAGCTACGCTCGAGCGAAGGAATGGTGGCTCGAGCGTAAATTGCAAGCTCTCAGCATCTTGGTGCGCGCAGGCGTACGCTCGAGCGAAGGGACCTACGCTCGAGCGAAGAGCTGTGTCTCACGCTCGAGCGAGTGTCGAGCGAGCATCGAGCGAGAAATCTGAGCATCCAGCATTTTTACTGTAGCACGCAGTTCGCTCGAGCGACGGAATCAACGCTCGAGTGAAGCTCCTTTGTCTGCATGTCCGCTCGAGCGAAGAAAGCCTCGCTCGAGCGAGACCCCTGTTTTCAGCAAATTTTGTAAAGTGTTCAAGAGTGCATCTTTGCATCCTCTTTCCATCCTAGGCATTCCTAGGGCATATTTAAGGCATCTTAAAGAGGATATAGATGTCGAACCACACCGAAGCAAATTAGAGATTAAGTTATTATCTTTCCCAACTGTGTAGCTTAGTGTGTGTTCAATCTGTAAACTGTGTAGGGTTGGCTTTCTGAGGAGACGCTCTAGTTCACTGTAGCCCAGAACTCTGTGAGTAACAACTGTGTAAAGATATGTTCAAATGATTATTTCCTAATCACTAAACTGTACTGTTTTCTGAACTGTTTACTGTTTACTGAATTGAACTGTTTACTGAACTGATACTGTTTACTGAATCGAACTGTTTACTGAAATGTATATCGAACTGTTTACTGAAATGTATATTGAACTGTTTACTGAATTGAACTGTTTACTGAACTGATACCGTTTACTGAATCGAACTGTTTACTGAAATGTATTGTGGCATCCTTAGCACCTACTGTCCACTGTTACTACCACTGTTACAGAGATCTCTGTCGGTTCCCAAGTTTAGAACCACTACTGTTTACTGTTATGATGGCCATTCTGTATTTCTGATATGGAACAACGTGCTGCACGGAGCTAAGTGCTACAGAGTGAGCCACCTCTAGAGTCTGTGCGAGACACCTCTTGAATCCATAAGTACTGTACTGTTTTCTGAAATGGTACTATGACTGTTACTGTATTGCTACTGATGGCCATCACCCACTGTTTGGTCTTTCAAGACCTACCGTTCACTGTACTGTATGCTAATGGATGTACCACATATCACTGTTTTGACTGAATGACTGTTATGGCCTGAAATATGAGCCACAAACTAAATGACTGATAAACTGATTGAAATGACTGTTTACAATACTGAAAGGATATTCACTCTTAACCTCTTTACGCATTGTGTTATTCACTGGGCTTTAGCTCACTGCTCATATATATATGTAGGTGTTCAAGCACCGGACCGTTGCTAGCAGCGTCAGGGTAAACTCCAGTTTTGTCAAGCCAACCACTGTGCTTCACTGCGAGGTTCCGAGCCTATCAAGCTATGGCTTAGGGGCTTAGGGGTGTTTTATTTCCCCCATCCGTCTTTGTACCTGTTTTGTATAATTGTATAGACTGATTGCACTTTACTGTACCGTTTACTGTATTGTTTAATAGGGATTAAGTCCCTGTACTGAATGATTGTATATATGATGCATACTGTTCTGTACTGAAAGTATAAATGTATGAAAAATCTTTTTGGCATACAGACTGTCACAGCTCATTGGACATTGTTTATTTACTGTATTGGCTTCCGCCATGCCCCTGTACTCTGTATTATTGTTCTACTGTTAAGCAGGCCTTCGGTAATCTAGGATTACTGGCCGGTTACGGTACTAAACCCATAGGGGCGGGTTTGGGTCGTGACAAGTACACAACAGAATTTAATCTATTTAAATACAGTGAAAATTGTCCTACAATTATATATATATATATATATATTCACTCTTCGTTTTCTCCATTTTTGTCCAACAATGCCTTCACGCCCACCACCACTACCATTCCCAGATTTTCTGACGTCACAACCATCGGAACCACCCATCGACCTCCTTCCACATAACCCACATCCCCATTTCAACCTCATCCCACCCATTATCACCGAAGCCCTCACCATTGCATGTCTCTTCTTCCTCGCCATTCTCTCCCGGAAACGCACAGCTCCAGCAAATAAAAAAGAGAGACCCAACGATGAATGGATAATCACGCCGAGCTCGGTAGAAGATGGTGGTGGTGGAACAATGAAGGGTATTGCTCAAATCCATCGCCCTACGTCCTCAGATATATCGCTGGCCTCACCGTTTCACTCGAATTCGTTACTCTTACATCTCCATTTCTTTAGATCTGTCACCCTCCTCCACTATCTCTCTCAGATCCGTCGTCGCATCTACGATTTCTTTTCTAAGATTTGTTCTATCTCGTCACCATATTACAACCTGTTGTGAAAGTGTAATCTTCATTCATAAAATAATTAGAAAGAAAAAGAGAGAGAAAGATGATAGGAAGAAAAAAAAGTAATTTAGAAATAAAAAAATTATAATAATTATGAACGAATCAAAAAGTGACACGTGTATTAAATAAGTGTAAAAAATTAACAGAAACAAACGGAAACAGACGAAGGGTCAATATTGGGACATGGTTAAAAATTCAAGATTTAAATTGTTAAAATTAAAATGTTGAGATTTAATGTGAAAAACACGGTAAACCCTGCAATTTTTTTTATAATTTGCCCTACTTTTTTCTAGGCACATTATTTGTAATATCAAGTATTACATACGTGCTATACATTTGAAAAGACATTATATTTATTAGGGGTGGCTGTTGTGCGGTGCTGTGCAGCCATTTGGACCCTTTTCGGGAGCCTATTTTGATAATCCGAACCGTTCACATTTTAGAATACATCAAGTAGAACATACCTGTAAAAAATCAAGTTAATCGGATATCGTTTACTAATTCATCCACTCACATTTGTATCTACAAAAATAAATAACAATTGTAATTTAAAGTATTAAAATGAATACAAATGTGAGTGGATGAATGGGTAAACGATATCCGATTAACTTGATTTTTTACAAGTATGTTCTACTTGATGTATTCTAAAATGTGAACGATTTGAATTATCAAAATAGACCCCGAAAAAGGCCCAAATGGCTGCATAGCAGTGGCTGTTGTGCACCCTGCACAGCAGCCACCCCAATTCCGTATTTTTATATGTTATATTTTTAAATTGTAAAAGCATTATATTAACTCAGTTTCTCAATCTTGATATTATGGATTCGAACTTGAAAACAACTACTTTTATATATATATATATACAAATAATACCAAAAAAACTACCCTTCTAAATCTCAGTCAATTTAAGTATACTTTTTATTTTCTAATTAATAGGGCTTGAAGTACAAACAATTTAATGTTAAGACGGTACAATAAGGTGGCTCAAGATTTCTAGTCTCACATTGGCCCTGTTTGGGACCTAAGTTTGGAGTTAAAATAATCCCAAAACACTAAAAAAATCAAATACTCTCAAACAGTAGCCTAAGTCACTGACCTATATTTAAAAAATAAAAATAAAATAAAAAACCTAAGCCACTGTCACGTTGATAGCCTATCTCACAGGTAGTAAATGACAATTTGCCTCTTTAGACCAATTTTGGAAAAAGTGAGATTAGGGACAAATTTTTCATTTCATCCTTAAATATCATTTCAAACACATTTTTCAATACAACAATCAATCAAAAAAATTAACCCAACTTCTCAAACACAAAAGTTAAAATAGCCAAATAATTAAAAAGTCAAAAAATTAGCCACTTCCCAATCGAGGCCACTATTTTGTGACCTAAAAGTGAATGTAATTAATTTAGCACCAAAATACCAATTTAGTCAAAAAAGTGCATATGAACAATTACAAATGGTAAGATCATAAAATAGCCCTACAATGTTGTTCCTTTGCTCTAAACTACTAAAAAATAAAATTAATAGTCCTAATAATGACAAATGTTAGATTACAGTTGAACCCACTCTCTTACATCATGGCCCTAATTCGGTGGATTTGAAAGTTAATAGGCGACTTAATTTTACATCTCTAATTAACCTACCTCATCGTCGCGTGTTCTTTACCTTTTTATTTCTTTGTTTTTTCTTTTGTTGTCGAATAAAATATGTTCGAATTTGTTTAGAGGGTGAGTTAATGGGTGGCTAATGACTTCACCTAATCCCACATCAATCCAAAGCCAAAATTCCAAATGGAATGACAGCTAAAATTTTGGTTTATAAGTAATGCTAACTAACTCCCTACTCATCTCCTTAAAGTTGATTTTACAATGTGAGTCACTATAAAAAAAAAATAATAATAATATAATAAAATAAAATAAAATAGCCGATTTAATTGAAAAACAACTAAAGACTAAAATTAAATGAAAGTTTTAAAATGTCCACTGAAGACTGAAAAAGTCAATTTAATTGGGGAAAAAAATTTTAAGTTTTTTTTTTTTTTTGGCTAAATCTTTAGTGATTTTTTTTTTTTTTTAATTCATTCAAAAAAATTTTTTTTGCAGTCTTTTAGACTAACGCTGTGTTTGGTTGGGGGATTTGAGGAGGAATTTGGAAAGGGAAAGGGAAAAGTTAGGTGAAATGTGAATAAAATATACTTACATTTCACCTAGTTTCACACACCTTTTCCCTTTTCCTTTCCAAATCCCTCCCCAAATCCCCCAACCAAATACAGCATTAGGCTCCCCAAAATTTAAATATATATATATAAGAAAGAATTTTGACAGCTGATCATTTGATTGCAAAATTGAGGATTGACAGGAGAATAAAATTCAGAATTTCACACTTACCTGCAAAATCCACAATTAAATGTATATTTATATAATATTAAATCCATTTCTTCTCTCCAAAAAATTAAAAAATACCCCACTAGTAGTTTTCTTTTGGTTTAAGTATTGGCATGTGTTAGAGAATGTAGTAGTTGGATTTTTTTAGCAGGCAGGTGGACAATTTGGTGTTAGGTATAAAATTCAAAATTAGTTGGAAAATGATAGAATTTATTTTTATTTTTGAATTTGTGCCCACTTAAAGGTAGTTAGAAATAGATTTAGATGACTTGCCCCATTAAAGAAAAGATATGTAAGTGGAAGGTAGAAGAAATTGTTGTGAAAGGCATTTTTTTTATAAAACAATATTATAAGACTTTGCATATATGTGTTTAGGCTAAATCATGTGGTATTTATGAAATTAATTAATTAAGGAAAAAACAAAAAATGTGTCAAACTCATTATAGCATAGTAGTGAAGTACCAGCATCACCATTGAAACAAAGTGGTAATTATTCAATTCTTATTTCCATTAATGATATTTGTCATGCATGAGATAAATTTAACTAATTTTTCTTTTTCATTTTATATAGATTTGTACAACAAATATATATATATATATATATATATGTTATATGTACGATTCACCATATTTTAATAAAATAAAAACAATAAATCCTACATAGCCACAGTGTTTTATATTTGTTGCATGAATCCATGTAAAAAGTAAAAAAGAAACATAAAATTCTGTATATATAAAGAAAAAGTGCTTAAGATGCACTCAACTAATCGCCTTTAAATTGTACTTTGACTTAAAAACTAAATGAGTTTCAAAATATATTTAAGTTTCACTTTGTTTATCTTTTAAGTTAATATCAAATAAACTTTGATCGAGCTAATTTTAAATGAATTTTAATAGAGTCGATTATGAGCCAAACATGCATAGCTTGGTTTATTATAATGCATCTAAACTTATCAAGCCAAGTTCGAGCTAAGTTTTTAAAATTAACAAATTTTAAAATATGTTCAAATTTGATTTCATTAGATAATTAGCTGATCTCAAATGTATTTTTAATAAACATAACCAATAATACTACAAATCTAGAAAAAATATTTAGAAAATACATCTATAAACCACAATCATTCTAAATGAGACTCACATCATACCAATTTTAAATCTACACTATAAAACTCATTTTTAGATCAATTTCAGAATATATTTTTGATGATCCATAGGATTTCTCAAATAGGTTGATTCCTTTTAGGACCTTTTAGACCATCTCCAACGCTTTAGCAAATCTGATATCAAATTTGAATTTTGATGAAAATGGCACTATTTATGACTCCAACGCTTCACCAAACCTGATACCAAAATGAGATTTCACCAAAATTTTCATCAGATCGACGACGAAGTAATGAATTCACCAAAACACTGTTGCGGACCGTTGGAGAGGAGGACCCGGTCGACCAACCGGTTGCCCGGCCGGTTGACCAACCGGTCAACCAGTAAAAGGTTCAAACAGTTCAGCAAAAAATTCAAAAAATTCAAAAAAAAAAAAAAAAAAAATTTTTTTTTGCCTAACCGGTCGACCACCCGGTCGTCCCGAAAAAAGTTCAAAAAAAAAGTTCAAAAAATTTTAAAAAAAAAATTTTGGGCAAACCGGTCAACCGGCCGGTCGACCGGCCGGTCGACCACCCGGTTGTCCCGGGACAAATTTGATGAATGGTGAACCGTTGGAGCATTTGTTATCAAATTTGATGAAATTGATGCTTTTTGACTCAGATTTGGTGAAAAATTTGAGTAAGCGTTGGAGATGCTCTTATAGCATCATTTTTAAAATTATAATAAATAATTTTTAAAAAAACTTTTCATGGGCTTTTAGCTAGAAATGGCAACGGGGCGGGGCGGGGCGGGGTGGACCGGGGATCACACTCCCCGTCCCCGATCCCCGATGGTAGAATTTTTCCCGTCCCCGGCCCTGATCCCCGACGGGAAGTCTACCACCGCCCCCATCCCCGCCCCCTAACGGGGATCGGGTTTCCCCGATCCCGAAAATTCTCCGACCAAAATATAAAAAAAAACAAAAACAAAAACAAACAAACATATAGATTCAATAACAAAGATTCAACATATATATTCATCAACAACAACAACAATCAGATTTGCTTATCATCATCATCATCAACAACAACACAACTCTGAGCTCAAATGTATATTCAACAAAACAGATCTGAGCTCTGAGTTCAAATATATATTCAACAGCTCTGACCTCAAATATATATTCAACACCAGATTTAACATATATATTCAATAGATCGAACAGATCTGAGCCCAAATGTAAAAAATATAATATAAAAAATCTAACACATTGAAAAAGAGAGAGAGACGACTGCAATCGCCTGCAATGGAGAGGCAACGAACTCTGATGATGATGGAACGAGGGGCAGTAGTGATGGAGAGGAGGGACGACGACGATAGGGAGAGGGGAGGAGGACAGCGGCGATCGACGGGAATGAGAGGAAGAGAACAACGGCGATGGAGAGACGACGGCGACGCCGTGAGAGCAGCTGCGCTGAGAGAGAGAGAGAGAGGGGCTGAGACTATGAGAGAGAGACGAAATGCATGTGATGAAAGGCAGAGTCAAACATAGGAGTATATATATAGGGGGAATATTCGGGGAATATTTGGGGAGTTATGCGGGGCTAATTCGGGGCTGGGGCCGGGGCTGGGGAACCTATCCCCGTCCCCAGCCCGAAAACAGTCGGGGATTTAATTTTTAATACCATCCCTGGCCCTATGGGGATAATTTTCGAGAAAAACCCGTTCTAATCGGGATCAGGTCCCCGTCGGGCCGGGTTCAAATTGCCATCCCTACTTTTAGCATGGCACCATTCAGTGCCAACATAGTTTCGGCTCTGCTATAGATAATGTCAGTCATTTGGTCACTTGAAATAATTTCTAGCCTTCGTTTGGCATGGGAGTTAATTTAGCTTTTGATTAAATTAGTTATAAAAAGACAAAATAGATTAAAAAGTCTATAAAATAAAATATCACATCTAAACCATAATTATTTTACTTTTTCTCTTACAAAAATCAAAAGAGCCAAAAAACCAATCCAAATAAACTTTTTAGTCTTTTTAGCCCCAGGCTAAAGTTAAAAAGCCAACTCACTACCTAAACGAAACCTTAGTAAATTATGATTGCTTGTCTCAGGTCCAAATTCAAACATGTATATTACCAATATGAAATAAATTTATAATTCAAACTAAATTGAATTTTTAGTTTTTGGGTCTGCAGTATTCGGCCCACTTATGAGGGCTTTTTCAGGCCCATTAGAAAATTGGATATGGACATGCCCGCCAATTGATAGTGCAACTCAAAAAAATTTTAATTTTAATTTGAATTTTTTCTTTTGAAAAATTACTCATGGAATCCACAAGATCAGAGCATGCCAATGTCAATATTCTTAAGCCAAAAATGGAATAGAATATTATTTTATAGAGAAAAGTACATGTTAAATTTCTTATTTTATTATTTTATTTTATTTTTTGGATCAGACGATGTTTCAAGTTCCTCCCTAACTACTAACTTACTAACATCTTAGCTTGTGAAATTTTTTTTTTTAAATAAAACTAATTTTTATTTCTTATGTGTGAACTTCATTAGAGGATTACCACACTAGGTTAGCATTTAGGTCTTGTTTGGATTTTTAGAAAAGATTTTATGGGCATTTTGTTGACTAACATTCAAAATTTTTACTCTTTCTAAATAAGCATTTAGTGTGGGCTTTAGATTATTAGGGTTGTTTTGGGAAGTTGGTAAAAAGTTAGCTTTTGGCTTTTTACCAAGCTTTTTGGCTTTTTTGGAAGTGATTTGGGAAGTTGGTAAAAAGCTAACTTTTTGCTTTTTAATTTAATATTTATTTATGGTGTTAAATCAAATTAAAATGACCAAAATACCCTTACCCAACATAAGAGATTTATTTTTTTATTTTTTTTTCATAGGCCCTAATTTGTAATTTTAGGGCTGCGTTTTTGGCACTTCCCAAAGGGATTTTGTTGCGTTTTTGGCAGCCACGTTTTTGAACATTTTGTCCAAAAACGTGGCTTTTTATTATGTTCCCAAAATGGCACTTATTATTATTTACCTAAAACCAAAATTAAAAATAATAAAACTCAAAAGATAAATAATAAAGTCAATAAAAAAGACTGTCCAAACAAGAATTTAACACCTTTCAATCTATGAAATAGAAGTAGAGTTATGTCAGGAATCCCAAATAATTTATTAAATTTTTTATCAAATCTCTCACTAAACACCTATAGATTTGTATGATTTCATACCCATATAAGAGATTTGATAAAAAAAAATTGATAAATTATTTAGGTTCATAGCATTTTTCATGGAAATATGTTAAGAAGCCCCATGAGCACATAACAATAACACTGACCGAATTCATTGGCAAATGATTGTGTCTCCATTCAATAATATTCAATAATTCTTTTTTATTATATTTTTTTTATCTTTGAGTGTGCATACAATCAACATAAAATTTCGTACATCTTTTTTTGTTAAAATATTAATTTATTTTGAAAAATCTAACCTTTTTTTGTAATATAATTATCACATTTTAAAAAAAAATTAACTTTTCAAAACTACTATTTGGTAATACAATTATTATATTTCAAAAATATTAATATTAATAAATTTTAAAAAAAATGATAAAATATGAAATTATATTATTTTAGTTCTTCATTTTTAAAAAGAATTAATATTTTAAGATAATAAAAAATAGAATAAAAAATTAATATTATAAAACGGATTGAATATTTAAAACCCTCTCCATTACATTTTTTATTTTTGAGCGTGCATGCAATCAACATAAAATTTTGAAAAAGACAAAATAATTACTTTGATATTTTTTATTTTTTATTTTTTAAATTCTCGTATCAGCCGCACAGATTATCAGATAGTAGCTTTGGGCCTCAACTACGCTTGGATTTGATCTGAACCCATTTGGGCCGACATATCAATATCATCCTCTCTTCTCTTGGACTCGGAGAAAACAGTTATCGAAAATTCAAAATTATTCGTAAATCCTGTTTGAATTATGTGTACATTATTTAATCTAATAATTTTTTAAGTGGACCCAAAAGTCTTACATATTTTCCTCTCTCTCTCTCTATGTTTTCTCTCATTCTTTATGTTTTCTTCCCTCTTTTTTTTCTGCGTTTTCCTCTCATTTTCTTTATCATGTCCGACAATCGGTGATCACACTTTCCTTATTTTCTTTCTCTTTCTAATATATAGGCACCGGTGACTGACGACCACCATTGATTGGGGTTCACCGGTAAGCACCAATCACCGACATCAACTTGTAACGCCCTCAAAATAATAACATTAAAACCCATCAATTTAGACATGCATTGATATAAAAGATAAATATTCTTCTATTCATCAGAGTAATTCATTACATTGAGTATTACATGTTAACAACAAAAGCAAATGCCCTACGGGCTTACAGCTTTCCAAGTTAACACTTGGTTACAAAAAAAAGAGTACTGACTCAAATACACGTTAAGCCCTTGGCTTGAATTTACATGTAATACATCCAAAAGATAACAAAACGACAAAAGTATGTCCGCCTCTAGCCTCCCAAGCTATGTCCTTGGAGGTGGCATGCTACCTGTACCTGAAAATGATGTCCCATAAAGGGTGAGCCACAGCCCAGCAGAAATACACTAAACCAGCTATGAACAATGACTAAAAGATTAGCAGTTGATAGATGGTCAACACAGATACATCTACGTATAACACATTCCGGTTCCATGACGTTAAGTCCATGTTACATTTCATTTCCCATTTCTTTTTCAACTTGGAGTTTGAAAACAAGGCTCAACACTTAGCCAAATAACTTAATGAGATCTAGACTCATCTTTAAAACACTTTCAAAATTCATGATGGATACACTTTTTTATGCTGTATCGATAACACATAAACCATTTCCACACTTTACGAAAGATACACATTTCGGTGCTGTATCAACATAACATAGAATCACTTCTATACTTCACAATTAATAACGATATACATTTTAGTGCTATATCAAATCAATTCGAACACTTCCATAATCAACATTTGATACACATTGTAGTGCTATATCAACGTCACACAAAATCCGGTTTAGAGGTCCATCCCCTATCTTCCCCTAAACCGTGGAGTACATCCCCTATCTCCTCCCACACAACACATGTATATAACATAGATCATATACAATCAATCAATACATAAAGTTAATGTATTATTCCGGTCGCTATATTCGATAGCATACTCAATCGATTAGTTTTAGTTTGCCTAATCATCATGCATTATCTACAACAATCAAGACTATCCTCCACCGATAGCCCAAAGCAGTTATTTCTATACCGAAAATAAATGCACCAAATGGATATATAATCAACATTTCAACTAGGTGAGCGATGAATGAATCTAACTACACCCTTTAATCCCATATACATCCAATTCCAACATTTTCAATTCAATTCCTCTTTTCTTCAAATTAATTATACCAATTAATTTAACTATGTAATTAGGGTATTTTTCCCATAAGTTACATAACAACCCTAAGGTTCCATTTTCATCCATAATCCATCATTTAACTCATTTCTCTATGCCAAACATGCATATTGGTTTATTATAAACAAAATCCCAACTTTTGTAAAATTACACAAAAGACCCAAACTTTCTCATAATTACCCAACAATCCCCAACTCATCGAAATGCTAAAATTCAAAGACAAAGCTCATAAGAAGGAGTAGGATATCCCTACCTCAAATTCGGAGCTCAAAGGAAGAAGATGACGAAACTCAAAGTGCTCCAAAACTCAATATGCTCGGATCAAAACGTAGCCCTCGACGATCAACACAACTTTTATAAAGGCTAAAGGTGAGGAGACAACTCTCACTAGATCAACACTTAGAGAGAAGGGAAGGGTTTAAAGAGAGAAGCTCTCCAATGGTGTATTTTGAAAAAGTAAGAGAGAGAAGAGATGTGAAAAAGTGATTCAAAAATGGAATCCCGAAATTGTTATAAAAATCGCCCCGCTCGAGCGTGGAAAACCCCGCTTGAGCATCACTCACAGACTCCCGCTTGAGCGTCAAAACTCCCGCTCGAGCGGCGGATACACACTCCCAAAACTTTTGCTGAACCAGATCCCCGCTCGAGCGTAAAACTCCCGGCTCGAGCGTCACACACAAACTCCCGCTCGAGCGTCCAAACGCCCGCTCGAGCGTCCAACACTGCAGAGGAAATACTGGGAGATGGAAAATCACGCTCGAGCGTCAAAACACCCGCTCGAGCGGAGAAGCAACAACGAAGGGCCCGCTCGAGCGTCAAAAGCTCCGCTCGAGCGTGAAGGCAAAAATCTGGGCAACTAATTTTGGTTTCTAAGCTCAACTAACCTGTTACAAACCTGCCCAACACATCCTATACCTCAAATACAAAGTACAAAAGGATGCAAATAAGATATAAACAACTACTAACATCCACGGAAACAAGTCCGGATCACTGTACAACAAGGGATAAAACCCGGGATCGCTATAAACTTGTTACTTTATTCTCACCAATGACGAAAAAGATGAGTACATCTAATCAAATCTAATATAGATTTAATCAGATCTACATCAGATCTAAGGAGATCTACATGAGATCCGATTAGATCTAAACCAAAAATAATTGCCGGAGTACAATATTCTTTCTATATCTATTCTTTTCTTCGATTTCTCAATTTTTCTACTTTTTTTCTATTACACATGTCTATTTTTCTGTTTTAATATAGAAAAATTTCAAGTTTTGAATAAGTTGCTTTTAAGTTTTAGTTACAGGCGGTAAAAATTGTAAAATTTTACAATTTCAGTTTTTTTGGTGCTGAAATAAATCATGCTTTAAAACTGCAAAATTTTGAAGTTTCATAATATTCTTTAGAACTGTAAAATTTTACAGTTTCATAACATGTTTTCCAACTTAATAGAATAATGCTTTAAAACTATAACATTTTACAGTTTCAATGCTTACTTTTCAGTTTGATCAATATTACAGATTATTTGCTTAAATCCTACAAAAATTGAAAAATAATATATACTTTTTTCCATTGTTGTTTGTTGTTGTTGTTTTTTTTTAACTATAATTTCTCCATTTTTTTTTTTTTTGGGGGCAATATTTTGAATATTTCGGTGAGTCTCCGATGATATTCTTGACATTTTCCAGTGACGTTCAGAACACTCCGGCGAACTTCCGGTGATGCTCCCGCGACTTCTTGGTGATGTTGAATATTTTAGCAAGTCTTTGGTGAGTCTGACGGAAGTCGTTGGATGTAGCAGCATTTTTAAAGTTATAAAAATAAAAATAAAAAAAGAGTTTTTGGTAACAATTAATAATATGTAGGACTAATTGGTGCAAATATTTTATTTTGAAATTAGATAGATTTTGAATTTTATATATGGGACTTACTGGTAAGTACCCTATTAAAAAAAAAAACAATATAGAAGAATTTTTTTATGAAAATTCTTTTAAATTGTTTTCATAATCTTTTTTTTTTTGTTTATCTAAATGTTATCTAGATTTAATTTAATTTTGATTTTTTTTTTCTTTAGAAAGAAAATAATGACCAAATCACTGAGATTTCATAAAATTCAGAATCAAACCAAATTAAGGAAATTTGAAAATTAGAAACGAATGAGTGAAATGTTGTTTGGTTCAGTTTAGAAACTACAGTTTTTAGAAATCTTTCTTCATTTATAATATATTCACAAAATATTAATTATAAACTGCTTAAATATTAAGTAATATGCCTTATTTTACAAAGAAACCTTTAGAATTAACTTTACCATTATATCAGAACACATGTTCATATGCAAGTCAATGTCTATTTTTCTTGAAGTCATGAAGCAATGTTGTATATATCTAGTTCCTATTTCCAGTAGTCGACAACCAAATGTGATGAGGGAGTCAAAGCACTGAGAAAACTAAATTATAAAATCGTACGATTTATCTATTTATTTTAAGTTAAAATAATAACTATACAACTATGGACTAAATTGTGAAGTTTGATTTATTTATTTTAAAATTTAAGATTAAACCGTGTATTAAGAAAATTAACTTATAAACCCATACGATTTAATTCAAATCGGACCGGCTTATAAATTTTTTTTTTTTTTTTTTTTTAAATTTGGTCAGCCTACCCAAACGCCCAACCCACAAGACGGCGAGGGCTCATCTTGTGCCTTTTTGCAATTTGTTGGTTGTTTTCAAAATTAGAAAAATGAAGACAACACAAAATTTATGTCTAGCGGAAGTGTTTCTTAAAGCTGTTTTTAAACAATACAAATGCCTAATTTTAATAAGCTATTTTAAGGCATTTCCTATTTTTTGTTTAAACAATTTTGTTATGCAAAGAAAACAATCCGAATAAGAAAATTGTTGGGGGCAATCCCACATCACCTGAGAAGGACAGTTGTAACTAACTTATAAGCGTACTGGCCCCCTCCACCTTGTAAGAGGTCTTTTAAAGCCGTGAGGCCGACGGGCGTCGTTTCGTCACCTCGCCAGAGCGAATAATATCTTACCGGGACGCGAGAAGCCAGTCACGTCAGTTTGGTGGCCCATGCAGGTCGTCCGGCAAACTCTCCTGCTGTTCGCGGCCCAGTCCGCTGGGGGGTTATGTTGGGGCAATCCCACATCACCTGAGAGGGACACTTGCAACCAACTTATAAGCGTACTGGCCCCCTCTACCTTGTAAAAGGCCTTTTAAAGCCGTGAGGCCAATGGGCGTCATTTCTCCACCTCGCCAAAGCGGACAACATCTTACCGGGACGCGAGAAGCCAATCACGTCAAAAATGATTCACACTAAAATGGAGAGGTCGATTGATGTGTTTCTTGCATTGCAATGGTGGTTAAACAATGACCCCACTTTATGTGAATGTCCCAAAATATTGGTGTTTATAATCACACCATTTTCATTTTCAAAATGAAAATACAAAACAAAGGCTATGAAAAAAAAGGTAACAATTCACAGGAGAAACTATCCAAAAAAAATAATATATCATCTGTATTAAGATTTTGTATTAAGAGGTCTACACTTAAAATAAATCTAAATCACATGTTATTTTTCTTAATGCTTTTCTATATCTGAGTTTTTAATTTCTAACATTATTGATGAAAGAATTCCAAGCATGCCATATATTTGGAAGGTTTCTAAGGGAGGACTATCCCGGGTTTGGGGTGGCTGACGTGCGGGAGGCACAGTAGCCACTGTTGTGCAGCGAAATGGGCCTATTTCGAGACCTATTTCAATAATCCAAACCGTTCACATTTTAGAATACATCAAGTAGAACATACATACAAAAAATCAAACTAATCGAATATCGTTTACTCATTCATCTGCTCACATTTGTATCTATAAAAATAAATAATAATTGTGATTTAAAGTATTAAAATGAATACAAATGTGAATGGATGAATGGTAAACGATATCTAATTAACTTAATTTTTTACAGGCATATTCTACTTGATATATTTTAAAATATGAATAGTTCAAATTATCGAAATGGGGTCTGAAATGGATCTATTTCGCTGCACAGCAGCCACCCCAAACTCGGACTTATCTCATTGCGTAGCTTATTACCAATATAGAAAGATAAAGTCTAAGAATGTAAAAATTGATTATAAAATTAGACATAATTCTCTCACAGGAGGTGAGTTTTACCTTTTTATAAGTCACACACCCATATGAAAGAGTTGTATTTGATTATGTAATTGATTTATATATTTTTATAAAAACAAATAGAGAAAAGTAAATGACACAGTTGTAATTATAACTTTTGTTGAGTGATGTATCACTAATGGTTCGTGAACTCAAAAACGGTTCTTCATAAAATATATAGATGACAAGGCACTTGTTCACCTTTTCAAATTTAACAATTTCTTTTAAGATTAAATAATCAAGAATTCGGAGAGAGATTTGTCAAGGAAAAAAAAAAAAAAAAAAAAGGAAGACTTCTCTTTTATTTTCTCTTCATAAATTCCTTTTGTGTTTGTGAATGTATTATCTCCAAAAATTAAAAATTAAAAACCATTGACACCAACAACCCAAAAATAAAAGTTTAATATTCCTATAATGTTTTGATAAATAGAAAATTATTCTACAAATGATCTGTAATCTATCTGGTTTATTAATTCAAATTCAAATTTCATCATATGATGTTTTCAACGTGTGGGACACCTAAAAAAGTAGTTGAATTATATGGGGTACTAACAAATTGTCAGTGAGGCTATTGCCCACTTTTTCTTCGAACCACTCTCTCATGTTAGCCGTTTAGATCAGGAATGGCAATCTAAACCCAGCTCGACGGGTACCCGACCTCTCGACTCCGAATTGAGTGGTTATTTTTTGAAAAATACTCTTGACAGGCCAAGAATGGTATTCAAAAAGGAATCCTCGATGATATTTGGGCCAGAGACGGGGATACATGTGTTGGGAAAAACTACCCACATTACATAATTTCACATTGCATATCGCAAAATTATTGGATGAACAAAACAAACCTTCAATCCCAGAAAAAATAACATGCTGAATAAAATACAGATAAAATATAAAATGGTTAAAGGAAACAAACCGAAGCCTGTGTGATACCACAGTCTCCTTAAAATAGATTCGCCGCCTCACTGTTGGGTGCTGGAGGTACGCCGGCGTCTACTTCCCAGGATACGACGGTTTTTACCAGCTACAACAGAAGCACCTTCTGATTAGCTTAGCGAACAGACAACGGCAGCACTCTCTTTCAAGAAGAAAATTATAGGAGAAGTAGACTGACAGTGTATGGATGTCAAGGAAAAATTCTATATCTCTTCTCAAGGAATAGGGCCTCCTTTTATACACCATGGGGGAGAGGGGAGGAGCCTCTAGCCATCAAGGCTGGCAACTAATGCTAGCAAAACTGCCCAATCAATTTTGTAAAACTGATGAACCTTAAATGTGTGAGTTATATACACATTTATGAGGCAATTTCTCATTCAACCATTTTTCTCCAACAATCCCCCACATGAATAAAAATTGACCGAATACAGCAAACGCTCAACGTTTATCAACAAAAACTTGGAAAGAGAGAGAGCACACAGACTAACCCTGCATCAGAAAAGGTAGCTGTTGACCTTGAACCTTTCGTAGTGAAAGCCTATCGGATTTACTGGCTGACCAGTGAACGTGATGTCTTGAACTATTCTGCCGTTTATGTAAACCGAGACAATAGACCTCACACAGGAGTTAGTCCAACCATTGTTCTTGTTCTCACTGGTGTGTCCGGTATGGCCCTGGAACACTAGCCTGGTTCTGTGAGTGTTTTTAAAGAATTCGGCCTTGGCAATTCTTAAAGAAGCGGCCCCACTTCGCACTCACATAGGTGACCTAGATACGGTATTTCATTATACCACATCACTAAGGTCATTAAAAGCATTAGCTTAACCTTCCACCCTCACAGGGCATCACTGTATAAAGAAATGGGCAAGAGGATTTACCTCTTCAGTGACTCACCCGTTACACGAAGTTAGGTTGTCCCTTTGAACCTAGATCTTGGGATCTCCAGTCAACTAGGTTGGGTTTGTTGTTCCGGTAACCTTTACTAAAGGCCTTAACCCCATTCCTCTTGACGACTTTTCTACTAACTCTCGAGTTAACCCTTTGGTTAGTGGATCTGCAATGTTGTCCTTAGACTTGACATAATCTAGAGAGACAACTCCATTTGAGAGTAGTTGTCGTATTGAATTATGTCTACGATGGATATGTCTAGACTTTCCATTATACATATTACTCTGTGCTCGACCAATCGCTGATTGGCTATCGCAATGAATACTGATAGTTGGCACAAGTTTCGGCCAACGTGGAATATCCTCAACAAACTGGCGAAGCCATTCAGCTTCTTCAGTTGCTTTATCTAAAGCAATAAACTCAGATTCCATCGTTGATCTCGAGATACACGTTTGCTTGGCAGATTTCCAAGACACGGCTGCCCCTCCGAGGGTAAACACATAACCACTAGTGGATTTGGAATCTTTTATATCAGATATCCAATTTGCGTCACTATACCCTTCTAGTACCGCTGGGTATCTGGTATAATGCAGCCCATAATCCAGGGTGTAACGGATATACCCCAACACCCGCATAATGCCCTTCCAATGAGTAGCATTAGGATTACTCGTGTATTTACTCAGCCTACTAACAGCGTAGGCGACATCCGGCCTTGTACAACTCATCAGATACATCAAACTCCCAATGACCCGAGAATATTCTAGTTGAGAGACACTCTCACCATTATTCTTGGTCAAATATAGACTTAAGTCTACCGGTGTCCTAAACATACTTGTATCTGACTTTCCAAATTTCTCAAGTATCTTGTTAACATAATGAGCTTGAGAAAGTACAATACCACCAGATGTTCTGGTGATCTTAACACCCAGAATGACATCTGCAAGGCCCATATCCTTCATGTCAAACTTAGAGTTTAACAATCTTTTGGTAGCTTTAATCATTTCATCATTGCTACCAACAATGAGTATGTCATCAACGTATAGATACAAAATGACATAACCTTTGTCAGTGTCTTTAACATATACGCACTTATCACACTCATTGATTCGAAACCCATTTGACAACATAGCATTGTCAAACTTCTCATGCCATTGTTTGGGAGCTTGCTTCAAACCATACAATGACTTGACAAGCTTACAGACTTTCTTACTTTTCCCTGGAGCTGAAAACCCCTCGGGTTGCTCCATGTAGATTTCTTCATCTAAATCTCCATTTAAGAAAGCTGTCTTTACATCCATCTGATGTATTTCTAAACCACGTAAAGCTGCTATTGCAATCACCATGCAAATGGATGTAATCCTTGTCACAGGTGAATACGTATCAAAGTAATCCAGGCCTTCTCGCTGTCTGTATCCTTTGATAACTAGCCGAGCTTTATATTTGTCAATTGACCCATCCGCTTTCATCTTTCTTCGAAAGATCCACTTACTCCCCAAGGCCTTACTGCCTGGGGGTAGATCAACCAACTCCCAAGTATGGTTCTGTAAGATGGAATCAATCTCACTTTTAATTGTTTCTTTCCATAAAGGACTTTCAGGTGAAGTCACAGCTTCATGGAACGTTCGAGGTTCTCCCTCTAACATATAATTCAAGAAGTCTGGACCAAAGGACTTTGTGGTTCTAGCCCTTTTACTCCTTCTTGGCTCATCTACTTCATCAGCTTGATCATCTACTTGATCAGTTATTTGATCAGCTGTTTGATCATCCATGTGATCATCTATTTCTTTCATGGAACTCGGAACCCTGTCTTGGGGACGACACGGAAATGCATCTTCAAAGAATGATGCACTTCTAGATTTCATGATAGTATTCTTGTGTATATCTGAAATATCAGACTTGTGCACAAGAAATCTATATGCACTACTATTTTGTGCATAACCAATGAATATACAGTCCACGGTTTTCGGACCTATCCTAACCCGCTTGGGTGTAGGTACCGCCACTTTTGCAAGACACCCTCACATTCGTAGGTATTTATATGAAGGCTTGTGACCTTTCCACAACTCATATGGAGTCTTGTTCACTTTCTTCCGTGGTATTCTATTAAGAATATAATTCACGGAGAGAATTGCTTCCCCCCATAAGTTCTGTGGCAACCCAGAACTTATCAACATTGCATTCATCATCTCTTTCAGTGTTCTGTTCTTCCGCTCAGCAACACCATTTGACTGAGGCGAATAAGGTGCTGTGGTTTGGTGAATAATCGCAAATGAACACTCAAGCAAACAATTGCTTCAAATATTTAGTCCAAATTAGTCCTTTTTCCCATTCCCATAGGTATTCCTGCAATAAAGAGTTAGCAGCAAAATACAACAAAACCTCCCTCAGCTTTTCTTTGCTTTTCAAAGTAGTGATTGAAGGGGAGGGTACTAGCAAACAAAATAATAAATAACTGTAAGTAAAGATTAAAACCAACCCTTAAGTTACACATCTAGAATTTAAACTAAAAAAAACTGTAAAAAATTAATTACATAATAAACATGTAATTAACTATACAAGTTACAAACCCAAAATTAAATATAATTAAATCATATTTTGAATTGGTAAAGGTTACATATGAACTTATGGTACACTAAACATGTAATTAATTGAGGCAAGTTACAAACATTTTATAACTCCTAAACACTTAAATCACATTACTAGGCAAGAATTGCAAATGACATGATTAACATGCAAATAATTCTAGAGAAATTAACATGAATTTAAATATAGGCAAGTTATACACTTTACAACTCCACACCTAAATTAAAAATTAATAGGTACAAGTTACATGTAAATTTACTACCTAATAAACATGCTAGAAATGTAAATTACACTAAAAATTAAAACCGAATGAACATGTAATTTATATTGTAAACTAGAAGCATGTAAATCTAGAAATACAAGGCATGAACTAGTACATCATAAATTAATAAATTAATTAGAAAATACAATGAATTAACGTTGCACCAATGGAACTCTTCTTCCCTATTGATAACAGTGGCCTATTCCATGCTATGGGAAGACCAAACAGTAGCATACACAAAATGGCAAAATCAAAAGCTTAACCCTGTGTACATGCATCTAATAAACCAATTAACTCGCTAGTACTATCAGTGGCCAATTACATGCAAAATTATTACACACACCTATGAATCTATTAATCTAATTCTATGATAAACGTCGAATCTATTTTAAACTTGTTGGAAAAAACTACCCACATTACATAATTTCACATTGCATATCGCAAAATTATGAGATGAACAAAACAAACCTTCAATCCCAGAAAAAATAACATGCTGAATAAAATACAGATAAAATATAAAATGGTTAAAGGAAGCAAACCGAAGCCTGTATGATACCATAGTCTCCTTAAAATAGATTCGCCGCCTCACCGTTGGGTGCTGGAGGTACGCCGGCGTCTACTTCCCAGGATACTACGGTTTTTACCAGCTACAACAGAAGCACCTTCTGATTAGCTTAGCGAACGGACAACGGCAGCACTCTCTTTCAGGAAGAAAATTATAGGAGAAGTAGACTGACAGTGTATGGATGTCAAGGAAAAATTCTATATCTCTTTTCAAGGAATAGCGCCTCTTTTTATACACCATGGGGGAGAGGGGAGGAGCCTCTAGCCATCAAGGCTGGCAGCTAATGCTAGCAAAACTGCCCAATCAATTTTGTAAAACTGATGAGCCTTAAATGTGTGAGTTATATACATATTTATGAGGCAATTTCTCATTCAACCATTTTTCTCCAACAACATGTCCCAGCCCCAGCCCCGTTCATCCTCGATCTAAGATTACCATTATACCCCTATTTATATATAAGTGTGTGTTTAGGTTTGGTTGCCACACTCATATCACACAAACGCTGCTCTCTCTCTCTCTGTCTCACAGAGCCGTTAGGTTTCGCTTCCCCCTCTCTCTTTCTCTCTCTCTCTCTCACACACACAACGAACGACGGCTGCCTCTCCTCCCTTACCGTCGATCCTCTCTCACCACCTTTGTCATTCCACACTCTCTCTCCTCTCTTCCTTTCTCTCTCTTCACCGCAGTCGCTCGTCGTTCGCACTGTCGCGGTCATCGTTCGCTGTGGCAGTTTCGCCGCATACCCTGCCATCGTCGCCGGCGAAGAAGAATGGGGTTTGGTAAGACGACTCTCTCTCTCTCTCTCTCTCTCTCTCTATCTATCTTCTCTCTCTTTATTTTAGTTCTAAATCTAAGGCGTTTGTCTCCTCCATTTCTCAGATCTAAACCCAATGGTGAAAGAAAATGAACCAGATCTGTTGATGATTTGATGATTGTTGTTGATGATTTCAGATTTTTTTTTCAAATCTTTCTGTGCTTCTCTTCAATTTCAGATTTTTTTTTTTTAAAGTTGTTGATGATTGTTGTTGATGATGATGAAACATACTGAAAATATATTAATTTTTTTTTTCTTGTGTTGAACAAAATTAAAAAAAAAAAAAAATGGGTCGGGGATATTTCGGGGTCGGGGAAACCCGATCCCCGTTAGGGGATGGGGACGGAGGAGGTGAAGGGTTTCCCGCCGGGGATCGGGGACGGGGTCGGGGATTTTGTTACTGTCGGGGATCGGGGACGGAGAGGGTCATCCCCGACCTCGCCCCATCCCGTTGCCATTCCTAGTTTGGATGCTCACTATTTCTTAAAAAGTCAAGTTTTTCTCTTCTCAATATAACAAAATTGAAGAGACTCATAACGCTCAACACAGGTCTCATTTATTCATCTAGGAATCGTACCTTTTCATTTTATTACATTTATCTCAAAAAAATAAATAGTCTATTTTAAATGTGTATTTGTTGTTCATTTTTTTGAGACAAATGCAATAAAATAAAAATGTTACGATTATTGGATCGCTCTGAATTTTTTCACGGATAGCATGCATTGCGAGCCCTACAAAATGATTAGTTTAGGTCATCAAAACAAAACCCGTGTTGAACCCTACAGGTCGCTCAAGCTCTATCATGTTAAAAAACAAAAACCAAAAAACAAAAAATTAGTTTCACTTTTTCACTTTTAACCAACAAGTTACTCAAAATCAATGCATGTTTAACTTCTTAAAAAAATGTGTTGGAGATTAATTAGTTATGGCTATGTTTGCATGTGAGGTTGAGACTATTTTAATCACAAAAAAATAAAATAAGTTCAAAAGTTAATTACACAAAAAATATCACATCTAAATCATAATTATTTTATTTTTTTCTCTCATTAAAGTAAAAAAAGTCAAAAAACCTATCCTAGGCAAATTTTTTTAACCCAAGCTAAAATAACTAAAACGCCAAAAAGCCAACTCAATTCCCAAATGAAGGCTATATAAACAATTCAAATTTAATAATATTTAAAACTCATTTACTTTGTTTGATTTTAAGTTTTTTAAATATTTTAGGATAAATGACACTAACATCTCCTGAGATTTTTGTTTAATACAAATCCTCACTCACATTTGGAAAATTACACTTACCCCTCTGTCAGATTAAAATGACATATTTGTCCCTTAGCCTTTATACATATGAAATAATAAAATAATATAAATATTTTGTTCATGTCATTTCAAGAAAAATAACAATCATCTTCTTTGGTTTAACTCACACAAAAAATTGAGTTTTTTTTTTTTTTTAATGAATTTTTTAAATATTTTAAGCATTTTTTTTAAAATTTTTTTAGATACACCTAATCTAGGTATACTTAAGAAGTATAATATTTTGTGATTTTTTTTTTAAATTCATCAAATACAAAAGAATTAAAAAAATTCAATACATTATCTTATTTTGTTGTATTCAATGATTTTTTTTATTTTTTTTTTTAAACAAATTTTATACTTTTTAAATAGATCTAGATTAAATTGATCTAATTTTGGATATAATGATGGAAATAAAAATAAAAAATTATATTCATATATAAAAATTTATACAAAAAATATCATAAAAATGTTGTGATAGTGATATTATTGTAAATATAAATCATGTTTATGAGTGTTTTGTTTTAAAGTGAAAGGTCATAATTAAGCTATATCATTATGTTTAAAAATTCTATATAAAATTTATGTTTGTATATTATCATTCAATTAGAATATGTTCAGGTAGAATTTAATGATGAAAAGTTGTAAAATGTAGCTATGATGATAATAAGAAGAAATGGTAAGAAAAATGATAAAATGATCATTTAGAAAATTTTAGGGTATGACATCAAGAATCTAGTGAGCAATTTGTAATGAAATTACAAATCTCAAAGAGAAAAATATAATTTTTCAAATATAAGAGGGGATTTGTATTAAACAAAGCCTGAGGGGGTGTCAGTGTAATTTACTCAATATTTTATTTTTTGTATTTTTAATAATTTTTTTTACTATTTTTCAATGATTTTCATGCAATTATAATTATCAAATTAATATAAATTTTTATATCGATGATCTCTACCTATAGGAACCCAAAATTAGACGGAATGAATCCTCAAAGTGAGGTCATTGCAAGCTCAATGTGCCGAGCTAGACTTGATGAGAAAAATCAAATCCCTTTCAAAAATAAATAAAAATATCTGGTTTTTGTTTTAAAAAATTTTAAAATCAACTCTATTTTCTTAAAATAAGTTTTCAATTTTAAGAAATGAAATAATAAATAAATAAGAGAAAGGAAGAGAGCCCTTAGGTCTCGTTTGTTTGGCTCCATAAAATAGAAAGTACGATAAGATTAAGTGATGAGATTATTAGTGTGGTGATATTAGGTTGGATATGTAGGATAAAGAGTAATTGTTTGTACATCACGTAATGCTATAGATAGTATTAATATACAAAATTAATATTTTTTATTTTTTAGTATTTTTTTAATATTATAATTATTATTATTTTTGTACTTTTTAAATTCACTTAATTTAGAAATACTTAAAAAATGTAAATTTGAGTAAAAATTATTTAAAAATTCACTAAATATAAAAGAAAATCATATTTTTTTAGTATTTATTAAAAAATTTAAATATTTATTTCACCAATAATATTAAAAATATTTTAATCCGTTAATTTCATCACTAGATTTTTAATCTCATATATTTTCCTAATCCAACTAAAGAAGGGGATTGGTATGCCCCTTGGGGTGCATTTGTTTGGACGGACTGGATAATGGAAGATTATAATCTATCGGACTATTAATTCTGGGATCCATTGTCCGGGACTATTTAGTTGGACTAAATTTGTATCCTATGTTTGTTTAGTCATGGGATTAGATGTCTAGATTGGACTATTTTTAGTTACCCAATGTTTGTTTGGGATATTATGGAGAAGGATAAATGTTCAAATGACTATTTTATTATTTTCAATTATTTACTAAGTAATAGCAATATTAAACATAGCTTTAATATTTTAATTATTTTTAGCTAGATTAAATAAAAATTTGTTTTATTTTATTTTTTGCACAATATTTTAATTATTTTAATTTATTATTTTCAATTAAATTAAATTTATAATTTATAATTTATATTTTTTATTTAATATATAATTTTAAATTAACGACAATAAAAAATAATTTTATTTAATATATAAATTAAATTTTTAACAACACTAAAAAAATTTAATTTATAAGGCCATAATTTATAATTTATTATTTTTAAATAAATTTAATTTATAATTTATATTTTTATTTAATATATAATTTTAAATTAACAACACTAAAAAAATAATTTAATTTAATATGTAAATTTAATTTTTTAACAACACTAAAAAAATTTAATTTATAAGGTCATAATTTATAATTTACTATTTTTAATTAAATTTAATTTATAATTTATAATTAAAATTTTTATTTAATATATAATTTTAAATTAACAATACTAAAAAAATAATTTATAAATGTTCAAAAGACTATTTTATCCTTTTCTAATTGTTTGCTAAGTAATAGCATTGAGGATAAAATGGACATTTCACAAAATAATCCCATGGGATACCAATCATATGGTTTCTATCCCACCCCCTCCCATGGGATAGGATAGTCCCATATTCGTGGACTAATAGTCCGGGGAAACTATTACTCCAGAGTAAAAAAAATGAAACAAACAATGGACTATTAGTCCGGTGGGACTAATAGTCCAATCCCACCCCCTAATCCTTCAAAACAAACATACCCTTGGAGTGTTAATCCCATTTTAACCTTTCACAACCAATCACTTTCTATATAATTCTCCCTTACCATTAACCAAATCTACTCACTCATAAGCTAAACAAACATAGCCTTAAACATGGAGTGTAATCAGCAAAAATAGAAGCGTGAGAGCATCTCCAACGGTGACTCAGATTTTTCACCAAATCTGAGTCAAAAATAACCCATTTCACCAAATTTGATACCACTCACTCCAACGGTGTACCAAATTCATAAAATATGCTTCGGGACAACCGGGTGGTCGACCGGCCGGTCGACCGGTTAGAAGGAATTTTTTTTTTTTTTTTTTTTCAAATTGTTTGAACCTTTTTTCTGAACTGTCTGAACCTTTTCCGGGACAACCGGTTGGTCGACCGGCTGGTCGACCGGTGTGAGGAAATTTTTTTTTTTTTTTTTTTTCTAAACTGTCTGAACCCTTTTTTGAACTGTTTGAACCCTTTTGGTGGTCGACCGGTTGGTCAACCGGCCGGGCAACCGGTTGGTCAACCGGCCGGGCAACCGGTTGGTCGACCGGGTCCTCCCTCCAACGGTCCTCAACAGTGTTTTGATGAATTCATTATTCCGTCCTCAATCTGATGAAATTTTTGATGAAATCTCAATTTGGTATCAGTTTTAGTGAACCGTTGGAGCTGTGAATAGGACCCTTTTCATCAAAATTTAAATTTGATATCACTTTTGCTGAACCATTGGAGATGGTCTGAATAATAATAATAATAATAATAATCTGGTAAATAGTGTTTTTCAATGTATACGTGTCTTTGAATCAGCACCGCCCATTTGGTTGACTTGTCGCACCATTGCCAACACACACACACACACACACACACACACACACCTTCATTGCTTGAACTTTATTACGAGGTTAACCGCCCAAACAGCCCTCCTTAAATTCCCAAATCTTGGAGAAGTTATCCTCTGCTCGGCACGGCACTCTATTGTTCCGGCTCTACCTTGTTTGGTATTTTTTTTAAAACAAATATGATTAAATAAAAATATTATGATTATTGAATTTTTATAATTTTTTTATATAAATGACATACACGAAAAATATTATAAAATAAATTATTTGAATCATTAAACAAAACTTACAATAAATCTCTTGGACTCGAATTATTGTCTCAAGTTTAGATTTAGAAGCCTAATCTTATAAATAATAAAAGTGAAGTTACCATTCCTGATTTACACATTAATGTCTCTAAATAAATTAACAATAGATAATTCAAATCATTGGTGGCAAATTTAAGAGTTGTCAGCATTTTTCTTGAAATTGTAGGTTATTTGAACTTGATTATTTATCGAGTTTTAAGATGGGTTCAAAGTTAATATTTATCTTTTTTTTTTTTATTAGTAAAGAAAAATTTTATTAAAAAACATGAAATTAAAGGTTCAGAAAGATGATAAGTAACGAGAGGGATTCGAGACAGTACAGACTATCCCTACTACTGCTGCTCGCAACCATCTAACCAACCCCTCGGCCTCACGATATTGAAGAAAAAATAAAAAATTAAAAAATAAATTTAAATGAATTTTATCTTTCAAACCAATTTTAAATGAACTTTATCAAACCGTCCTTTTTAAATTTACAGTTAATATAATTTATTAAAGTCTAGTTGTAAGTCATTCAATTGGTTTGAAAGTTTTGTTAGCTTTAAATTTTTTTTAACTTTGACTTATTTATATAATGAGTCAATCTTAATAAAATTTTAACAAACCAAACACAAAGCGAGCTCAAGTAACTTGAATTATTTACAGCTATTATAAAGTTGACTAATTACCAACACAAAATTAAAAATGATATAACTTGATAATACAAATAATAAACATGTGAAGTTAGTGTCAAACTTGTGCAACACAATAAATTTATTTAATTTAATTATAATATAAATTGCCAACCTCAACCAATAAATAATCATGTTACTTTTGTCATGCTCACATTGACATGTTTACCAACAAATATAAGTTATTATCATGATATTTGTGACATACTAATTAATTAGATAAATCAAGAATTTTAAGATGTCAACCCTCATTTATATAAGGGACTAGTGATGATCATCCACGTGACTTTTATTAAGAATTAAGTAATGTTAAGAAAATTGAGATTTTAATATATTTTTATACTTTTATATATATATATATATATATATCTGTTCTTGGAAAATTCTATAATACACACCTCAACATATACTCCAGTTACAATGTTTGTGGTCTTTCGTTATGATATTTTACAGTATTAATTATGACTCATTTATAATTCATGAAAAATAAATAAATAATGAGTCATTGTGATATTAATTTTTAATTGTGACCCAAAAAGTCTTTCGTTATAAGTTAGGACTTACTTTTTCTAAAATTATAATTAAAAATAATTTAATTATAATAGTTATGATAATTAACTCCCACAAATATCATCTTTTTTTTCCCTCTGCTGGCCGAGGTCCAGGCTCTCCCTCAAATACAAAGAAAGAAAGAAGAGCAAAAGAGCCTAGCTTTTCTTAATTTTTTATTTTTATTTTTTATGCATAACTTACCTTTTTCCCATAATATGACCCTACATGTTTAGATAAATTTTTACATATATATTAACATTAACCTGGTTAGAATTTCACATTATAGAAATCATTTGATGGTAGAATTTCGACGGCGTCATATTATATATATTGTGGGGGTTGGATATTTTGAATTTGAGAAAACACTTTGAGAATTTAAATCATTTATTTTATTGAATTTTTTACATTTATTATTTATAAAAAAAATTAATTCAATAATTATAAATATCTTATTTATTACGTTTGTCTTAAAAAATAAATAACTTATTTTTAAATATATATTTATTATCTAATTTTTTTAAACAAATGTGATAAAATAAAAATATTATAACTATCATATTGATATAATTTTTTTTATAAAAAATATACCAAAATGAATAATTTTGATCATTGAAATTAGACCCATGTTAGGTCTCATGGACCCAAACAATTCTTTCAAATTCAAATTTTAACTTGAGAGAAAACCAACTCTATTGTGTCACAAGTGGTTAGTATTATAGTATATTACTCCGCGCCAAAACTCAACAAAAAGTATACTATTTTAGCCAATAAAAGTTGTTTTGTCAATAGGTTAAAATAGTTTTAAAAAAATTAAAAATCACTACAAAAAAATTAACTTTTTTTTAATTTCTCTGCATATTTTTTTCGTAAAAACATTTAAAAAATCAATTAAAATAATAGGAAATTGCATTGCAAGATAGAAGACAATTTTTAGTAGCGTTTGGTAGAATTTTAGAATTATGATTTGACAATAAAGTTATATTTTGAGTTTGTGAGTTTTGAAATTATGATTTGAAAAGAGAAAATTTGTTTGGTTATGAATTTTGAAAAGAGTTTTGAATTTTAAATTTTTGATGTGACATATGAAATGAGAAAAGCTGTTTGGTTATAAGTTTTGAAAAAAGTTTTCAAAACTTAATTCAAAAACTTATAATTCATAACTAAATACACAACTCAAAATTTTATTGAAAAATCTTTTCAAAACACATAGCCAAACTCCTTTTAATATTCAATTCAAAATTTTTTTTTTTTTGTCATTTTGGTCTAAAAAAATAATTTCTATATTTAAAAAATATCAAAAATAAATATAATTTTTTTTTCTTCCAAATAACAGGTGGCGATTGGCGATTGCAAACATAAAATAAAATAAATTACACTATTCTGGTCAACCGGCAAAACGTTCAGGGAGACGTCCGAGAGGATGATTGGGTAGATCCAAAATTCAAAAATCCTCTACTTTTCACTTTTCAGAATGGAGAAGACGAAAGAGAGAAAGTAGTCAAACGTGAAAGAGAAATATGTTTTGAAATGTGTGGTGGAATCACATTTCCAAAACTTCATCTAAACAATGCATGCAAATGGAGAGGTAGAATTATGATTACAAAGCTGCACCAAACACAGCCTTTTTTTTGGGGGGGTAAAAGATGAGTGGTGCAACTCTGTTGCCATTTGGCATTTGCCTTTTTTAGTTCCTTTTTTTTTTTTTTATCTATTTTAGTTTCAGCTAAAAAGTTCATTTGGATAAACTTTTTTGATTTTTTTGACTTTTGTACGAAAAAATAATAAAATGATTATAGTTTAGATGTGATATTTTGTCATTGACTTTTTAACATATTTTATCTTTTTGTGACTAATTTAATCCAAAAAGCTAATACCAACTTTATGTGGTGAGCTACAACTCAAAAATTGTAAGGATGCAAGTTTGAGTTGTTGGAAAAATATGGTTTTTATAGGCTTATTTTGGACTAACTTTGAGCCCAAATTTGAGTGGAAGCCACACGTCTTTTGGGGTGGATCTAAAGAGGTGACATGTTCCTTACCGTATGGCAAGTCACACAGTGAAGACGGTTCGTCAAAACCATTTATGAGTGAATGGGAAGTTGACGTCGTTTTCGGGTTCGAGGAATGAGCAATTAAAGAGTAAAATGTGAGTTTCCTTGTAATAGATGTCCCACATTGAAACTTGAAGAGAGCTTGTATGTGTTTATAAGCTCTAGGTGGACAAACTTGGGTTGGGCCTCAAGAGGCACCCTAAGTTTGTAGAAGAGAGGAACTATAGACAAAGTGAGCCTTGGCTCAAACCATTACACATGTGCGTACCGCTGCTGGGTGGAGCGCGGGTTGTGGGTTGTGGATTGGGTTCTACATTAATTTTTTAGACAAAATTTATTTGAATTTTTTTCAAAATTCTTACAGGAAAACTATTTTTTCTAGACGAAATTAATTCAATTTTTTGCAACAAATTTGAATTCAAATTTTATGTCCAAAATTGTACCTCTTCCAGTCCGAAATTCCCAACAGATTAATTGTTCTAAACAGTTTGAAGACTACCAGCAGTTTCAAACAGATTCAAACTGGTTTTTCTAGCAGATCTGTTCAAATTTGAATTGCACCTGTTCAATTCAAAAACAGATCTGTTCATTTCAAATTATACTTGTTCGGACAGTCTCTTCTCTGCCTATAAATAGTAGAAGTTTTTCAGCTTTTGGCATTCTGAAATTTCTCTTCTTCACTTTTTTGTGCTCTCTTGCATAATTTTATTCTTTATATTATTTTTAGGAAAAATTCTAAGAGTATAGAACACAGGTTCTAGTTCGCTGTACATATTATTTGGAGTGCTACTACAATCTGTGTAGATCATTGTATCTCGGGAAATAGACGCCATTTATCTGTAAACACCGAAGAATGGCGAATTTATCTTAAGGACAAAGTGTCACACACTGGACTTGATCTTTTGTACTTATTCGGTTCGGTAAATAAATTATGTAAGTAATTTATTTTTATTTGTTTGATTTAGTTTCAAATTATTTATTTTACACAGAAGATTGTTCCAACATGAATTACATCCCTCCGTGTATATATATATTTATTTATTTCACTAACATATGTAATTTTCCTTTAAAATAATGGATAAATTACACTGACACCCCTAGAGGTTTCTATTTAAAAAATTACATTTTTCTCCTAAAGTTTGTAATTTCATTACAAATTACTCTTTTAATTGTTGATGGCATGACTTAAAATTTTTTAAATGACCATCTTACCCTTTTTTTCTACCATTTATTCTTTTTATTATCATGACTACATTTTATAATTTTCAATCATTAAATTCTATCTAAACATATACTTATTGAGTGATGATATACAAATATAAAATTTTATAGAATTTTCACACACAATGATATAGCTTAATGGTGACATTTCACTTTAAAACAAAACACCGACAAATATGATTTATATTTATAACAATATCACTATCATAATATTTTTATGATATTTTTTGAATAAATTTTTATATATGGATATCATTTTTCATTTTTATTTCAACCATTATATCACAAACTATTATACTTCTTAAATATATCTACATTATGTGTATTTAAAAAACAAAAAAAAAAAATTACTTAAAATATTAAAAAAATTCAGAAAAAAAAATACGAAAAATAAAAAAAAACTCAATTTTTTGTGTGAGTTAAACAAAAAAAATATGATTGTTATTTCTATTGAAATGACATAAACAAAATATCTGTATTATTTTATTATTTTATATGTATAAAGGTTAAGGGACAAATATGTTATTTTAATCTGATAGGGAAGTAAGGGGTTGTTTGGGATGACCTAAATAAGTGTACTTTTTGTCTTTTTACGAAAAGATGTGCAAAAAAGTAAAGAGATGATGTGATGAAAAAAAGATAAAAAGATAAAAAGTGTGTACTTATTTAGGATAGTCAAACTTGGCCTAAGTGTAATTTTTCAAATATGAGAGAAAATTTATATTAAATAAAAATCTCTGTAATGTCGGTGTAATTTACCCTAAAATAATTAAGAAAATGCCTTGTAACTGGAAAGGAGAGGGGTTTGAATGGCCTAAATTGGTGTTTACCAGACAACCGGGTGAAATACTTGTCTACCATGATTATTACCTTGTCGATCGCGGTTGTCAGTCTTCTCACTGGACAACTGACCGGACGACCAGCAAAACAAATTTCAAACTATTCAAGCTAAGATAAGAAATTCGAGTTATGCAACAGGGTTGAATAATTAATTTTCAAAACAAAATACTATTTTCCCCTAACATCACCGAATAATTTTCCATTGCGTCACACTCATGTTATAATCATATCTTCGTGTCGACACGTTAGCAAATCAAGACTACCTACTATTTTCCATCAGGTGATTTGATTGGTTGTGGTAATTCTACTCTAGGTCTCGTCTCACACCTCACTATTTTTGTATAAAATTAGATAAATTACACAAATAGTCCCTATAGTTTGGTTTGTGTCACTTTGGTCCCTGACTTTTCAATTGTGACACATTTGATCCTAAATTTTGAATCTTATTTCAAATAAGGACAATTGAAGATATCATTAGATTTTTCAAGGGTAAAATTGTCAATTTGATAAAATATAAACTAATTTGACAAAAATAAATATCAAACGAATATTTTTGAATTTTTAAAAATTATTTCTACCTACTAAAAATAAAATTATATAAAATTGATAAATTTTTTAGACATTTATTTATTTTTTTTACCAAATTAATTTTGATTATGTGTTTGGATGATGATCATGTAAAATTAATTTTAAAAAAGTAATCATGTAATTTTTATTAATTTTACATAATTTTATCATTGGTGGATAAAAATAATTTTTAAAAAATTAAAAATATTTTTTGACATTTATTTTTGTCAAATTAATTAATATTTTATTAAATTGAAAATTTTACCCTTGAAAAATCTAATAATATTTTCAATTGTCCTTATTTGGAACAAAATTCAAAATTCAGGGTCAAATGTGTCACAATTGAAAAGTCAGGGACCAAAGTGACACAAGTCCCAAACTATAGGGACTATTAGTGTAATTAATCCTATAAAAATTAAAAAGTCATTGAAAAAAAAAAAAAAATTCAATAACTTAGGAGTGTTTTGAAAAGTTGGTAAAAAATTAATTTTTTGACTTTTTAACTTTTTTGGTGACTTTTTTAGTCGAAAAATTGGCTTTTTTGGTGGCTTTTTGTGACTTTTTTTGAAGAAGTTGGTAAAAAGCCAAATTACCCCTTACATTAAAAAGTTTAAAAAGAAAAAATTCTCTACTCTTTTTACATTTTTTCGTAAAAAATTAAAAAATTATTTCAAACATATTTATTTTTAGACAAATTTTAATTTACCTCTCCTGTGATTTTGGCCGGGTGCGAATTACTTTCTGACATTTGAAAACCATCATATAACCCCCATGTTGTTTATGGACTAAAACGCACAGTTGACTTTTCCATTCAAGATAACACATTATAAGAGTCACGTACTTACAAGGAGAGTAACATTATTTTTAAGACAAAAATGCCCCTGACACATTTTCAAAATTATAAACAATGCTATTTAATTATTTCTCTCTCTACTCCTTTCGTCCTAACCATTAGTAGCCTTCTATTTTTTTTGTCTCCTCCTCCTTTTCTATTCTTTTTTTTGTTCTTCTTTTTTTCCAGTTCATCAACCTCCACTACTTGTAGCTTCCGCGATGATCAAACCACACCCACTGCATAATCACTTCACCAACCCACATACATTGCCTCCTGTGGGGTTATATTTTTGTGTATCAACACGTGGCAAGGCGACGCCGACGTGTCAGCCGAGGTCCCACGTGTCGCTATAAGTTTCTGCTGAAGTCATCTAAGTTTGCCGAGGTTATTCCCGAAGATATCTTAATCCGGATGAAAGCCTACAACCTCGGCTTAAACTGCAATGGCCGAGCTACCCGCAGAAGATTAAAGCCGAGGTAACTGTCAGACCGACCATACCAGCCAATATAAAATATTATCTTGGTAGGTGGATGTCCAACTATGTGGAGAAAGCCATCATTTCACCAACTAAGTGGCCTCGAGGCCATAAGAGTTGATCATGAGGCCACTAGAGGCCATGTGAAGGAATAAAGAGCTTTTTCCTGGAAAGCTGCCGAAAGTGCATCAGTGGGCTGGCAAGACAGCTCAAAAGTTAGTGGCCACTCCATTAACTTTACTGTTATATATTGGAGAGATAGGGGACATCGAATCCATTCTGAACAGATATACAACTACAAGCTAATTGTAACACTTACAATTACATACTTAGAGAGTGAGAGAATTACAGAGAGTTAATTGTAATTTTTACCATTCATTCAATAGTGAATTACCTCGGCCTCCCGTGGACGTAGGCAATTATTGCCGAACCACGTTAAATCCTTTGTGTCTTTGTTACTGTGCCATCTATTCTGCCTGTGTTTTTACCGCTGAATCACTAAGATAGGCAGTGTGATCAGAAAATCACTCACACAATTTGGCGCCGTCTGTGGGAAAGAAAGACGAATAGATGGCCAGTAACGCACAAAACGAGAAGGTCGGGGGCAACACTCCCGCTGGGAGTGACAGGTCTATTGACCTTGATGTTGAAAGAGACAACCACAACAACAAAGCCCGTGGCCAGGGGCACGAAGGGAAAGACGCCATCCAGGAGGACAGATACTACAAGGAGGATAACCTCCAAGTATGGAGGGAACGGTGCATACGAAGGGATGAAGAAGTCAAGGACCTAGCAAACAAGTTGGCCGACCTGCAGTCGGTCGTCAACTTCATGATGCAAAATAATGTCATGCAACCACCATACCCACTGCAGGATACGCCGATCCCAGCAGTTAAAAATCAGAATGGAGGAAGAAAGATAATTCCTGAAGCATCCCAACATTCCAGGAGCAAGAGGCATTCTCAACCGCCCTCCGAGGAGGTCGGACGAGGGGAATCCAGACAAGAAAAGTCCCAGAGAACGTGCCATACAAAGGATCATGAAACCAGAGAACATCGGCATGTACAAAAGCGGGCTCTCTGCTTCGACACAACCAATGGAGGAAGATCAAAACGGGCACAAGACGAGGCCGAGAGCAGTATGCCAAAGGGACTCAAATCGACAGATAGCCGAGCTCCGGGGAGGAGCAAGGAAGATTTGAGAAACTACCTCAAAAGAAGGGAACAGAATGCTGAAGCCGAGGTAACCTCACTCGTCAAGCCGAGGACACCATTCTCGGTAGAACTGGACAAGTTTGAAGCGCCGAAAAGATTCAGCATGCCGAGGTTTCAGATCTATGACGGTAAGTCAGACCCTAACTTCCATGTTGGATTATTCTTAAATTCAATGGCTTTATACAGTGGAAACGAGCCCTTGCTATGCAAAGTATTTCCTTCGTCCTTTGGGGAAATTGCATCGGACTGGTTCCACCGATTACCGAAGGGAAGCGTAAAGACGTGGGAAGGACTGGCCGAGATGTTTGTGGCCAGATTCGTGACGAACAAACTACAGCCATTAAGGGTGGACGCACTAATGGCTTTGAAGATCAGCAAGGATGAAGGCCTTAGGGCCTATGCAAAAAGGTACTATGAGGTGTTCAACCGCATACCCGAATGCAACCAGGAGGTGGCGGTCGTGTCTTTCAAGAACGGCCTGAAAGAAGATTGTTCACTCCGGAAATCTTTGGCAAAGACACTGCCAAAGAACATGGAGGAACTCATGGCGAGGATTGAAAAATATGCCAGAGCCGAGGAAGATACATCGGCACCAAAGCAGGTCAAACAGGAGCAGGGGAATGGCTCGCCGAAGCGAAGCCGAAGTAACAACGGATTCAGCAAGGCAGAGGTAGAGCTGAGGGCTAAACAAGCAGTAACAACCGTGTTCCGAATTCCGATTCAGAAGGTCCTAGGAAAAATTCGGGGCGAACCCTATTTCAGAACACCGGCGAGGCAACCCGGGGAGTTTATGGGACGAAACGCGGATAGACATTGCTCATACCACGATGAAAACGGACATACAACACAAGGTTGCAGAGCCCTCAAAGCACACTTGGAAGATTTGGTGAGGCAGGGCCACTTAAGAGACCTTGTTGATGAAGCCAGAACAAGAGAAGAACAGACCAGACTGCCTCAGGCTGAAGCGGCCCCACCACCACCGCAACCCCGGGCAGAAAGACCTCGGGTGGTAAATGTGATTCATTCCAAGGTGAATGAAAATGACGTTCGGGGAGAAACCCAACGAGTAAAACATCTGCAGTATGTGAACCAGGTCGGACTGAAAAGACCTCGGCCAGAAGATTGCCAAGGTCCGATGATAACCTTCACCGAGGCCGACCTAGAGATGGTCCAGCATCCACATAATGATGCCTTGGTAGTATCCCTCCAGGTTGGGGAGTGCCAAGTAAAACGCATCCTAATAGATCAAGGCAGCTCATGCAACATCATGTACGTTAGATGTTACAAGGAGCTGGGCCTTCACTCTGATGACCTGGAGCAGTCGGACGGCCCGATGGTCGGCTTCAACGAACGCCGACGTGGCCCCTTGGTGCCACAACCTTGGACGTACAAGCAGGCACAAAGATGATCAAGACTGAGTTCATTGTGATTGATACTCCATCACCGTACAACATCATCATTGGCAGGCCGTGGTTGCATGCAATGGGGGCAGTCCCCTCAACATTGCACCAACTACTGCGCTTCCCCACAGAACATGGGATTGAAGAAATCCGAGGAGATCAACTGCAGGCAAAGAATTGCTCCATGGCAGCAATGAAGACTACCTGCAATATTCGAGAACCAGCCAAGGCCGAGATTGAAGATGAGGACATGGAAGTCCTAGAGGATGTCGGCAAGGAGCCGGCCGGGAAGAGTGAGGAATCACTGAAGAAAATCTTCGTTCAAAAGGGCGATGAAGAGCGCTTCTTTCTTCTCGGCTCAGGCTTAGCCGAGGAAGAGGAAAGAGAACTAGAGGCATTTTTGAGAGCAAACATAGAAGTGTTCGCCTGGACACCTTATGAAATGCCTGGCATTGACCCCGAGGTCACGTGTCACAGACTGAATGTCGACAGGTCGGCTAAACCAGTGGTGCAGCGAGCCAGAAGGCCGACGTTGGTACACGTCGACGCAGTGGAAGAAGAGGTTGACAAACTTCTAGAGGCCAGGGCCATCAGAGAAGTCAATTACCCGACATGGTTATCAAACACTGTGGTGGTGAAGAAGAAAAATGGCAAATGGAGGGTTTGCGTAGACTTTACAAGCTTAAATAAAGCCTGCCCCAAAGACAGCTTCCCTCTACCAAAAATTGACCAGCTGGTGGATGCTACATCGGGACATGGAAGGATGAGCTTCCTAGACGCTTACAGGGGGTACCACCAGATAGCCATGTACCCACCAGACGAGGAGAAGACAGCATTCATCACCCCAAAAGGCCTGTACTGTTACAGGGTGATGCCTTTTGGACTAAAAAATGCAGGAGCAACCTATCAAAGGCTGGTAACCAAGATGTTCAATCACCAGATAGGCCAAACAGTGGAGGTCTACATCGACGACATGGTTGTAAAGACCAAGGAGCCAAAAATCATCTTGCGGACCTAGCCGAGGTATTTGACATACTCAAAACATATCGGCTCCGACTAAATGCATCAAAGTGCGCATTTGGGGTTGGATCTGGGAAATTCCTAGGGTACCTGGTAACCAGAAGGGGAATAGAAGCCAGCCCAGATCAGATCAAGGCCATCCTAGATCTACAGAGCCCCACCTCGGCAAAACAGGTTCAAATGCTCACTGGCAGGGCCGCAGCCCTAAACAGGTTCATAAGCCGGAGTTCAGACAAGTGTAAACCCTTCTTCAACCTGGTAAAGAAGACTGCAGACTTCCTGTGGACCGAGGAATGTGAGGAAGCTTTGGCCGATCTAAAGAAGTATCTGACCACGGCTCCAATCCTCTCAACGCCGGAGCCCGAGGAGGAGTTGTTTTTGTACTTGGCTGTGTCCGAGCATGCTGTGAGTGCAGTACTAATCCGAGAAGAGAAGGGAGACCAGAAGGCCGTCTACTATGTTAGTAAGACCTTAGCCAGTGCTGAAACAAGGTACTTGCCACTAGAGAAATTAATGCTGGCTCTAGTCATGGCCTCAAAGAAGTTGAACCACTACTTCCAAGCACACAAGATTCTGGTGCTAACAGAACACCCATTGAAATCCCTGTTACAACAAGGAGACTTGACAGGAAGAATCGCAAGGTGGGCAGTAGCCCTGGGACAGTATGACCTGGAATTCAGGCCCAGAACAGCAATCAAGGGCCAAGTTTTGGCCGACTTTGTGGCAGAATTCACGCCGGAGTCCATCGAACGTCGGCCTCCGATGTGCCGAGATGAACAAAGCTCTAGCAGGCAAGAAGAATCCCAGCCGACAGCGAAAGAGCAAAGGAAGGAGAAGCTCAGACCCTGCAGCATTTACATCGGCGACTCATTCAGACTCTTTGTTGATGGAAGTTCAAACCGACGAGGAGCGGGGGCAGGAGTACTGCTGATATCCCCAGATGGAGAAATAATAGAACAATCCATCCGTTTGGGGTTCAAGGCCTCAAACAATGAAGCTGAATACGAGGCATTGATTGCAGGACTAAAACTGGCAGCAGCAGCTGAAGCCGATGAGGTAATAGTTTTTTGTGATTCACAATTAATTGTTAACCAGTCAACAGGAGAATTTGCAGCCAGGGACGAGAGAATGTCGGCATATGCAAAAGAGGTGATCAGATTAGCCGAGCTATTTCAGAACTGCCGACTTCTTCAAGTTAGCCGAGATGATAACAGCCACGCCGACGCGTTGGCCAATCTGGCGAGTTCAATGCAGACTGGAAAGACGAGAACAATTATGATCGATTACATGTCGGGCCCGAGCATAAAACCACGGCACGCAAAGCAAGAGGCAATGTGTGTGGACATGGGGCCGAGCTGGATGGATGCAATTGTTGCATTCCTGAAAGAGGGAAAATTGCCAGAAGATCGCAAGGAGGCACACAAAGTCAGATTGAAGTCGGCAAGGTTCAGCCTGACTGCGGACGGACATCTCTACAGAAGGTCCTTCACTGGCCCCCTTTTAAGGTGCGTACACCCTTTACAAGTTGAGGATTTTTTATATGAAATTCATGAAGGGATTTGTGGAAGCCACACTGGGGGCAGATCGTTAGCCCATAGGGCCATTACCCAGGGATATTGGTGGCCATACATGCAAAAAGATGCCGAAGCATATGTGAAGAAGTGCGAACCCTGTCAACGGTTTGCACCCTTGATTCATCAGCCAGCCGCCGACCTGAATCCAGTATCCAGCCCTTGGCCGTTTGCCCAGTGGGGCATGGATCTGGTCGGACAACTTCCCCAAGCAACTGGGCAGAGGAAATACTTGTTGGTGGCAACGGATTACTTTACAAAGTGGATAGAGGCAGAACCTCTAGCTAAGATCCGAGATGTGGACGTCAAGAATTTCATATGGAAGAACATCATCACCAGATTTGGCATTCCCAGAGCCATTGTAGCCGACAACGGAACGCAGTTCGACAGCAAGCTGATCAAGAACTTCTGTGCGAAATTCAAGATCAAGAATTACTTTTCAACACCAAGCTTCCCTCAAAGCAACGGACAAGCGGAAGCATCCAACAAAGTAATTCTGGATGGAATAAAGAAGAGGTTGCAGGCAGCAAAAGGGAAGTGGGTAGATGAATTACCCAATGTGCTTTGGGCATATCGGACTACGCCGAGAAGATCAACGGGGGAATCTCCCTTTGCCATGGCCTATGGCACAGAAGCAGTCATTCCACTGGAAGTCGGCATCCCAGGGATCCGAACCCAGGGAGTTGAAGATGGGACTAATGACATACTCTTAGCCCGAGATCTGGATCTTTTGGAAGAACGAAGAGAGAAGGCTGCAATTCAGCTTGCAGTGTACCAGCAACAGCTTGCCAGGGCTTACAACAAGAAGGTCAACCCAAGAGATTTTCAAGTCGGCGACCTAGTCTTGAGAAAAGTGGTCGGCAACAAGAAAGATCCCAGGGAGGGCAAACTTGGCCCGAACTGGGAAGGGCCTTACAGAATTACCTCGGTGTTAGGTAATGGAGCATATCGTCTGGAGGACAATGAGGGCAAAGCACTGCCAAGACCCTGGAACACTTGTAATCTAAAATTTTTCTATCATTGAGAGATCTTCATTCTTGGCCGATGTCATATGATTGATAAAGATGCTGGAAGACATGAAAAATGAGAACCCAAGTGGAACTCAGGTTCACATTGGGGGCAGAGAAGACACAAAGCCTACCACTGGTCGAATAACAAAGCCTACCACTTGTTGAAATTGGTTGCAATTTACAAGCTGGTCTGGCCGAATAACAAAGCCTACCACTTGTTGAAATTTGTAGCGATTTACAAGTTGGTCTGGCCGAATAACAAAGCCTACCACTTGTTGAAATTTGTAGCGATTTACAAGTTGGTCTGGCCGAATAACAAAGTCTACCACTTGTTGAAATTTGTCGCAATTTACAAGTTGGTTTGACCGAAAACAAAGCTTAGCTTCGCTTGTTGAAATTTGTTGCAATTTACAAGTTGAGGTTAAGCCGAGAAGATTCCTTGGCTTCACTTGTTGAAATTTGTCGCAATTTACAAGTTGGAGTCAAGCCGAGAAGATTCCTTGGCTTCGCTTGTTGAAATTTGTCGCAATTTACAAGTTGGAGTCAAGCCGAGAAGATTCCTTGGCTTCGCTTGTTGAAATTTGTTGCAATTTACAAGTTGAGGTTAAGCCGAGAAGATTCCTTGGCTTCTCTTGTTGAAATTTGTCGCAATTTACAAGTTGGAGTCAAGCCGAGAAGATTCCTTGGTTTCACTTGTTGAAATTTGTCGCAATTTACAAGTTGGAGTCAAGACGAGAAGATTCCTTGGTTTCACTTGTTGAAATTTGTCGCAATTTAAAAGGTTGAAGTTAAGCCGACATGTTACCATCTGTTGAAATTTGCAGCAATTTACAGGTTGAGGTAAAGGTTAAGATTATTGCTTAACACTTGATAAAACTTGAGTAAAGTTTACTGTTTATAATCCTTGTTGAAATTTGTAGCAATTTACAAGTAAGTTAGACTGAAATTGTTGTTTAAACTTAAGAAAGGTTTGCAAAAGTTAAGCTTAAATAGTATATGTTTTATACTTGTTGAGAATTATGAAAAGATTGCAGGACAGTTCCTTGCCGAAGTAAAATTTGCAGGTGTTATACCCGAAGTATGTAACCCCGAGAAGATTGCACAAAGAAGGAAAAGTATGAATATCATGCAGAATATTCTAAGTATGGAACCATTCAGAAAGCAATAAGAAGAAATTAAAAGACTACCACATTCAGAAAGAAACAAGTTGCAGTTATATATGAAGAAGGCACTATGGCCTAGCAAAAATAAATTGCTCACAAGCAGCAAAGGAGTACATCGGCCACAAAAGAAGAAGCTTACATTGTTCAAGAAACATCAAAAAAGAAACAAAGTACAAAAAAGAAAAAAGCTAAGTTTCTTGAGCTTCAGGAGCAGGATGGGCTTGGACCTCGGGTGCCTCTTGGAGAACAACCTCGGTATCTTTCTCCACCACAGCATCTGCAACCTTCTCAACCGCAACTTCGGCCTCCTTAGCTGCTGAAACCTCGGCTTCCTTATCCGCCGCGACCTCGGCGTCAATTTCAGCCAGAGTTTTCTCCACACTTCTATCAGCCAACAGAAGATCAGATGATGTGGATGGGGTCAGCTACCTTGGGCACCTCCTCAACCTCCTCATCCTCCTCTTGGGTTAAATCCATCACTTCATCGCCCTGAGGAGGTGACTTGGTTTCGGTGGCATCCTTGGGTTTCCTCACCAAGGCTGCGTCTTCATCTTCACCTTCATCTTCAGCCTCAACCTCAGAATCAGCTTCTTCTTCGACTTGGCTTGGAGATGGAGGAAGGGGACAGGGAAGACGAATGGCTTTGGTTTTGCGCCAGGGCGAGTCGGCAGGAAGATCAAGCTGTTTGGCCAAAGCATTCCAACCTAGGGTAAAACCCCTGTTGCATGCCTGTTTGACCTGAAGCTTGTAATCTTCCACGACGTCGGCCATACCCTGACTGTAGCCCTTCGCATCTGCAGCATTGATCTCGGCATTCTTGGTAGCCAGGGCTTCTTGCAGCTCTTTCTCGGCCTGGGCCGCTTTTTCTTCGGCTTCCTTCTGCTGAGCTATAGCAACAGTTTTAACAGCTTCAGCAGCCTCAGCCTTTTCATCGGCTATCTGTTTAGCCTTAGTTGCCTCCTCGGCCTGATCCTCCAGTTTTTTCATCTTATTTTGGAGGCTCTTGTTTTGCTTCTGAAGGGCGGCAAACTCCTTCTTCATCTCAGCCTCACATTCAAACGCCTTCATGCCAAAGGAGTGGGCGTGTTGGATGGCCTGAAAAAATACAAGGCAAAAGTTATTACAAAAAATTTTTTCAAAAATTTTACAAATATGAAAGACAGGTTCTCAAATTCAAAAACTTACTTGGACGGAACGCTGCAGCATGAGGGCGTAGTTCTCATACCCGCTCATTTTGGCGTTATGCTCCAGATCGCCCTCTAGAAGGACAGCAGTGCTGAGTGCCACGCCAATGTTGACATCGGCTGCACTTTCGTTGATGTAGACTGGCCTGTTTTCAAGTGTAACTTTGGGCTCCCAGGGAACTTTGGGAACCCTGGATCCCGAAGTCGTGGCAGACGAAGACCTCGGCTTCTTTTGTTGACCAGACCCTGACGGCTGGGCTTCTGCTGGTCTTTTAGCAGGAGCAGAAGTGGTCTTCCTTGCTCTCCGCTAGCTGGGAGATTGGCAGGGCATCTTCAGCCTCGGCGTCAGCTTCAGTAGCCTTGGCCTTTGGTTGAGCCTTCTTCACTCTTTTTGGTTTCTGAGGTGGCAGAGGTTGAGCTGGTTCAGCGTCCATGTCATCTGGAAGATTGGCCAAAAGATCAAGCACCACTTTCTTCGGTCGTTCCATCTCGGCTGTTTTAACAAGTCTTCGTCGGCGTTTCTTTTCTGTCACTGGTATTAAATTCGGAGCCGAGGTTGAAGGCTGATCGGCTGGCTCAGATGTGGAGGCAGCCTGTTCTGTAGAAGCAGTTGATGGAGAGGAGCTCTTCTTTTTCTTCTTCTTCGGAACGTCGGCCAATTTGGATGTGTATGTTGGGATGAAGTTCAACAGCAGTGGGGCTTTGCGTTCTGGAGTGGAAGGTCCAGGAGTTTTTTAAGACCTTTCCCAGGATAATAGGACTGGCGGAAGGACTTTGGCGGCTTGCGAACGACTGCAAAAAGAAACACAACATCAGAAACAGATAAAATTTTTGGAAAAAATTGAAGAAAACAACAGCTAAGCAGTTAATGATGGGCTCTTACCCTTGCCCTCCCTGACCGTTCGAGGTAGAGGGAAGAGGTGAACTTCTTCATCTGGGCCAAATTCCCAGTTTCCAGAAGCGATCAGGTAATCGTCCCCAGCCCCTTTGTTGGAGTCTGGAAGGTCAGCTACTATTTTAAAGGCAGTGGACCTCGGCTTAAGGTAATAGACAAAACCCTTTTCTTTGAGGTCAAGGGCACACATGGTGTAGCAGTACTGGATGTCGGCAAGAGTGATCCTAACACTCTCCTGCCGAGCTAAAGCTAATATACCATTAAGGGTTCTGTAAGCGTTAATGGTAAGCTGCATGGGGTTGAGGGTGTAGTAATGGAGGACTTCGCGGAAGAGAGGATCAAGAGGAAACCGAAGTCCACATTGGACGAAGGCTACTATAGGGAAAGGCATCTTATCACCATCAGGCATTATAGAGTCTTCCTCCCCAGCTAGTCTGAGATAGACATCGTCTGGGATGGAGAACTCTTGCCTAAAGTTTTGTAGCTTGGTTGGGGTATCAACCCTATCTCTCCAAACACCCATGGTTTTTGGTATACAGGTACTTGACTACAGAAACAGAATGTTCCTAAAAGGGTTCTACGGACCTCGGCTTAAACCTAGGTACAAATTGTTTCAATTTTTCCTAAGGACTGATGGTTCTACACAGCAAATCCCAAGCCTAAATCTACGAAGAATGAGTATGAAGGGCAGAAAATCTGGAAAACAGAAAAGCAAAAAGAAGTCTCAGATTCAAGAACACGAAAGAGTGGAAGGCCAAAAACAGAGATGAAACGGTACAAGTATTCGCAAATAATGAGATGAGATACATGATTTACAAATCAGATGCAGAACAATCAAGAACAAGAAATTTCAGAAACAAGCAAGAACTGGGAAAGAGAGCCAATTGCTTACCAGAGAAATGAAGTCGGAATGAGCTTCGCCGAGGTTAGACAATGGATGCAACAGTGACGAAACTTCACAGAAAGACAGAACGGAGACAATGCAGAGCTTCGAGCTTGGAGCAATGGCAGACTTGGAAGAGAAGGAGCTTTAGAGAGAGAGAATGCAAAAGAAATTCGAATGCAAAAGTGAAGGAAGAGAGAGAGGCAAACGTTTTTGCCAAAAATTGAAACGGCGGCAAAACAGCAATTATGCGCCTTGGTTAACGCACGCGCGTCAGACGGCGCAGCAGAAACAGACGACTTGCAGGCGCGTCATCAGCACGGACCAATAAGGAAAACGCGTCGGTGGAACGGTCGAAAAATGGTGCATGACAGCTCATGCGCGAAGGAGTGATGATCTAAATTCTTGTTCTTTTAAAAGACATGTCGGCCTGAAATAAATGACCTCGGCTAGAAAGTTTTAAGCCGATGTACGAGAAAGAGAGTTCAATGTAAGTTCCATCACCTCAGTATGCCGAGGTAATAGAACTTAGGGGGCAGTTGTGGGGTTATATTTTTGTGTATCAACACGTGGCAAGGCGACGCCGACGTGTCAGCCGAGGTCCCACGTGTCGCTATAAGTTTCTGCTGAAGTCATCTAAGTTTGCCGAGGTTATTCCCGAAGATATCTTAATCCGGATGAAAGCCTACAACCTCGGCTTAACCTGCAATGGCCGAGCTACCCGCAGAAGATTAAAGCCGAGGTAACTGTCAGACCGACCATACCAGCCAATATAAAATATTATCTTGGTAGGTGGATGTCCAACTATGTGGAGAAAGCCATCATTTCACCAACTAAGTGGCCTCGAGGCCATAAGAGTTGATCATGAGGCCACTAGAGGCCATGTGAAGGAATAAAGAGCTTTTTCCTGGAAAGCTGCCGAAAGTGCATCAATGGGCTGGCAAGACAGCTCAAAAGTTAGTGGCCACTCCATTAACTTTTCTGTATATATATGGAGAGATCGGGGGACATCGATCCATTCTGAACAGAGTATATACAACTATAAGCCAATTGTAACACTTACAATTACATACTTAGAGAGTGAGAGAATTACAGAGAGTTAATTGTAATTTTTACCATTCAGTCAATAGTGAATTACCTCGGCCTCCCGTGGACGTAGGCTATTATTGCCGAACCACGTTAAATCCTTTGTGTCTTTATTATCTGTGCCATCTATTCTGCCTGTGTTTTTACCGCTGAATCACTAAGATAGGCAGTGTGATCAGAAAATCACTCACACACTCCCATTGAGAAATATGGCAACAAAAAAAAAGTAAAAGAACAAGAAAATGTTTTGTGCCTCAAAATTTTTGCCCCCGAATGCCCCGAATTTCTGAAACGACGTCGTTTCAGAAATTCAATTTTTTTTTTTTTTTTCTTCCTCCTCCAGTTTCAGACGCAGTGAGGAAGACGGAGAGGGAGAGAAAGAGAAAGAGAGAGGGGAAGAGGTCGCCGATCGCCGCGCCTCCGCCTCCGTCGTCGATCGCCATCCTCTGCTCGATCGCCATGCCTCTGCCCGATTTTTTTTTTTTTTTTTTCTGGATCTGAAATGGTTGATGATGTTGATGATGAAGATGAATGGTTATAGCCCCCTCCAGTTCCTGTTCTTCCTCCTCCTCCTCTTCTTCTTCTTCTTCTTCTTCTTTTCTGAGCCTTTTTCCAATTCGGGGGATTCGGGGCCCCCTCCTTTCGAGCTCTCAATCGGAGCTGAAGAACAAAAATTATACATAAAAAGCTACTAAACAACCTCCCCACCATGAAATCTGGCAAAATTTTTCTTTATTCTTTTGCATTTCTATTTTTCTGCTACTCTAGTTCAACAAATGTTTAATCAATTACAACTTTTAAAGGGCCAATACCCAGATGTGGTCTTCCACTCCTCCGTTGACATATCAATCTCTCACTCTCTTTATTTTTCTATCTATTTTTGCTTTGATTTTAGTTGTCTAAATCTAATACTTCTTTGTATATATGTATATATATATATATGTATGTATTTAATAGATAGAAAACAATTCTTTCACTACACACAATGTAGACAATTTATTTGGGAGAGTGAAGATAGTGTGTTATTACCGTCATTAGAATTTGGGACAATTTATTTGTTGGTGTGCAGGTGCTGCTTGGGTGCTTGCCAAAGTTGGGATAGAATTTGCTAGAGTTAGCAGCAATGACAGGAAGAAGAAAGAATATATGTGTGTGTGTGTAAGTTTTGTTCAGAAGAGAGAGAAAGAAGATAATTGTTCTGTTAGTGTGCGTTTTAGTCCATAAATCATGAGAGTTATGTAGTAATTTCCGAATGTCAGGACGATAATCCGTATCTGGCCCAAATCAGAGGAGGGTAAAGTGAAATTTGTCCCTTAATTTTTTTTATCTCCTATTTTATCTGAAAAAAATTAAAAATTATTAAAATAACGTGCTTCCAAAAAAGCAAAAACCTTCCTCGCATCGGTTAGCTTTATTTGGTGGTTGGGATTTTATTTTTAAAAAGTTAAAAATTAAATTGATAAAAAATAAATATTAAAAATTATTTTCACTTCAAAAAAAAAAATACATAAAAATAAGAATAAATTACAAATACATCGTATGAGATTTGTTTAAAATATAAATTATCTCAGTAGTTCTAGAAATTATATTTCGTCCATTCATATTTCTAGTCGCATAACAAATGACCATATCTATTAATAAACTATCAAGTCAATTAACAATTTTTAATGATGTCAGAAGCATATATCAATTAATAATTCAAGTAATCTTATTGTTATATTGGAGAGGAGTTAGAAATTTTATTTTTTCTATCAATTTTGTTTTTTCAAAAAAATTCAGAAAATGAAATACTTGTAATTTTCAAAATAACAGGGAATAATATATATTTTAAGTGAACTTTAATAGATGTTTTTGTATTTACCCTAAAATAATGAGGGTTTCTTCGTTTTTTAATTCATTCACAAAATTAATTTTTATTTTCTTTTACAAAATTTAAAACTCAACCTGACATAATCGGAGTATTTGTTTTATTATCAAACCTAAGTTTATTTAAAATATAATTATTAAATTAAAGTAATTTTAAAATACAACGGAAAATTATAAATAAAAATCTCAGGATTAGACATTTAAAACAAAATAAGCATTGAGTTTTTAATTTTATCGACTTAAATCCTAACTTTTGATTTGTTTTCAATTTGAACCATTATTATTTTCATTAAGTAAAATTAAAAAATATATATATTTTATATATTTTATGTACACCTATATTAAGATGACTAAAATATTATTTTTCGTTGGTTTTACTTAACGAAATAAGTTAAAAGTTTCTATTGAAAAATAAATAAAAAGATTAGTATTTATTATGTTATACAAGGGATAAATTTTGATTTTTTTTGTTGTAATTTTCTCTAAATATACTTACTAAACTTTTATTGATTTTAAAAATATATTTTTAAAACATAATTTCATAAAAAATAAAAATTTAAAACAAGATTAAAATTTACACCCAAAGTCATGGATCAAAATCACCAAGACAGTGGTTTCGCAAAATCGTTTAGCAACTTGAAGTTTTAGTCAAAAAAATTAAAATGTCATTATAAATTATCACATTACTCTCTCTATTTTTTTACATATTTTTTCGTAAAAAACTAAAAAATTACTAAAAAGCATGTTCCTAAACCAAAATAAGTTATTTATTGGCTTATTTGTTAATTTTTGTCACATTATCTCTCTTTTTTTTTTCTTCTTCTTTTGCAAGTCCATTTGTAATAACTAAAAAAATCAAAAAATAAGTCATATCCAAACCACCCATTGACATTTGCTACAAGTTATAACATCACAGTTTTACTTCTTTTCTTTTTTTAGTATTTTCATAAAAAGTCAAAAAATCACTAAGATTGTTTTGGGAAGTGCTTTTTTGCCTCTTTTTTGGGCTTATTTTGGTCTTTAGGGAACTTTTTTTTTATTTTTCAAAAAATTTTAGATTTTTAGACTCAGTTCAACAAGAAGAATCGAAAAATTATAATTCTTTAAAAAAATCCAATTTTTTTTTGAAAAAGATAAAAATAAACCAAAATAGGCAATCTTTTTTGGCTTTGTCTTTAGTGATTCGTTTTTGGAATTTAAAATATATTATATACTTTTTAGATTCGTCTCGACAAGACGGACAGGAAAAGTAAAAAATTTTGACATAATTTTGAAAAAAAATCACTAATGAGAAAAAAAAATAAAAAAAAGATAGTTTGTTTTTTGTTGCCAAAATGGGCCTAAATAGGGTTGTTTAAAGTATGACTTATAAACTGATTTTTTTACTTATTACGAAGAGACGTGTAAAAAAAAAAAAAAGATAATGTGTCTTAAATAAATCAATAAACTATTATTTTTTATGTTAGCAAAAGAGCTCAGTCATACTCAAATAGTCCCAAGAGTTCCACTTACGGTTGGTTTGGGATGTTCTAAAAAAGTGTACTTTTTGACTTATTGGCTTATATGGGTTAGGTTTAGGTTGAGTTTGATGTGATGTGTTAGAGAGGTGATGTGATTTAAATAAGATGATGTGACTTAAATAGGATAGTGACTTTTTGTATTATTTAGTAGATGTCAAACCAACCCTTAGACGAACATGTGAAAAGATTGAAAGATTTCGACGTATTTTGAGAAGTGGCTTTTTATTATTATTTATTATTGGCTTATTATAATAAAAAAATATGTAAAAAAATAAAGAGATAATGTGATCTAAATAAACTAATCAATAAATTAGCTTCTTTTCTTTTTTTACCTTCTCAAAAGAGGCTGAGGAAGACGCACCTTATCAATCATTATTATTTTTAGTTGAACTATAAATATTATTATAAATTATTATTGTAGAGAATTATTGATTGATGTAATGCTGTTTGGGGCATAAAAATTGTGAATTCATCACACCATTGAAATTAATATTATAACTTTCCTTTCAATTGTTTTTAATTTAAAATTTAAAAAACAACATAAAATTTTATTTTGAAAGAACGTTTTTAAAAGGAACACATGAGTTTTAATAGCAATTCATAGAGATTATTGACAATATTTTTCTAATACATGCATTACCTATGGAATATTATTAACAATATTTGTAACAATTTTAAAATAATTGAGTTTTTTAAAATAAAAGTTCATATCAAAATAAATGTTTAATAATTTTAAAATTTGTTAATTAATACTAAAATCACTTGTCTATGAGGCCCATAAGCTATTTTAAGTTCACTAAGGGTTGGTTTGGGAAGTGGTTGGCTTTTTGG